>OY292493.1:0-1200000 GCA_958496325.1 Nomophila noctuella
ACCTAACCTAACCTAACCTAACCTAACCTAACCTAACCTAACCTAACCTAACCTAACCTAACCTAACCTAACCTAACCTAACCTAACCTAACCTAACCTAACCTAACCTAACCTAACCTAACCTAACCTAACCTAACCTAACCTAACCTAACCTAACCTAACCTAACCTAACCTAACCTAACCTAACCTAACCTAACCTAACCTAACCTAACCTAACCTAACCTAACCTAACCTAACCTAACCTAACCTAACCTAACCTAACCTAACCTAACCTAACCTAACCTAACCTAACCTAACCTAACCTAACCTAACCTAACCTAACCTAACCTAACCTAACCTAACCTAACCTAACCTAACCTAACCTAACCTAACCTAACCTAACCTAACCTAACCTAACCTAACCTAACCTAACCTAACCTAACCTAACCTAACCTAACCTAACCTAACCTAACCTAACCTAACCTAACCTAACCTAACCTAACCTAACCTAACCTAACCTAACCTAACCTAACCTAACCTAACCTAACCTAACCTAACCTAACCTAACCTAACCTAACCTAACCTAACCTAACCTAACCTAACCTAACCTAACCTAACCTAACCTAACCTAACCTAACCTAACCTAACCTAACCTAACCTAACCTAACCTAACCTAACCTAACCTAACCTAACCTAACCTAACCTAACCTAACCTAACCTAACCTAACCTAACCTAACCTAACCTAACCTAACCTAACCTAACCTAACCTAACCTAACCTAACCTAACCTAACCTAACCTAACCTAACCTAACCTAACCTAACCTAACCTAACCTAACCTAACCTAACCTAACCTAACCTAACCTAACCTAACCTAACCTAACCTAACCTAACCTAACCTAACCTAACCTAACCTAACCTAACCTAACCTAACCTAACCTAACCTAACCTAACCTAACCTAACCTAACCTAACCTAACCTAACCTAACCTAACCTAACCTAACCTAATCCGGATCAAAAGTTAGGTTAAAACCTAATCCGGATCAAAAGTTAGGTTAAAACCTAATCCGGATCAAAAGTTAGGTTAAAACCTAATCCGGATCAAAAGTTAGGTTAAAACCTAATCCGGATCAAAAGTTAGGTTAAAACCTAATCCGGATCAAAAGTTAGGTTAAAACCTAATCCGGATCAAAAGTTAGGTTAAAACCTAATCCGGATCAAAAGTTAGGTTAAAACCTAATCCGGATCAAAAGTTAGGTTAAAACCTAATCCGGATCAAAAGTTAGGTTAAAACCTAATCCGGATCAAAAGTTAGGTTAAAACCTAATCCGGATCAAAAGTTAGGTTAAAACCTAATCCGGATCAAAAGTTAGGTTAAAACCTAATCCGGATCAAAAGTTAGGTTAAAACCTAATCCGGATCAAAAGTTAGGTTAAAACCTAATCCGGATCAAAAGTTAGGTTAAAACCTAATCCGGATCAAAAGTTAGGTTAAAACCTAATCCGGATCAAAAGTTAGGTTAAAACCTAATCCGGATCAAAAGTTAGGTTAAAACCTAATCCGGATCAAAAGTTAGGTTAAAACCTAATCCGGATCAAAAGTTAGGTTAAAACCTAATCCGGATCAAAAGTTAGGTTAAAACCTAATCCGGATCAAAAGTTAGGTTAAAACCTAATCCGGATCAAAAGTTAGGTTAAAACCTAATCCGGATCAAAAGTTAGGTTAAAACCTAATCCGGATCAAAAGTTAGGTTAAAACCTAATCCGGATCAAAAGTTAGGTTAAAACCTAATCCGGATCAAAAGTTAGGTTAAAACCTAATCCGGATCAAAAGTTAGGTTAAAACCTAATCCGGATCAAAAGTTAGGTTAAAACCTAATCCGGATCAAAAGTTAGGTTAAAACCTAATCCGGATCAAAAGTTAGGTTAAAACCTAATCCGGATCAAAAGTTAGGTTAAAACCTAATCCGGATCAAAAGTTAGGTTAAAACCTAATCCGGATCAAAAGTTAGGTTAAAACCTAATCCGGATCAAAAGTTAGGTTAAAACCTAATCCGGATCAAAAGTTAGGTTAAAACCTAATCCGGATCAAAAGTTAGGTTAAAACCTAATCCGGATCAAAAGTTAGGTTAAAACCTAATCCGGATCAAAAGTTAGGTTAAAACCTAATCCGGATCAAAAGTTAGGTTAAAACCTAATCCGGATCAAAAGTTAGGTTAAAACCTAATCCGGATCAAAAGTTAGGTTAAAACCTAATCCGGATCAAAAGTTAGGTTAAAACCTAATCCGGATCAAAAGTTAGGTTAAAACCTAATCCGGATCAAAAGTTAGGTTAAAACCTAATCCGGATCAAAAGTTAGGTTAAAACCTAATCCGGATCAAAAGTTAGGTTAAAACCTAATCCGGATCAAAAGTTAGGTTAAAACCTAATCCGGATCAAAAGTTAGGTTAAAACCTAATCCGGATCAAAAGTTAGGTTAAAACCTAATCCGGATCAAAAGTTAGGTTAAAACCTAATCCGGATCAAAAGTTAGGTTAAAACCTAATCCGGATCAAAAGTTAGGTTAAAACCTAATCCGGATCAAAAGTTAGGTTAAAACCTAATCCGGATCAAAAGTTAGGTTAAAACCTAATCCGGATCAAAAGTTAGGTTAAAACCTAATCCGGATCAAAAGTTAGGTTAAAACCTAATCCGGGTCAAAAGTTAGGTTAAAACCTAATCCGGATCAAAAGTTAGGTTAAAACCTAATCCGGATCAAAAGTTAGGTTAAAACCTAATCCGGATCAAAAGTTAGGTTAAAACCTAATCCGGATCAAAAGTTAGGTTAAAACCTAATCCGGATCAAAAGTTAGGTTAAAACCTAATCCGGATCAAAAGTTAGGTTAAAACCTAATCCGGGTCAAAAGTTAGGTTAAAACCTAATCCGGATCAAAAGTTAGGTTAAAACCTAATCCGGATCAAAAGTTAGGTTAAAACCTAATCCGGATCAAAAGTTAGGTTAAAACCTAATCCGGATCAAAAGTTAGGTTAAAACCTAATCCGGATCAAAAGTTAGGTTAAAACCTAATCCGGATCAAAAGTTAGGTTAAAACCTAATCCGGA
Source organism: Nomophila noctuella (assembly GCA_958496325.1). Classification (NCBI taxonomy): domain Eukaryota; kingdom Metazoa; phylum Arthropoda; class Insecta; order Lepidoptera; family Crambidae; genus Nomophila; species Nomophila noctuella. The sequence continues at coordinate 3,081 of OY292493.1, forward strand.
TCAAAAGTTAGGTTAAAACCTAATCCGGATCAAAAGTTAGGTTAAAACCTAATCCGGATCAAAAGTTAGGTTAAAACCTAATCCGGATCAAAAGTTAGGTTAAAACCTAATCCGGATCAAAAGTTAGGTTAAAACCTAATCCGGATCAAAAGTTAGGTTAAAACCTAATCCGGATCAAAAGTTAGGTTAAAACCTAATCCGGATCAAAAGTTAGGTTAAAACCTAATCCGGATCAAAAGTTAGGTTAAAACCTAATCCGGATCAAAAGTTAGGTTAAAACCTAATCCGGATCAAAAGTTAGGTTAAAACCTAATCCGGATCAAAAGTTAGGTTAAAACCTAATCCGGATCAAAAGTTAGGTTAAAACCTAATCCGGATCAAAAGTTAGGTTAAAACCTAATCCGGATCAAAAGTTAGGTTAAAACCTAATCCGGATCAAAAGTTAGGTTAAAACCTAATCCGGATCAAAAGTTAGGTTAAAACCTAATCCGGATCAAAAGTTAGGTTAAAACCTAATCCGGATCAAAAGTTAGGTTAAAACCTAATCCGGATCAAAAGTTAGGTTAAAACCTAATCCGGATCAAAAGTTAGGTTAAAACCTAATCCGGATCAAAAGTTAGGTTAAAACCTAATCCGGATCAAAAGTTAGGTTAAAACCTAATCCGGATCAAAAGTTAGGTTAAAACCTAATCCGGATCAAAAGTTAGGTTAAAACCTAATCCGGATCAAAAGTTAGGTTAAAACCTAATCCGGATCAAAAGTTAGGTTAAAACCTAATCCGGATCAAAAGTTAGGTTAAAACCTAATCCGGATCAAAAGTTAGGTTAAAACCTAATCCGGATCAAAAGTTAGGTTAAAACCTAATCCGGATCAAAAGTTAGGTTAAAACCTAATCCGGATCAAAAGTTAGGTTAAAACCTAATCCGGATCAAAAGTTAGGTTAAAACCTAATCCGGATCAAAAGTTAGGTTAAAACCTAATCCGGATCAAAAGTTAGGTTAAAACCTAATCCGGATCAAAAGTTAGGTTAAAACCTAATCCGGATCAAAAGTTAGGTTAAAACCTAATCCGGATCAAAAGTTAGGTTAAAACCTAATCCGGATCAAAAGTTAGGTTAAAACCTAATCCGGATCAAAAGTTAGGTTAAAACCTAATCCGGATCAAAAGTTAGGTTAAAACCTAATCCGGATCAAAAGTTAGGTTAAAACCTAATCCGGATCAAAAGTTAGGTTAAAACCTAATCCGGATCAAAAGTTAGGTTAAAACCTAATCCGGATCAAAAGTTAGGTTAAAACCTAATCCGGATCAAAAGTTAGGTTAAAACCTAATCCGGATCAAAAGTTAGGTTAAAACCTAATCCGGATCAAAAGTTAGGTTAAAACCTAATCCGGATCAAAAGTTAGGTTAAAACCTAATCCTGCGCCCGTAGGGCGCAGGTTCAGGGACGGCGCGCCCCGCGGGGCGCGCCGTCCCAATTTCGTTTGGTTTGGCTGGGTAGCAGACCGTGCGTGCTGTGCGCGCTGCGGCCCAGCGCGCTGCCTGTGTTTTTTTAGGGTATACATATCCATTCCGAATATAGTGCAAAGATTTTAAGGGATTTTTTTCAGCAGAAATGAAGAAAATTTAATTAGATAATTAAAATTCATCACAAAACAGATTCACGTCCGAGAAACTTCCGACGATCTTATTCAGATGCCGTTTACAGATCGTTCCACGCGTCTCTCATTCAAATATTTCACAAGTCGCAGTCACATTTCCCGAAATATTACATTATTAATCAATTTAATGAGTAAATCATAATAAAATATCCGCCAGCTGCTAAGAGAGTTAATCAGTCATAATGCACGCTACCTTATTTTCGTCCTTTTTAGGCATTCATACTTGGTTTCTTTAGCATAATAATTTAGACAGCATAGACCTACGCATTTCCTACCTATTACGAAATTAGAAATGGAGGAACTCAAAAAACAAACAATGCCAACATTGAAAACCGTTTTTAATACAAAATTATAAATCTGTACATACAAGAGCTTATTTCTGCGTTGTCTTGTTTTATTTCAAATCTCTTAATACGAGCACTATCCTTACAAATATAGGTACGATACGATAGTACAACGTAAGGTTATTGTTAATGGATCTATAAAAATAATTCTTCTCTTTAACTTAATTCCTATAACAAATAACGGAATCTTACGAGATATTGATTCAAATAAAATAATTACTTTAGGTATAATCAATATCACAATAATACACCAACGCAAAAAATAAATAAAAATATGTTTATACATTATTAAACCACATCAGAACAAACAGACATGTTCGGTCATTCACACAAATGTTTGCGCAATGCGGGGATTGAACCCAGCCACAAGTAATAATAAATAAATAAATAAATGACTTGGACAAACACACCAATTGCCTAGCCCCAAACTAAGCTCGAAGCTTGTACTATGGAAGCTAAGTAACGGATACGAACATACTTAAATACTTTTATAAACATCCATATATGACTCGAGTACAAATGCCGATGTTCATCACACAAACATTTGCCCCTAGCGGGATTCGAACCCGCGACCCTTGGTTTTGTAGCCAGGGTCTCTAGCCACTCGACCAACGGGGCTGTCAATATTTCACAACATCACATACATTGATCTGACTTCGTGTTAAGTAGCTTAAGCACTTGTGTTACAGTCATCAGAATCAACAGTGGTATTACAAATATACTTAAATAGATATATATAACACCCAGACCAGGACAAACGGACATGTTCATGCACTCAAATGTTTGTCCTGTGCGGGAATCGAACCCGCGACCTCTTGCGTAATAGGCAACATCTTGACCATTACACTAAGCGGGTCGTCGCGTAAGTAATAGTAAGCACGTTAAATTGTACTCCATCACATGATGCGAGTAACATGGCGCCGCTGCTGCTGCATCCTGCACCGCGCGTCGTCGAGCTGCACTCGCGGTCGCCGCCGTGCCTCGCCACGACATCTGGAAATCACCAATAGAAATGGTATCAAGGGAAGGAGTTTAAAGGAATCAGAATGAAACGTCGGGCCGAGTTAAGAGAGACACTTTATGATCACAACGATGATGAAAGCGGATGCTCGGACATTGCAGCATCAAAGCAGGTCACATCAAGAGAGGGTTCGAATCGCGCACATTACTAACGCGCACTTACGTAACTATACTTTCTTCCTAAAATTATCTGCTGAGGTGCACAAACGACGATCAATTTGTTTTCTAGCGGGTTTTGGACCCGCGATTATCATTTTATGGTCAGGGTCGCTAACCACTAGACCAACGGCCTGTCTATATCAGTAGTGTAACAATCATACCACATCATACTTTACTTAATGTTAACTTAAAGCACCATTCCAGCCATCCCACCATTCTCGCAGGGCGCGGCGCAGGGTCGCGCTGCATCGAGCGACTGGAAAACACCAAATGCAACGTCACTATTGTGATATAGGTACTCGTATATCCCAACTAATATTATAAATGCGAAAGTAACTCTGTCTGTCTGTCTGTCTGTTACGCTTTCCCGCTTAAACCTCGCAACCGATTTTGATGAAATTTGGTACAGACAATCTTTAGACCCTGAGACAGAACATAGGCTACTTTTTATTTCGAAAAAAAAAAAATCCACGCGGACGGAGTCGCGGGCGGCCGCTAGTATTTAATATGAGTTAACACCAATAAGGTTTTAAAATATTAAAGTTGAAGTTATGGATTCTAGGAAACAAATAGTCATACTTAAAAACATGACAATGAATGAACAAACATCTGCCCGTATCAGGATTTGAACCCGTAGCCCTTAGTTTCTTTGTTTGATTCTCTTACCATTGGCCAAGAGAAATGTTTAAAAACTTTAATTACTTCCCCTAACGTGCCCATCTCTGCACTTAGTCGCATAAGTTGTAGGTTAAGTAAGATAGATTAAATTCTCTTAGTTTATATGCAAGATGTAGCCATCAATTTTAATCAAAATAATACAGCATTCACCTAAGACTTTTGTCTTATTATTTATCTCCGGTTCCGCCGGACGCCACATGGCGACCAGTACAAGACAAGTCAAATGAAATTGAGCTCAGGCTCATATACCAGAGGGACAGAACCACAGTTTTTCAAATTTACAGAACTAGTCTGTTACTTTTATTTTCTATTCGCCCCGGGATTTGAACATATGTGTAGTAGCGCCTGGCGTCTAGTCAAGTAATTGTACATGATTACCTATATTATACAATCCTTCCACCAGCGAGTTCGTCTGCGTGGTTGCGATGTCCGCGTTCCCTGCACTGCACCACGGTGCGCCGAGCTCTTAGCTTGTGAGTCCGTCCGTCGTCGCAACAGCTGTAAAACACCAACAGAAAAATCGTAATAGAGGTAAAATTTATAGTAAAATCAAAATGAAAGTAGTGCTAATACAGGCGTTTTCTGATCAGTGGAGGAGTGGCTGGGCGGACATTCCAACTTCCGAAACGGTATAAACGGGATCGATTACTGTGCAGTAAAAACATACTATTGTGTGCAAAGGGTTAACAATGTTTTTACAATTATAAAATTTTAATCATAATAATAACACCCTCAGCCATAATATTCGGCCACGGTTTCATCTTATGATGAGCCAGGTAAGCAAAATAGTATTGATAGTGCACAAGTGCATGCGCCAGCACAGGTGCACTTCTCGTTCCCTCACCACCCTTTTTTGGAATTATTTTTTGGATTTGAACCTACCATAGGGAGATCAGGCGCAGGATCAATGTTCTAACATGCAATTAAATACGCCGGTAATTTTTTCGGTCCCGGACGGGAATTCGAACCGACGTCCTCGGCTGATGCCGCACCAAAGTGCGGCCTACTAGCCACAGCGCCACGATGCGCCAGACTTACTTATTTATTTTATTTTTATTTATTTATTTTTATTTGGGAAACCAACAGCAAATAATACAAGTAAAAAAATAACTAAAATTATAACGACATAGCCATTACAGGTATTCGCATATGGACACTAAGATTCTAATAGACTTAGGAGCTATCATAAACAGTCCTCATGAAGTTAACATTCAATATTCAAAAATTAACAATTACATAGTAAACAATCATAAACATTAAGTGCAACATACCATACATTACTGCACACCACTCTTTTGTTGTGCTGCGCTTGCCCGCCAAGGCCGGACCAGCCTGGAATGTTATCAGGTGTTTATTTTAATTTTTAGGGTTCCGTAGCCAAATGGCAAAAACGGAACCCTTATAGTTTCGTCATGTCTGTCTGTCTGTCCTGGCTCGTTCTCCGCCGTTTCTGAACCGATTGCCACGAAAATTGGTGGAGAGATGTATAGTGATAATTCAAGAATTGGTTTTTAAAATAATCGAAAAATAATTATTTTTAAAAACCTTGCAGAATTGATTAAAATACGGCTAAATACTATACAATCCTATTCAATTGTATTTGATCTTATAAAAAGATGTATAAATCCATGACTGGAGTACAAATGCCGATATTCATCGCACAAACATTTGCCCCTAGCGCGATTCGAACCCGCGGCCTGACTTAATTATTAAGTATACCTATCCTTAACATGAATACCTACTCGTATTAACTACACTTCCATAATATTTACAAGTAGGTAATTATTTTTATTTACATATGTACAACTTACCTCTATTAATATTATTTTCCTAAAAATGAAATAATGACAGCTAAGTTTAGCGGTATTTTTTAGTTTTGAGCAATTTTTTTAAATTGCGCAAAACAGCGTCTTTGGAACACGGATTATAAAGCCAACAAAATCGGCTGCCTTGAATGTTTTTGTTTAGACTTTTTTTTTCATATATTTTGGTCTCTTAAAATAAGTACCTATTTACATTAAATAAATAAAAGTCTTTTATATATAAGACTAGCGGCCGTAGCGGCGCGGGTTTTAGAAAATGTGTATTAAATAGTACTGAATTATGTGAAGTTTCCGTAATGAATATTGATGCATAAGAAATAAAAAAAAAACTTATAAATAATGGATTTATTTATAAGTTCTTTCGGCGTCTTGTTAGACTGATAATAACGTGCCTCAATAATTGGGTTTCGTCTCTATCCACCACTAATTTCGGATTCATAGTTTCGGTTAAGGAGCTCCCTAGCATCTCTGGTGTAAACGTTCAATCCAGTACAACATGGACATGTTATCCAGGAGGACTGACTAGACTAGGTACACTACAATTTTAGAAGACAAGCTCTAAGTATCAAAAGATTTTTGTTGGCGTTTTGAATCATATGTAGGTAGATAATAAAACTAGCACAAGTCAATTAAAAAAATGTTTAATAGAAATCGAAATGTATCCCAACGGTATTAATAAGAAAACTTTCTTCAAGACTGGTCGCAAAGCGTGACCGGTGGATTCCGAGGCAGGCTTGTGCCGGTCGGGCGGCGCGGAGCGGCGCTCGGCCGGCGGCGGCTTCTTGTCGCCGTCGGGCGCGGCGGGCGCGGCGGACGCGTCGGGCGAGGCGGCGGCGGCGGCGGCGGCGGCGGGCGGGGGCGTGCGCGCGGGCGGCGGCGGCGACGGGGTCGGCGGCGCGCCGGCGGCCTCCTCGCCCGAGTAGTCGGCCGCGTTGTCGCCGTACTCGCCCGCCTTCAAGTACACCCGTGTCGATCGCGACGGTGCCGCCTAGAACGACCGGTCGCGGCACTGCGGGGCCACTCGAGAGGCCGTGGGGCCCCGCAGGGCCGGAATGGCGACGTTCCTCGCATTCGAAATGACTCGTTAAAATATTATGCTATGGGAGTAATTGAAGATTGTTAAAAAGTAACATCACATACACATATAGAAAATCTTTAAGGTACCTTGAAGTCGGCTCGGTTTGGTTCAAACTCGAAAGCGGGCCGCGGTGACCCCGGCGTCGCATCGGGCGGCGCGGTCGGCGTGGTAGCGGGTGGCTTGGAGGCGGTGCGCGCAGGCGGCGACGGCGACTGTCGCTTCCGAACACTAGTCCGCGTCGGATAATCTGCGGCAGAAGGTTACTAGTGATTTGCCTCCTATCAGAGTTAATTCACGAACGGAATATCTTACCGAACGAACTGGGAGCGAACGTAGATATCTCGCGCGCGGGGGGGCTCATCGACCGCGACGGCGAGGTGTGCAACGTCGGGTCGGTAGATACTTCGGTGGTCGGCGGCTCGGGGGTCGGCGGATCGGTCTCGGGCTCGTCTACGAGGCGGCGCTCGACGCACAGATCTGCACAATCGCCATCTCTGGAAAACGAAGACGGCGAACGTGGGCACCCAATGTATGACGAAACGACTCGATCACGGTAAAAAGCGGACGCGAAGATACCGTCCGCAGGCGCGCAGCGTGTGCGCGCAGTGCAGGAAGCGGCGCCAGCGCGCGACGCTCTGCGCGGCGTGCGTGTCGCCGCACGTGCCCGCCTCGCCCGCCGCCGCCGCCGCCGCGCGCCGCTCGCGCACCGACCGGCTCAGCACCCCGCACAGCTTGCCGGAGCACACGACGCCGCCGCCCCAGTCGCTCTGTCGTCGATAATATCGATAAGTCGGTAGATACCGATGGAAGTATAATAAATCACTACGGCGATCCGGTCGAACCTCGCAGAGCTCGGGGCCGAGGAGGCAGAGCGCCCGGTCGCGCACGCCGACCCAGTGGTCGGCGGCGGCGGCGCAGACGTCGGGCGCCGCGAGCCAGGCGCCGACGATGCGCAGGCGCGCGCGCGGCGAGCCCGGGCGCGGCACGGCGCGCGACACGTGGCACTGCCCCGCGCCCGGCGCGCACTCCTCGCCCGTCGTCGACATCAGGATGGGCCGCGCCAGCGCCGCGGCGCCGAACGGCTCCTCGAGCTCGACGATGGCGAGGTCCAGGGCGGCGCCGCGCCACGAGTCGGCGCCCGCGTCGCCGGCGTCGGCCACCTCGGCGTCGGCGCCGGCGGCCACGGCCACGCGCGCCACGCGGCGCACGCCGTCGCGGCGCGCGGCCACGGCGTCGGGGTCGTCGGGCGCGGGCGCGGCGGCGGCGGCGGCCAGCGCCCACAGCTCGCGCGCGGCGTCGCGGCGCCCGCGCGCGCACCACGCCGACGTCAGCGCCGTGCGCAGCGACACCAGCGACCCGCTGCACCGCCACCCGTCCGAGTGCTCCACCACTATCTGCGGCCACCGCGAGTCGGACCTTAGTGCATTACGAGTATCGAGGGATCACAATAAATACAAAACATGTTTTATCCCACCATGAACGGTGCCAGGTCTCCTTCCCCGTCGTCTTCGTCGGGCTCGTCCGCGAGTGCACTGTTGGATTCCGTAGTTGATCCCGTGCTGGGTTCTGCATTTCGATGAAATAATATTGAAAAAAAATCATAGTAAGCGCATTTTCAACGTTAACGTCCGTCGCGGAGGGTGTTGCTATATCGAGGGTCCGAGGCACATTTGATAGACATGTTAGTACTGCGGATGAGAACCATTAGTGATGTCGGCGGCAGCGGGGGCGGCGGCACAGGCGAGCAGGATCGCTGCGAGCCACGCGCGCGTCATGGCATTCCCTCCTATGCTCGTCTCGCATTCAATACTGCGCCGAAGGCCTCTCGATGGCTTTCAAAGGCTTGCATAGAATAAACGAATAAACAATAATATTTCGTTTGACATAAAATTTTGCTATGAGATGTCAGCTCATACGGATGGACAAGCAGGCTTGACAGAAGCCATCAAGACCTATACAAAGTAAGGAACGTACTTTTTATGTCCACAAAGGTTTAATTAAAAAAATCTTTCGAGACCGGGACCAGGTTATCACCATAAAGTATAAGTAATTATAACAAAAGGAATGTTCATCACCCAAATTTATTTTCCCTCACCTCTGCATTAGTCCATACATGGATATTATTTTAAACAACATAATTCTGCAGGTGACAGGTGAAAAATTCACCTGTCATCTGCAGATCTCGTTCGTTGTCCATCGTTGCCTCACTGTATGGATACGGTCATCGTTTCGGAGTGATTCTTAATCGAGTACTTATATTTCCGGTAAAAACAAAACGAGGATGAGGAGTATAAGTATATTTATTTATTGTATACAGAATATAGCGTAGTATCTAGTCGGGTTGCGGGCGCGGGTCGGCGTCGGCGGCGTCGGCGAGCTCGGCGGCGGCGTCCAGCTCGTCGGGCAGCGCGTGCAGGCGCAGCTGCTTGTCCAGCAGCGCGTCCGCCAGCGCCGCGCCCTCGCCGCCGCACCACGCCGCGCCGCGCACGTACAGCCACTGCGCACACGCACACGCACGCACGTCAGTCCCACGCATCTCGCGACCGTCATCGGGGGCTTTGGGTTTGGAGTGTATCGACTTTCGCTTCCCACTCAATAATGCTAAATTACTAACATACCCAAAGTTCAAATAAAAACCTCCTGCACATATTTCAAGGGGACGCAGCTTACAATATAATAATAGGTGTATGTATACCTTGTGCGCGGGGTAGTCGTCGAGCGCGGGCAGCAGCGCGGCGGCGGGCGGCAGGTCGGGCGCGGGCGCGCGCGCGGCGGCCTCCAGCAGCGCCGCCCGCGCCAGCGCGCCGCCCCCGCCCCGCGCCGCCCGCCGCGCCGCCCGCAGCGCGCCGCGCGACGCCGCCGCCGCAGCCGGGCCCGCCGACTCGCTCTCTGCACACCACCGCCGGGTTTACTCAAACGTTCCGCCGATCCATATTATGTGGGGTGCTCCCGAATATATCGAATCGCGAGCGGAGTCCAATATACGAGGATCCGAGCTCGAGTTAGGAGCTTTTTAGCTAAAGAAGCAAAAAGATTACATCGGTCCGAAGTTTCCTGGCGCAAGTTTTCCGATTTAAAATAATAATTTAACCAAAAAACAGAATGTTACACCTTTTTGTTCTCTACTTCTTATATTTCAGTGACTACTGTCTAATCGATCACTCGTTCTAAAAAAATCTTTGAAAAAGATCGGCAGTGAGGTTTCGTACCCCAGGCGGCGACGGCGCGCAGCATGGGGGGCAGCAGGTCGGCCAGCGCGCCGCACTCGGTCTGACGCCGCTCCGCCGCCTCGGCCGCGCCCGCGCCCGCCGCCGTGCCACTGCAAGCTGAACACGCAACAAAGGAGATGGCTTAAATAGAACCCAACATCGACAGAATCTCGGAACGCCCGACTCGATAGCGATTTACATGTCCGGGACAAAAATCGATCGAAATCAGATACAAACCCAGGGCGAGGAAGGCGCAGTCCGGGAAGGCGGGCGCGAGCGCGGCGGCGTAGCGCGGCAGCGCGTGCAGGCGCCGCGCCGCGAGCACCAGCGCGCAGGCCTCCTGCTCGCGGTACTGCAGCGCGCGCCAGCACGCGTCGGCGCGCGGGGGCGCGGCGCAGGCGCGGCGCAGCAGGCGCAGCGCGGCGCAGGGCGGCGCCAGCAGCGCGCGCGCCGCCGCCCACTCGCCGCGCGTCGGCAGCAGCGCGCGCACCACCACCCCGCCCGCCCGCTCCTCTGCGGGGACGTACTGACACTGTTCATACTGTTACATACAGGTTGCTAGAAAGAGTTAAGGCGGAAACATATTTATGTGTCGTGGCGTGTCGTGACGATTACTGTCGTGACGGTGAGTGTGCACACTAAAGTGTCGTGTCGTGGCGTACTCTGGCGTTATTTCTGAACAGTACTTGACGAACCTTTGCAGCGTTCAAACATAAATAATGTTTTCTTCTGATTCGGATAGTGATTTTGATGAAGACCTTCAATTTCTCTTAGCAATGAAACTTCTTAAGAGCAAAAAAAAGAAAAGAAGATACTGGGTTCACCCTATAAACAGAGGGAGACAAGACAATGGTGAATTTCATCGTCTTGTTAAAGAACTGGAGAGTGACGATGAGAAATTTCATCAGTACTTTAGGGTGAACCAAGCACAATATGAGGAAATCCATTCGCTGATTGAAGGAGACATAAAAAAAGTACATACGAAATTCAGTCATTTTTTACATTAAAATTTAAATAACCTGTTATTATTAATATGTTTGCGCCACGAGCCACGCGCCGTATAGAAACACATTTGTCTGTTGTGCCGTGTCGCGCCATAACCCCCACCACCGCTCTGGCGCAATCGGTGGCGAGCAGTCCGCGCCACGACAGAACGCTTTGCGTCACGACACGACACGCAAATATGTCCCTAACCATATTAAATGTATGAAACCGATATGCTCCTGGCGCGCCACGACACGCCACGACACGTAAGTATGTTTCCGCCTTTAGTCGCATATAGGAGGTACCGTCGGCGTCCGCGTCGGTGTCGAGCTCGGCCTCGATCTCGTCGCAGCGCCGCTCGACTTGTGCCAGCGCGTCGCGCAGCAGGTCGGCCGGGGGCGGGTCGCGCAGCCGCTCGTCCGGCGGCAGCGGGCGTCCCAGCGCCGCGCACGCCACGCCCCACAGGCCCGGACTCTCCGGTCCCTGAGGAATATTTTGTCGCACATTTTTATTAAGTAGGACTTCCTAATTTTAATCAAAAAAAAGTAAATTTAATTTTTTTTTAGTTTTATCTTTTTCTTATTTGAGATGTTAGAGGGTGGGGGGAGGGGACACATTTTACTACTTCTGAACCCTAAAAATTGCAGGTCCGGGAGGAAGTCGGGAGCGGATCTCGGCACGCACCGGGATCTCGGCGGCGACGCGCGCGACGTAGAGGCGGTGGTGGTGCGGCGCGGCGGGGTCGCGCAGCGCGGCGCGCAGGGCGTGCGCGGCGGCGCGGGCGGCGGGCGCGGCGCCGGCGCAGGCCAGCTCCAGGCGCGCGAACTGCGCGAAGCCCAGCGCCGCGCCGCCCCACGCGCGCAGCGCCGCCCGCGCCGCGCCGCGCAGCCGCCGCAGCTCCGCGCGCCCGTGCTCCTCCTATAACACCGGCCCGTAATATTTTTAGGGCATAGCTCATATGTGAATACCTGTGAATGGCTATGTTGTTATAATTTTAGTTATTTTTTACTTGTATTAATTGCTATTGGTTTTCCAAATAAAAAAAAAAGATTAAATTATTTATTAAAAAATATGTAGGCGTAAACTTCATGCTGAAATATTAACATTTCAGATAGCAATTCAGTGTACGTTACTAAGTTAATGTAGCATTATGTGACACCGGCGGTCGCGGCGCGTACCTGGGGGTCGGCGAGCAGCGCCAGCGCATGCAGCCAGCGCAGCCACCAGCACAGCAGCGCCTCGCGCCGCTCCCCGCCCGTCCACGCGCAGCACGCCGTCCACAGCGCGGTCACCCAGCTCAGGTACCCTGCTCCGAACGACCGAATGAGAATCATTCATCGCCGAGATATCCCCGATTTCGAGGAAGCGATTTCAAACATAATAGGGTACTCTCGGTGGTTAATGAAAAAATATAAAAATCGGTACAAAATGAACACTATGTAAAAATAAACATAGTTAAACTGATTTTGAGTCATAAATTTACATGATTGATTTATAATATTAAAATTAAAAATTGATATTTTTAATCTGTTTATCACGTGACTAAAAACACGAGCCGCCATGCTGTGACCGTGTTACGTCATATTGGCAATAATAATTTGCTGTCACCTGTCAACCCAGTCCAATAAAACTCTATGGTGTAGAAACAACAACTCGTACCTACAACAAAATTAAAACGTCAAGCTTTGTTTTCATGCCGAAATGACGTCATAAACATGGCGGACAGCGCAGAAGTCTGTTTTCGGGGGAATAAATATATTTAAAACTTTGAAGTATCTTTATGGCATGAAAGCGGGTTTATTTCGGCGAAATATTTTTTTTGGTGACTGTTAACGATGAAACGAACATATTATAGTACTTTGTCAAACAGAGTAGAATACCCTATTATGCATATGCTCGCAACCGTCGGTGCGGTGTCGTATTTTATTTTAATATTCACCGGTGTCGTCGCTGAAGTAGTGCGGCGGGTCGACGAGCAGCGCGAGCAGGCGCGCGGGCGCGCGGGGCGAGGCGCGCGCGGGGTGCGCGGGGTGCGCGGGCGGCAGGCGGCGCGCGGCGCGCAGCAGCGCCAGCAGCGCCTCGCCGCCCGCGTCCCCCGCGCCCGCCCCGCCCGCCCCGCCCGGCCCGCCCAGCGCGGCCCGCAGCGCGCCGCAGCTCGGCAGCAGCGGCACCTTGGCGAGGCGCAGCAGGCCGACGGCGAGCAGCAGCGCGGAGTCGGCGCCGGCGGCGGGGCGCAGCAGGTCGGCGAGGTCGGCGGGCGCGGGCGCGCGCTGCGGGTCGGCGGCGAGGTCGGGCGCGGCCAGCGCGGCGGGGGCGCGCCAGTGCGCCTGCGCGCGCGCCCGCTCCACGCGCACCCAGCGCGCGCTCAGCGGCAGCCCGCTGCGACCCACCTGCGCCCCGGGACACCGTTACGATACACGAATATAAATGAGAAAAAAATAACCAAATTTTATGTCAGAAAATACAATCAAATATGAACCCGTCCGTGGACGAAAATATAATTGAAGTTCTATTGTATTGTTATCTCGCCTCGTCCTCGAGCCGCAGCAGCCTCGCCTCGGCCTCGGCGTCGCGGGCGGCGTCGCGCGGCGGCGGGAACGCGTCGACGGGCGGGAAGCTCATGGACGCCACCAGCTCCACCAGCAGCACCAGCAGCTCCCACAGACCCGCCGCCCGCAGGAACGAACCTGCGATCGTCGCCACTGTATATATCTCTGACTTAAATTTTATTTTATATTTTTTTAGGATACGTCCGTGAAACTTTTACATTAGCAATAGCAACATTCCTCCCGGCAAGATAAGTACCGTAGGCGTAGACTATGTGCGGGTAGGCGGAGGCGGGCGCCTTAGCGACGGCGGCGCGCGCGGCGGCGGCCAGCGCGTGCGCCGAGCACGCGGCCGGCGAGCGCGCCAGCGCGTCCAGCAGCCGCACCCACAGCTCGCCGCTCGCCGCGGGGGACTTCTCTGCGAACGCGACAGACGGATTACGTCAGGACAAATCAAATTAAATCAAATCAAATATCCTTTATTGTTTTAGTTATAAACTATCGCCGCGACTTTGACGATTTTTTGATAACCACTCAAAGAGGTAATTATTACATTTGTACGAGCGGTGCCCACCTTCGGCGATGCGGTCGCGCAGCAGCGTGAGGAAGGCGTCGGGCGGCAGGTGCGCGCGCGCCAGGCGCAGGTGCGCGGCCCGCAGCGCCCGCGAGTACGACACGCGCGCCGCGCCCCGCGCCGCCGTCTCCAGCGCCGCCGGCCCGCCCGCGCACCGCTCCTGGAAACCGACTCGACCTTTAGTGGAACGCATATGTGTTTTTATGAGAGGTAAACAGAGCATAAAAATACACATACAGGGTGGAATCTAGAAATGGGTTTTGTTCGGCAGGTACATTTACCGTTACAGTTACAAGAAAACGTCGTTAGGCAACCATCCCCAACTTTTTGAGATATTATGACCTACATTCACAGATTTTGGAAAAAAGTTACAGTTAGCAAAAAAAGTGCTGAAACTGGAAAATTTTTTTTTCATGCCAATCGATCCTATTTCATGTAACGATCAAATGACTCTATAGGACCATTTGAGGTTTGAGTACTAGAAATGTCAGAAATCGCAAAAAACTTTTCCCACACATTTTATACTAAAAATTCCAAAAAAAATTTTTCGTGCCATTCGATTCTGTTTCATGTATGAATCAAAACTTTGTATCAGACCATTTAAGGTTTGAGTACTGGAAATGGCAAAAATCGCAAAAAATACTATTCCCATACATTTGGTACTGAAAATTTTCGAAACCTATTTCTCACATTTCTAGTAGTCAAACCTTAAAGATACAAAGAATTGATTCATACATGAAACAGGATCGAATGTGGCGGGTCATTTCATTCCCTCTAAAATGGTTGAGTGAGATGATGGCTGACACATACGTCATACTTGTGAACAGGTGCCGCCTTTGGGGACTGGTCGACTGGGACTCAATCTATTCATGATAAAATTTTTAATTATATACTTGAAAGACGTAACTGTATGACCTAGTACAAGTATGTTAACTTATGGTATGGACAAACTTTTGTAATTATTTGGCGATTGAAAAGAGCAACTATCGAGTTTCTTGCCGCTTCTTCTCGGTAGATGACTGCTTTACGAAGTCGGTGGTCGAGTCATTCCTTTGTGCTAAAAATGTATGACGATTTATAAGTGCCTTGCAGAGGCCTACATGAATAAAGTATATTTTGAGTTTGAGTTTGAGTTTGAATGGCACGAAAAATTTTTTTTGGAATTCTTAGTACAAAATGTATGGGAGAAGTTTTTTGCGATTTCTGACATTTCTAGTACTCAAACCTCAAATGGTCTCATAGAGTCATTTGATCTTTACATGAAATAGGATCGATTGGCATGAAAAAAAAATTTGCCAATTTCAGCACTTTTTTTTCTGACTGTAACTTTTTTCCAAAATCTGTGAATGTAGGTCATAATATCTCAAAAAGTTAGGGATGGTTGCCTAACGACGTTTTCTTGTAACTGCAACGGTTAATGTACCTGCCCAATAAAACCCATTTCAAGATTCCACCCTGTATATGTAGCACTGTTTTTTTCTTAGATTACTATATCTAGGTTAGCCCTTAATCTTAAAACAAGGATGTTTTAGTATACACTCACTTTGTAATAATAACCTTAAACTCTTTTTCTATTCTTTATCTTATTATTGTGTCATGTTGTCATTTGAATACATTGTCTACTAGTAGTTCGTTGGCGACTCATTCCGCGGCGGCGGCGGCCCACCTGAAAGCGAATGAACCTCAGCCAGAGGTCCGGGTCCTGCGGCGCGTCGGCGAGCATGCGGCGGAAGGCGGCCTGGCGCGCGGCCAGCTCGTCGTCGCAGCGCGGCGGCTCCACCGCGGCCTCGAAGTAGCGCCGGCGCTTGCGCGCGCGCCGCGTCGTCGCCGCCGCGCCTCGCCCCAGCGTCGCCTCGTCCCCGCCCCGGGCGTACCTTGCGAATTACATGATGATCCAGATATTTAGGCTAATTTAAGTAATTCTGAGTCAACTAGCTAAACAATAATCGGCACTCAAAATTAGACCACTAAACTTTTACGCAGCAAATTAAAGAAAAAATGGTAGTTTAATTTCTCAAGGAACATATTATTTTAATTTATTCCTCACTATTCCCAACTTACACGACCGAAAATTATGCAACGTAATTTCGGCACAGGGAGTCATCCACCACCAATTCAATACAGTAATACCCCGCTTTACGCGAGAGATGCGTTCCAGAAAAAATCGCGTTAACTGAAATTCGCGTATATCGAGGTTTATGATTAAACATAGCCAAAATTTAATACAAAAAAACACGAATCATTTTAATCAATCACTTTAATTCTAAGAACACTTTATGCATTACATAGTTACTATTAATTATTTTTTACGGAAAAATACATCTATGTAACTCAAATAAATGTTAAAACACGACTGCCAGCCGAACTAAACATGACGGAACAAACGAAACGAACGAGGGAATCCCCATAGAACAAAGTCGAAGGACGGGGAATTCCCTATTCTTCAAACAGAATGCTCAGAGGAAGCGGGAATTCCGCGACCATACAGACGTTGCTGACTACCTACATTATGTTTATACGCACTTTTTCGCGTAATGCGAGGCATTTGAGCGCGAAATTTTAATTTACGTTATAGTGAAACCGCGCATAATGGGGTCGCGTAAAGTGGGGTATTAGTGTAGTCTATCATATCCGTATCATGAACATGGCGGAACGTAAAATCAGCTGCGTAAATTTTGTTGCGTTTTTATATATGTTAATAAGCAGGCCTAATTATTTTTACTATTAGTTTGCCTCGTCTCATACTAAACAGAAAAAAGTTTTAAATGTACTTTTGCTAAAAAAATATATTTTATTCTATCTCATTCACACATCGACAAATAAATTGCAATATATTTATATAATATACAAATGCATACAGAATATCAACTTATGGAACATACTGTGGTCTCCCAGGATAGTAGAGTGTGGAAACGCGTAGATTGCCATAGTCGGATTTCGGATCGAGGTAAAATTCTTCCCGCAGCGTAGGCTCCGGGGCAGGGTCCGCAGCCGGCGCCGCCTCCGCCGGCTCCTCGTCGCTCGCCAGCAGCTGCGCCTCGCGCGCCGGCGACATGTCCCGCGCGCCCACCACTGCCTCCAACGTGTCCATGGGAGGAGACGAAACTAAATTCAACAGAATGCGTCGTTCAACAAGGATATTTGGTTGAATATGTTGAGAGAGGCAGACCTCCGTGGTTGTTTGTTTATGGTTAATTCTAATTTCAAAGGGAGTTTGATTTGACAATCTGCTGTACACATGCGCGACGTCAAAAAGTAACGCACTTCATCTGCTGGCCTTAGAGAGTTTAGACGTATGTTGCTTTGATAGTTTATATAGTGGAATTGTCAACTGTGTGTAATTATGTGTAAAATGTGAGGAATAAACCCATTACCAAGACTCCTTGCTTTCTTATTTGGATCAAGATTGCCATCCGGCAAGAGGTTATGGGCCCAGATCCCATAAGGATCCAAGGATTAAAGAAATAGTGAAAGATGATTTTTTGAGAAGAATTTAGAGTCCATAGCAACCGGCTGTTTGTTTATGTTATAACGTATCCAAGGTGTAAAGAGACAGATACAAGAAGACCAAGAGATGCAATAATAAACGAAGAAGAACAAGGAATATATTTTTTGTTTATAATAACGCGTATCCAAGGTGAAAAGAGACAGATATACGAAGACCGAGGGATGCCAGAATAAACGAAGAAGAACAAGGAATATATTTCGATGATGAAGAAAATGTGGTTAACATAAATGGACTCTGGCAGATAGATGAAGAAGAACAAAGAGAAGAAGATGAAACTAGGCAAAATTTTAGTGATGTTAATGAAGCGTGTCGAGAAGGTGAAGATATGAGAAGAATCAGCAACATAGATAATGATGTAGAAGAGGGTGAAATAAATGAAGAGAGAAGAAATGAAAATCGAACAAATGAAGATAGAACAAACGACGGTGAAACAAATGACAGTCAGACAAATGAAGACAGAATAAATGACGGTGGAAAATAATGGTATTGAGGGAAGTCGAGCGGTGGAAAATTATGATATTGAGGGAAGTCGAGCGGTGGAAAATAATGATATTGAGGGAAGTCGAGCGGTGGAAAATAATGATATTGAGGGAAGTCGAGCGGTGGAAAATAATGATATTGAGGGAAGTGGAGCGGTGGAAAATAATGATATTGAGGGACATTGAGCGGTGGAAAATAATGGTATTGAGGGAAGTCGAGCGGTGGAAGATAATGGCAGAAGAATTCAACCTGCGAGAGAACGAGGGTTGCGAGAAAGATATAAAGATTATGTCATGGAGTATGATACGGAAGTTTCGATGTTAACATACGAGGAGCACAGTATCCATTAAAGAGTTAATGGGGTGCATATACTAATAAAGGGACAGAAAATGATTCATTTAAGGGGGTGTGGAAATATGTGAAGTATTTTGAAGTATAAATGAATCATGTTTGACAGAAATGGAACTTAAGAGCATAACATAGCAGCATAACGGCAGAGGAAAAGAAACTTTAAGAAAAAATTATACACAATTATTTGGAGAGATTGGCCTTAAGTTTTGATATCATATTTATTTTAGTTGCTGTATTTTGTAATGTGTTAACTGATTTGAATTTTATAGTATATTTTGTTTTTTGTTGATTGATCTGATGGAATTTATGAGTTAAAAGGTTAATTTAGTTGAACTACTATGTGTTGAGAGAAGTTAGTAGAAGGTTTTAAATTAGGTAGGTCGAGTAGGAGTCAAAGATAGTTGAAGTTTTTGTATTAAGGTAGATCGAGAAGGGGATGACGTAGTTGAAGGTGTTTTTAATGGAGTAATAGTTCGAGAGATAGATGACGAGTTTTGTTGTGTAACATGTTGAATCGAGAGGCAGATAGAAAGTTTGTAGTGATATTATGTTAAGGGGTAGACAGAGGTATTATCGGATAGGTCAATTGGATGTGAGAGATAGGTAAACTTTGTATGAATTTTTGAGATGTGTGATGTAGGAGATTAAGAAGATGAGGTTGGCAAGTTAATTCAAAATTTTTTATAGTGTTGAACTTGTAGTTATACAAATATATTTTTTTAGTCATGATGGTTAGCATGTGCAGCAGATTGAGGGGGTGTGTTGAGAGAGGCAGACCTGCGTGGTTGTTTGTTTATGGTTAATTCTAATTTCAAAGGGAGTTTGATTTGACAATCTGCTGTACACATGCGCGACGTCAAAAAGTAACGCACTTCATCTGCTGGCCTTAGAGAGTTTAGACGTATGTTGCTTTGATAGTTTATATAGTGGAATTGTCAACTGTGTGTAATTATGTGTAAAATGTGAGGAATAAACCTATTACCAAGACTCCTTGCTTTCTTATTTGGATCAAGATTGCCACCCGGCAAGAGAATAACACTACCTTAGAATTCTGAAAGTAGGAAAACACGAATCCTACCTGGAACATCAATTACAGCTCCAGCATTATGCTGCGCGTAGGCGGGGAACAGAGATGACATTTTATAGCCTATTTTATTATATAGTGCGATGTATTTCTTAGTATTATCTTACAATATTTTTACAAATCAACAAATACATTGCATTTGCATTGAAAACAGTCACTGACAGTGTAGTGTCATTAAAATCATTAAATGTCAATGCAATCAGTGTCAATTAGAGGTGGGCGTTGCAAGGACGAACCGTTTCTAAAGACCGTTTTGTGTTCAGCGACGATGGAACCGTTTTACAGTTTCGTTCCAAAACAGTCTTCGTCACGCACTAGTCCTTTCGGATGGTCTGACGCGATTTGTACTTTGTACTTAAAAGCTTCGCAAATACAGTTTATAACACAATGAGAGCATTGCGACGTCATCGTTCGTTCCGTTCGTTCTTATTTTTGTTACAGTAAAATAAACTTTATTACTTGACGCGTTGTACTGATTATCGTATAAGACTACTTATTTTGATCTTATGTCTCGTTTGCAACGGTTGGTGGCCATGGGCATATCAACAAAATAAAAAAATTAAAGACTTAAAAGACGTAACTTCACAACCATTTCACTTGTCGAGACGAATGTCGATGAGATTTTTTTCTTGAAGTTTGCGTTTCGCGCTCGTTCGTTCTGCGTCATCCGCCGCTCGTCCCCAGTCAATCAAACCAGTTACGAAAGAGAACCGTTTCGAGGACTAGTTTTTGATCTCAAAGAAACGGCTTCGTTCCGTCGTCAAATTTTTATGCAAAGACCCACCTCTAAACTGTCAATTTTGTTTTTAATTTATGGTTTGATGGACATGGCCATCCGTTGAAAAAGCCAAGCCAAGGATGTGAATATTTAGGTTAGAGAAGTAAAGTTAAAGCTTAGTGGAAGTTCCACTCGAAGTACCTCCACCTTAAGCAAGACCACAGCAATATAGGCACCGTGCAGAAACCATAGAGGGCGCTAAAATCCCGATTTTTTTTCTGTGGTTTGACAGTAAAATTTGACATTTACCTTGGTCAGTTCGAATTCGAGTCACTAGATGGCAGAATAAGGCACGGTGTTTTCCGTGGTTTGACAGTAGAATTACCGACATTGAGATTGACATTTAGCTTGGTCAGTTCGAATATGAGTCACAAGATGGCAGAGTCATCGCTACGCACGGTGCCTATACCACTTCGTTATAATTCTGCTGGTGAGTAAGGTCCAGGGGGGTGACAGTCCCTACACAGATAAAAATTAGTAAGAAGACAACGCCATCTAGATTATAGTTTGATTATACAAAGTAAGAGAGTTTGCTCAATATGGCCTTAGATGTCGCTACCCGTGTGTAATAAGCAAATTTTTGTACTTTTTGAAAATCAACAAAAACATTTTAATAATGATTCTTATATATAGAGACATTTTATTAATCATATAGAATTTAATTGCTTTTATCAAAGTTAAATATATTTTTTTATAGGG
Source organism: Nomophila noctuella (assembly GCA_958496325.1). Classification (NCBI taxonomy): domain Eukaryota; kingdom Metazoa; phylum Arthropoda; class Insecta; order Lepidoptera; family Crambidae; genus Nomophila; species Nomophila noctuella. The sequence goes on from OY292493.1 coordinate 24,054, forward strand.
CAATGTAGCAATGTAATCGCCACACTGAAAAAAATGGAGTCAGTCACCACAATTGATAATCCGCGTTTGCGCTTGCTAAATTTTAAAATTCTGTTAATGTTGTGTTTAATAATGTGTTTTTATTACTATAAACGTTGACTAAAGATAGTTGAATTGAGTTATGTATACGGATTTTAGTGATTGCGATGCGGACGCTAATTTATTTCGCAATGTGAAGCAGAACATAATAATTATGTTGTTGTGTTATTATAATTTTTACTTTAGTTAGTAAGTCTAATTATTATCACTTATGTTTAATGCTAATAAAAGTTTAATTAATGACCGTTTTAAAGCTTGACATGATTGTGTTTTAAAAATAGTATTCTATCTAATATGATTTTCTTTTTATTTTTATGTTGTTCCTAACAATTTGTGAAGTTTTCACAACTTTTGTTCGTATGCTTTACCATTACCTGCAATCATTGTAAATTTGTAACAGTTAGTTGTCTTCGAAGTTTTAAATAAATTCGATTTCGTTACAGAATATGTTGTTTTATTATTAAGATATCTTGCTATTATAATATGTTAAAATAATCCTTTAATTTTTACGTACTTAGGTATTTTAAAAGCTATCCAACCTTTTTGTTCTTGTCGATAACTTATTGCAAACATCGTCATTTATAATGATTTCATTGAATAATATGTAAAAGCTCATAAAATACGAAACTAGCCTACTACATGCATACGTATGTGTGTAGCTATAAATATACACACACACACACACATATACGTGTGTGGCTATAGCTATAGGTATATGCATATATACAATTAGTTCGCGAACTAAAAACCAGAGGCGCTGTTTCAAATCGGTCTGACAAAAAATACCGCGAGAGGTCACTCTATTCCCGTAGTATTACTATACTCTTTGGTAAGGTCAATACAACTCATTTAGGGTCATCTCATCCTCTCAAATTTAATGGCTGGCAATGTTTGAATGCACTGAGAAACTTAATTTAAATTTTTCAGGTCATTTTCATATAATTCAAGTGGTATTGTTACTAAAATAAGTATACAAAATGTTGTTACATTAGAGGTAAAATAGCTGTGAACGCATATTAAATGATGTAAATCCGTGTGTCAATCGAACACGGCAGTGTTTTGACAGCTGACATTTGACAGTAGATTGATGTAATCTGAGGTTGACTTGACACACTTGTTGTTATCATTTTATTGGAAAACATTTCAAACGCGGTCCATTTGTTTGTTGCACGTTATCAAAAATAAGTTTATTATGCGGGTCAGCTTGAAAAAATTCAATTTGCTATCAATTGTGCCAAGGGTCGAGTGTAATCTTGCTATAATATCATCACAAATTGGACGAAAATCCTACAGTAGTGATGTAAGTTAAGTTTAAGATAGTTTCATCATATCTTGATAAGTTTAGTTTATTATGAAATTATTCAATTTGACTTTTTATTGTTACTTTGAAAAAATTTTTTTTTGTGATATGCAATAAGAGTGCAAACAACTTAATCAAAGTGATATTTGGTTTATTAAATAGGTAATAATGTAAGCCACAATTCTTTGAAAGAGGTTTGCAGGCCATTAAGTAGTGGCCATGATGAGGATTAGAAAGCAAAATATATAAATGTAAATGTTGAATGTGAAATGCTTTTAATCTTATTGTAATATAAATATGCAGTAGTGTATTAAATATTTTTTTGTATTAGGATCTATCTATTAGGAAACAATATCGTATATAATTTTGATATTTAATGAATCAAAATTCAGGCCAGCAGTGCGCCGGCGGCTGAGGCTGCAGCGACGGCGCGCGCGCCTCTCACCGACCTGCACGGGCGGCGGCACAACTACTTGCGGATCTCGCTCACTGAACGATGCAATTTACGATGTATGTTAACTTTGAATATCAAATAATGTTTTTAACAATATGAATCACGCCAAATAGAGTGATGATTTTTGCAAGATTGCTGACATGAGCTGGTGAAGAGTGGAAGTGCCCACGGAGAGTGTCAGGCAAGGTTTATCTTCAGCAGTGGGTTCCGGTAGGCAGATGATGATCAATTATTGTGTTTTAAAAAGGCCCCCTTAAACAAGTTAGCAAGGATTTAGTGGGACATTTGAGTGAAGTGTGTGGTTGTGTGCGGCAGGCCAGTACTGCATGCCGGCGGAGGGCGTGCCGCTGTCGGCGCGCGAGCGGCTGCTGACGCGCGGCGAGCTGGCGCGGCTGGTGCGCGTGTTCGCCGCGCTCGGCGTCGACAAGCTGCGCCTCACCGGCGGCGAGCCCACACTGCGCGCCGACCTCGCCGATATCATACGTAATGATTTTTATGATTGCTTATAATATATGGTTGGGAAGGGAGAGGAATGTCATCTCATGTGCCTCAGTTTGTTTCATGTGAATACAACTAACTCACATAATCATTTCGAATTGTAAGGGCAGGATAAAGATCTGTCCAAAGTTGTTATTTTATCCGTACCAATGCTGTTAAATGGGCAGAGTAAGCCGCAGACTAGTTAAGTATGTTAATTTACCTACCAAGCTATTGTCTATCTAAACCTATCTACAGCTGTGTAAATCGTAAAAGACATTTCAACACATAAATTACAATGATAACGTCTAATTAACATATGAGAAAATTTCAAGGGAACAAATGTACCGCTCTATGAGATAAAGAGGTACCTACTAGATTGCCATCTACAGTAAAGGCAATAATGATTGAGATATTGTAACATTGGCCTGTGTGTACATACGTGTGTGTGTGCAGAGGACTTGAGCAGCATTAATGGCGTGCGCGCGGTGGGCATGACGACGAACGGGCTGGTGCTGACGCGGCGCCTGCCCGCGCTGCGGCGCGCCGGCCTCAGCGCGCTCAACGTGTCGCTGGACTCGCTGCGCCCGGACCGCTACGAGCGCATGGCGCGCCGCCCGGTAACTCGCACGCCGCCCTCACACTGACACACCAAGCTTCAACTGTCCTAGCACTCCTGGATTATTATACTAGCTTTACAGGGAAATAAGATCTTAGTCATTCGTGATCACGGCATCTGAAAAGTAGCCGCAACAACGTGTTTTTTTTCCAGTACAAATATAGTTTTAATTGAATCGCAATTTTTATCGGCTTAAAAATAGTTTTTATTTCATGCGTGGCAGTCACGCAAACCTAAAAGAAAAATAGAATTTCATTTTGTTTTCCGACACGCCAGCATCATCGATACGAATAAAACTTGTCAGAAAACCATACTATGTTAAAACAAAAGGCAAATGTTTAATTGCTGCAAACCGAAAGACACAAAAACGTAGCTTTATCAAGGGATGCAAATTAACGTCATTAGCACATAAAAATGGCAATTAAGCGCTAATGTTGCTTGTTGATTAGATACTTAAAAAAAAGTAAATAAGCACCTGTCGTTGACTCTCATTAATAACCAGGTGTCGCAAGTATTTGGTAGACATGGTGTTTTTCAACATTTATTTAACCCATTGATGGAACCTCAGAGTTGCTAATAAGATATTAAAGAGAGATACAGCTTAGTGCAACACCCACTCGTATGAGTAAGAACCTCCACCTTACAGAAGACCACAGTAAATAAGCATTTCGTATCTGTTGTGCTATGTTTCTGCTGGTGAGTAAGGTCGCCAGTGCTTAGTTGGGGTCAAAAAGGCAGGCAACGTATCTGCGACCCTTGTGCGGTTGTTGATGTCCATGGACAGCAGTGATCACTTACGATCAGATGACCCTCTTGTTTGTTTGCCTACCTACATATAACATAAAAAAATACTCATTAATATATACTATCTACACTAATCTACACTTCTACACTAATACTATAGAGGAAAGATTTGTATTTTTGTTGATTTGATTTAAAAATAATTCTTTCACTGTTGGCTAGCTAAACTATCCCTGGTGAACACGCAGGTGAAACCGTGTGCAGCCGTGCTATGCTGGGGCGGACCGCTAGTTATAAGTAATGATGTGCGTGTGCGCAGGGCCTGGCGCGCGTGCTGGCCGGCATCGACCTGGCGCTGCAGCTGGGCTACCGCCCGCTCAAGATCAACGTCGTGCTCATGAAGGGTGAGCGACGCTTCCGCATACCGCTTCACAAGTCACCTTACTCGCGCAAACAATCATCATACCTACATTGGTAACACAAGCCTTTATTTCAACAATCCAGTCCCGATATCAATACATTCAATGTTCAGGTAACGGAACTTGCGAAATCGTTTTCCATATTTAGTATTTGTACGAATGTTGTTACGTACCTAATACGCCTAGTTTCACGTTGATTACTGTGTTGTGTAATAAGTAGGTATGATTTCGATTGTAGGAAGTGAACAATTTGGACCTAACTACGAGCTTGTTTTCATATAATTTGTAAATAATACCTACTCTTAGCACGAAATTAATCTAATCTTGTTCTCATTTCAGGATTCAATGATGATGAAATTTGTGACTTCGTTGAATACACTCGTGAACGAGAAGTCGAAGTAAGGTATAATAGTTTTTCTTCTGAATGTGGTTTGAAATTCACACGAAAGTGAAATCATTTAAAAGCAGATAGGGTTCTTACCTACATTATTAAAAAGTAAAGGTGTATTACTGATGCGAGATATCGGTCGGGCGGGCCAGGTTCATCGAGTTCATGCCGTTCAGCGGCAACGCGTGGGACGACAGCAAGCTGGTGGCGTACCGCGCGGCGCTGCGCGAGATCCTGCAGCGGCACCCGGAGTTGCGCGCGCGCGCCCCGCGGCCGCACGACACGGCGCGCGTGTGGCAGGCGCCCGGCCACCGCGGCAGCGTCGGCTTCATCGCCTCCATGACGCAGCCCTTCTGCGCCTCCTGCAACCGCCTGCGCCTCACCGCCGACGGCAGCCTCAAGGTGTGCCTGTTCGGCGCGGCCGAGGTGTCGCTGCGGGACGCGCTGCGCGCCGGCGCCGACGACGCGCAGCTCGAGCGCCTCGTGCGCGCCGCCCTCGCCAACAAGAAGCCGCAGCACGCCGGTACGTGCCCCGCCACGTGCCCCGCCCTCGCTCCGTCCGCGTCGCCTTCCGGTCGACCCTTAAACCGAACGCGTCTCTCGAGCTCGGGTAGAAAGTGTAGTTTCCGGCTAACGACGGAGTCCGAGGCGTTCGGTTTTAGGGGCTACTTCACGTGTGCTTTGTCCTCTCGACGTTTGCAGGTATGCAGAACCTGGCGCACATGGAGAACCGGCCCATGATCCTCATCGGTGGCTAGCGCTCGGCCGCGGCGCGCCGGCGACGCCGCCGCCGGGGGCGCGGGCGGCGGCGCGGCTGCGCTGCTACTGCACGCGCGCGCCCGGCGGCGGCCGCGACGACCGCCCCGACGACGATGCCGAGGTGAGACTACATGTATTAAAGACCTTCTAAATTATCGCAGTGGCTCCGTATGATTTCGCGGTATACGCGAAAATATAACGAAATCCTCATCTGTATCGGAAGGCGGGGCAGCTGACGCACCTGGACGCGGAGGGGCGCGCGCGCATGGTGGACGTGGGCGGCAAGGCGGTGACGGCGCGCGCGGCGGCGGCCGAGTGCCGCGTGCGGGTGAGCGCGCGCCTGGCGCGGCTGCTGCGCGACGCGCGCGTGCCCAAGGGCGACGCGCTGGCCGTGGCGCGCGTGGCCGGCACGCTGGCCGCCAAGCGCGCCGCCGACCTCATCCCGCTGTGCCACCCGCTGCCGCTGGACGCCGTGCAGGTGCGCGTCACGCTGCCGCCGCCGCCCGCTGACGCCGCCGCCGCCGAGGCGCCGTGCGCCGTGCTCGTGCAGTGCGAGGTGCGCGTGACGGCGCGCACGGGCGCGGAGATGGAGGCGCTGACGGGCTGCGCGGTGGCGGCGCTGACGCTGTACGACATGTGCAAGGCGGTGGACCGCACCATGGTGGTCTCGGACCTGCGCGTGGTGCGCAAGGCGGGCGGCCGCAGCGGCGACTGGGCGGCGCCGGCCTCGCCCCCCGACCCCGCCGCCCCCGCCGCCGCACGGCGTCCGCGCGAGGAGCACTCGTCGTCCGATGCCTCCGGCTCGGGGGAGACTTTCGTGCCTACCAATTTTGTTAACTTCTAATGAGGACCTGAGGACCTTGAGGCTTATGATTAATAATATTGTCGTCACTCGTCCCCAGTATTTATCTAAGGCCGCTCCCGCACTCCCCGGTGACGCCACATAATAGTGTTGTGTCATATTTCTTTACTAATTAAGCTGGTGATAGTGTTTGGAGCTCATAGATATGTTTCCTAAAAGTTAAGAATAAATGTACTATTGTACAACATATTATATACAATAAATAACTTTTATGAATGTTAATTTTGTTGACATAATATATGGAAATAATTAAAAATGATTGTTTTAATAAAAATAAATATCCATTATCTGCATTATGATTTTGAATGGATAAAAGGACATCAAAGGGAAAAATGTCACAAAAAGAATTAAATTATATCAATTAATAACAAACTTTGTTAAGTTGTTCGTGACCCTATTAGTTCACTCAGTTCATAAAAAGAGGGCGCTATAAATGTAGTTCATGAATGCGAATATAGGGGCGCTGTTAATTTATATTGAATATTTTTTAGTTCCAAAATTTGTCAACAGATGTCGCTATGCCTATTTAAATCACGGTGTCGTTTTGATTTTCCGTTTGACTAGGCTGTTTCATACATTTTTAAAATATACTCTCTCACTTTACATAGTACAAGTTACTTGGTGGTTTTATTTCTATAGCCCCAGAGTAGCTACATCAGAACAACTAGTTCAAAGAGTCAAACATTGGACCTCCGAGTCCGGATATTTTTGATTACCGGCAGTAGTACTGCCACCTGCGTACTTGCAGTGGATCGCTGCAGATAAAGTACGCAGTGACCACCGACAGTAGTCGGGTCGGTCATTCTGCAGTTGCAGCAGTGCAAGTGGTGGTGCTGGTGGGCGGTACCAACCAGTACAACTGAAGGAGCTGTCGAGAGGAAGGAGGAGCTGAGCTATCGAGAGGAGGAAGGCGTGGCGTCAACCGGGACACCTGTTCCAGTACGTCACCAGTGTCAACCAATTGTGGTGGGTGTGATAGTGAAGTGCAAAACTGTAAGTACAATTTTCAACCTTATTGCAAAGTGCGAATAAAAATAGAAGATCAGTGCAAGTTGTTTTCCGAGATTAGTTTATCAAGCAATTTGGACTTTATTAATAAGTAAATATTAACTTTAAAAATAATTTTAAGAATTTTGTGACTTAGAATAATTTTAGATTGAATAGTTAGGACTTAGAATAGTTTCATTAAAAACGGAGGTACGGGGAACCTATGCCCGATTTTGCCCAGAATTAATAAGAGTAAAACACTTGTAAAATTTTTAACATTTTAGTTCATACTTTTAAAAGTTTAGTTTTTTTTATTAATTGTTTTTATCATTGTAAGATTTTAAAATGGAGAAAGCTTTTAATGGTCAAAGGGATTTAGCCAAGTCTATAGAAAGGGGTTTAGTTAATTTTAGAAAGAGTCCAAAGGACAGAATTACTGTTGATTATTTAGAAACTAGATTAGAAATTTTAGAAAAAGACTGGCAATTGTTTCACGAAAATAATTCTAAGTTGTTTGAAAAATTTGTACCTAATGATATTGAACAGAGTGATTATGTACAAAATGAGTTATATGATAAGACGGAAGATACATATATATTTTATAAATCTACTTTGAAAACTGAATTAAGAAAGTTATCATCAGTTCAAACCCAATGTGTAAATAATGTTGAGAGTGAGTCCAAGAGTTCTTTTGTGAAACTTCCTAAAATATCAATTCCAATGTTCTCCGGTAAATATTCAGAATGGCCCACGTTTAGAGATCTTTTTACTTCACTTGTAGATAATAATAAGACGTTAGACAGCGTGCAAAAACTGCACTATCTAAAGGGGCATTTATGCGGTGAGGCAGAGCAGTTAATACGGCACACGCCTATTACTAGTGATAATTATAATCAGTGTTGGCAGTTATTAGAAAAGCGATATAACAATAAAAGATATCTGTCAAATTGTATTTTGAAAAAATTGTTTGCTCAAAAGAGATTAAATTATGAGTCTGCATCGGGATTAAAAGAACTATTGGACAATACCTCGGATTGTCTTAATGCGTTGCGTAACTTAAACGTAGACGTGACTACTTGGGATATAATAATTATACATATAGTAACTTTTAAACTCGACGACGAAACGCGTAAGCAGTGGGAGTTGACGGTTTCGGGCACCGACTCGAACGAGTTGCCCACACTTAACCAGTTCAATGAGTTTATAGAAAGCCGTTTTAGAGCGTTAGAGTGTTTAGATTCTAAAAGATCACCGTCTTATCAAGTTAATGCGAAGTCGCTACTGGTCACTGAAAATAATAATAACAATTCATTTAATTGGCGCTGTGAATTCTGCAGTCAAGGTCACAAACTTTGCTTTTGTAAGGACTTTTCTAAACTAAATTACGATGAAAAACGCGAATTCGTTATTAAAAACCGTATGTGCTTCAACTGTTTAGGCGGAAACCATTCTGTATACGAATGTAAAAAACCTACCAGCTGCAAAGTATGTAAAAGACGTCATCACTCGTTACTCCACCCCCCGTCATCGTTTGAGAACAAAGGTCAACCCATCGCGAAGTCAGATCGACCTAGCACTAGTTCAGCTGCACAGAATGAGACACCAATTGTTTCGTGTTTATCAACCGGCAAATTACACAAACCTAAACAGGTATTATTAGCCACCGCGTTAATTAATGCAGAGGCTAAAAATGGTGACTATCAGGTAATACGAGCATTACTTGATCAGGGCTCTCAGGCTTGTTTTGTCACTGAAGCCACAGTGCAGCTTCTGAAATTAAAGAAAAGGCCATTAAATGGGGTTATATCTGGTATTGGGGAAAACAAATCCGTAGTTTCAAAAGGAGTAGTTGATTTTATAATTCAGTCTCGAGTAGATCCATCGTTCAAAATTCCAATTAAGGCGTTCGTATTAAGCAGCATCACTTCGCAGATACCTGAAAAATCAACGCAGCCAGTTAATTGGTTAGATTTAAAACATTTACCATTGGCTGACCCTCAGTACAATGCTTCTCACAAAATTGATATATTGTTAGGTGTAGAAGTTTATAGTTTAATTTTAAGAGCTGGGCTTAAACGATGTCCAACCGCGTCATTGGTGGCACAAAACACTACATTAGGATGGATACTATCTGGAGTACTAACTGATGGTAGTAATAAAAAGGACAATGACATTATGGTCATGCACGCGCAGGTCAACGAAGATCAACTGTTAGAAAAATTTTGGGAAATAGAAGAACAACAAGCAGAGTCAAAGAACAGAATTCTAACAGAAGAAGAACAGCGATGTGAAGAGCATTTTCACTCGACTACTAAAAGGACACCCGAGGGTCGCTATATAGTAAGCTTACCTTTCCGGGACGACACCCCCCAATGTAGGAACTTTGGATCAAGGAGTATAGCTGAAACGAGATTCAATTCATTAGAGCGAAGATTTGGAAAAAATCAAGATTTTAAGGACAAGTATAAAAGAGTAATCAGAGAATACTCACAGCTTGGTCATATGAGACCAGTGAAGAATAAAAGGACGGATGAGGCTGTTTTCTTACCTCATCATGCGGTTATAAGAGACGAAAAAACTACAACCAAGGTGCGTGTAGTTTTAAACGCCTCTGAGAAGAATAAGAAGGTCAATGGAAGAAAGTGTGGAGCTATACAAGCAGATGAGCGAAATATTAGAAAAGGGAGGTTTTAGGTTACAAAAATGGAACAGTAACAATTTGGAGTTAAGGAAGAAGATAGAACAAATAGAACATGATAAGAACAATACAAATATAAATATAAACAGCAAGGACAACAGAAGCACAGGACAAAGATAAAGCAAAAATTGAAATTAAGCTAGATAATACAATTAAAATACTGGGACTTACCTGGAACCGCGACGACGACTTCTTACAATACTCCGTCGATCTTCTTTCAGCATCAGCAGCAGCACCTGAAACCAAAAGAACAATTACATCAGAAAAAGCAAGGTTGTTTAATCCGCTAGGCTGGATAGCACCTACTGTCGTATTAGCAAAAATATTTATTCAACGTCTTTGGTTAGCTGGTGTATCATGCGATGAGAAGCTATCTGCAGGATTAATAAACGATTGGAATACTTACCGCGACTCGTTACAAGAACTTACCAAAATCCGGATACCTCGTTGGGTCGGTACGGCACCTGATGATATTGATGTCGAATTGCAATTATCGAAATGAATATTTATTATTGTCGAATTAAATATTTTTCAATAGTTTGATAAACAAAAAGAACTAAAATTTAATTTAAAACAAGACTACTCATATCAAGAATAATTTAGAAGAAGCCATTAAAGTACATTTAATTACAAAGCAAGAAGAAGAAGAAAGGTCAATTAATAGAGAACATTATTTAGTAGCATTGATAATAATTGATATACAGTAAAATAAATACTTACGCAATGGCACTTTATACCTGAGTCGGCCAAGTTCCGCCTTAAACTTGTGATAGGTGATTTAATCTTTCCGTTAACGCCAGGTCATTTCCTTAATGTACAAGCTTTTTTAAGTCCAACAGAACCGACTTGAGAATACATTTTTGAACTCTTTAAGTAGATGGCAATTCGTTCAGATCATACCAAATAGGTCAATTAGTTTTAATAAAAGAGGACGATTTACCCTCTTGTCGGTGGTTATTAGGTCGAATTTTAAAGAAACTCCCAGGTGTAAATGTTATAACCCGTGTAGTCACGCCGCGCACTAAATTATCTGTAGTTAAAAGACCAACTTTCAAACTTTGTAAAATTTTTAACAATAGCGGTGTAATAATAACATGTTATAAATATTATCATTATATTCTATTATTGTAAGCGTTAAGTCAGAAAAGTATGTTGTAATGTTTATTCTTAGATTATTGTTAATAGTTCATTTGAGATCTCTGTTATTGTTTAATTGTTCAGTCAAAGTCAAAGTGTTAAAAGTCAAATATGTTTATTGCAAAGTTTAAGTTCTGTGTAAAATGTTTATGTTATTTTTATTTGTCTAGGACATTCTCTCAATAATGTCCTAAGGGGGCGGTATGTTCGTGACCCTATTAGTTCACTCAGTTCATAAAAAGAGGGCGCTATAAATGTAGTTCATGAATGCGAATATAGGGGCGCTGTTAATTTATATTGAATATTTTTTAGTTCCAAAATTTGTCAACAGATGTCGCTATGCCTATTTAAATCACGGTGTCGTTTTGATTTTCCGTTTGACTAGGCTGTTTCATACATTTTTAAAATATACTCTCTCACTTTACATAGTACAAGTTACTTGGTGGTTTTATTTCTATAGCCCCAGAGTAGCTACATCAGAACAACTAGTTCAAAGAGTCAAACATAAGTTCAAAGATTCTTAAAAATAATGAGATTACCTGGGAATATTTCTTTTTTATTTCGCCTGGGACTGACTCATATATTTGGATGTTCGGATAATCAGCATTTGGATATATAGCAAATGGTTATATAGCACGGTTGTATGCTGTGGAAGTGGGTGCGAGAGGTATACCAGCGAAATCTCTCTACAACCTACTGAAGGACTTAGGATTACCAAGATCTAATAATAGCTCGTTACTGGAAAGAGCAACTAAAGCCGCTTTACTCGGCTCATACCAAATATGGTTGGGAAGGGAGAGGAATGTCATCGGTGAAGGTGATCGTTAGTATACTATAAAGGGGCCCCTTAAACCTACACGCTGGGTCGAAAGTCCCAGGCACAGACTGACATTCCTCTCTGTTCCACACGATGGACCCGGCACCCGCACGGAGAATCCATGGATAGCTAAGAAGTTCGTCTCTGTACATACATACTCATTTCCAGAAATAATTCCTTTTTGGTAAATATGTAAAAGAAAAAAGAGAATGTAGGTATATGTTAACAATATAAATATTTATTTCAAACTAAATTAAATGCAATATTCTTACAGCATTACTGCTCCGTAATGACAATTTCTTATCAGACATTATTTTGCATTCAATTTCTTACAGCAAATAAAATTACAAAAATGAAAAGTTGAGGAGATTACATACATATGAAAAAATTATTCATGAATTGAAACAATGTTAGTAAAAAAAACTGGTACACACTGTATAAGTACAGTAAAATTTGAAGTAACAACAAAACTGAGTATTGTGTAATTTTTTTTATTTACTTGGTGGTTGTTAATATTGTAAATTATCAAGTTATGCTTTAGGCATAAGGTTTTGGTTAAATATGTTTCTACCCCTTAATGTTTTTTTTCTGTTGGAAACCACTTTTCATTTAAGTGAAACAAGCTGAAATATTTGTTCATACATTAAGAACACTAGAGTGGATCAACCGCTCGCTACCAGCACGTTGGTCTTAGCCGCAGGTTCTTCGGGTGCTTCCTCTGAAGGTGGGCGGTCATTGCGCTGGACTTTGATGTTGTGACACTCAATGTATTCATTGATTTCTTTACCTTTCTCTGAGAGCTGTTCGTGTAATGCTTCCAGTGCTTTGGGCAGTCTTTTCCTATTTGTTTCCAGTTCAGGCAGTACATCTGCGACTGTTCTTTCTACTAAGACACCTCCCACCATACGGAAACATTTCCGACCGCCATCCACACCTTTTAAAGTTTCAATCACAATTCTGGGGAAAAAAAAGTACCAGGTGTTAATAAAAGCGCAACAAGATTATGACTCAAAATAAGCAAACGCTTGAGCGTAAATATTGCCAATTCTTACTTGTGTTCATTAAGGTCCATTTCCAATTCTGAAATCTTGTTAGCGAGCTGTCTTTGTTCGCTGCGGAGAGTTTGAAATCCAGCAAAGATTTCTTCGCTCGATTTAGGTTTTCCACCTTTAGCGGTCGACGCATTTTTTGCCATGATGATATTTGTTTATCTTTTAGACACACTAAAAGTAATTTTATTGTTTGAAATTGTTTTCAATCGTCGTTACACACAGGTTCAAATTATTATAATTTTTATTCTCATCTCTATTACTACAAATTGTTCTTTTACTTTGGAGGTTAACTTTTAGAGATGTAGTGTAGTTTAGTTTAGAGCCATTAAAGAATAACCGGTACTGTATGTACCGGTAAATAAGTTATGAGATAAAATCATTTAAAATCCTTACTATAGTCCTTGCTTACCATACTAATATTATCAATCGGAAAATGAGTTTGTTCCGCTTTCGCGCTGTAACTCAAAGATCTTGGAAAAATCAAATCTTTGCCGTAACTACTAAACCGGTTACTTTGAAAGTTTGTCTAAGGTCATCTAAGGTACGTACGTTTTATCCCGAAAAAAAATGTTTCAAAATGAAAACCAAAGATTTTGGATGAAAACAAAAATATTGTTTGTTATATAAAAAAAATAATGTTATCTATGCTACTACCCAAAGATTTTACTACCACTGGCTGGAAGAGCGGTAACCTCCTACTACAGGTATTCCATACCTAAAAGGAAGGTTACCAAAATGTGTTGTAAACGGCGTTTTATTTATATAACCGAATTTCGGGCGGGCGGAAAGCTAGTAACTAAATAATGTTCAACTTAAATAATGTGCATTACTGCTACTTATTTTGAGATAAAATTGTTTATTAACATAGAAGTGCTTAACATGAAGAATTGAATTCCTAAAGGCCTTTACAAGTGGCACTTTAGAAAAAAGAATGACATGATGATGAATGACATTAATGACATTGACAGTATTTGACAGTTATATTTTGACAGTAACAAGGGCAGGCAGGGGGCCGTAAATAAATAAGCAAAAATAAATTCCCCAATTGCAGTAGATTTTTCTTAAATATTTACAATAAATTATTGCTGTGATTGGTTTTATTTCCGTTAGTTTAGAAGAAATTGTATTAAATGTTAGATATGAAACAACCGGACGGGTCAGCATTCCAGAGAGATTATGATCCAAAGGAGCAACTCTACGTAGATATGGTAAGTTTTTAGTTTTAGTTTTAGGGGTTTTTTGTGATTTAATTTCTATTATTATATAAAAATAAATAAAGGTATAATATTAATTTTTATATAATATTGGTTTATGGAGACAATTAAAAAATTTAAAGGTCCGTCGAGAGTCGAGAAGTGTCAATGATTCACTTTAGATGTTTGGTCTCAATCTAACTTGCTTCCTTTTAACTCGGGGAAATGTTAGCATATAAAGTTTACTAAAAAACATCTTCCACTCCATTACTCTAGATAGAAGAAGAACCTATCACACATTAGGGATCTTGGGATCATTTTGGATAGTTAACTGACCTTTTGTAATTACTTAAATTTTATTACATCTGAAATCCTTAAACCCCTTCGTTCCCTATAGCACGCGTTCACGCATTTGGGATTCCCATTAAAAATTTCACAAACATTGATTGGAAAAAAATAAAAAAAGTTTTTATATTTTTGGACTTTGCATCAGGGTAAATAGAAGAATATGTTATACAAGATTTTGACAGGTTGCATTGACTGTCCCCAATTTCTTAGTGAAGTTGGTTTAAGATGCCTCGAGTTGGTGCTAGAATGGCTAATTATATTCTATTAAAAGTCATAGGACCAACTTGGGTGAACATAATGTTCCCACGAGAATCTGTGTAACTGTTTTTAAGGCTGCTGGTACTGCTGAGTCTGATTTCCTATACTGCTTCTCGATGTAAATAAATTTTGTTGTATGTAAAAAAATTGGAAATGGTTTCGTTATGTTTTTTAAATTTTCATATTTTTACATAGTTAAAGTATTATGTATGACCTAACCAACGCAATGACTAAAAATGGTTATACAGCACGGTTGTATCTACCAACCAATACCAGCGAAATCTCTCTATAACTACTGAAGGACTTAGGATTACCAAGATCTAATATTAGCTCCTTACTGGAAAGAGCAACTAAAGGGAGAGGAATGTCATCGGTGAAGGTGATCGTTAGTATACTATAAAGCGCCCCTTAAACCTACGGTCGAAAGTCCCAGGAGCCGACTGACATTCCTCTCTGTTCCACGCGATGGACCCGTCACCCGCACGGAGAATACATGGATAGCTAAGAAGTTTGTCTCTGAACTGTATTAATTTTTTTACTGAATGTATATTTTTACTTTTCAATTATGATTTTAATTCGCCATTGTGCGCTATTTTATACGCGGTTTGTGTTTGCCTGTAATTGTTGTTGCATTGTTACTTTATTCTGAACTAGGTAAGTGTATTATTAAGCATATATGTTATGTAACAATGTTGGCAGACCTTTTTAAATGTATAAATAAATAAGTCGTTTTCTGCACGCGGCTTCGCCC
Source organism: Nomophila noctuella (assembly GCA_958496325.1). NCBI lineage: Eukaryota > Metazoa > Arthropoda > Insecta > Lepidoptera > Crambidae > Nomophila > Nomophila noctuella. Next base: position 39,392 of record OY292493.1, read on the forward strand.
GCCCGCTTCGATAGTAAGGATACAAAACATCAACGCATTGTCTAATACACATCACATCTCATCTCATCATATATAATTAAACAAACTAAGTTAAATTAGATTATTTGACATCATGTTTTTAAAGTGATGGGCCATTCACAGAATGTGTTTTCATCTCGAAACACTCGTGTGGAACAGGCGGCGGAGCCGGCGGAGACGGGCGCCAGCGCGGAGGCGTCGGAGGCGGCCCTGGGCGCGCTGCTGGAGGCGGGCGCGCCGGGCGCCGACGCCGAGACGCGCGTGCGCCGCCTCGCCGAGCAGGTGGCGCGCCTCGACGCGCTCAACGTGGGCGGCATGCTCGCCGCCGCCAGCGAGGGCGGCGGGGCCGGCGCGCGCCTCGCCACCGCCCTGGACGCGGGCCTCGTGAGTGCGACCCCTCCGCGCGCGACGCGACCCCGGCCGACCGACCGCTAACCGAGTGTTCCGGCGCAGGCGGCGGGCGCGGGGCTGGCGGCGCGGCTGCGGCGCTGCGAGGCGGTGGTGCGGGCGGCGCCGGACGCGGCGCACGCGCGCTGCGGCGCCGCGCGGAGCGACGCCAACGCGCGCGCGCTGCTGGGCGAGCTGGAGGAGCTGTACGCGTGGCTGGACGCGCCGCCGCTGCGCGAGCTGGACGCGCTGTCGGAGGTGTCGCTGGCGACGGCGGAGGGGCGCGCGCGGGCGCTGGCGGCGGGCGCGGCGCTGCGGGCGGCGCTGCGGGGCGAGGCGGGCGCCCCGGCGGCGCGCCGGCGCCTGGCCGCGGTGCGCGAGCGGCTGCGGCGGCTGGCGCGCGCGCGGGACGCGCTGGCGGCGGCGCTGGCGCGGCACCTCAACAACGCGCTCGTGCACCTCGGCAACGAGGCCGCGCACGAGCGCCGCCGCCACCACCCGGACCTGCTGCCCTACGCGCCCTTCATGCGCTGGCTCAAGGATATGGACGAGCGCGCCTTCCACGGCCTCGCCAAGGTCGGTCGTAGTTAAATTTGAAAAGTCTTTTATTTCCATGTGATGTCATTTAATGAGGTGTGCGTTTCGTGCGTTCGATGCAGGTGTACACGGGCACGTGGGCGCGCGTGTACGAGCGCGAGGTGCACGCGGCGACGGAGGCGGCGCGCCAGGCGCTGGCGACGGCGCCGCCCGCGCGCGCCGACCCCATACTCGACAACGTGAGCGCTGCCCCTCCTCCCGAGTTAAAATATTACGAGCATCGCCAGTGACCATTTAAATAATAAGACTGTTCTCCGTCGGTCGTTCAGGTCCTGAGCCTCATCGAGAGCCTGTGTGATGCCGAGCAAGACTTTTGTACGCAGTTCTTCTATCTAGATATAGACGTGAAGGTGAGATGGAAACCTGCCGAATGATGATCTCGTCCGATCGAGTCTCCCGACTAAGCCGCTAACCCCCGTGTAACAGAGCGACGGCAGCGACGGCGAGCGCAGCGAACGCAGCGACGGCGGCGAGCGGGCGGCGCGCGCGGGCGGCGAGTCGCGGCGCTTCATGGCGGAGCTGTTCCCCGCGCTGGAGCAGGAGCTGGTCGCGCTGGTGGGGCACGTGGAGCGCCACGACAAGTACGGCGCCATGCGCGCGCTGGCCTGCCTGGGGCGGCGCGTGGTGGGCGCGGGCGCGGCGGCGGGGGCGGGCGCGGGCGCGGGGGCGGGCGCGGGCGCGGGCGCGGAGGCGGGCGAGGCGCGCTGGGCGCGGGCGGCGCTGGCGGGCGGCGCGGTGGCGGCCAAGCGCCAGGCGGACCGCGCCGTGGCCGCGCGCCTGGCCGCGCTGCCCGACGCGGTCAAGCAGGCCGCGCGCCGCCCCAAGTGCGGCCTGCTCTCCTTCCTCAAGGACTTCGAGGTCAGTGCGTCGGTCGTTTGCCCGATTTCCGAAATTAAAAGATTTCTCGGTTATAAATATTTTCTAATAGTGTTCTGAGCATAAGGAACTACCGTAACGTACAGTTAGCCCTTTTAATGTACGATAGTATAGTTAAAAGTATACTGACCGAGCCGCGACCGCGGCGGGGTGGACGCAGGAGCTGAGCGGCGAGTGCGAGGCGATCTTCGCGGGCGGGCGGCGCGCGGACCTGGACCGCTGGTACGTGTCGCTGGGCACCGCCATGATGCACGCCATCCAGCACGCCGACCACCCGCGCACGCCGCGCGCCGTGCTGCACATGGGTGCGTACCTACCTACTCTACACTACACTACACTAGGTACACCTCTCACAGACTAAGCCTTCACGGGGGAGAAAATCAGCCTCGAGACGCGTCATGATAAATCTAAATTTTTAGCAACATCCAAAATGACGCGCACCGTCAATCCTTACCTACTATAGGTACATACTAATAGTTTAAAATCGAAAAGTGAGTTTATTTGTGTGTTTGTTTGTTCGACTTTCACGCCGAAAGTACGAAAAGGTAGAAGTCCGGATTAAATGGATACTTTTTATCCCGAATTAATGATATTCTCGAGGGAAAACAAAAATATGGTCTGCCTAATGGCCGAATTCCACGCGGGCGGAAAGCTAGTGGATAATAAATTCTAAAACAATTTTCACCTATTTAGAAAGATTTTTATATTGGCTATCGCCCGGTCGCGTATGAAGTGTGGCCCTAGATAACATTAGTTAATGTCGCTCGGTTCGTGTCCCGGCAGAGAACTACCACCGCCTGCACGGCGCGGTGTGCCTGCTGGGGGGCGGGGGCGGGGGCGGGGGCGGCGGGGGCGGCGGGGGCGGGGCGCGCGCGCCGGGGCTGGAGGCGCTGCGCCGCGAGTGCCGCGCGCGCTACGCCGACTCGCTGCGCGCGTACGTCACGCAGTACTTCGGCCGCCCGCTCGAGAAGCTCACGCAGTTCTTTGAGGTGACCCACCAGTAGTATTCACACCTACGAGTGAGGGCGGCCCCGGCCCAGATTCTCGTCGGACGCGCAGTAGTCCGCGTCCACACTGACCCGGGTAGATTTTTCCGAAGTCAATCTCACCTGAGTAAGGCTTCGAGCGATAAACCTGGGTAATGTACGCATGCATTCTATTTGTGAAGTCGTTTTTCGACGAATACATTTTGTAAGGTCTTTAGATAATCTGCAGAAATTACATAGTTACAGAATTAGTAACATTTATCGGGCCGTCTACCGTATCCCTGTGAGCCCATGAGTTCATCGGAATCCCTGTGAATGCATGGCGTGTGCCCGCAGGGCGTGTCGGAGGCGGTGGCGGGCGGCGTGCGCGAGGAGGAGGTGTGCTACCGCGCCGCCTTCAGCAAGCACGAGCTGCGCCGCCTGCTCGCCATGTACCCCGCGCCCGAAGGTACCCCCACACGGACTTAAATATTTATACAGAGATTAATGTACTAAATTAATCGCATTTTGCCTTAAAGTCTTTGACCCCCTACCTAGAGAATCGCTTGACGTATTGTTATTTAATTTAGTAGTTAAGGTGCCGCTCTAACCTAAAAATAACTAGGATGCATCAGGGTTTTTTGTGAGTGTGTTCCTATAACAATTTTCGACTTACTAGTCGTATCATATAAAGTTCTTATGAGTATTCCATTATGTACCTTGGCGCGTGTCCTGTGCAGTGCGCAAGTCGCTGCACCGGCTGTACCGCACGGTGGAGAAGCACCTGAGCGAGGAGGGCGGGCTGCTGCAGGTGGTGTGGCGCGCCATGCAGGAGGAGTTCATCTCGCAGCACCGCGCGCTGCAGGTACCTTACTATACTACTCAAAACTCTATTGGAATACCCCTTAACTTGCTCTGTGGTAAACATTTTAAAAAATACCATTTTTGGATCAGAAATGTAAATATAAATCAATATTATCAATATTTTTTGTAACAGCCACAAGACGTAACACTGAAAATTTCCATAATTTTTAAATGAAGTAAAATTTGGCAGTATACTCGTAGTAGTGTACCTCTTTTTTGATCCAATTCATAAATCATCCCTTTCTAGTGTCCATAAATTATTATCTAAGTGAATATTACTTGCTCTGGTAGTTTTTAAGATGATTGAAAATAAATAAATACGCAATCGGTTGAATGTCGTGTCCCGCGCAGTCTCGCATCGCGACGTGCTACCCGGGCGCGGGGCTGTCCATGCCGCTCACGACGCAGGACATCCTCGACGCCTTCTCCGACATCGCGCGCGAGCACTGAGCGCCGCGACACGGGACCGGCCCCCACGGTCATTGCGACAACTCTGCAAAGGTGCTACAATGTTGCTGTCGATGTTGTTATTATGAACATTTTAGTTCGTTCCGGTTTCCACTTTCAATACTTTGTATAGTGACACATTAACTTATTACAAACATCGATGAATCATATTGTATTAAGTCTATGAATGGAAGCATAGTTGGCAGAGAAATGGCTTTAAGTCCTCGAGTTCTTGTAATTAGACTGAGTTATTTATTATGCTGTAGTAATATAAATGCTATGTATATTTTGATATTATTGATGAATTATTTAAAATAGGAGTAACTATAGGATAACTACTAATTCTTGCACGAAAATGGAAATTATTAATACATTAAAATTAAAATATTTATATTATTTAGCTGTGTTTCATTTGGTCACTTAAAATTTGATTTAAATAACATAACTTTATTTACCTTATTTTGTTCTAGTATATGAGACCTGATTAAATAAATCTTAAAGAAGAATAAGAATAGAATACACATGGAAGGCTTTTATCACATCTCTTTATTGTTATAACCTAACATAATTAATTTATTGATTTACAGTAAAGCCTTTAGCAATATCTAACTTGCCTATAATATGGTTATGCTGTTAACATTGTCTGTGGAGATATTGCAAAGGTTGCACCATTGCACCTCAGCCTGGCAGCCTAGTCCAGGGACTTGGGGGGCGAGTAGTTGAGGTAGATAAGCCCGCTGGTCTTGCCCTGGAACATTTACAAATCATAAATAATCATTATAATAAAATTTTAATGAAGTAAAGTTTACTGTGATTTTTATTGTTCAGTGCATTAACACAAATATATGAAAAAGTGTAAAGAAAATGTCTGTGGTGGAAGTGTGTTCCATAAAAAGGGAATAAACAAACTGGAAAACCCATCTCAATAGGTGAGAGGTCTTTATAATTTTGAGCTGTACAATAAGAAAATGAAAGGTGAGCTCTCATCTTGGATGGGTGCTTTGTTGTGTATGGCTCAATGTTGAATAAAAAAACCAGGCGGTGACTTACAACAATGATGGAGAAGGCAGTGAAGGCAACGCCGAGGGCGAGCACGGCGTTGTACTTGCGCTGCTTGGCGTCGTAGTGCGCCTGCCACGAGCCGCGCGGCACGGGCAGGTCGTCCATCGTCGGCGGCTTGATGTCGCCCGCGTGGTAGCGCCGCACTGCAGTAACAACAAACACATGCATTATACACCTATATGATTTGACAAGGTGCGATCTCAAGGTTCTTATAGCACTCCATAGCTGTATAGGTAGTGGTTGACGGTTTGAGTAAATGAAAATGTGGTCTGGATAAACTGTTTTTATTTCACTGTTGTAATAACACTTCAGGCCTATCACAGGATATTTAACATTTAATAAATATTATAATTAATGTTTTATGGTTATATATTTCTAGAACTGTGTCTAGCTCCGCGGTAGAACTAAGTCTGCGTCACTCCTCAAAAAAATGCAAAAATAGAACATAATGGACAAATTTTGAATTTTGAAGGGAAGTTAATGAGCGGCCAGTGGGGGCTTAGGTTAGATCTTTCCAGCCATCATGGAAGCCTGAACAGCCATGATTGCTGGAAGGAACGGCACCATAACAGTACTATTATTTGACAGGCCCATTAGTCAAGTGGTCAGAGACCCTGGCTACAAAACCTAGGGTTGCAGGTTCAAATACAGCTAGAGGCAAACGTTTGTGAGATGAACGTCGGCATTTGTACTCCAGGCATGGATGTTTAATAATAATGATATCCACGAACTCACCTTCCTTATTTTCCAAAAAGCCGTCATTCTGAACACCTGTCGAATTGTGCGTAAATTTTTAACTTTAAGCTAAAACATTGTCCGTTTTGGTCAAAAGCCTGCGGTAATGTATAATCCCTAGAAATAGGAGATAAAATTCGTCATAACAAAATAATAATAATAAGAGCGTAGGGATGTGACGACCCCATCGCCCGTTGGTGGAAGTTGGAGCTCCTCCTTGAGGAATCACAACTCCCACCAATGCAATCAGTCTCCGCAGGGCAGCTTGTGGCGAGCTGTTGGTGTGTGGCGACACCACGGACCCGAGACCTCCCGGGGGAACTTTACCATCTTCTCCCCCACCTCTGGCTTGCCTTAATTGGCCGTCCAGAGTGGAGCGCAAGAGCTATATGCTCGCAGGGTGGAAGTGAAATATGCGTAAGACGCGAGTTGGTGAGGTGCGCGACCACCGAGCAGAAAGCGGTGTACACCTCTCGACACCCTGAGCCGACCACGACAATGTTGCCCTCGTGCCACCCGCGACCGCCATGGCCGCTTAGAGCGGTGGCTATTTTTGGGGGCCCATCCAGTGGGAGGCTAGTCACCGTCTGCTAGAAGAACAAACATTGAGACATTTGCATGGCAGACGTCCGTTGTCTCAACCCATAGCCCAGTTACCAAACCATCGAATTGCACCTAATAGACCTGGATTTTGTTTTACTTTTATTTTTACAATAGTTCTTGCATTTGCCGGGTGCTGTCTTTGACTAGATCTGTATTTAGTCAGAGATAGAACCCGGCAGATGTACACATCCCATTTAGATCAAACGGTACAAAAAAGCCTCTGCGCTGTTGGCTTTGGCCCCACGCATGCTTCAAAGGACCGGGTCCCAGTGGACCCGAGATCTCCAACAGTACCTACAAATAATAATAATAATAGAGGTAAAGAGCCAATGGCAAGCACTCAATGTTTATATAATACCAATAGTTATATCAACCACAGGCGTTATACCCAACATTCTCCACAAAAGTATCGAGACCCTTAAAATGCCCCCAAAAATCATATATACACTTCAAAAAGCAACGATATTAAATACATGCAGAATCACCCGGAAATTTTTATCATCAGGAGCTACACCATTACATCCTATTGCGCTTGACTAAGGTCCGCGTGATAGGCTTTACCCACCCAACACGGTGTGGAGATTAAAAATATATATCCAAAATAATAATAATAATAATAATAATAAATATTTATTTCAGTAACTTAGTCTAAATTACAATATTGATGTGGGAACTTCCTTTTAGGCGAAACAGCGCCTGTGGTAGGAAGAACCGCTCTTTCCATATTCGATAACAAACATAGACTGTGTCACAGAACAAATTACATAAATAAGGCAGTGTTACAAATTATTAGAATGTAACACTATGAGGGGGGCGCGAAGTATTTTATTTTATTTTCTAGTAGGTAACTCATGCGAGCGTGCGTTTGGTGTGTGTCTGTCTGTGTGTGTGTGTGTGTGTGTGTGTGTGTGTTTTTGTGTGCGTAGATAATAGTTAAATGTTTATTATCATATTTAAGTATGACAATCCCTTCCCTACCTTCCATAGTACAATTATCTATTTACTAGATCCCACATAAGTATAAATCAATTGTTGTTTAACAAAAGAAACAAAAACTGCAGAAATTTAAAAATCATCTCATCATAACCGTGTTAATATTATGCTGTTTAGGTTTAATAATATAATAATGTAATAAATGATCTTGATTCTATGTAACTATTTGTATGGTATGGTGCTCCCACATTGCCGTTATAAAATGTTTGTAAACATTTTATAACACCAAAACATTTACTAACAAATGTTAACAATTGTTGCACTTTGTTAGAAACGGTTACATGTTATAAGTGCTCCTACATTGATGGAAAATGTTAAACATTTTATAACATCTAGTATTGGCTCGCAGTTTGGTTTCGCCTTCTGAGGGCCGAGGACGTCTACACGAAAATGGAAGAAGATTTGCTCATTTGAATAGCATTTACTTTTTGTTCAAAAAAGAAGAAAAAGCGCTCTTATTGGATGCGCCAAACGCTAAACGATAACACATGTTTTATTTTGTTATAATTTATTTTGTTATAAAATGTTTACTAACATTACTAAACATTTTCACATGAAAATTTATTTGTGATTAAATGTTTGCTAACAAATGTTTACTAACGTTATTAAACATTTTCTAACGGCAATGTGGGAGCACCATGGTGCTCCCACATTGCCGTTATAAAATGTTTGTAAACATTTTATAACACCAAAACATTTACTAACAAATGTTAACAATTGTTGCACTTTGTTAGAAACGGTTACATGTTATAAGTGCTCCTACATTGATGGAAAATGTTAAACATTTTATAACATCTAGTATTGGCTCGCAGTTTGGTTTCGCCTTCTGAGGGCCGAGGACGTCTACACGAAAATGGAAGAAGATTTGCTCATTTGAATAGCATTTACTTTTTGTTCAAAAAAGAAGAAAAAGCGCTCTTATTGGATGCGCCAAACGCTAAACGATAACACATGTTTTATTTTGTTATAATTTATTTTGTTATAAAATGTTTACTAACATTACTAAACATTTTCACATGAAAATTTATTTGTGATTAAATGTTTGCTAACAAATGTTTACTAACGTTATTAAACATTTTCTAACGGCAATGTGGGAGCACCAGTACTAATAAAATCAGAATGTTTACAAAACAATGAATCGGTCATAATTAATTAAACACATATTTAAAAAATGGGTAGCTCAAATGTAAGTTAATACAATGCTAATTTAAATCTGATAAGGTGTTGGTGCTCTGATAAGAATTTGATGTTATAATTTAGTTGAACTGAAATGGACTCCAGAAATGTTGTTGAATGCTTATTAAATATTATAGTTACAAATACTATTTTGTATACGACAATATGTAGATATTGTTCCTACTAAAACTATTTAGAGTAGAGTGGTTTCATGAAGTAGACAAGAAGTTAGGTTATTCGGAAACCTATTATGTAACATTTCGATAAGTCGAATTTGAATGATTATTGCAAATGTACAAATAGTACGAATGCTTGCATTAAATACAATAAATCGAAACAAATGACCATCAAAGTTAAAAGCAAATTAAACTGTAAAAAGGTTATCAATCAAATCGACTTCTTGTTTTCATACCTGTCTGTTGCATGAAGCGAGAGATGACTTGACGTGAGGCCAGCATTTTTATACTGTTCGATTTCTGAAAATATATTACAGAATTTCGTTAATTGTTTTCTAGCACATAAAAAAAGAACTACTTTTACAAAATATTAATTTGACACTTACACACGGCGAAGTAGGAAAACTACTAATTTCTACTATTTTAAAGTATGATTGATTTTTTTACAGTGTTACCAGAAATCATGAAAAATTTACTATGATTTTATTTATAACAAATACGAAAAATGCAAACTATGCTTTGCGATAGCAAAACTGTATGAGAATAACATAATTACCGGTAACGTATTGTAATTATTATATTGTATTTAAAAAAAATACCCACATCTTACACACGAATATTATTTTCTTTCACTTGTAAATCAGTGACAACGCCTGACAATAAATTAATTCCACATTGGAACACACAGGTAGAAAAATTTGCTATGTAAATATTGTAAGGAAATTAAGATTGTGCAACACTATTTTCAAATGTTTAGAAGTTGTTTCCTGTTCTCCAGTTATGTTAGTAAATAATTTTAAATGCACCTTCAAATTAATTGCCTACTTGTTTTCATATTAGGAATTATTCATTTCACACATGATTGGCGAAGCAGTGATATTTATTTAAAGAAGAAGATGAAAAAATATGTAGGTATTGACGTATTCTATTAGTGAATGGTGAATGGGATGACTCACACTCACACAAATAATCTACGCTTACGCTACAGATACAGATGCCTACAACAAATAATTTCATGTAGGATTATTTACGGCATAGCACATACATACATAGATACTATTAAAAGCCACAATTATTAATACTGTAGGTACCTGTTCGTTCCATGAACGTGACACTTAGTTGCACCTTGAGGATAACTATCTTGTATGCCTATTTGAATAAAGATATTTTTGATTTTTGAGGGAGGGAGGGTGATAATGGAATGGAATGGTGCATCGGATCGCTATCAGTGCTATGACGTGGCACGTCGGGAGGGAAACGAACGATGCCAATAAAAACATTGGGGGCCGCCAGCGTAGATAATGCAGCGTACGAGTCAGTCGGCCGGCACCGCGCGCGAGGCTGCGCACGCGTACGCGATCGTCGTCGCGCGCACAAAGTTCTTTGTTTACAAGCGAACGCGCTCATTCATTGACAACACAAAAATGTGTGCCTATTTATAATTCAGATATTTAAGGGACAGCAGATGTTTATTTCAACAAGGAGTATATTAAGCCATTGTAGTGGACTAGTCGGGCGCACCAGTGTATGGAGTGGCTGAAGGGGGTGGTGGAGAGAGCACGCAGGCCGCGGGCAGCCATGGAGGCGGCGGAGGCCGCGGAGCCGGCGCTGGAGACTGCGCAGGAGCGCCGCGAGCGCTGGCGCAGCATCTACGTCATCTACTTCACCATGTTCCAGATGTCGCTAGGGTTCAGTATCGTGCTCACTGGCGTCTGGCCTTACCTCGACAAGGTAACATTATTTTATAAAATTTCCGCTTTTAGGCCTGCCAAGTTCAATTGAAGACTTTGGAAAGATTAACAGAATGTGGCTTGTCATCTTAGTTCAAGAATTGCTTTCATCACGCATAATACCTAATAAATGTTCGAGCGATTATTGCTTGAGTAACAGTACGTTTCGTACGAACTCTTAATGCTCTCCGGATGTACATAGATACCTACTAGCCTACTTATAGGTAGGCAGGTAACTATTTGACAAGTAAATGATACGCTTCGGCTCGATATATGTAGATAAGATGCTGAAGATTTACTTAACTAAATGTGGTCGTCAAATAATGACGATCACAGAGCAGGCTTAAGTATACATAAAGTAGAGCCGCAATAACCAATGCGCTATGTTACGAATACCTACGTCGTCGTCGTCAAAATGAAAAGGAACGTTAAAAGTAGAATCAAAGTTAATGGTCAAAACGTAAATAAGTTTGGTTGTTTGTCATTCGTTTTACTTAAAAAAAACGTAAAATTAAACACGGATCCAAATGTGTTGAATTCTTAGTGCATCTTTTGTACCTGTTGTTAAAGTACATGTTGTTAAAGAAAGTTAAGTGAGAAATGCTTCAACATATGTATAATTTTGGGATAAGAAGGAGTAATACTTACATTTGTGATGTGGGTTAGTGGTGCTCTGGTGCACTGGCTGTGCTCAGCTGGTTTACCTGCGAGTGTCGCAAGCGCGGCCTCGGAGCGGCGCGGGCCCTTCTCACTCAGTCACTCCTCGCGGGAACCGGTCCGAGACATGGGACCATGCACATGTTTACAATAATATTTACACGGACACAAATTGTTGATATTGAAAGGTCGATGAACTTGAATAGTGACCAACTTCTCACGGCGACAACGTGATCAAGGTTTTGTGATTGGTTTTGGATAAAGAGTAAGCGAATTTGGTGACGTTTAACTGCAACTACGTAGGTAACTTGAGGTAGAGCCAAAGTAAAAGGTTCACTCTAAATATGCAATGAGAAAGTTTAAGAAGCTTGTAAGTAAAGTATGTATATATTACGACTATAGTTGTAAAAAACCCGTTAGCTACCGTTAAATAACCAAATTTTTGGTTAGCTACCGATAAAATGCAGTTGTTAACGGTTAGTTATCTGACAGTGACAGCTAAAAAGGGTATAGTTTTTTTCCTTTGTGAAGAGAAAATCGATATTCAAAAGATAAATAAAATACATTTTAGATGTTATCCTACTACCTAATCCTACTAAGATTATAAATGCGAAAGTTTGTAAGAATAGATGGATGGATTGATGTCTGTTACTCTTTCACGCAAATACTACGAAACGTAAATGTTAAATTATATGTCGCTTTAATTTATAATTGCGTCTAATATACAATCTATTACTATTATTATTATACAAACACTTATTTACATCTAGTGGAATTTAACCGTAAAATGCATAAAATGCGGGTTATTAACCGTTTCTAACGAAAAATGCATATTTACCCGCACGGTTAAAATCGTTAATAACCGGCGTCGCATCTATAATTACGACATAGGAATATTATACCTCGTTACCTCACGCATATCTCCATTGACAGCTCTAGTCGACCGCATTGACCACAGCGCTGCTGGTGTTCATTCCAGACTGCTCCACAATCATCTATGCAATCAATACTTGCCATTTTTAAAACTGTTTCGGTTTTTATTACTCTTTTTTTATCATTGTCTGTCGCATTGTTAACTTTACTTGTATAACCGTTTTATTTGGTAGGTACCTATAATGGTTTTAATTTTAATTGTTTATTCCTCGAGATATAATAATATATCTATTACTCCGTCTAGCTATTGCAAACTGAGTTGTAAGGGAGCCTTTATTTTAAAAATAATGACATTTGCTTAATTACTATTAAATAATCAATTAGTTAATGTCTTCCAAGGTTTGTTTATAACGACTGAGGCATGACTTTGTGATCTTTCTTTATCCTGTCAAGTATGTTAATCAAGGCTACTTACGACACACGAAGGGTTGTCACCCTTCGTGTGCACATCGTGTCGAGTTCGGGTACATCTCGCCTTCTTTAAATATCGTGTAATGTAAACTTAAAAGGATTGAAATAATTTTCGTACTAATTAAATAATTAAGCAATGTCGGTGCGTGTACGTACTCCTGTGTAATTATCTATTCTGAAGTCAGAGGGCAATGGTAGGTACAATAGTGCTAATGTAACAGGTTAAATACAGTGACATCAAAATTTCCAAATGGAATTGCTGCAATTACACAATTTACCATCAAAATTGTCGGAATATTAGTACAGGACAGTCGACTATTCAGTAACCGTGCAGAGCTTACCTACCTATAAGTATTAATGAACTCTAGAGCAATAGCAATAGGCGCACAATAGTACAATAGTCGGATACCGAGAGACCACAATACCTGACATTATGTGGCAATAAGTGTAGATCCCCGCCACGCATTGTTGGCCAAACAGAAATACGTGACAAATACAACAACTACCTACTAATTTTTTAATTAAAAAAACAGGCAGCGCACTGGTCAAAATGTGGGTTCTGAATTTCCTTCATTTACAGTAGGTTCAGAGTATTGCTATTGCTACCTATATAGGTATGTAAGCTCTAGCTAGCGTGCTGATGATCAGAATACAATGCTTATTTTATTTGAAGTGCAAATAGTTATGTCATTGATACTGGTTGTAATTAATTATATAATGCGTTGACAATACATTTAAAAATAGATAGCTAAGTTTTAGTGATAACAAATTAATTTGTTTAATTTTTATCCTACACGTAATATAAAATATACTTACTACACACGACAAAATATGTGTTTAAATTCCTTCGAATGGAATAAATACCTATTACCTTCGATGAGGCAATATAATTCAGTTATTTCTTTTTACATAAAGTGGGTAACTATCATATAAACTTCATGAATGTTGTCTTTATATAAATTATTTTCTTTGTTTTAGTGAATAATTATTTGTAATTAAATGCACATCCTTGAATTGTTTATGATTCCATTCAACGTTAAAAACATTTGAAAAGAAAACGCTACTTAGGTACTTGTAAGTTACATTTTGTTAATATACATCAATCGGTTGTTCCGAAACCACGGGTACCTACGTGAGAAGTTCACATCAATTTGTTTATGATATAGAACGTAACAAAACAGCTGGTTACAATCCATGCATTACCAAGTTAATTCACGTTCTTTGTTCCACGATTTATTTTGAAATCGTAATTTGAATTATTTTGTTTTCGTAATTATCGTGTTGATTGTTGGCTTCCAACAGTCGTGGTAGAGCAGTGATATGACTAAACAACTTTTCGATATTAAATAAATAAATATTTCACAATTTCACATACAAACATTGATCTGAATCCGTGTAAATTTAATTTATTTGGCACACATAACATGTGAGACCCTTAAAGGATTTAAAAGACCGATAGTAAAATAGTTGTAACAACAGTTCCAGATTGTAACACTACGTACGTACGAACGTATTTGTTACGTAGTGGTATTACAAATATACTTAAATAGATACATAAAATACCCAGACCAATACTAACAGCCATGTCCAACACACAAATGTTTGTCCTGTGTGGGCATCGAACCCGCGAGCTACCTCTTGGTCTAATAGGCAACCTCTTGACCATTACTCTAAGCGGGTCGTCATTGAGGAGCATGTCCACTGACTGCTCTCAGCATGTTCTCACAGCATAATAAGAGTATTTCCACGTACAGCAAAAGCAATTGTAATTGTAGCATTTTACGCGCAGCTATTTGCTAAGTAAATATAGGTGGTGGGTAGAGCACAGATTGAGGAACTGAATATTTAAGTGAGGTCAATGTTTTTGTGCAGTTCATTGTCAGAAGTAAATTATTTAATACCTAAGTTACAAATACAAATACCAAATAAATGCCAATTCGGCCGTTATTCGACCATTTCGAGCTTTGGATTAGCCAATTACGCAGGATGTAGGTATTATAAGTAGTGTACAAGTGTGTGCACAAGATCAAGTACACTCCCTATTCCCTCACCTTCTCAGTTCGGTGGGACATCAATCTAACACGATCATAGAGAGAAACGGCTGAACGTGCCGTGTGAACCACGTAGGAGCTCGAGATAAAACTTTTCGGTCACCTATCCAATGACTGACTTCTGCGAAAGTTGCTTAACTTTACAATCGCAGCCCAAGCGCGCTAATTTGCGCCATCAAGCTCCTCACAGCTAAGAGCTAAGTTACAAAAACAGTTAAGATTACGTTGGTTGAGATGTTTTTCTAACTGCTGGTAAAATATCAAGATGTTGATATTTTACCACCACACTTGAAAGAATTTGCTCAATCACAAACTGCGTAGGTACCTATTTTGTGCCCTTAGAAATTTTGCATTAAAAATTTCGTGGAATTTGATTGATATTGATTTTTAACCGACTTCAAAAAAGGAGGAGGTTCTCAATTCGTCTGTATGTATAATATTTTTTTTTTTTTTTTTTTTATGTATGTTCATCGATATTTTCGTCAATTATGGACGGATTTCAAAAATTTTTTTTTGTTGTGTAGTGTTCAGTTCTGAGGTGGTCCCATTTTCACCAGACCAGGATCTGATGATGGAATCCAGGAGAAATCGAGGGCATTCACCGAAAATTGTATGCTCGTATGGTGTTTTTGTTTCGTAATCATGTCTTACTCAGGTATATGCTTCAGGTTGTCAACATTTGATGCTGCTGTCCTGATGATGATGCTACAGTACTCCTTAACGGTTAGGAGTTGGAAGGCAGAACTGCAATTTGGTCGATGGAAACTATTTAGTAGTATGTAGGGCTTACATGTTGCTTGTAAGGTATGCTTGAATCAACATCTGATGCTACTGTGCTGATGATGAAGCTACAGTACTCCTTAACGGTTAGGAGTTGGAAGGCAGAACTGCAATTGGTCGATCGAATGTATGTAGGGCTAACGTGATACTTGTGTATATTACATCCAGACCCACGGCGAGAAATCTCGCCGAAAAGTCTCGCTGGGCCTTCACGCGAGAACAAAAAATTTTTTCCACACTCTCATTCACTCTTAACAACAACTAAGTTCCTATTTATAATTAAGTTCACAACGCTTTAACACAACTAAAAATCATGAAATAAACTGACTTTTTAAAAAAAAATTAAACCGACTTCAAAAAAACCGTAAACACAAAAAATAAACTAAAAATTAAAAAATAATTCCTAATATCTATTACCTCATACTGTAATTTTCCTAAACTATGTTAAAGTAATCTTAAACATACTAACTGAAGTCGGTGCCTGCCCAAAAACAGAAGAGAAGAAGCACCGACTTCAGTTAGTATGTTTAAGATTACTTTAACATAGTTTAGGAAAATTACAGTATGAGGTAATAGATATTAGGAATTATTTTTTAATTTTTAGTTTATAATTGATAGTTATAATGATGTTTAAAAATATGGGTTTGTTTAAATTTTTTAAAACATTTATAATAATTTTCATATACGTGTCGATATACGTGCTTTGTGTTTGTCGACAGACAAAGACATTTTTTCATAACTATTTTAGTGAGACAGTTAAGAATAACTATTGTTTACCTATTATGTATGTATTAAGGTACAGACTAAAAATAAAAATAATAGTATGAAGGGGAGGTCCATCACCTTACAGCTAGCAGTTTACAGCTATAATGCAATACCTATCGTTTGTAATGAGCTCAATATATATGTATATTATCTACAATGTTTCGTTGGCGGACGAGAGACAAGAGCCGTCATTTATACGAAATGCCCTTTGTACATAGTTTGTTACTGCGGAAGTGCAATTCGTTCACACAGTTTAGCACACATGAGTAGATCCTTCATCACTTAAGCTAAGATGTATGCAATATCAATTATTAATAACCTATGTTTCCATGCAAATAGAACAAACAAGTTAAACCTGTAGCGCAACGAGCATTGTGCGCTAATCATGGCAGATTGTCGACACACTTGTAAATATGCCATTTGTTTTACTGCCGCAGATAACTGATAGATAACATTCTATTGTGCGACTAGTAAGTGTTTGCCTGATCTAGCTAGAAGGTTCTGATATCATTTGTCTTAACAATAATAAAACAATATCTTTACGTTTAGATACTGCCAACTTATACTATTAAACACATAGTAACAATAGTCTCCGATGGAGTGTAGCCTTGTGTAGCGGGTGTACCTATGACAATTGTTATGGAAACAAATTTTCTTGCGTTAAAGTCCAAAGGTTATTTAATTTCATCCGTATTGTAAACATTGTCATTTCTGTCGTAAAGGGCAATGTTTTTCATATATCTGCTCTTTCTTTACTACTTTCTTTTTCCAAGGTTACAGAGATATTGTGTTTGTTTGGAAAGCCCCTGGACACGTAGTTTGATATGAGTGATCGGTGCGATCGCGGGCATTACTAAGTGATTTATTTATAAATGCGTCTCTACATCGCGGCGACGACCGCGACGACCGCCCGCGCCGAGCGAGAGTGAAATCTCTCACTGCTGGAAGCATTCAGTTTCTCTTTTTGCTAGGAACAGTGATTGATTTAGTATGTGATTCAGGGTCTGCTCCTATCTTCTATAATTGCATGAATTTATAAATGGTTTTAATTAACTTATGAAAAGGAGTTGCGACTTTAACCAGCTATTCATAATTTCCGACACTGTAGGTATTACCTACCTACTTATTATTAAACTAGATTATGGCACCGGAAAAATAGCATTGGCGAAGTATTATTTGATCGCGTCAAGGTCAGAAATCTTTTCCATTGTCAAAGATATAAGAAAGAAATTACTGTAGCAACACACCCAGTTTTGCAATAGTCATTTTTTTTTATTAAACCTGTTGTATGAACCCAACATGTTATTTGAGACCGTATGTCATTACCAAGTATTTACAAGGTTAATGCAATTATTCTGATTGCGTACCTATATCTTAACACAAGATTATATGCCACAACATATACGTACAGGCCCGATTTCTTTTATATCTCTACAATCAATATCAATCCATAAAGCAAGCTGTGCTATACTGAGTGAACCAATGTAGTTGATGACCTGAACAATGATTGCTGTTGTTCGTTAATACCAGTGCATCTGCGAACTGATAAGTACAATTGAATTAGATGGTTATCGAAGCGAGCGGAAGCGGCTAATGCGAGGCATTTGCCGGGCATTATCTACTTGCAGGTAGGGTTGCCATCTCTAATATTTGGAAAACAGGACAAGCGGCGAGATAACCACGGATTTTAGACTCCGAAAGCCGGATATCATAGTTTCACCTTCATAAAATCGTCGGTTGATCGTGGCGTGCAAGCATCGTTCGTGTATTGCGGGCGGGTGCTTTTTTTCTTTTTGCTCGGTCTTCTTATGAAACCTTCCCCGGACTTCTGTATTTACTGTGCCCGGACGCACCCCGGACGCCCTCTAAACTAGGACAAATCCGGGGAAACCCGGACGGATGGCAGCTCTACTTGTAGGCAGAGGCGGCCTTAGGGGGGGGCGAACCGGGCAACAGCCCGGGGCCTCGCGCTTGGAGGGGCCTCGCGCCCGGAGGGTCCGATTCCTCTCCAAGAGCGTGGCTTCTCCAAGCGCGGGGCCCCACCAAGCGCGAGGCCCGGCCAAGTGCGAGGCCCCGCCAAGCGCGGGGCCCCACGGCAGGATCAGTACGTTATATAACGGTTGCGTTTCGATTTTCCGTTCATATAAGGTCTTTCATGGTTGCGATCACACATTGAAAAATCAATGCCTTAAACTGGAGTCTTATTTCAAGTCTCCACCTACCATAAATGGTAACATATTCTTGAGGGCATTACAAACAATATTTGCAAAGACAGTATAGCTCTCGTCTCACTCGTAAACTCAGTCCGAACTGAGTGACACAGGCTCGAACTTTTATGAATCCAAGGTCTGCACAAAAATCCGGCTTGTAAGTAGGGAATGAATGCAAACTTGCATCACAATTTTGTCTATTTTTACTGGACTAACATATCTGTATTTGTTCATTTTGTAAAACATATATTTATAATTTTGTATGTATATTAATATCACCATATCAATGTATAATAATGTCGCCCGTTGGTAGAAGTTATAGCTCCTCCTTGAGGAATTACAACTTGCATCAATGCAATCAGTCAAGGGCAGCTTGGGGCGAGCTTTTGGTGTGTGGCGGCACCACGGACCCGAGGCCTCCCGGGGGAACTTTACCATATCCTCCCCCTCCTCTGGCTTGCCTTAATTGGCCGTCCAGAGTGGAGCGCAAGAGCTATATGCTTGATGGATGGAAGTGCTCAATCTGCATAGGTAATAGCGGGGAACGGCGGACCGACCTAACGCGATCCAAAAACAGGTGCACACCTCTCGGCACCAGCCAATCACGCCGCGGTGTTGCTCCGTTGCTGCCCGCGATTCTAGTAGCCGCGTGGAACTTAATACAAAAACTTGATACATTTCGGCTGGCAGACGTCCGTTGTCTCATCCAATAGCCCAGTTAACCAAACCATCAAACTGTTCACAATAGCACTAGATTTTGTTTCCTTTTATTTTGTAACTAGCGACCCGCCCCGACTTCGCACGGGTGCAACTAAGTTTATTAATGTTTCTCTACTATATTATGCATGTATTATACATAAAAACCTTCCTCTTGAATCATTCTATCTATAAAAAAAACCGCATCAAAATCCGTTGCGTAGTTTCAAAGATTTAAGCATACAAAGGGACATAGGGACAGAGAAAGCGACTTTGTTTTATACTATGTAGTATGTAGTGATAGTCCTTACATTTGCCAGGTGCTGTCTTTGACTTGAACTGTATTTGGTCAGAGATAGAAGCTGATGGCAGACCTACCAATCGCATTAGATCAAATAGTACAAAAAAAGCCTCTGTGCTGTTGGCTTTGACCCACGCATGCTTCAAAGTCCCTGTCACGGGTCCCTGTGGACCCGTGATCTCAAAAGAGTGCCTATAAACAATAATAATAACATATGGAAGAGTACCTATAAAACAACCAGAACAACTTTCGCATCACATACATAGGTAGGTTTTCCGTAGGGCAAAGGGCCTCGCAAAGACCTGTCGCCCGGGGCCTCGCAATGTGTAAGGCCGCCTCTGCTTGTAGGTATCTCGCGCGAGGCTGCGGCTACGGCTACTCGTGTTACCGCTTAGATACTGTTGTTTTGAGATAGGTAATTGTCATCTCCATTGATAAGCAGGTTTAAACACAACATAGGAATACATCAATAATTTATATTACAAACATACAACTTAGGAATATTAGTTATTAAGACAAATACATCTTGCCTTCCCTCACCGGCTCACAGTCACTTGTTTTCTAACACAGATTTGAAGAGTTTCGCAGGAATTGATTATTACAATTTTTCACGAATTAGGTAGGATGTTGATTATAATTATTACGTTGGTGGATTAAAGCGGTTTATTTACTCATAAAACTTACAGTCATCGTGATTGTCGAATGCCTAATTTGTCGCGGTTTTAACCGCAATTCTACTTCTTCATTTTGTTGGAATATAAATTTTTTTTTTTTACTGTATGATATTTTAGATTGATAACTAAGTTATGTGCACATTATAATAAATGGTTAATATGTAGGCCGAGTACGCAATGAACTCAATTAATAAATAATATGTAAATAATTTTATTGTAATGTTATATAATGTAAAATAAAAGCTTTAAAAAAAGCTTTAAATAAAAGCTTATAGTATAATGTAAAAGCTTTAAATTTAAAATATTGTATGCCCTGATTTTGGGCAGGTTATTGTGAACATTGCTATTATGCTTACCATCTGCTATACTGTACTAGAGCTATCACAACATAGTAACAATAAATTATATTGATTTGATTTGATTTGAACTATGTATGACCTACATTATAACGGATTTCACATAGCTAGGTACTTAAACTTGTCTCTACGGGGAAAACCTATTTTGTTTTGTTAAATTATTGATGCTTCACTCAAAGCCTTTGTTGTCGTTGTTTTTGTTTTGTAAGCAGCTGTTATTGTTCACTGCAATGACATACTCGGACTTTGACAAACGCGGCCTTTGTATCGCCGTGAGGCGGTTACTGTGACACATAATCTATTGAACAACAAACAATTGGATGTTTGATTTACCTATAAAATAATACAGATTACGAAACACGTTTTACGAACAAAAGGTTATTAGATAATAAATATGTAAGTTATTTGGGATTACCACACAAAGACATGATGATGATGATGAATAACCACTTGACTGTAAAATATGCATGTGTTGAAGATGGTTAACGTCACCCTTAGGAATGCTTACTGCTTATAATGTGATGATGATGATGATGCTCTTGATCGATTTTGCTCCAGTAGACAATTTTTCTGGAACACACGGGCATACACGCTACACGTTAAGACACCACCTTAAAATGTATTTTAGTTATGATGAGCACACTTTTGATTCGCGAAATTGCGTCGTTGTAGCTGGAACCGGGATCGAAGAAGGAGATCCTGGGCCTGGCGGTGGGCGCGAACCCGCTGGGGCAGCTGGTGTTCTCGCCGCTGCTGGGGCTGTGGGCCAACCGCGCGGCGTCGGCGCGCGCGCCGCTGCTGGCCACGCTCGCGCTCTTCGTGGCCGCCAGCCTGCTCTACGCGCACCTGCACCTCACGCGCCCCTTCGCCAGCTACTGGATGGTGCTGGCGAGGTTTCTCGTCGGAGTAAGCTCAGGTAATTTCAAATGCATACTTACAGTATTTTTTTTACTGGTAAACTAGGTGGTATAAAAAAACCTTGGATTTAATTTTTTCAGTTACCTAGATCACCTAGATCATGGTGTAATTTGTTGGAACATTACATAATGTTAGTTAATGTGTAAAGAAATAAAATGGTAGCAGCGTAATTGATGAGTTGTCGCACGTGCAGCAAACGTGGCGGTGGCGCGGTCGTACTTGTCGGCGGCGACGCTGACGAGCGAGCGCACGCGCGCGGTGGCGAGCGTGTCGCTGGCGCAGGTGCTGGGCTTCGTGGTGGGCCCCGCGCTGCAGGCCGCCGCCGCGCCGCTGGGCCCCGGCGCGCCCTACCCGCCGCCCGGCGCGCCCACGCCCGCGCTGCGCCTCGACATGTACACCGCCGCCGGCTGGATCAACGCCGTGCTCGCGCTCCTCAACTTCGTGCTCTTCCTGCCCTGGTGCTTCAAGGAGCGGACCATCGCCGCCAAGGAAGCGATGGTGGCGCACGGGAAAAATTCTGGTATGATTCTTGGCTACAAAGAACATTACCGACATATCTGTTTAAGGTCATTCATTCTCTTGGGTGGAGTAATACGTAAAGACTTTTATACTCACATGCAACTTGTCGTGTTTCCAGAAAAAGAGGCGCTGAAAGCGATGAAGCCGGACCTGGTGAGCAGCTGGACGCTGATCGGCGCGTTCTTCGTGCTGGTGTTCAACTTCGTGCTGCTGGAGACGCTCGCGTCCGGCCTCACCATGGACCAGTTCGCGTGGAGCAAGAAGCAGGCGCTGGAGTACCTGGGCGCGCTCATGAGCGGCGGCGCCGTGCTGGCGTGCGTCACCTTCGCGCTCATCACGCCGCTCACCAAGATCTTTGAGGAACGGTATGCCCATACACACGTTTATTGAAATAAGGGTATTAACCCAACTTATCTCTATTACTTAATTAAAGATGAGAAAACGTGTTTTGCTTACAAATATGACGAACTTCTACTTCTCAATTAAGAACCTATGCAGCGTCAAGTTCCACAACATTATCTAGGGATTTGATTTCAACGTGGAAGTAAACTGAGACGTTATTTAAGTTCACATGCCTCGTTAGAAACTTGGAAATCGAGCACTACAGACATGAAATTCAATAGTTTCGTTTCTTCTAGTCTCGTGAATTCGAACTTCATTCATCTCTTGTATTCACTTTCTATATTTCTTTGCATTCGCAGGAAATAAAATAGAAAGATAAAATGTTCTTATGGCTCTCTTCATAGTTATCCACATCCACCTCATCAGAAACTCCATATAATTCCACTAATCTCGAGGAATAAATAAAAGTGTATTGATTGTGTGATCGGCTAGCGCTCTGCTGCTGTGGGGCGGGTTCCTGCTGACGGGCGTGGCGTCGCTGCTGTGCATCCCGTGGGGCCCGGGCCCGCCGCCGCTGGCGCCGCCCGACGCGGCCGAGGCGGGCGGCGGCTGCCCGCAGGCCGCGCAGCCCTGGTGCGACTCCTCGCGCGCGCTCTCCCTCACGCAGTTCCTGCTCGCCTACGCCTTCATCTCCGTCGGCTACTCGCTCGGCGTTACGCTCATTCAGACCATCTTCTCCAAAGTGCTCGGGCCGCGCCCGCAGGTCAGTTCAACGGCTGATTACATGCCAATACAAATAGTAGCATTTATCGCACATCAGTTAACGTCGCGTACTAATACTGGTAACTTGGTTAGGCTTGGTACTGATAAGATAAAGTCCTGTAAGTGGGTCTGAATTTTTCGACAGTCGTCATGCCACCTAAATCTATAAAGATTGAGTTAATTCATTGGTAATACATAGTTAGGCTAGCTATGACACTAGAAAGATTTCAGATGGTTACTTCAGGAGGAAACAATCCTCAGTATCTCCTCCGCTCCCATACCTACTCTGACCTTTAAGGCTTTCATCTAAAGTCGCAATGAATCACGAACGGCATGGCGTGTGTACTTGCAGGGCGTGTGGATGGGGCTGCTGACGGGCGCGGGCTGCGTGTCGCGCGCGCTGGGCCCGGTGTTCGTGGCGGCGGTGTACGCGCGGCGCGGGCCCGACGCCACCTTCGGCAGCACGGCGGCGCTCACGTTCGCCGCGCTGCTGGCGCTGCGGCTCGTGTACGCGCGCCTGCGCCCGCCGCCCCCGCCGCCGCCCGCGCCCGCGCACGAGCTCGGCCCGCTCGTCTCCAACGGCGACGTCGAGCTCGCCGACGCGGAGAAACCTGAAGTGCGCTCGTGACAGCGGGGACAATATGCATGTCGTGACAATACGCATGATGTTCCCTCAGATATAACCCCTCTTTGCCATATCTTGCGCATCTCGGGCGCTTGGGTGAGACCCTCGCATTCATAATATTGAAGCCAAAAGTGAAATCTGGACGTGATACTTTATTTTTACTCGCGTTTTTTATTGTCTTCGGTACTTCGGACTTATCCATTTAGCTTCGGTAAAATTTGCTCTATGCCAAATCTTGCCTTTGATATTTTGTAAGCTAATGCTTGAGCGACCTGACAGACACTAGTTCATTCAAAAGTTGATTGGGCTTACTATAAAATTCAATTATATTTCAATGATACAGACATTCCTAATGTTGCCGTTGGCACTGATATTTATGTGACGACGTGACGTCAACAGTCGTTAAGATGATTGTGTGAAATGTAATGACTAAAGTAAGATAATTCGAGTATTATGCCGAGACATGGTGTGTCGTACTTAGGAGCTGCACGAGACGTGCCTTGCATACAACTAAGATTAGCGGTTAAGGTATTGGAAGTGATATACTTTCTTAAGGAATAATAAATGTTTGTTTAGGGTAAGACTACTAGTAATAACTATCGATAAAACATAGCTACAAGCTAGTAAATACTTTTAGGCTATTGTTAAAGAATAATAGAAAAAAATATATACATAGGTTGTACGAGTATATGTAGGTACCTAATGTGGCTTGAGTTAAACTAGGAATGGAATTATCAGATGAATTAATATTGAATGGGTGCATATTTATTAATTCAATACAAACAATGCTTTACATTTTCGGTGCTTCGAACATACCTTTTTTACATTTATGTTTACACCACAAAGAAATTTATGGTGACAAAACCATAAGACGTACGGAAGAAGTACGGATCTTGAAGAAGGCAGAATATTGCCTTCGTATGTGGGACATGAGGCTCACGGTATTGCTTCGGCATGCAAGTTCTCAACATTGCTGATAACATCACTAGGTGTGTGTTGTGTAGTAGCATGGCGGCCGGCGCGACGGGCGCCGTTTTCGCTTCGCCGCCGCCGGCGAAACGATGTCTCAGGAATTCTAAAAATATGACTGCTCTACCGAATAACAAATATTTTGAGAGAGAAAGGAATTAAGGGCGTTTGCCGCACATTTCTGCGGCTCGTTCTCTTTATCTAACTCGAAACGTGTTTTTATGTAAGAACTAAAATTAATAATGACACGTCTGTTTTAACAAGATAAGTTATCACAAGATTTTTAATTATGATTGGGCAAGTAATTTAGTTTGCGGTTTGTGCCAATGTTTGGATGTAATTGAGTTTCCATTCTGTGGTTGTATTATTAATAAAATCCGACACTATATTTAAATACGAAATGTTTTTAAGTAAGTTCAAAGAAATGAAAAATTGTAGGTGAAGTCCGAGGTTTACGGTTCGGTATGATCGGATTTCATAATGCTAGAAGTTTATCGTGATGTAATCTTCATCACCCGGCTCACGAAGCCTCGTATCATAATATGTCTCCCGGACGTCAATGCTCGCACGCA
Organism: Nomophila noctuella; assembly: GCA_958496325.1. Taxonomy (NCBI): domain Eukaryota; kingdom Metazoa; phylum Arthropoda; class Insecta; order Lepidoptera; family Crambidae; genus Nomophila; species Nomophila noctuella. The sequence continues at coordinate 64,562 of OY292493.1, forward strand.
AGGGCGGTCGGGAATGTGCAGCGTCGCTCGGTGCGTCCGCCATTGACATTGAGTGATATAATTTTCTGGCAGAATCCGGCACACGTTCATACTCGCGTATAAATACGTGCCCACTTCTCATGCACATGTTAGTAGCGCCGGTGGTTCTAGCTCTATATTAGTTGTATGCGCACGGACGTGCTGCGCGACGTCATGCAAGCATATCATCAATATACCATTCCGTTTGCTCATCGATTATTTCCTATTTCTATTCGTTATGATGTCAGCTACTGTTACACTTTTATAGTTTAAATGTCTGTTTTGCAATTTTTTTTATTGTGCCTAGATTTGCAATTCGGTTTCATGCATAATGCTGAGCATAAAGCAGAAATTGAAAAAAAAAACCAACAGTAGAAGATCTTACTCAGACTTATTTTTCTTCTCTTGAGAAGTTAGACCTTTAAAATATGTCAAAAATACTGTCTGCAACTCAGTTTTGTAAAATTTATTGATAAGTTAATGCTGTTGTTAACGAAGTTCTAGTTCGGCACAATTATAAATGTGATGTTATTCAGAGTTTATGTAAATACATTGTATAGGTTTGTTTTTCTGTAAATATTGTATGGAATATAGTAATTATTACAAGGTAAAGTGTACATTACATTCAGCAATACAGAATATAATTAAATCTTAGCCAAATGTACATAGGATTAGGTAGTTAGTAAGTTCTATTGTGATATTGATAAGGTAGCAAAGGAAGGCATTAGAAACTATAAGACTGAGTGTTTATAATAAGTAGGTGTTGAGTTTCTTTTATCGCCATATTTTTGTACATTTGTATTTGTTTGGTGTGTTAGAGTTTAATTGTTCGGCTAAATAATGTTAGAACATGTATTTTGTATAATTTATAAATGAAATAAATGGGTATTTGGCAATAAAATTGTATATTGTATTAAATACCTAAGTACTGAGCGCCAACTTGATTAAACTACAATAATTTAATACATATTTACAATTAAAAATACTAGCTAGATATCACAGCCTTGCGTGCGTTAAGTAATACATACATATATGTAGTTATACGAGTAGGTAAACCAAATATTAGCAATAACACATACCTTAGCTAGGTATCTTAATATAGAATCGCAATTCCAGATGTTTTATACATATTAATACAATACACTGATATTATACCTACACCGATTACACTTTACATAGGGACTACCATCTTTGTCTTAAGAATCCTACACAACTTTTCCGCGTGAAAACAAAATTATTGCTATAGTTTCTTCTTATAAACGAGCAAAGCACCCTCGACATTTGGGCCAGAAGCCCAGAAGTTAAGAAGCCAGCCGGTTTACCGCAGAATAAGTAAGGGGTCAAAGGGCATGTAAGAGAGAACGGAGATCGTGTAGAGCACGCTCACATTTTAGCAGTGTTTGTCGCCTGTTTGTTACCTATGAAGATAAAAAATATATGAGATAAATAAAGGGTCTGTATGTGCGTACTGGGTCCAAGTGTCTAAACTCATCATGCCGAATTTGCACGGTTGATCTGACGTTCTGGCGTATTTGGCTGAAATTATGATTATGACACACCATAAGCGCTAAGCTAATACAATGAATTACATGACAGCCTTAATTATTAAATAGCGCTGACGAAATTCTGTAGGTATGCTATTACGAGACGTAATATCGGCCCCGTGTGTCAATCATGGTCAGAGGTCGGCGGAGAGCACGCGCGGAGAGGGCGGGGGCGGCGGCGCGGGGGCAGGGCAGCGCGGCGGCGGCGCCAGCGTCTCGGCGGCGCGCACGCAGCGCGGCAGCGGCGCGCGCCGCGTCTCGCGCACCAGCAGCACCGCGCCCGCCGCGCTCGCCGAGCAGCCGCCGTACAGCAGCGCCTGCACGTACATGCTCTGCAACACACAGCGCCGCGTGTTAACATCAACTAACATCGCAGGCACTTATGAACCCTTAGCTTTAAAACTTTATAGTACGAGTATAATTGTGCTTCTATCACAATGAAGGTATTATAGCATACCTTACCTTGCCGGTGCTTCTCGACTTCTCTACCTCTGTAGAGCCTTTCTTGCAAAGCTTGCAAAAGACGAGACACAATCGATGTGTACATAGTGCTTCATAAATAATAGAGTTTTTTTTGGTAAGGTCTTCTAAATTCAATTGCGTGGGGTTTTTGGGAGGTGGCTGTTAACACGATCAGGTGATTTTCTCTTCCTCATATCACAAAGGTAAGTGTTAAAGGTAATGGTTACCAGCAGCGGCGTCTGCGGCGCGAGCAGGTTGCCGAGGCGGCCGACGAGCGAGCAGGCGGCCAGCGCGGAGGAGCGCGTGGGCGTGGGGAACAGCTCCGCCGTGAACAGGTACACGGAGTTGAACGCGAACGTGATCGCCAGCTTGCCCGCGAAGAACGACCCCAGCGCCGCGCCAGAGTTTGCTAGAACACACAAAATACTAGTGTTTAAGTAATTTAAAGATTTCAGCATTCAGCCTTCAGGATAGGCTTTTCTGTCTGAAACAAAACCTGCTCTATCACTTTTTCTGCAAGGAATTAGGTATAATTGTAGCATTATAGAAGTGCAGTATAGTGTTTATTGGCATCTAGGTATGTACCACAACAAAGCGTACATCGGAAAGCGAAGTTCTTAGCTGAGAAATTAATGCAATTTTGTGGATATTTGCACTTTTTAAGATCTTAACATTATTTAAGAACGTGTTGTTAACTAAGAATAGCATGAGGGTACAGAGGTGGCAAGGCAAAATAACATAAACTTACAGAGGAAATACGGCACGAGGCAGGCGACGCCGCAGACGAGGAAGGCGCTGAAGATGCTCCACTTGCGGCCGAGGCGCTGCAGCGACATCACCAGCAGCAGCGACGCCGCCACCTCCATCGCCATGTTCAGCGCGAAGTTCACGTACTTGTCGCCCGCCAGCGACACCTGCGACAACAACGTCATCATCGTTAGCCTGCTCTTTCCATTGCTGAATAGGCTTCCCGCAGATGGAGGATTTTGCCTATACACAATACACATGGGTTGGTCACTGCAATAAAATACCCTCCCTCCTAGCAGAATTCGGCCACGGCGGCCACTGCAATAACAATGAAACTAATTCATTCTAGGGAACATCTGAGGGATCTATGAAATGTCTCTTCATCGCTTAATAAGACTGACTGGAAGATATGGGTGACCCTTTATTTGTTTTTGGTTAGCATTCCACGGCACTTCAATAGCAGACGGTGGCACTCTACTTCTACTATCATACTATTGTTACTAAATTACTGCGTTTGATGTGTTGCATATTACCGAGTTGATGGTGAGTCCGTAGTAGACGAAGGAGACGGAGACCCAGCACCAGCAGCAGGTGAGAAAGCGCAGCATTAGGCGGCGCGACTTCACCAGCAGCAGCCAGGGGTTCTGCGCGGACGCCGCCTCCTCCTCCTTCACGTCCGTCTCAATCGCCTTCAGGAGCTCCTCGTCGAGCCTGACCTTAAACAACGGCTTAACTGTTATATGGTTCAATTAGAACCGCGATCCACCTTGTATTGTTATTCTGTGTGAGGGTTTCGGGAGGTTTTTTCTCAAGAGATCTTTCTTCTAGCTAAATAAAATAGACTAAAGGCTAGATGGATTGATTGATTGTGGGCGGGCAACGTCTGTCAGCAGTTTGAAATAATGATGTGATGAGCGGACACCGAGTATTTATTAGTTGGTTACACCGACGGTGTAATTTTTACCAATTTGATTTTTGTTTTCTAATGTTGTGTTTTCCCTTTTTCTTCTTCTAATTCCTAAAGTCTTCGTGATAAAACTCTATACCTTGTTAATTCTCGCGGCTCTCTTGACGATGGTGAGCAGTTCCTTGTGGCGGCGGTTGGCCTGCAGCCAGCGCGCGCTCTCGTCGACGAGCAGCCAGTAGAGCGGCAGCAGCAGCGCGGGCGCGTGGACGGCCCACAGCAGCTGGCGCCAGTGCGGCACGGCCCACGCCAGCAGCGCGAACACCATGCCGCCCAGCCCGTACGCCACGCCCGTCGCGCACGCGAACGCCGCGCGGAGCGACGGACGAGCCAGTTCTACAACTGGAATGGGATAGTCGAATCATCGAATTAGTTGGTTCTAATTGAAAATATATTATTGCTTTACTATGTGTGCGGAAACCGATATCCACGCGGTTGGCGTCGTGAGCTGCCGCTAAAACATAAAATAACCTCTGCTGCCTATTGACAAATAAAACCATTTCAGAGAATACCGGGCGTTGGATTTGTCCCCAAAAATCTGTCGTCTGGGGAAATACAGTTCCTAAGTGAAGTTGTGATGTTTGTTGAGGCCAGTAAAGTTTTTATAATTCAAGGAAGGTACAAGGTCGAAGAGCTAGAATAATGCTACTGGTGTTAAAAGTGTACCTACGTACATCCCTAGTCTATGAACATAGTGTCAACCGTAGTGATAAGATCTAAATGAAGTTTCTTAACTGGTGATTGTGCAAGTTAAGTAGACCTATTGACTGCATTATGAGACGACCCGTGATAAGATAACCGGTTCCAACCCGCTGCTGATACGCTCAGCTGCCAAGGGCGCAGCAATAATGAACCATTTGATCCCTTAATCATATCAGACACGTGTACAATCTATCGACTAATGAACTTTAGATTACGTATAAACTATTTTCTTAATTAGTCCGCTGAATTATTTTTAGCGTTTGAACGCAACTACAAAGTCAAGAAATATAATATTTTCTCGGTTGTTTACTATTTCGCTCCACAAAATACTAAATGCTCTAAATATATATTAGACATTTTAAGAAATGTTCAAATTATTTGGATTTAGGAAAGTTTCCTTTATACTAACTCATGACGTAAGCAGCACTGCCGAAGCCGTAGCCCAGAGCGGCTTCGAAGAACTCCATGGTGACGTACATCTCGTAGCTGACGGAGAAGCCCTTCACCAGCCCCAGCACGCCCGCGCACATGGAGAACACGCAGAACGCCGTGCGCCGCCCGAACCTACGACACACGACACGTTTCTTTTGTCTTTATGACTGGTGGAAACATTCAGTTTAAAAAGAAACAAACAAATGATGACATACGCGAAGTCTCATAACAATTAGAAAAGGTGAAATTCAATTATAAAATAATAATAACTTTTGGTCTAGTTGGTTTAAATCCAAATCAAAGGTTTTTCACTTATTATTTCGCTCTATAATAAACAACGCGCTGAGAAATTGCTCTTCAAACAATTTAGGCGTTTAAGTCAATTGTCTCAAAATAAGAGTCTAATTGTCAGTTTGTGTGTGTCTGATCTTCAACACAACCTTGGGTTGTGTAGTGGGAATACAACAATATTGCTAGGCAGATGAAACTCTAGAATAAAGGGCAGCATTTTGTTGGCCTTCAATGTTTTGATGCTGTTCGTACTTATCTGAGACGAAGCCGGTGAGCAGCAGCGCCAGCGGCAGCGCGGAGGCGCGCACCGAGCCCACCAGCGTGCGCCGCCACTCCTCGCAGCCCAGGTTGAACTGCAAAACGCCACCAACATGACGCAAAATTATTTTACCCACAGCACAAAAGAAATAGGTACCCCACCCAACCCTATAATTCACAGATGTCTAACTAACTTTTGAAAGCCCGAGTTTCTAGAGATAAAGGTTAATAGAATTTAGCATGCAAAAATGCTTTAAATTAATATATAAAAAGTCCCAAGTTTTTACCCAACTGAGTTTTGGGGACTTACTTATCGACTTAGACAGCACAAACGTTTAAAGAACTATTGCGTTGAGGTCTTATGTGAGTGGAAGTTCCACTATGCTCTACCTTTATTTAAATAGGTTTGTCATGTTTAGCAAGAATAGGTATGTAATGTTCTATTAAACTTTCTGTCTAATCACATTAAAGATAGAGAGTTTAATAGGCAAGTCGTTACTTTTTTTTTGTTATCTCCTAATATTTCTGCATAAGTGCTCAGCAAATGTTGGTCAGTAAAACGTACCTCTGCAAATATAGTGTCGTAGTTCTGGTAGATGAGTTTCTCGCAGGGGATGGTTTCGGTGGGGTGGAAGTCTTCGCGGCGGCAGGAGGGCGCGGGGGCGGCGGCGGCGGCGGCGGGGGCGACGGGGAGGGGCGCGTAGCGGCGGCAGCGCGCGGCCGGCAGCAGCGCCTGCGCCGTCGCGTTCGCGAACTGCGCCGTCCACAGCCCGCCCTCGCACTCCGGCACCAGGCATCTGCACAACACACATGAGTTAATCCATACTAATGTCCGTCAGTCACGCTGAAAGTACTCAACGGATTTTGATAAAATTTACGTTACTATACTTTTATTCTGATTAAATGCTCTCCTGGGATAAAACAAAAATCTTGATAGCGCGGTCAATGCCGCGGGTAAAAAGTAGTGAATTATTATTCCTTTTGTTGGTAATCCAAATAAATAAATAAATACATCGGACTGACACACGGATTTCCTCGCCCCAAACTTTGATTTTGCAGAAGCTAATATATGTAGTACAAACTATGGATTTTGGATTCACTATCTCTTATATAACATTATGTGTCTCTGCATTTTCTTATACAATACTAGCGGCCGCCCGCGACTCCGTCCGCGTGGATTTCGATTTCCAATATCCTATGTGTTATTCCGATGTATAACCTATATTGTGGTAAAGTTTCATTCAAATCCATTCAGTAGTTTTTACGTGAAAGAGTAACAAACATCCATACATCCATACATCCACACATACAAACTTTCGCCTTTATAATAGTAGTAGGATTGACTCTGTTCTCACTTACGTGTCACTGATTAGAGATGTGTATTAGGTATGAAAATGTTAGTACAAATCGTTCATCCCAGACTCTATTTGAATCTTTAAATAAGCTAGAGGAATAGTAACAAAACCATAACGGTTATCAAATAGTGCAGTAACTGAGCGTTAGTTAACTGATTAAAGCCTTTGAGCACGAAGCAAGTGCTAGATAAAAGGCCATCTGTTGCATTCATTTTTCTTAAGATAACTTATCAACATATGCGAGACTATTGTCACACGGAGATGTTTCGCACACACGTATAAATTAAAACAGTTGTTTGTAAACACCCAGCATCAATGGTCCGCCCCAACAAGGAAACGTTTCTGAATGTAACGACCAAGAGTGTTATTTATAAGCTCGTGTGATACAGCATCAATTAACTTAATTGTTCACACGAGACGCAGTAGATGAAGAAATGTGGACGATATTTTTAACAAGCAAATGTCGGAATGTACTTAGCATAACCAATTCAATTGTTTTGTTATTGCGATGGTATGTTGAATGATGTCATTCCACGATACACACATGCTCGTAAAGTAAGAATTATACTTAAATATTTGTGTTGTATCGGCTATTAAAGAACCTATTTATTTTCTTTAATTTTGCTGTACTTATTGCGGATATAGAGGTACCTATTATGATATTGTGAAGAAAAAAACGTTGATTTATAGTTTTTTTGTAATCCTGCTGTAGTCCGAACTCTTTTTTCTGAATAATTTTACTTCTTTTTACCTTCGACGATAGTGAAAAATACCTGTTTGAAATGTACGTTTTGCAGAATTGAACAGACAGACAATACCGGCTTGGTAAAATATTAATACCTAGTTGTTTATTAATGAATAAATTCGGGCGATAAAAATTAAGCCATCTTATACCATGACAGTGCAGAGTAACAGAATACCGCAAAAATAATTTGTGGAGTCATTACGGGTTGTTGATGTAATAGATACCCGTGTTCTTATCTCTGGGTGAAATATCTGCGATTGATAATTGCGGCGGTGCGAGGCAGCCGAGATCTGGCTAATTAGCCTGATTGCCAGGTTTAAGTCGGTGCAATTACAAATTACCTGTGTTATCATAATGCTCAAACATGCGGGCGGTTTCATAATGCTTACTAGAGGCCGTGATTTAAATGCATATATTAACTATACATACCTATGCTACTTTACAATGATTAGGAACAATTCGAAAACCACGGCAATCTTTAAGACTCCGATACATTTTCTTACGACTGTTATCTTTTTACATGCAAGCGGAGTTTTATTACAATTCTTTGACAAAGTTAACATACAAGTTTGTGTGAAGTTATTAACAAAACATAAATAATCGACACGTGCATTGTCGTAAATATCAATATGGTAAATCTACGAATTAATAATAATATGATGAATGTATGAATACTTGACTTATCACTGACAATTTTATCTATACTTATAATAAATCTGTAGAGAGGTCAATTCTGTACATTAAATATTTTTCCAAAATAACTATCAGGGGGTGTTTAGTGATCGATACTGATACCAAAAATGCAATTAGTAAAATTTTTGTCTGTCTGTCTGTCTGTCTGTCTGTCTGTCTGTATGTTCCTTATAGAAACAAAAACTACTGGACGGATTTTGACGAAACTTGGTACCATTATTCTTCATACTCCTGGGCATATTATAGGATACTTTTCATCTCGCTACAATCAACAGGAGTAGCGTAGTGAAGGGAAATGTGGGGAAAACGGGAGAATTTACTCTATTTCTTAAGCTTCCGTCGCGTGTGCAGCCTTAATGGTTAAAGTCACATAGAAATCATGTATGACGGAAATATTCTACATAAAATTGCCTAAAAAATATCCCCCAACAGCATGTCTATCTTTTATGGTTGACTCACAATAACACGTGCAACTCAAGATCCAAATTGGTTTGTACGCGCTAAGCCCAGGAACTAACTGGTTCGAATTGACAAAACATTTTGTGTTGGATAGTCCACTTACCACTTACCATTTGTCGAGGTAGGCTTCAAGCTATTCTAAATTATTTTATTTTATCATTGTAAATTGTGCTAGCGAACTATTTAGTTCTAAAATGTGCCGATAGATGGCGCACCTCGCTAGAGGCGCGGCCGCGGACCTGAATCGCGGTGAACAGGTGATTTCTCAAATGTATAAGGTATCCAGATTATTGTTAATTAATACTAATAATACTAATAAGCGTTTTCCGTCACTTAATTAGACTATTATTTCTATCCTGAGAGTAATAGTATAGTACCATTAAAATGTGCAAGTTGACTGCATGCATATATGTAGACCGTTGTTTAATTCAGCTATTTTTAGTAAGACTGTGTGCGGAAATCGTCGTAACCCACGCGGACGGAGTCGCTGGCGGCCGCTAGTGATTTAATAAATCTTCAATCAAACAAATCTTATTATTACCTAGTTAATTTGAAATTACGACTCTAACACAAGGTACTAATGTTTTCTGCCATTTCAAGAACTAAATTGATTTTTTATGTCATTTAAACTGTTATCACAACATGATGATCTTGACATTTGAAAATTATGGACAATATAGATAGCGTTTTGCATTTGAAATGCATACGGGTCGCAGCATTCAGGGTTTTGCAACATGGTTGCTCATGCAACTAGGACGAGCAATAAGCGCATAGAATGTGCAAAACAGCGTAGGTACCGTCATTAGCATACAAATTCCTTAACCAATCCTTACAGTGATTAATGTTCAATGTACACTTCGCCTTACTTGCTACCGGCTAATAAAAATATGTACCTACTTATCATCACTACACGTATTAATTACTTGTTATCTTTCTCACAATTTTCTGAGAGCTACGATGTTATAAAACATACATTTTCTATTGTTGTGCATAATAAAAGTAACTTGTCCCCCCCGGTCTTTAGATATTGTCACAAAATTAGTTTTATAAAACCTACAGTAAACGCTTAAGAAGTTAATACTTATAACGTTTCTTGGCGAAAACATAATTTGTGCTTGTAAAGGGCAGTGAAGTGAACAGTAGGTTTGCATGAATGAAAATAGCTTTTCATTCATCTGTAGGAGGTGTAGGTAGATGAAATCATCATCGTTGGCCCACCCAAAATAGGAGGTTTTCTCCATAGTCTCTAAGTCGAGCTAGCAGTTTAGGACCGCAGTATGATGAACTGTAGACCTTTTACTTGACTGTGCATCTCACCGGAACGGGACCGCGTCAGCCACGAACACGTAGTTGAGCGAGTACATGACGGCCAGCAGGTTGGGGATGCACAGCATCACCAGCATGTAGCGCTGGTACAGCCCGAACGCGCCCAGCTGCTCCAGCGCCGTCTCCAGGGCGTCGCCGTCGGCCTCGGCGCCAGGAGCGGGCGCGGGAGCGGGCGAGAGAGCGGGAGCGAGAGCGGGTGCGGGAGCGGGAGCGGGCGCGGGCGACGCGCGGGCGCCGGCGGCGGCGGCGGCAGCTGCTTTCGCGGCCATCTCGCGCTCAACTGTCTGTCACGTGAAGGCACGTGTGTCAGCCAGTGAACAGATAAGATTAAGTTTGTTTCGGCGGTTCAGTGGCCTGGATTAATCTTGCTTTTAAAAATTAGTACCTATCGCTAAGATGGCTGCTTCAGTTTCGATGCCTGGTTGTTCAAAACTTCGGTGACTCATATACATAATACTAGCGACCCGCGACTCTGTCCGCGTGGATTTTGGTTTTACTATAGCCTTAAAGCTATCCGCGTCACATGGACTATTCAAAACAAAAATATTTTTTCAATTCCAACCAGTAGTTCCTAAGATGAGCGCATTCAAACAAATAAATAAACAAACTCTTCAGATGTAAATATATTACTATAGATATATGTAGATAGTATAGATTACTGTAGTGTAGAGTATGCTGTCTTGTACTAGTAATACAATACGGACTAATCACAGTCAATTTAAATTCATATTTTTCTAGGTCTTTGCTGAGTTATTAATGATGAATCTTTTTTTTTTGTCAATCAATAACACAGCACTACTTGTAATGTGTAAAATAATATGTAGGTATATTATTTTAATTTGTAAATGCTTTTCGTTAAATTGAGTGTACGCAAAAAAAAAAGAATCAATTTTCATGCCTACCAGATAATTGTCACAAATGTAATAAATATTCAGCATTAGAAAATGTATGAAAGTACCAAAAATAATTGAAATGAAATAATATACTCGGCCACAAACGGGTTAAGGGCTATTTTTATTGTAGTCACAATAGTTCTCGGGATTAGCGGTGAGCATCAAAAGGCTGGGTTCACTTGTAGGACGATGCGCCATTAGAGAGCAGGTGGCCCTGAGGCGTCGCAACTCGGTGATAGCCCAGTTCCGAAACACAGATAACCTGCGGCGCGGGTCATTGCTCATTAAAACGTGTAGGCACGCTTTTCACATCCGCACAGAAATCTTATTTTTTTTCAAAACAGTCTTTTTTGGAAACTGAACACGTGGCTATGTAAAATTCTGGGACCGTCTGTCAAGCAAAAGTATTTTCCCGAAATAACAAATGATTCGTTAACACATCGATAGCATGATTCTCATAAGAATGATGATGGCAAATTGTACAAATTAGCTTTCTTGTGAATAGTAAATTATTGGGGATAAAAATAACTGTTCAACCATCCTACAACTATGCACATTTTTTAAAGTATTCATTTGAATTAAAGCGTAAGTCGATAGAAAATAAATATGTTTTTAGCTACCGAATGATATGGATAGGGGTGGAATATTACAGCGAATTGTAAAATTATAAGATGATTGATGACCCAGGATCTCTATATCGTGGCAAGAGATTTTATCAAAATACAAAAGTAGTTATACAGTAAGTTGTGAATTAGTTTCGGAGCCGCCAATCCATTAGATGACTGAAGCATTAGTCAGTGCAGCCACGCGGCGGGCGCAAGGCGCGCATTTGAGATGCTGTTTTATGAGAGTGACATATCAAGTTCGCTCTCAAGATCGATCTCAGAGTTGAGAGTGATTTATTAATACGAGCTTTAGACTCGATCGAATTCATAGTACCTTAACTATGACAATAAAAACTGCTAGAAATGGCACGCGTAGTTACAATTGAGTGAGACAGACAGTTATTCTGAAAGCTATTTTTGCTACGCCAGATTTCCTTTTAATTATGAGGGTTTTTAGGAGAGATGTTTAATTATGACGAAGGATTAAACAGGGTCACTTGACAATTCCAAATTGCGACTATTTAGATTTCTCCTCCAAAGAATAAATCCTAAAAAAAATATAATAACTTATGTATCTGTTAAATTGATCTAAGTTCGGTTTTTTATTCGTTTCTGGTTAGTATTGTCCAGAATTACTCATGACGAACAGGATTTTATATATGTAATGAGAATTGATAAAACTTTTAGTAAGGAAATACTATATTTTTCAGTTAAAAACATTTTGTTTGTCGCATATTACCTATGTTGATTTTGATGGTTTGCTACGAAGGGTCCATCGACAATGTCTGCCAAAAGACATCAACGCGTGTTCCTGTATTGCATATTTATTGGTGCCAAATTAAAAAGACTTTGAGCTCATCTAATTTTTCTTTTATTAACAAACAGTAAGCATATTTGGACGTAGTTTAGCAAAAACGTTCCAACCCACAACATGGCCAAAATTGAGTTAAGTACATTTTTAAGATCAGCAGACATAGTACTACCATCTAGCGAAATGTCACTCAACTAACTTGTATGTAGACACACATACAGCTATGGTGGTCCAACCCACACATATGACAGGTGGGATTGTCTAAAACGCAATAAGGTTCCAACCGGTTTGAAACGTTTTCGTGATTCCGCTTTTATAAGACACATGCATTTAACTTATTTCACGAAAACGATCTAAGCAGCCTGGAACGTTTTTGAGAAATGAATAAAGTATGTGAACTCTATAAAATCTATTTCACGAAAACGTTCCAGGCAGCCTGGAACGTCGAGAAACCAATAGAAAATATTTAAATCTAAATCACAATAATGATCTAAGCAAAGAACCGTTAATTTTTAAATAATACAAAAACGTACCATATTCATTTTTGTACTATTTAAACATCAACAATTTTTTCCAACATTGATTTTACAAGTTACATAAGATATAATATAAAGCTACTTGTATATATGTATGTATAATCTAAACCTGGTGAGCATGAAAATCATATTAGGTATTTCTGTTTATTATGGAAGTTCTATTCAGTTTTTTTAATTCAATTTGGAACAAAGAATCAATTTTCTTCATTATTCAAAACATGCATGTGAGATTGCTTGTCAGAAAATGAGATTTGGAGGCTCGATGATACTCCACAAAACTATAGGTCGAAATGCCACCGCGAATCTTCAGTGCTCCAAAGAGATTCTATCTAGGCCCCACCCACACTCTGACTCCATTTTCATTGCCATATGCTTAAATAGCCTCGGTCTTCATCAGTGCAATATCCACACCAAAGTACCACTAAGGATTCCCAGCCGAAGAGGTCCAGTTATTTCACCTGGGGCTCTTCTGGTACCCTGAGACCAATAACAATGACACGGACGTTGTTGTTGATGATCTAAGGCCCTCGGTCTTCGACAGAAGACCTTGGCTACCTACTAGTATTTTCTCCTAGGTTGTGTGTCATCTATTACATGAACAACTGATGCGAATACTGCCCACTGAAGACTTTTGGAACCGATTGAGTCAATATTCAGGCGTTAAAAGAAATGGGTTCTAATGATGTGGGATCCCTTAACTGCCTTACTGCTTTTAAAACTAGATACCAACTTCACAATGGCAAAGTTTTGAGTCAATCTATGTTTGGGACTTATACTCCGGTTTTCGATTGGATCGGTTCAGAGATGTGGAAACTATCGCGGTATAAAAGTCGTGTCTCATATGTCGTGTCGCAATCAGAAACGAACGCGTGTCTTTTGTTGCGAATCCCGAATGCAGTTCAAACCAACACCATCTTGGATACAGCCGGCATACGATAGATAAAGACTCTAGTTACAAACGAAAGTAACGCAGCCTTTCAAAGCAACATTGGTGTAGGACACTGGGATCGAGTGTATCGAGTGGCCGCCTGGAGATTGCACTTGCGAAGATCAAGACCTTTACTAGGTCTCAAACCTCCAGTTAATCCTTGGTTGTATCTACTTCATTTTGAAGATTATGATATCGAAGACCTAGGCTATTAAATAAACATAGTCATCGACAGCGATGCCCAAAAATTATTCGTAAAATCGTAACTTTTACAAATCTTTTTTATTTTGGAACGTTTTTGAGAAATGCACAAAGTCACGACTTCCAAGAAATTTGAATTAATTTAAAACGTTCCAAGTGAAATATTACGTTTTTTTCCTATAATAGTTTAATAAAATATGGATTTCACTCATTTACAATATAGGTATTAATATTATGCTTCAAATTATCAATGACCCAATTTAAAATAATAGACTATCACTGAAGACTACTCGATTGAACTTAAAAAATTCATTACTCAAAACTAACATTGTGTGGGTTGGAACGTTTTTGCTTAACTACGTCCATTTATGTGTTGCCAAATGCTGTAAACATTAGTTTTGACTCATTTTCTGAAATCGAGATGGTACATACTTTGTTATTAGTTAAGATTGTGATTGTGCTTGTAAAATTTTCCGCGTGACTATGCTCCATATATGTATTTGTTTCAAAAAGTCGGTCATCACCTATCAGAATTCTGAAGTAGCTGTATCGGCCGCGCGTTGTCTATCGATGCCGGCATCAGCGCGGGCGCACGGCTGAGCGGCGTGTGCGGAGTTTGAGAGATTACCCGCGCTTTGTTGATCCGCTGCCACTGTCTCCACTCATAATCATAACACACAAACATAGAAATTAAACATTTTCAACTAGGATCAATCTGTTCGGATCTCTGGGGTATTTCCCAGTTTACCACGCACGAGATCACCGCTCCGCACGTTGACCAGAACCAATTTTGCTAAATTCTTTCACGCGATAAGATTTATGTGTAAAATTTTTGGTTATTCGCTTAACACGAGTGTTGGAAACAAGTAGGTACTAATAATGTTATGTTTGTTTTGTGTACCGGAAACAAATTTTCCATTCATCGCAATCAAATAAAAAGTCAAAATACCCGTTTCTTACTGCAACGTGAACAATATCTGGAATGTCATATCATGACTGTCTATGAATGAAATGACAAATAATAATAGGCAGCGCATCCTAATAGCAGTGAGGAAAAATACGAACATTCAATTAAAGAGTAAATTAGGCAGTGAATTGGATCCGGTAATTACGTGCGCATAGACCAGGCGATGACGCGGGACGCTGCCAAACCGCGAGCTTGCGGTCGACGCCGCGGCTTAACCAGAGCAGTAGGGCCGCGTCCGCGCGTCGTACGATAACTTGCTGTTTATTTTCGTACGCGCGCACCACGTGGCGGCTTCCTCGGCGGGACGCAGTCTCCCGCGCGCCCGCCGCCGCGGCCACCGCCGTCGTCGGGAAACGCACCTCTAACTTAACTGCACAAGGTTCAAACTAGCCCGGTCAGCGCCGGCCGGCTAGTGACTGCCTATCTCCTAATAGCCGATGACTGAAGCACGGTCCTGAAGCGCTCGGCGTACGCACAACCGCGCCGGCCTCCCCGCCGGTAGGACGTACCCTCAACTAGAACTAACTCGTCCACACTGACAGCTACCGTTTATTTACCCAAACGTGTTGTGTTAGCTTAGCCGGTACTTAGGACCGCTAATAAGTAGGCGAGCTTTTAAAGCCAAGGCAGGTAGGGCAGTTAGTAGTTAAGGTGCTAATCGGATTAGGTTGGCGTGTTGTGATAATTAGTTGTTAGGTACGTTCGCGGTGTAGGTCCAGTTGGGAACTGTTACGCGATAGGTACGGCCGGCCGGAGTAATTGACGTTTAATTTGGAAAGAGATTAAGTATTTTAAGATTGTTGTTGTTTATTAGTAAGATAGATAGACTAGATTACGCCCGCTGTAGTTGGTTTACATACGAGTTAGTAAATCTCACGCGTGATAGCGGGCTGAGCGTAACGTGAAAGAGATTATCTCTTGGGTCATTGAGCTAGAAAGGAGTGAGTGATATGAGGAGCATAGTTTAGGAGTGCGTCGGGCGTGATAGGAGCTAGTGTTCAGGGGTCTGGTAGGGCGCGACAGGCGGTCGGGCGCGGTGCGCGGACGTGGGGTACCCGAAGTCCAGTGGTGGGAGTGTGGTCGTGATGTCGGAGGGCGCGGAGTGGTGGTGCGCGGGCTGGGGCTGGTGGCAGGCGCGGCTGGCGCTGCTGCTGGCGCTGCCCGTGCTGCTCACCGGCCTCTACGGCACCAACTACGTCTTCCTCGCAGCCAACACGCCCTACAGGTCAGTCTTGTTCAAACCACTTACTAATAAAATATAAGAAAATTAAAGATGGAATTGGTTACAGATGCAATTTTGTTTTCAACAAATAATATAATTCGTTATATTACTACATATTTTCGTTTCTTCAATCTTTGACTTTATTTCCTTCCTGGATACACTGACTGTATGTCTCAAGCAGGTATACGCTGAGTAGTTTATAATATTCGTTCATGCCTAAATACCTAGCTCCGAAAATATTTAGGGCAAAAACTATGAGTTGGTACCTGAACGATTCACCGCATTTTCAGTATTTGAGATGTAAAGTATCCAATTTCTGTTAAACATTAAAAATGCGAAGAAATAATTATGTTCACAGTGTTTGGTCCAGCGTAAAAATATCCCAAGTCACCTACTTAGGTCTCGAGAATATTTATTTAGGCGACTTCCGTGTCGCGTCGGAAAATACTAATAATCACACTAGTAGAAATAATTTAGTAAACAGAACATATCCCGCTATATTTGTATAAACATAATTACAAATTAGGTGGGTAGTTGAATTTCTTTTGTGAAATGATCATGTTCCACCAACTCCAACAATGACAGTTGTGTCACGTAAAACGGAGAGAAAAAAATGTGAAAATGTTACATACATATCTTCAAAATAATCAAGGTACCGGTCAGTAGATATCAACAAAGTTGAAATACATATAAATTATTATACAACAGCTAGATGTTTTTAATTATTTTAAGCGATGTTTTTGATAGGTACCTAGTAGGTAACTGTTTTCTAGTGTTTAGTTATCATTCCACGGTGCTCCTTAATCGGTGGGAAACCGAACGTACCAGCTAGTGGTGGTGGTTCCTTATCATTGCATTGCCACTGATATTTCTCTCTGATAACATAATTTAAAATATTTTGACAGATCGAGAAATATTATTACATATTGTTGCCTCTGCCAAACGATAACGAGAGATCGATATAAATTATAGACTTCTAAAGTCTTTGTAAGTTTTTCTCGTAAGCCAGAAAGATGTTGATTCCAATTCGTTAATTAACATTAAACATCTATTTTTTAATACCGACGTATGAAAATCAAAGCAAAGGCCACAATGACCAAGTTAGTAAATTAACGCCTTTATAATATTAAAGTGTTAATACGAGTGTTTTCTTGTTAGTAACTTTCTTTAAAAGGTATTACTCGTTAGCACACATCTTAATATATCTCTACACATTTTAAATTAAAATCTGATGTAAGGTCCGCAGAAAATATTTTCTAAATTAACTCCCATCATGAACTAAACACGTTGTTGCGATGATTCTTTGCTAGACTGCCCCCTGAGAAACTAACAAACAAGTGATATATGTACGGATTACGTTTATTAAAATGTTTACATACTCGTACTCCTACATAACCATAAACCGGTATAAAGTCGCACCTTTGCTTTACGCGGGTAGTTTCTCACGTGATCACCAGTAAGTGCGTGAGTCACCGGCTCAAACCGGACCGCAACCCGAGCCCCCGCGCGGTGCCGTCATGTGACCACCGACCAGTGACCAGCGATCGATCCATAAACCAATGACCTGCCACATCGGATCACCATTGGCAAATAATACTTGGGTACATTTGACAGATCATTTATATAGAAAAAAGCTGACAGAGTTTTTAGCCTGGTAGAACGTTTTTTACGGAACGCATGATGAATACAGTTTCCAAAATGAATGTTGAGAGACAAACCGTTGTTTTTGGATTAGGCCTACTTTTTGCTGCCACTTACTTATATTAGTACAAGAACCAAAATATAATTTTGATACAACGGAGATGCAGATCGTTCACCTGATAAGTAGCAATGCCAAAAAATAATTAAGAAAGTTTGGTCTCATAGACAGCGAGTACACACTTAATAAAAAAACAAAGGAAAATAATTACTGCTTAGGTTTAAATACTATTACCATGATGTCTGCGTGATAATTCCTACCATATTATTGTACCTAATGGCAAACACATGGATTAGTTTTAATCAGTTGGATTACTTACTAGAGTACGGAAAAATCCAATATATTCTATAATATCTTATGATTAGATATACGATTAAGGTCTCCAGCTGCTCATTCGTGTATAAGTATCAGATTAAAAGTGATGTTCCGGTCAAAATGTAATCACACAACATATTATGTTCTTTCTATTTGTTTAATCCACAATATACATACATAATTATTCGATTACTTAAAGACTTCTATATTTTTATGTTAACCCTGCTCTCTCCAGAAACGTAATAAATAATCCGTCACTACATCCCTCATCACTTGTTGGTTCTGGTGTCAGTTTAAAATACATATTATGAAACTGCTACTCTATTTTTGATCACAATAATATGTGACAGTTGAAGAGGTTTTAACTACACTATTGGCATTATTTATTTAAAAAAAATGACAGCGTTACACTAGGCTGGGGATCCAAGCCTGTATCCTGAAGTGACTTAACTGAAACAAAGTTGCGTGCGCAGGTCAAGCCGATTTCGATAATTAGCCGGTTGCGACCGGACAAGACGGTTTTCATAACATTTCATGAAAGATAAATAGGTCACCACGATCCGACCGATTTATCATTACAGGGTGTATATTATTATGATAAAACTTGATTCATTTTTGGTACGTACAATTATAGCAATAGGTGTGTAAACCGAATATTTTTTTGTTTACTGAGGAAGCTTACTAATCACCGACTTGACTTGAAAAACAAGTTAAATTCACTTAGGGCCGATTTTTCAATCCTCAGATAAACAGAGAGATAGCGTTTATTCCACAGAATAGAAAGATATTGAATTTTTCAATCGTCAAATAAGACTTACTCGTCCAATAACCCCGCTAACAGAGGAGTAAAATTATCCGACGTTTCAAACGTCAAATAACCGCGTATTCCATAGAATAAGTAGTTTGATCGATAAAACCAACAACGGATATGTACGGAAGTAAAAACCAGAATACATCATAAACAATATTGCGCGGAGTTAGATACAAAAAGTATTAATGTCAGATTATTAATTCACCAAATTACAACAGATATTTTTGATGTAATCGATGATCTGGCAATTGAAGAAGAGGCCATAATAAATGAATATGTGAATTCTTCGGAAAGAAATGAAAGAATCGTCTGGTCGAGACCAGATCACTACACCATATGGAATTCAAAAGATTTTCATCGGCGATTCAGACTTTAAATGTAATGTTAGTCTGATTTTATTTAAAAAATACTGCTTGATCATATCATAGTTTGATTGAAAATAAATTTTAATTTTCATTAAACTTCGATTCTAAACAGTAAAGATTGGGCTGAAATGGACCCTGTCCAAGGCCGTTAAACTTGAAAAAAAAACTAACCTTTAGACGTTGACTTTGACAGACAGAAAATAGTCTGTCTTGCTCTAGCACTAGCATATTCGATATATTTGTTTCAACTCGCTGAAATGCGAATTGCCAGAGTAAAAAAAAAACGGTCAGATAGTTAACCTTAGGAATAAATTAGAATTGAAAAATTCACCAGTCCTTATGTCACGTTTAAACGACCGAATAATTTTATTCTTCAGGTTTACTACCTGACCTGTTATCTGAGCATTGAAAAATCGGCCCTTAGTCTTCAAACTATTTATAGGTTTAATGACAATATAAAACCACAGATAAAGTGTTTTGCATTATGAATCATAATTGAGTATGGATTTGTTTGTTTATCAATTTTCCTCCGAGTTTCTTCGGAAGCTGTGGTAGCAATGGAAGCGTTGTCACTATAAAATAAAACTTTATAGACGCAAATAAACCTGGCGTTTCTATTACTCGTACTTTGCAACGCTCGTTAAATGTTTTGTTCCGTACATTTTTAAGAAGTATTTCTAAATTAATGTATGTGATGGTTTAATTCTGTTTAATAAACTACCGCGCGTGAGCTTCTGCGCGGGCGCGGCGTGCGATTAGCGTGCGCGTGCGTGTTTACACCGCGCGTCACGTGACGCCGCCGGAATCAAGGACAATCTAAAAAAAATACGTTGACCACACCATGAAGCGGTTCCGCACAAAAAGTCACAGAATTAGAATTTTATTTAAATTAATCATTTAAAGCCCTCGGACAAAATGTTGGGAGCTGCAAAATTTCAAAACACACGTGTTTTAAAAAGAAGAAATCACATTGCACCATCGTGTTGTTTAGTTTACTAGTTGCAATATAATGATATTTATTAACGGGACTAAACGCGATTTGATTTATGTAGTACATATATACTACTTACTGCTTGACGTTCGGCTGCGTTACAGCAACCGTGGTCGCAAGCGGACTGGTGATGCGGGGCGTCGTCTGCTCGGGCGCGGTGAAGAATGTTCTTCCTCTACCCCCAAATTGTCATTTATTATATTGTCACCCACACTTTCACGGCACACGACACTGTGTGCCGTGAAAGTGTGGGTGTAGTATCAGGGTTCATTTTAGACGATGAAAAACGCGGTTGACATCTGCTAATCACTGGATTCCACGCTGAAGCTAATTTAAACCCATCATCCCTGTTGAAATTCTTGTACTTCTTTATTTCAATCGCCTCCCGTACAGTGGAGAGGATTTTTTGCAATATGTTTATATTATACCTAGTCAATATTTATATGTAACTTATCGTTTTTCATACACTCAATCCATGAAAGGTTAAGAACAATAGGTATGTTTTTTATTTAGTATGAAAGGTGCTGAAGTCGCTCAAATAGCGGCATCGGTCTCAGAAGGAAGAAATTATATCATGTCCATTTCTAATATCTCGTATAACCCAATGTTAATTTACCTTGACGAAGATTATAGCGTATTTAATAATGTGTTATCAGGTGCAAAGTGCGTTATCTATTGGGCCCAGTCATAACATTTTAAGAGTCCCCATAATAAACATATCGCGTCACCGCGTCTACACGTGCCCAGGAACGCTATAGAATTTTAATATGATTACATGCCTCTAATGTGGTAGCAGTGCCCTATATTATTAAATGCAACACAAGTATCCAGAGCTTAATTGCACATGGTGTTAAAAAAGGCAGGCAGCGCGTCTGCGACTCTTGTAGAGTTATTGACATCTGAGGGTGGTGGTAATTACATACATACACATACAACATTATCAGCTGATGTTACACGATTCAACATCAGATGATGTTTAATCGTGTGACTGCCCATTATATTGCACACAGTTAGGAAGTCATCTTTTGGGTTAGTTCGTTTCACCGTAGGCTTTTCATGTGTCCATGTTACAAAGGAATCAACACCGTTGATAGACAAGATGAAACAGTTGGAGCGTGTTTATGATAGACGACACACAGCCGGTGACCGGCGCGCGGGGCGAGGTATTCCGCGATTAATATTGATGCGCCCATCCGAGGTACTTACCTCAATTCAAGGCCGCGATATGTTCCTTAATAGATTACGTAGAAGTTGGCACAGAAATAATTAGAATATTGTTATAATACTTTAATTCCTACTTAACAGTTTTGTTCTCAAACTATTGACAAACCAGTCATCGCCACAATTAACTACTAAATCTTTGCTGTCTTGGTAATTGCTGTACTTGTGAAACACGCATTATCTAGTGTAACTTTTACCCGACTCCTCGGGATCGAAACCCTGACACTTCAGTCAGGTACTTAATACTAATGAGGGGCGTAAACTTTACTGCGTAAGGAATAAAATGTTTACTACGTGAAAGTTATTCATCTAGGTTAGTTTAATTATATAGACAGAAAATTTATAAATGCAAGCAAACATGATTTGATACTTCATAACTTTATTTTAATACTAGCGGCCGCCAGCGACTCCGTCCGCGTGGGTTACGATTTCCGCACAGTCTTACTAAAAATAGCTGAATAAAACAACGGTCTATATGCAATTTGCATGCACAGTCAACTTGCACACTTCTACGGGACTAATTACTCAGGCAGGATAGAAATACATATTAGTCTATTTTAGTGACGGAAATCGCTTATCATTATCATTATCAACAATAATCTGGAGACCTTATACATTTGAGAAATCATTTGTTCACCGCGATTCAGATCCGCGGCCGCGCCTCTAGCGAGGTGCGCCATCTATCGGCACATTTTAGAACTAAATAGTTCGCTAGCACAAATTTACAATGATAAAATAAAGGAATATACAATAGTTTAAAGCCTACCTCGACAAATGGTAAGTGGTTATGGACTATCCAACACAAAATGTTTTGTCAATTCGAACCAGTAGTACTTGAGCTTAGCGCGTTCAAACCAATTTGGATCTTGAGATGCTCGTGTTATTGTGAGTCAACCATAAAAGATAGACATATGCTGTTGGGGGATATTTTTTAGGAAATTTTATGTAGAATTTTTCCGTCATACATGATTTCTATGTGACTTTAACCATTAAGGCTGCACACGCGACTGAAGCTTAAGAAATGGAGTAAATTCTCCCGTTTTCCCCGCATTTCCCTTCACTACGCTACTCCTGTTGATTGTAGCGTGATGAAAAGTATCCTATAATATGCCCAGGAGTATGAAGAATAATGGTACCAAGTTTCGTCAAAATCCGTCCAGTAGTTTTTGTTTCTATAAGGAACATACAGACAGACAGACAGACAGACAAAAATTTTACTGATTGCATTTTTGGTATCAGTATCGATCACTAAACACCCCCTGATAGTTATTTTGGAAAAATATTTAATGTACAGAATTGACCTCTCTACAGATTTATTATAAGTATAGAAGATTGTAAGTAAACTCAGTTACACTAGGGACCCTAATATGATGAGTTTGCTGTCGAATTATCACTGACGATGCCATCTAAATAACTAAAGATGATAATAGATATACCGCAACAAGCAATCTTTATATCTATAAATCGTTTCTAAGTACTCACGCTACAACTTCTTAAATGTTGTAGGCAATTAACTAAAAATAAAATTTCACGGACCAAAACAAATGAGATTTGTAAATATTACGCTCATTAACTCGCTCTTCTCGGTGTATAAACTTACGATTAGGCAGGTTCAACTCTGGGGTTATCAAGTGGTGCTGTCGAGACGAAATAACCATAAAGGCGTTTTATAAACAAAACAATAAGCCTTATCAAAAGTGACTGATCTTCTGGTAGGTACGTAATAATTAAAGGGAACTTCCTACAATAACAAGATTTTTTCATTCAATATTTTTTTTAGTTTGCTTTAATAGTTCCTGTTTACAAACCTGTTATTAATTTGTAGGTCAGGCAGGAACAAGAGCAAAATTACAGTTTCAACCGTAAACATCGTTTTATTCTGTCTTGTTGTAGGTGAAATACTGATGACATTTGACAGCGATCTGAAATCTTAATTCTCCAGATACACAATTTTATAAAACGTACAAGTAATTACAAGCGAACGGTTTTGCGGTTGCTCGTTTTGAGTTGACTTGCGGTTCTTCGTAAATTCTACAAGTAAATTACGTTCAAAAAATAACTGTACGCGTTCTGTTACACGGTTGAAATTGAGAGTTGGTTTACATGTGGCATATCTGTCAGAGCAGGTACTGTAACAGTAGTTTCTGTGAAAGTACCTCTGCGGGAGTGAAGGCGGTGATGGCGATGGCGTCACCGCGCGCGGTCATGTGACCGGCGCCGTACCTCTCTAAACACTTATGTGGAGCATGGGATCAGCTCACTATTATCTTGCCCTGCTTCCGAAATGTTCAGATTGTACAAACATCGTGTACCGACATCAAATCTTTTTGGGGCTTGACACTTGCCTGACGACTATCCTCTACCATAATCTCCATAAGTATCTGCGTGCCGGTAATTCGCGTCGCAATCAATCAAATGTTCACGACGGAATCAAATCCATGTCAAGTTTACTAAATAAAACTGTTGAAAATCAAGAACATCCCCAAGCTGTGTTTTACAATTGTGTTCTTTGACCTAAATTGGTACGTATGGCCGGACCACTATCAAATTGCATAGTTGCCAGTTGCAATAAAAGGTATTCGCAAAATCTACGTTCAGAAGAAATTCGTTAAAGTATGTTAGCTCGCTAATCCACATATTTGCTTGCTAATTGCAGATGATTTTAACAGCAAGCTAAAAATAGTTGAAAACTCATCATTCAGTGTCAAGTAAACGCATCAAGTGACATTTAAAATAGCCAAGGTGTAGCTACATATTACCGCGGCCGCACGCACAATTTGTGTTTTCTTTGCGAACCTACTGGCTACTGGATAGTTTGCTTTGTTAATAACCCCGTGAAAACAAAGTGGCAGGAGCACCATCAATTATTTTCTGCAACTGAATAAAAATTGGTTTTAAAAATACCACAACCAATGTTTTTCAGCACAATAGAATATAACATTACCTACCTCTCTTGACTCTCTTCAAGAAATAAGACTTGGTGATTGCATTAAGTGATCTTTATAAGAATCCATAAAAATCCAATAGTCATATAAATTGTATTGAAAACATCTTCCGTTGCCAAAAAAAAACGTAGGTATTAGTACCAAGAGCTTTTGATGTTTTTTGGAATAACCAACCCGTGACCGACTTGTGCCGGGAGTATTGACTGCGATGTGTGCCTCGGCTGCCACCTCGCGGAAGATGGACACGTGCTGTCAACATTAACTGCTACTCAATCAGTTATTGATTTTAATTATCATAATATTGCACGTGCTTACAAGTAGCTTTAATAAATGGAATCGTCTTATTTTCCTCTATCGATATAATCAGCAGGAAAAATAATGCAACAAAGTAATCTTACTTACAAACTGCGTAATTTCGTATGGCTATATGGTATCATTAACAGCCTTGCTCCATTTCAGCAAAGACAAAAAATTGGCCAAGTGCGAGTCCCGCACTGAGGGTTCCGTACAAATTCTATTTTTGACGTATTAAAAAAACTACTGAATAGATTTCGTTCAAACCAATTTTCGTTGGTAGTTTTTATGGTAATGTACATTATATATTTATTTCATATTTATCAGCCTCTTACTTTAGAAGTTAGAGGGGGGGGGGACACACTTTTTTCCGCTTTGGAAGATTCTGTCACGCAAAGTATTCACTTAAGAAAAAAATGAGCTTAGAAACCTCAATATAATTTTTAAAGACCTATCCATAGATATCCCACACGTATATGTTCAATGAAAAAATATATTTTCAGTTTCAGTTCTAACTATGGGGACCCCCCATTTTTTTATTTTTTTTTCTATGTTCGTGTGAAAACCTTGTTGCGGTTCACAGAATACATCTACTCACCAAGTTTCAATAGTATAGTACTTATAGTTTCGGAAAAAAGTGGCTGTGACAGACTGGCGGACAGACAGACAGACAGACAGACAGACAGACAGACAGACAGACAGACAGACAGACAGACAGACATGACGAATCTATAAGGGTTCCGTTTTTTTGCCATTTTGGCTACGGAACCCTAAAAATATTTTAGAATATTTACGACACCCTAAAGATACAACTAATAAGTCATAATTGATATCACAATTTATGTATCTTAATTTACTGCAATGACCGCTAACTATGTTTTTTGTGATACCAAACCCATTAAATACAATCTAAACATTACCTTTGTAAATAAAACGGATAAAAACATCAATTGCGGTAAATAAGTGACCCAAGTGATTTAGTTAAATTGTTTTTATGTTATTGACATTATTTATACAACCAGGAGTTTTTGTTGTAAGTTGTAACGGATTTTTCCAGAGCACATTCTCCGGCCCTGAACTGATTAGTTTTAAAGCGTTTTTGTTTCCGCTAATGTGAATCGTATATTTAAGTTCACAAATTTTTCTTATAACCTCACAACATTTCAATAGTAAATGGTTACTTTGATGACTTTAGACATCATACAAATACAATGATATCATGTACAATGTATCATTCCAACCTTAGAATTTCCATGCTAATAGATAGCATCAAATTTACCGCATTTTCAGATTCATTCTGGATTTTTTTAATCACTGAGGTAAATTGCAGTGAGAGCTTTTTGATGTGAGTCGATAATTAAGAGAAATGTAAGTCTTAAGCTCCGTAATAAAGCCCGATCAACTGTGGATTAGTTTCATACCTCTAAATAAACTTATTTAAAACACATTACAATATTCCTCATTCAACACCTTGAAGTATTGTCAGAGTTGAGACAATGCCGGGCGAGGGCGGGCGCCTTGCCGCACCGAGGGTGTTGGCATACCAACCTACATTCGCAAAAGAAGCAGCTAGCAGTATTAATAGACGGGTATTTTGGTCTACTCGTTGTGCACCGGATTAGACGTGAGGTCATGCGAGTTCAATAACTGCCAGGCGACAATACGCTGCAACTGTTTGCTTGCTTTTTAAAGGTAATCACGAGTCAAATGGGAAAAAAATCGGTTTGCCTTCCTCATACCTATATCTGATAATTCCGTCGAATCTAAATTATTCTAGAATACGTATTTCAATGGTCAATCGGATTGTGTACTGCCTCGGAGTTAAAAGTTATTAAGAGTGACAGGGCGAGCCTAGGTCTGCACGCATGGATGATTAAGACTTTTTATTGCACTGTTCAACCTTGAACTTCGTCTTATACTTTCGCCAAAAGATTTATTTGTTGAATTAAATGCGCGTTTTGATAAACACATAGATGTAGGTAATTAATGTCATGATTTTTCTTGGGGCATTGATGATGATGATGATGATGATGTAGTCCCGGCCGATTTCGGCCACGGCGACTGTACATATTTAAATCAATTTAATTTGAATTTATTTGGTGACATCTATACCTACTAATATGAAGAGTTTGTTTGTTTGAACGCGATAATCTTAGAAAATACTGGATTGAATTGAAAGAATCTTTTGGTGTTGGATGGTCCATTTGTCGAGACTTCGAGACCCTAAGCTAAAATGCAACACTATGGTGTGTGGGAACCGAAATCCACGCGGACGGCCGCTAGTTTTTTAAGTATTGTTCTAAACTGAACTTCATTACCCAGGTGCCACGTGCCAGAATGCGAGAACAGTTCAGCGGCGGGCAGCGTGTCGAGCGCGGCGCAGTGGCGGCCGGAGTGGGCGGGCTGGGCGCTGCCGGAGGCGGGCGGCTGCTCGCGGCACCGGGTGCTGGAGCACGCCTGCCACGACCAGGCCTTCGACAACGACACGCTCGTCCAGTGCGAGGCCTTCGTCTACCAGACCGGCAGCAGCATCGTCGCTGAGGTAGCCATCCCGACACTAACAACAGTCCGCTGCTGGATTTACATCCAGTGATTTACCTGGAAGATTCTTACTCCCCACCCAGAAGTCGGCAGGAGCGTTACGATCATTTTGGTGTTAGTTTTGCGTAGGCGGTCGTGATCTTTTAATATCAGGTGATTCAATGGTGCTAGTAAAGGAATTATGTCATACTGCATCACTTGCACTAAACTTAAATCAGATTAAGACGTGATCATGTCACGACTTGTTCGATGGAATGTTGAGTTGAAACAAAACGATGTCTGCTTATGTAAATCTTTGTTCTGATTGATTAGGTCCCTAACGTGATAAATTATAGCCATTAATAAGTATAATTTCACATAGGTACTTTGGATTAAACAAACATATTTTGGAATTTGTCACAAGTAACTTGACTTGAGTGTAGGCTGACATTGCCTTTTTTTTGCAGTTCGACCTGGCGTGTCAAGAAGGCAAGCGCTCCCTGGTGGGAACGATGCACAATATTGGCATGTTGATTTCAATGCCGATCATGGGAATGGTGTCAGACAGGTATAACAAACAAAAGTCCGCTTTGTTTCTGGATTTCTGTACGAAGAATAATTTTATTATTAAGGCATCGCATAGCAAAAAATAAGTAAAAGAAGATGTAAAAATTGGTGAGACATAAATGTTTTGTTGGTTGTAGGTTTGGCCGTCGCGCGGCGCTGATCGTGAGCGGCTGCGGCGCCGGCGTGCTGGGGCTGGCCAAGTCCTTCGTCACCTCCTTCCCCGCCTACCTCGTCACCGAGATGATGGAGACAGTCTTCGGAGCCAGCGTCTACCCTGCCGCCTTCGTGCTCAGTTAGTGTACAAAGATTTTTAAGTTATTTGTTGTTTATTGGACTAGTATCAAATACACTTATCTGTAAACATCTCATGGTTCAGGGACTCTAATCCGTGTAAACACTTACAGTGATCGAATGGCTGGGCGTGGAGCAGCGCATCCTGGCGAGTCTTGTGCTGGGAGTTCCCCTGGCGATGGGCGCCGCCATCCTCTCCCTGCTTGACTACCTGGCGGGCTACTGGAGGACCTGGGCGCGCTTCGCGTACCCGCCCTCCTTCCTCCTGCTGCTGTACCCCTGGCTGCTGCCGGAGAGCGTGCGCTGGCTGACTATCCAGGGCCGCTTGCCCGAGGCCGTGCAAGCCATCAAGAAGGCCGCGAGGTGGAACAAAGTTATCATACCCCAGGAAGGGATCGAGAAGATGCTCCTGAGCGAGGCGGAAACGCTGAACAATAAAGTCGAAGTAGAAATTGTGGATGAAAGTCTTTTTAGGGCGCTGATCAAGTATGTAGTGCTCAAAAATGTGCTCATAAATATGTTTTTATTCTTCGAGATTTGTTTTTAAAGATTGTTCATTGTCTGGGCAGATACTCAGCGCTGCGGCGGCGGCTGTCGGTGTGCTTCGTGTGGTGGGCGTCGGCGGTGTTCGTGTTCTACGGGCTGGCGGTGCACGCGCACGCGCTGGGGGGCGCGCCGCACGCCACGTACGCGCTGGTGGCGGCGGCCGAGCTGCCCGCGCTGCTGGCCAACACGCTGCTGCTCGACCGCGTGGGCCGCCGCCCGCTGCTCACCGCCGCCTTCCTCGTCACCGCCGTCGCGCTCATCGCCATACCCTGCCTGCCTGCCTGTGAGTATCAACTCATCTTTGACAGCCTAACCTTCGGCAGCCGCTTTGCCAGAAACTATGTCAACTATGCGAGTAGCTGGCACTTGAACGAGACGGATTAATAATGACGATACGCTAAAGTGGTTCATTGTTTTGGTATTACGTTTTAATGAAATTATTCACTCAGTTATGAGTTTTGTTTAGGTTTTAGGTTATCAGTAAATAACTTTAAGATCCGAATGTAAATCCGAATAATTACGTAAATAAGTTATGGCGAAACCTGAACGTCAATGGTTGACAGTTACTACACAAGTAAATTAATACTGATTTATGATCCACATCCGCTAATACTTAGATTGGTGGAGTACTTTCCTCAGCATAACCTATTAGCATTAATAGGAAAGTGTCGGCTCTTAGTCGTGGCGCCACCGTGCCGCTCATACCAGTTCTATAATACGAGCTGAACTTAGTGGAACTGGAATGGTTGCCCTAAACGTACAGGCAGTTAGCGCCTTGCGCCTAGATACATAGCATATGACTCACTGTGGCGCCGCTGAGATCGGGTTTCTGTTTGGAAGGAACTTGTGGCACGAGTAACATTATGCCATAATGTTGTTTACATATTTCCGGCCCTCTACGACTATTTTAAGAAGCGTTTACATGGGTATCTTTTAACTTTGGATTTTGAGAGAATTTATTGTATATTGTAAAATAATTTGGAGGCTTTCTGCAATCATCGATTTTTTCAAAATCTGCAAGATGTAAAGTTGATGAGACGGCTTCAATTAATGTTGCATATCTTAATATCCCCAGCGAGCGGGTGGGCGGGCACGGCGCTGTACCTGGTGGGCAAGATGGGCGCCACCATGTCGCTGAACGCGCTGTACGTGTACACGGCGGAGCTGTTCCCCACGCGCGCGCGGCACCGCCTGCTGGCCGCCTGCTCCACCGTGGGCCGCGTGGGCGCCATCCTCGCGCCCGTCACCACGCTGCTGGTGAGTACCGCCCGTTGCACGCACGCACGAGTTAGTACGACCTTCCACTTGCATACGAGAGAATCCTTCACCTGTGTCTCATGACGTTTTCAGTTGGAAACGTCATGTGAATCGATGTTGGAGAGTTCTCCAACATCCGTTCTTAGCGAACGCCTACGTCATAATAAATGTTATGACGTCGGCATCCTGCATGCCAAGTTACAACCCGATCTCTCCAGTGGATTGGGCTGTGCGTTGATTGATCACTATGTCGGTCAGTCAGTTAGTTACTTTTGAGTTATAAGTATTTAGATTTGAAAAAGATAAATTCTTAATACCTAAAGCAATTTTGTATTTTTAAAATGTCCAATTAAATTCACAATTTCTTGTGAGTATAGGATTGAATGACTAGCATTTAGCCGTAAAGTGTGCCGTAGGTAGACATCGTCAAAGTGCAAATTGCACATTCCCAAGCAGATTCAAGTGTGAGGGGTGCGGGTGTGCGCGGCGGGACTCGCTGCGGCTAAACTTAGAGCGCCTAAGTGACAGCTGCAGCTTGTGCGACCGGTCGACCTCTTGCTTGTACTTGCGGTAATCGCGCGCTAATAATACCTGCGAGTTTATTTGCGCCCGTGTGTACAAATATAGCTTGCAAGTAAATATGTTAATTAGAAATCTTGCTAGTGAGTAATTCTAAATACGTACGTACCTAAATGAGACGTTGACACACGTATTTGGGCTTAAGCAATTTTGTTATGTGTGTCAGGACCATCGCATATTATCCTTCCTTGCTTGAAACATAATTAAACAAACACCTACACAATGTATCATAATGCAAGCAAAACAGATGATGATGACCCGAGTTATTAGAAATCAGTACTTAGGCAGTGTTTATGTAAAAGTCATCGCTTACTAGGAAGCAAGCTTAAAATATGCTGTCTTTAGTATTATTTTCTCTTTGCAATCATACGAATTGGTGACAGTCTATCACCAATCCCTATGTCCAGCGTTTTGATTACAAACATCAGCCCCCATCAGATGATGAAGGAAGACAGTATGAATGTGTGGTGTTATTGTTGCAGGCGGTGTACCGGTGGTGGGTGCCGACGGCGCTGTTCGGGTCGCTGCCGCTGCTGAGCGCGGCGCTGACGCGGCTGGTGCCGGACACGCTGCACCGCCGCCTGCCCGACTCCTTCGCCGACCTCGAGCCCGACTCCGCCTCCGAGCCCTCGACGTCCGGCACGGACTGCGCGTGACCACGTGCGCCGTAGTGACGTCATGTCCGGAGCAATCGGCCGCTGAAGCTGCGTGATCGACTGCGTCACATTTGATGCGCGCTTAGTGTAACTAGAATATAAAGTATCATCTGTTAAAAGGAAATTCTGATAGTGTAAACAAATCTCTTGTGTGTAAAAAAGCAAGTGTCGTACTAAAAAGATAACGGCACTTAAAGAGGCCCAAAATGCTTCAACTCAATGATAACGAAATCGTCTTCATTGATCATTATGAGAAAGCCAATAAACACACACATTCGTTCCAATTAGAGAAGATTTAACATCGTAAAATGGAACAAACTTGTACCAAAAGACTGAAAATCAAATACTTAAGAGAATTTGTTTCCACTGTAAGAATTATCTATACTTACAAGTAAATGTAGTGTATTGAGAGATTAAGTATTTATATTATACGTGTTAAGTAGAATTGTAATTAAGAAGTCTCATCTCTTTAGCAATTTAATGACTTTACAACGCCTGAGCAAAGGTTCCTTGTATGACAAGAGCTGCGGATAATTGCGGTTAGCTTTAAGGCAGGCGTTTGACGTCTCGTGTATGAGATAGGTACGAGTACGTGTCGCGGGAATACAAGTATACCTACATAATATGTAGGTCGACGAACCACGAGTTTTAATAAATGTTATGTCTAAAAATATGACGATTTCAATGAGGCCACTATGTCAGGCATTGGCTAGAAGTAAAACTGTATTTCTCGTGTACCCGGCATGAATGGCGGGCACAAAATGTATTGTATTTGTATCTACAGCTCCATTTAATGATATTGAGATGGATGTGACTGCAGCGAGCACACTTACAATA
This sequence comes from Nomophila noctuella, assembly GCA_958496325.1. Classification (NCBI taxonomy): domain Eukaryota; kingdom Metazoa; phylum Arthropoda; class Insecta; order Lepidoptera; family Crambidae; genus Nomophila; species Nomophila noctuella. The sequence continues at coordinate 96,615 of OY292493.1, forward strand.
ATACAAAATACCGCATGTACAATTTAATGTTATTATTAATTTAGAGGTTAAACCTACTTACTATTCTAAGTAATATCTCCTAAGTAACATGTCTACCGGATAAGATATGTCAGATACACATGTACTCGCATTCAATAGGCGCTGGAACGATCTTGTGCAGCCTACATGTTGCATGAAATAGCGAAGAACGTTTCAAGAGTATGTCAATTAAATTACATACTTGTTCATTGGAAGTTGAACATTCGTACTTGGACGTGGTAAAATCAGGGTAAGACATTTCTGTAAGTGTAGTGTTAAGTGATTATGCCATGGGCATGATTAATTGTAGTAATATTTTTAGAAGATCAAGTTTTAAGTCGCCAAAAGTATTGAATTAAGCGATCAAAGCATTAAAGCCCTGATTTTAATCAATTTAAACCAATTACTTAATAAACATGTCTTACCTATAACTACATTGTTACTGATGCGTAGGCCCTGTTTCTTTACCTCTGTATAAGTCTTGCTTGGCTAAATTGGACAATAATGTTTTTAAAGGCATGTCCACAATCGTCCAAGTAATCTATCAAGTCAATTATGTATATAATCACCCGCCCGCGGCTCCGTCCGCGTGGATTTCGGTTTCCGCACACATAGTGTTATCTTATCCTATTAGCTTAAAGCCTTTCTCGTCACACGAACTATCCAACACAAAAATAATTGTTCAATTCGAATCAGTACTTCCTGAGACTTACGCGTTCAAACAAACAAAGGTTTCAGCTTTATTGTATAAGTATAGATGTAGTTATTAGGTACGTCATATAAGTTTGTAATTTCTCCTTGAGAGGCAGAAAAAAGAAAATCAGATTTTAAATCTACCTAAATTTATAAAAAAAGCTCAATGATGCCTTTAAAACTTATCAAATAATGACACTAATTTTTAATTTTGTAATAATAAAATAAAAATATTATTATTATTTTGAACTACAGCTACATGTTTTATTGATTTTGCTTTACCGAATATAGTTGCACACAATTAGTGCACAAGTGAGTGCGCAAGCACATGTGCACTCCCTATTCCGTTACTCTCATAGTTCAGTGAGACAGCAATCTGACACGACCGTAGAGAGATCAGGCGCACGCAGGACCAAATGCTTAACGTGCCTTCCGGAGGAGCTCGAGGTGATTTTTACGGTCACCTATCCGATGAGTGGTCTCTGTAAAACTTGCTTAACTTAGCAATCGCAGCTCGAGCGGGTAATCGAATTAGTGGGAAAGGGTTTACAAGTTTTATTTCACTTTCCCTAAAACGTGGATTTGTGGTTAACACATGAAATGATTGTTGTAAATTCATTTAGACACATCATCTACATACATCCACAACTATCAACGCGCAAATAATCTGAACCGTAATCAATTTTAACGTCTCGATGTTAAGTTTATTTCAGAGTTAATTTTTGCTTGTCAATATCCCTGCAGACGAGGAAAACGACGCGAGGTGCTTTGGGAATCCCATGCTTGAGCTGAGTAGGTCGCACTTATCTAATACTTGTTTGTACAAGCTGCTGTTTTTTGACAGGTTAGATCTGTGTAGATTAATGGCGGATATAAAAATTACTGATTCCTTACATTAAATAAATGGATACTCAATAAATTTCCTGATTAATTTTGCGGGACTTCCATTCGAATGAGCCACTCGTATGGGAAGTACCTTCACCTTACAGAAGACCACAGTGAAATAGCACTGTGTTTCTGCTGGTGAGTAAGGTCGCCAGAGCTCAGTTACCTTCCCCGTATGGAGTTTTTATAGGCAGGCAACACATCTGCGAGCCTTGTGCGGATGTTGATGTCCATGAGCAGAGGTGATCACTTACCATCAGGTGACCATTTTGTTCGTTTGCCTCCCTATCACTTAAAAAAAATGTTCCCAACATATTTGATTAAATTCAGAAGACTAGCTATGTATATTTGAATACCATTATTGTCAACAACTTAGATAAAACTAAAATGCGAAGTACCGTACTTTAGTAAATGCAAATTATAAACTAGGTCAATGACTAGTTACGATTGGTACTCATCTTTTTTGAACAGGTCTGTCAACCTACTGAAGGCCAGCACTAAGGCAAGGTAAGGTACACTTAACTGATAAATTATATTACTATGAATGTAATGACGTGCTCGTATTAGACAATGGTATAGTGAGACAATGACATCTAACAGCTAATTAACGCGTTCATTTATAGCCCAGTCAAATTAGGTGAAAAAAGGGGTCAACCTCGGAATGTAAGATAATAAGCTGGAAATTGGTATATAGCTTTATTTTGTCGTTCTTAATGTTGTCTCAAAAGTCACAAATGATACCGTGTCCGCGTCTTAAGATATTGCGGGTCAAAGGTCAAAAAAAATTTTTTTCTGTGAATATCTCGCTTTCTATTGCTCCTATGAGGTTAGCACCTATGGTCAAATTGTAGAACATAAAATTTGCAACAAATTAAGTGCTACACATTTTTTTTATAAAGTCAACCGTTTTTGAGATAGAGAGCGAAGAACACCGAGCGCTCAGTCATCAGATGACTGACTGGCATTGTGATCTATCAACGCACAGCCCAAACCACTGGACGGATCGGCCTAAAATTTGGCATACTGGTAGATGTCATGGCTTAGGCATACACTAAGAAAGGATTTTGATCAATTCTAATCCCAAAGGGATAAAATAGGGGATGAAAGTTTGTATGGAACTTTGTCAATTTCAAACCGATCGGGCTGGGACTTTGCGTGCATAGTGCTACTATGACGTAGGCATCCCCTAAAAAACGATTTTATTAAATTCCACCCTAGGGGGATAAAAATTGGGGATAAAAGTTAGTACCTATATATCTCTTAGATTTTCAACTGATAGAATTGAAATTAAATGAAAAGTACTGAATAGATTTTGATGAAACTTCATAATGATGTAGCTTATACATCATTAAAACACACAGGTTACTATTTTTAAAGATATTGTGTGCGGAAACTGAGATCCACGCGGACGAAGTCGTGGGCGGCCGCTAGTTACAGTAGTACAGTATGCCTGAGCGCTGCGTACTCACTACACTCTATCTCAAAAACGGTTGACTTTATAAAAAAATGTTTAGGACATTATTTGTTGCAAATTTTATGCTCTACAATTTGACCATAGGTGCTAACCTCAATGGAGCAATAGAAACGGAGATAATCGCAAAAAAACGATTTTCGTGACCTTTGACCTTGAATAACTTACGACGCGGACACGAGATAATATGTGACTTTTGAGACAACTTTAAGAACGCCAAAAAGAAGCTGTATACGAGTTTTCAGCTTATTATCTCAAATTCCGAGGTGAAAACCTAATTTGACTGGGCTATTATAAATTAATGTGCGTTGCGCAGCTGTGCAAGCGGCTTTACTGAGTGGAATCCATCGGGTACAAAACACACATTTAAGTTATAATTGAATATAACTTAATTTATTAAAACAGCAAATATTACCCTTTTAGGGTTCCGTAGCCAAATGGCAAAAAACGGAACCCTTATAGATTCATCATGTCTGTCTGTCTTTCCGCCAGTTTTTAGGGTTCCGTAGCCAAATGGCAAAAAACGGAACCCTTATAGTTTCATGTCTGTCTGTCTGTCTGTCTGTCCTGGCTCGTTCTCCACCGTTTCTGAACCAATTGCCACGAAAATTGGTGCAGAGATGCATAGTGATAATTCAAGAATTGGTTTTTAAAATAATCGAAAAATAATTATTTTTTACGCCCCCTCCCATACATCGAAAAGTAAATTCGAAAAAAAAAAATCGACTTACCCCATCGTGTGGGGTATCGTTAAAAAGGTATTTTTAAATACAACAAAACTTGCCTTGAAACCATGTGGATCAAACACCCTAGTCTCGAGATATATTAATACAAAGTTAAAATTAGAGCGTCCCCCCCCTTAACTTTTGAAATACTATTACAATAATTCTGAAAAAAATGTCCTGTATACCTCCAAGTAAGTACTTTCAACGAAAACTATAGCGAACTCTGTATCATACATAGTTATTTTTATACAACTCGACCAACTTATGACGTGCAGTTGCCCTTACTAAATGGTGTCTTAAGCGGTCGGGCCATCTTTTAGCTACGGAACCCTTTCATGGGCGTGTCCGACACGCTCTTGGCCGGTTTTTTCCATAACTATTAGTACTATAGTGTTGAAACTTGATGAGTATAGATGTTAGAATGTGTTCCGTGAACCACAACAAGGTTTTCACACAAAAATAGAAAACAGTTAACAATATTGGGGGTCCCCATAGTTAGAACTGAAACTCGAAATATTTTTTTTCATTGAACATATACGTGTAGGCTATCTATGGATAGGTCTAATATTGAAATTTTTTAGTATAATTTTTTTCTATAATGAATAATTTGCATGAGAGGCCCTTCCCAAAGTGGAAAAATGTGTGTGTACCCCCCTCTAACTTCTAAAATAAGGGGATGATAAAACTAAAATAAATATATTATATACATTACCATAAAAACTATCAACGAAAATTGGCTTGAACGAAATCTAGTAAGTAGCTTTTTTTAATGCGACAACATAGAATTTGTACGGAACCCTCAGTGCGCGAGTCCGACTCGCACTTGGCCGATTTTTTCTAAATTCACATGTCTTCATACATATACATATTGCATTAATTATCAAGTATTTTCATATCTGAAGTATGAATAGAGATGTTATAGTTTCAAAACTTCAACAATGCTTCATGATCACTGTCGATTACTCCGCGCGTCCGCGAGATGAATTCATTTGCGGCGCGGGCGCAGCCAACGCGGCCACATAATAGACCGCCGGCCGTGACCGATCGCTTGCCGATGGCTTTCTACAGCGTCGCCCTGGGCCACCACGGCCGGCGCGGTCAGTGCTAGCAGCACCACCGCCAGTGACATGACGCCTCATCAGGAGAGTGATAATAAGGTGGCTGGTGTTGGAACTGTGAAGAGTGGCGACATGACTGAGGACTCGAGGAGCAAGTCTGGCGCTGGTAAAGTGGTTGCTGCGGGCATCAAGAGTGTGGGAAAGCCTGGTGCTACTGACAGCGCGGCGCTGAGCGGCGGCGTGGACGCGGACGGCGTGCTGCGCCAGCTGGGGCAGGCGGGCAAGTTCCACCTGCGGGTGTACGCCCTCGTGGCGCTGGCTGCCGTGCAAGTCGGTCTTCTGCACACCACCTACATCTTTTTGGCAGCTGATGTGCCCTACAGGTACCTGAACCTTCTTTTTATATATTAGCACGGTACTATGGCTCCACTCTGCCTCATGGTAAGCAAGAGAGGAACCTTGCCATGACAACAAATGTGATACTAAAAGGTATCCTTAACGTTGGCATCTATATATGTTGTATGGGCAGAAAGCATTTACCTACTGAAACATGGAAGCCTAACGTGTACGTTTTTATGGTGTCCACTTCGCGCCATCATCATAACCATCTAATAGATGGTTCAACTCCCAAGCTTGACATCAACTTGAGTGTTGTTGTCCCTTATTTTAATTCCAGACTTTAAACTGTGCTATTTTCAACAGATGGGTTTGGAGATAAAGCCCATTTTGATTGTCTTATAAAAGGGACTCTCCAGATAACATATTTCAGTGAGTCAGTGAGTGAGAGAGCATTGTGATTAGGATGTGATCCCTTTTTCAGTAAAAATAGGACAACAGTTGTCCAATTTTTACTGACATGGCTTTAACTTATTTTCAACCGCTTACTTAAGATTTTACGAAGCCTTTTGTTATATTTTCCATAATCATGCCAAATTATTCTGACAAATCTTCTTCTATCATTATGATGTAGGCTAATTTCAGGCAATTTAAATTCTATTCATAGTCGAAGCGATTCATGAAAATTACGCTCAAACATTATTTTTTGATGAATTATTGTACGAAGCGATAGATGACGCGTCGACTGCGGCGGTGTCTGTCACAAACCCATGCTATGAACAACAGCCAATATCCTACGACGCGTGGACAATGCCAAGCAATCACCTGTTTAATTTATATTTTCATTACGCACGACATTGGGTAAATAATTCATTAGCTGAGGTCAAAGAAAATAAACAAGAGATTTGGACAATAGCAATCGGAATTCAATTTGGGTCAGCATAATAACATTCAAAATTACATAATGTTATAATAGAGAACCATGTAAGAAAATTGCTATTTGCCAATTTGTCAAATATAAAACTTATGATTTAATAGTAGCTAGTAGGGTAAAAAAATATTTGACGTGCAAAAGAATTTCAGTGTAAATCAATTTGCAAAATAAACGCTTTGACTGCGACTTTGACTTTGAATACCCTTACCTGAAGGTTCAGGAACTATTAATCACATAATAGCATTTTCTGACTACAAAATATGTATAAGCTCGGAGTTAGGTTCAAACATGACACGAATGGCTGCGCGATTCTTAGTTATTTTTTTAACTTGCGCTCACTTAGCCTGGTTAGTTTCGTCATGTAATCTTTCGTTGATACATAGTTTAAGAACCTGTTTACAGTCTATTGTATGTATTTGAACATAACGATTGCCTTCTTTCAATGGTAGCCTTTCCATTTCGCAAGTCGCCTATCAACTCGAGTACATAGGTGCTTGTAATAAGGACAAAGTGTCACAATTCCTCATAGTTTAAGTAGCTCGAGCCTTGATAAAGGTCGTCGTCCACAGAATGGCCATAAAATTATTATTTGCCTACTATCTGCGGCAGATGTGACAAACAATGAAGGCTGTTTCCGCATGTTGAATCTGTTATTTGTTTCCCATTCGTGATTGTCTGTAGCCTAGGTTGGATATTACTGCTTTTCCAACAGAGATACACATCACCCCTACATCTCGTGCGTTGAAAGGATATTTGAAGAAAAGTAGAAAACCTGGCCTGACATCGCAAAATAGATAATATTATTTCATAAGTATTTGAGTACTTATTGCGATGCTGCAGCCGTGGTCACGAGCGAACCGAAACGTCAAGCAGCAAGTAATCAAGTACTTATAAAAATAATATCGCGTTTAGTCTCTTTGTAATATTGTCTACTGATAAGAATGGTCTATGAACCTGGAATGCACGTGTATACATACAGTCCACAAATATAAATATAATTGAATATGTACCTCGATGTAATGAAATATTGATAGAAAGTTATGACTATTATGCAAAGTCCGTTAATGTATTGACATGTTTATTCCGATCCAGTGATAATTTATATAGCAATGATTTAATAGTTCCAAGTCTTCACTACATAGTATAAAACAAAGTCGCTTTTTCTGTCCCTATGTGTGTTGTATGTCCCTATGAACGCTTAAATCTTTAAAACTACGCAACGGATTTTGCTGCGGTTTTTTTTAATAGATAGAGTAACTCATGAGGAAGGTTTTTATGTATAATATCATCCAGTAAATAGTGGACAAGTACCACGGGCGAAGCCGGGGCGGGCCGCTAGTAATTGATAAATTATATAATTTACTGTTCGCTTGTGTCATTGACAATGCTTGGCATTGCATTATGGATAAATCTTATTTGTTTTTAATACATGATTAAGCAAAGAAATATATTTAATATATTTCAAGAAACTGGTTACAGTATGAGAAAAAAAGAGATTCAAGTGATGTTCTCAATCAGCAGTTAAGAAGTGCATTTATGTTGTTACTAGCGGCCGCCCGCGTCTTCATTCGCGCATAATACGTATCCTTTCATCTAAGTCAGCCCAAACCCTGCCCGTATACCAAAATTCATCAAAATCCGTTCAGTAGTTTCAGCGTGATTGACGGACAAAAATCCAAACAAACAAACTTTTACATTTATATAAGAAATAAGATAACAATATATTAATAAGATTCTGATATGAAACTAACTTAGGAAGGGCGATGACCCGCTCACCCAACCAATTCACCCACTGGTAGATGCAGGATTCAGCTTTAGCTGAAGTGAATAAGTTGAGTCATAATAGATAATATAAACTATATAAATTGTATTTCATCCAGTTCATTCTGCGCTACAACACTTTAACGCCTTTCAATTTATTCAGCACAATGAAACGCGATGTGCCTTTGCTTTTAAATTTCGTAGTTAAAATATTATATTTGAATATCTTGGAAGTTTAGCAGGCATATATTTTTTATATAACACCACGTTTATTTTATAATCATGACTGATTAAAATCCATTTCCATTTCATTTAAGAAAATGTATCACAAATTACATTTTATAGGTAAATTAAATGTGTTTTTTTAAAATATAATGTTCTCACTTGTATATAAAATTTATTTCATTATATGGAAAATATCTGGTAGTGAAGAAATAAATATCTCACATCATATCATAAATGAACATTGATCGGACACCAAGTAGCCTTAGCAATTGTTTTCTAGACACGAGTATCAAAATCAACAGTGGTATCACAAATATATTTGAATAGATAAATAAAACAACCAGACTAGTAGGTACACAGAAATGTTCATGATATCAATATAAAATGTTTGAACAGTCCAACTGTCTTCCAATTTACGGTCGGTACGGTACGGTACAACAATATACATACGAAAATTATTTTCTGCTGATTTTAACGTAAGTAAAAATTGGCCAAGTGCGAGTCGGACTCACGTACTGAGTGAGGGTACCGTAAAATTATATTTTTGACGTTTTAAAAAAACTACTGAATAGATTTCGTTCAAACCAATTTTCTTTGGTAGTTTTTATGGTAATGTACATTATATAATTATTTCAGTTTTATCATCCTCTTATTTTAGAAGTTAGAGGGGGGGGGGGGGACACACATTTTTCCACTTTGGAAGGATCTGTCTCGCAAAATATTCACTTTAGAAAAAAATCATATGAGAAACCTTTTAAAGACCTATCCATAGATACCCCACACGTATATGTACAATGAAAAAAAATTTCGAGTTTCAGTTCTGACTATGGGGACCCCGCACTTTTTTATTTTTTTTTCTATTTTCATGTGAAAACCTTGTTGCGGTTCACAGAATACATCCTCTCACTAAGTTTCAACAGTATAGTACTTATAGTTTCGGAAAAAACTGGCTGTGACAGACTGGCGGACAGACAGACAGCCAGACAGACGGACAGACATGACGAATCTATAAGGGTTCCGTTTTTTTGCCATTTGGCTACGGAACCCTAAAAATTAGAAATAACAAGTTCATTATGTATGATATAGATCATGATGTACTTATATATGACAAGAGCATAATCTTACTACTATTATAAAGGCGAAAGTTTGTATGTGTGGATGTATGGATGTATGGATGTATGGATGTTTGTTACTCTTTCACGTAAAAACTACTGAATGGATTTGAATGAAACTTTACCACAATATAGCTTATACATCAGAATAACACATAGGATATTGGAAATCGACATCCACGCGGACGGAGTCGCGGGCGGCCGCTAGTAAATATAAACGAACAAAAATTATACTGGAAGGGAAAAATGTTGCAAACAATTATTCTAGTTGTAGAATGCTTGTAAGAAATCGTTTTGCTCGAATAATCGCATCGAGGACGATTTCATTCATCTGTTGCATTTCAATAGTTTTAGAATCTAATAAAGAATTGGGATAATTATGTACTACTACTTGCATTAGAAAAAAGTTCAATTGGTTATTTAATTCGAGGTCTCTAGATTACTTCATGCATACCTGTACCAGAATATTATAATTTCAGTACTTACTGTTTGGTGAGTTGTCCATAATCTTATGTCTGTCGATTTAAATTTGCACAGGATCGCAATGTCGTGAAAATGCATACGTAACGCGGCCTCATTGGTTAGGTAAAACAGATTTTATTCAAAATCAAAATGCAACACGCACTAACTTCAATGCGAATGTTTTGTTGGCTTTGATTCTTGGCCGCATATACGAATATCGGCTTTACATTTGCTATTACAGATATCCTTACTAGCATCTAAATTGACTTGTTGCAGTCTTGCAGTGAAAGACCGTACAATAGAATAATATCTATTTTGTAGGCTCTTGGCTACGTCTTCTGTATCTATCGGCCGAAATGCATGAAGGCCTGAAGTAGTTCCTTAGTTATTAACTTGTGCTTTGGCGATTGCGGAAATCTAAGGATACAACTATATTTTTAATGGTAGGTAATGATGATGATAATAAAGTATTGCCATTAAATTGAAAACATGACATTGAATCAATACTTGTGATGCTTATCCTGTATTAAGATGAGTGTTAAAAGTCTTAAAACACAAATATTTCTTTGATAATTGCGCTATAAATTTCCTATATTGGCGCCATAGTAATTTTCCTGTAGCCTACATATTGTGAAGATTATCTTCCTTCTCTAATTTTTGATTATCATTAATCCTAGGACGTCAAAATCAGGTTCTGATAGAAAAAATACAACTAAATGATTAATATTACAAAATAAAAGGAAGCAGTCTGTCTGCAGTTCAGAGGGCACAGCGAGCTTCGGGCTGTTAAGCTAGCGCGTAACAAGTAATAAGGAAGGAAACATTTTTAAATAGTTGTCAAGTTTAACAAAAACAAACCATATAGATAGATGATAAAAAATAACGGTTGTGTGGTTATTCCACTCACGTAGAATAACTTATACACCTTAACTTAATTTAAACAATTTTTTGTGTAAATGTTAGCTAAAGGTACCCAAAAGTGCCTTTTGGGCATTCGTGAACTTTTGTACATCATATGAACCTTAGTATAGTAGAGGTCCGGAACTAACGTACCGTGCGCGCAGCCGCAGCGCATCCTCGCCGCACTCGCGCGCACCCGCTGAGCGCACGCGCACACTCCGCCCGCACGCGCAGCGCGCGAACAATACGTCGATTCAATTTAGTTTTAATAAAATAAAAAATAGTTTTATAGAAGTAAATAAGTAAAAAATATAACATTTTGGCCCAATACCTTTAAGTATTATGTTTTAATATTTACTAATTAATATATTAATTTTTGATATATATTTTTAAAAACTACCCAAAAAACATTTTGTGACAAAACTTATGATAAAACGGACCCAAACCAATTTTACCCACGCACAGTTCAAAATCTTCTATACCTTCAGTCATCTGCAGAAGGAGTTACATTTAAGTGATACCAAGTAGACTGAAAGCCAGTTCGAACAAACGAGAGTGATCAAGCAAGCATGTCTAAGAAAGAGGACGGCCACCTGGCGGGCAGCGGCGGCGTGGACACGGACCGGCTGATGCAGGAGCTGGGCCAGTTCCGGCGCTTCCACGTCGGCAACTACGCGCTGCTGGCGCTGCCGGTCTTCGTGGCCGCGCTCTACGCCATCAACTACGTCTTCCTGGCCGCAGACGTGCCCTACAGGTCAGACAACTATGCATCAACCATCCAACATCAAATCTAACTAAAATCAACAAAAATGTTTATTTCCATTTAAACATCGTTTACCACCATCATCTGCCTGCATTCCATTGCTGGATGAAGGCCTCCACCAGAAGGGGAGTTACGACCATAAATTACGAACACTGGATAGGCCAGTCGGCAAGCAATAAATTAAGTTTGTATTAGATCTTTTCTTCAAGACGGTTGTGAAAAGCTTGGGCTAAACATTCTTTTCACTTAACCATATTTCAATAACCATTTTCTTAATTTTTAGGAGCAAAAAAATTATATTAACAATTTTCCAGCATTTTAACGAAATACTCGTATAACTTGCAGAAGGTGTCACACTCCTTATATGTTACTAGTATGTCCGTATTAGTTTCTATTTCCTAACTCGTAGACGGCTAAATATTTCGTATTTAAACTCGTAGACAGCTAAATATTTCGTATCACGCACTCGACAGGTTATATCAAGAGCAAGAGGCTTTAGTAATTATACACTCTAAACGTAAATGAATTATTTTTAATCCAAGGAGTTAAAATTAATAATGTTACAAGAATCTCCGCACCTTGCAATAATTATTGCACATCATCTAAATACGATATCAAAATTTATGTAAATAATATGTTGCAAAGTTATGCTCTAAGCATTAATAACTTCAGGGTCTTCAACATCATCACAGTAAGTTAGGCAAAGATACCGGTTCTGTGCTCTAAGTATAACACTATGTGTGCGAAAACTGAAATCCAGGCAATCGCAGACGGCCGCTAGTTAATTAATATGCACCGTAGGTATGAACCTTTTCATTGTAACAACTATCATGAGTAATGAAAGAAATCTTTTGCTTCTTGAACTACGCATTTTTATTGAAATGCTTAACTGCCAGAAACTAATTAACCTAACCCAAAACTGACAAGTTTCAAAAAATCTAGCTGTTTACAGTAACTCATCTTCAAGACACCACAAATGACATAGGCATTTTAGTGTACAAACGTTAACTCCGCATTCCCTTAACGTCTCTACATTTTAGAATAACTGAAAACTTAGCAAGCATTTTAATGGCCGCTCAATTTTATTGATGTTGGTATTATATTAACCCTTCTGACAAATTGGCTAACGCATACATTGTTGTGCCTCGGTTCGGAATCTTGTGAATGCCACGCCATGAGTTCCGCGATAGCGAGCATTACCCAGCGCATGCGCATACGTCGCCAGCCGCGGAACAATGCCGGCGGAATGCGTTCGGAGGAACGACGCCGGAAAATGCGTGGAAATGTCTCTACTGCAATTATTTTAATCTTTTACACAATTAAATAATAAATTAAACATTAGACGCTATTATTATTTGTATCTATGAAGTTGCACGTGTTGTTTAATACACCTAGAGTCCGGATTAAATAAATAGGGTACTTTTTAACGCGGAATAACAATGATTGTCCTGAGGAAAAACAAAACTTTTGTTTGCTTAATGGCCGAATTAGTTTATGAAAGAAAACTTCAGTTACTGTACAAATTGTCTTATGATGCGACTAAATCACTCATTAATTTGACATTTCCTTACTTAGTGAAAGATCAGTAATTGTATGTTACTACAAGTCTAATTAATGTTTTATGTGAGAGTGATATTTGTAATGTATTGTCAAGAAACTGCACCTAGTGTTTTTCCAATGACTTAAATATTTATTTATCAACAAATATTTAACTTATTACATAATATCAAACAGTGTCGTTCCCAATTCAAATATAAGTCGTCAATAGTGGCGATATTTCGATTCTTATTACCTAACGTAAATACGAGTCTGATGTAGAGAGTCTTTTAATGGATTTTCCGCTAACCGCAGAAGTGCCGGGCGCTGTATAATATTAAGCAGAAACGTTTTGTTGCATAAAAAGTGGTCACGTGTTTGCATATTTATTATGTTTTTCTCGATGCTTCTTCATTTTTAGGATATTTTACTATAAGTATCATAATTATTTATATTATATCAACCTTATTATAAAGTCAACGTACCAAGTGACATTGTAGGTCAATATTTAATAAGTAAATATTTTTTTTGCATGATGTAAGTTATATTTTGGTATGATTTGTACATAAGAATTTAGAGCGTTTTTAAAATTTACATAAATATTTTGGGTATTATTTGTGAGTAAATCAATATTGTAAGACCACGCCTGTCTAGAACAGAACAGTAAGAGGCCAGACTTCAAGACAAGATGAACCAGGATGCGGCAGTCATCAAGCGGTTAAAGGAGAAACATAATTTGAGTTTCGTAATGCAAAGCTCCATCGTATGGGCAGTGATTCCCACCCACGGGTCTTACGTACATTTCCTCTACGTCTAATTCCTCTCAATTCCCCAGTCCGCCTGAGACCCGCGCGTACGCATCGCTAATAAGGAACTGCGTGCGCTGTCCAGGCAATGAGGTCACGTCACAAGCTTAATAATGATGCATCCATTATTACCGGTTGTCAAGTTAAGAAAATGAACAAAACAGATGCTACTTATGCCGGTTATAAGATAAGTTTCTGATAAACTTATTGACAGATGGGTCGTATTCATTTCACTTTCTTGGTGACTCGGACACCCAAACTATCTTTATAATTTGACGGAATAAATGTTGCCCCGCTGATTTAGGTATAACGATGCGACTTAAAATCAAAAATACTGAAATTCGGATAATATCGTAATTCGCAAGTCCTCGGCCGAGGGCACGTGAGCTGGTGTAATGGCATACGGATAATTGCAGGCATTGTGCGGCCGGACGCGGGCTATTACTGCTTCGACAACGCAGATGCCATCTAATCGACCATCAGCGATCGCGCCTCACACGCCGCCATTAGCCCTCCGTCTTAGACCAAAGATCTCATTTGAAGGCTGCAGATACATCAGTTTGTGGCCGTAATACTTTAATGTGACGAACGCATTTGTTACACTAGCAATTTTATCATCTGACAGTACGCTCAACTACTTCCTATTGCGAAGAAATATTATTTATCTATCATTCTCCTTAAAAATTGAGCCATAATTATTTTAGGATAGCCCGGTATGAACAAAGTTCCACAGGCAAATCGAAATGAATAATAACAATACATATGTAATATGTACAAATACTTACGATTTCAATATCATCATGGATGATTCCAAACCCGTCACGCTACGATGGCGAATGGAAACAATGCTGCTTTGATGTCATCGCCGCGGGATAAACACTGACATTGTCTGTCTTCTTGCAGCGACACCGCTAGGTATAACATCATTTGATTGCACGTTTTATAATATTAATGGGCGGTAGGTACAAAGATAAGTTTTGCAGATAAAGAAAAACTCACCTGGTCACGTTTCAAATCCAGCCTTACGTTTAGACCACGTTTCGGCGATCCTATCTCACGGTCGCATCATTCTTGTTTTTGCTGCGGTTCCATTGCTAGTAGCTAAAAAAATATCCATTGTTTGACATAGTACGCAGAAATTGTTTGCAAAATTAATTGGCGAAACTTATCTGGGGAAGTACCTTGTCTTAACACTTATCTGGGGAAGTACCTACTCCGTCTTTCAAAAGCTTACAGTACAAGTAGCATATCTTAGTTGTTGTCCTTTATTTATTTCGGACATTAAGGACAGGGCCGATGTGACGCTTTTGGTGTTACAAGCGTTCATAGCATCAGATTTAACCATCAGAGTGGCCGAAAACTCATGCTCCACCGCAGTGGTATACATATACCCATTATGTAGTTTTCATGATGATGGAGGAGCTCGATGGCGCAGTGGTTAGCGCACTCGGCCTGCGGTTGCTAAAGTTAAGCAACGTGCGCAGATGCCAGTCATCGGATGGGTGACCGAAAAATTTCATCTCGAGCTCCTCCGTGCTTCGGAAGGCACGTTAAGCCGTTGGTCCTGCGCCTGATCTCTCTACGGTCGTGTCAGATTGCTGTCCCACCGAATTATGAGAGTGAAGGAATAGGGAGTGCACCTGTGTTTGCGCACTCACTTGTGCACTATAATATATCCTGCGTACCTGGCTGATCGTAAGATCGGCCGCCATAGCCGAATACGGCCGGAGGGTATTATTATTATTATGTAGTTTTCATAATTATATTAAAATATATGGAGGCAATCTTCATTCAGATTAGAAAAAAGCATTAATTGCCGTCAGAATTTATTTCAATGGTGGGGCGTGTCATAAGCCTCGACGGTTTTAAACCTTTTTTTATGGGTACAAAAATGAGGATGTTTTGCACAGCTGACTCTTGAATATTTAAAGCACAAAACGAAAAACTATTGTACTGCTCAAATATTTTTGTACGCTTCATTATTATTTTTTATTTGCGACAAAACTTAGTGGGACGTACGAAGAATAAATCTAATTTTTAATACGCAGAAAAAGAAGGCGGCCAATTATTTATGCTAATTGTAGTTGGCTGTTAAGTCTAACAGATTTTATTACGTTCAAATCTACTTATAGAAAAAATATTTGCATAACATATGTACGTATGATGTGATATCGGCTGTGTTATCAAGTGTATTCAAGATTATGCAAAATTACAGCTTTTTCCTCGCGGTCCTATTATTTTGTCCCACTAGTAATGTTTTCTAACTATTTGTAGAAGAATGATTAACTCTAATAATCTTATTAAGTAACATGATTTAAGTACGTTAGTAGACGTTGGTTAAAGCCGCAGTTTTAATTTTTTTTAACGACAAAAGACCATAAATAACTCGTCGTTTTTTTAGTATTCTGGTCAAGGTGCAAATTATGAATGCAAATTTTGATAATAGTATGTATATCATACGTTACGTTGCGAGAAACCGCACATTCGGATATCATTGGTAGCGTGACCGTGAACCAGTTGCCCTTTTGGAGTAGACCTCGGCTCGTGGCAAAAGCTTCATTTTCATTTTTTATTCTAGTAAGGTGACAAACTTTTAAGAGATGTTGATTCTCTCGAATGAGCCACTCGTCTAGGGAAATACCTCTACCTTAGAGAAGATCACGGTGAAGTAGCGCTTCGTTGTTGTTGTGCTGTGATTCTGTTTGTGAGTAAGGTCACCAGAACTCAGTTGGGGAGGGAATGGGGTTTTTAAAGGCAGGCAGCGCATCTGCGACCCTTGTATGGTTGTCCATCCATGTCCATGTACCATCAGATGACCCGCTGGTTCGTTTGCCTTATCACATAATAAAAACAAACGTAAAGCTTGTCGCTGGTTAGCAGCTTGTGGTGGCTTGCAACACCAAATCACTCTACACGCCTTTCTTTTAAAGAACCTCAATCTGTCGAACAGGTTGGTTCAATGGCATCAAAACAAAAGACAATCAGCTGTTCAGTGTTTGAGGGCGGGACGTGTGATGTTCATACTGAATCATCCACTGGTAAGGAAGAAAGAGGGTACCGCCTACTTACATGCCACGGGTTATTTTATGAAGAAACGCACTACACGCTAGATTTAACTTTTACCATGGAATGAAATGCACAATATTAAATAACTGGAAAATCAAGAATTTCTTTTTACCCAATCATATAAGTGCTAATTACGAGTACATATGCGTGTGATTGTGACGTTTGTCCCTACGGATAACAGATAGGCGAAAGTGGACGCAACTTAACTGACAAACTGATGTTATATCGACCATACAAAACAATTTTCTGTATTTCAGAAAAACATGTGATGCGTTTCTGTCCTTTATTTTGGTTACCCTTTTGTCCTTCATTTTGTAAACGATGAATTAGATTCCTTCTTTTTTCATCATCATCATCATCAGCCTATCGCAGTCCACTACTGGACATAGGCCTATCCTAGCCCGATCCTCAGCGACTCGCATCCAGCTTCTGATCTTCACTCCACCTAGTCTGAGGGCGTCCCACACTGCAATTTCTTTTTGAAGCCGCTTAAAAGGATATAAGCAACTCTCCTATTTGTTTTCTTGAGCTAGTACGAAAGTATACATTTGTTTCCAGATGCCTGATCCCGGAGTGCGAGTCGGCCAACAGCACGGAGTACAGCCCGGGCTGGCTGCAGCTGCCCAGCGACAAGAGAGACCAGCGCTGCTCGCGGCGCTCCCTGGCGGGGCAGGAGTGCGACCCGGCTGCCTTCGGCGAGGACCTGCTCAACTGCGACCAGTGGCTCTACTCCTCAAGGGACACCATTGTGGCTGAGGTAGGTCTTTAACATATCTATTTATTTTATTGAGGGAAAGTGCACAGCTGTCTTAAATCTAAATGTCATTGCTTCTTATATAATGTGACGGCCAATTATGCATATTTACGTATCAATATCTTTTTAACTACTTTAAATACAAAAACAATGTATAAATGAACTTCACAGTGTCTTTTGGTCTTAAAAGTTGTCATGCGTTTACGCGCGAAGCAACAGGCTGATAATGATGATGAAGGAGGGTACAGAGCTTAGCTGACCAAATAAGTGCATTTTCGGGAGATATGGTATTATTGTGATCCAGATAATAAGAAAATAAAATAACTTTGTACTTCAAGAAAACAATAAACGCTATTCACATTTATACGAGTATATATTAATTATCTTAGTATGAAGAAAACCACCGTGTTCGTAATCACTTTTTATTTTTAATTTAAACACACGAACTACAATCACTTTGAACACAAGTTGTCGGCGCAACAGTCCGTACAAGACTGACTTCACTCTCCTTCACTAGACTGAGGTTGACATTTCCCCCTCCAACAAGGTGGAAATGACGTACAAACTGGTAAGGGGCACGCTGTCAGTGTTGCCACTTCTTAAAAAATATGACATTAGGAAATAATTAAAGTGGTTAATGACTAATTACAAAAATATAATGAATACCTAACTTATCATTCGGCCTGTTCATAATTTATTTATTATTATTTGAGGATTGCAAAGACAAGATAAGTCATGCCTTAAATTGTTAAAATGCATTTTAACGATGCAGTCTCTTATTCAAAGTTGTAAACAAAACAACAGCTTGATTAAGTCATAACCAAGTTTTCGTTTTTTAATATTGTGATCCAAAAGACATAAATTATACAACGTCATAAATCCAGACCTGTGAAACTACATAATTGACGCGCTGATTTAGCATAAAGTGTAGAGAGGGAACTCTACCCATGATATTAGAACTGAACATAGAGGTGGCCGATTAATTCAATCAGTTTAAAATGTTTTTTAAAACTGCTGAGTAACTTGATGCATTCATTAAATAAGATATTTTTCTCTAAATAATATTGACTATCTCCATACTATTGCTTAGGAATACGTATACTACAAGAAACATTAATAATAAAGAAATATAATCGAAACAAAAATATGATGGATGATATCATGTATAAATTCGTAAATAGGCATTTTGTCATTATTTATTCAACTGTGTTATTAAATCAAATTGCATTCCATGCAAAAAATAGTAAAGACGATAAACACATCGTGGGATGCAATGAATATATTGTGAGGTGTACTTAAATGCAATGGACAGTGTCCGTTCCAGTGATTACAAATTGAATTGAGATTGCTACGACTGATAGAACCGTATTCAACAGATGATGCTACTCGTAGTATAAAAAGTTGCAAGCAAACAATTTAAAATACATCATTCTAATAGGTGGTACTGTACAAGATTAAACTATGTTTTTATAATACTAAAAAGTCTTTGTACCTAAGTGTAAGAGTTACTTTAAGCTATCACTTGGATCTGAGGCGACATAATATGAGTGAGTTTACAACCTTACAGCCTTGAATCACAGGCCGGATGTATCGGATATGTTCCTCTATATGTCGTTTGAAGAGGATAACCTAGTCAGCCCAGCGATGGCTGCGGAAGTATTCGCGCATGGTCAAGTGTCTCAGTTTATATGTATAGTCTATGGTCAAGCGCGTCGCCGCCTGCATGACAATGCGCGCGCGCAGACGCGGCCGGCCGAGGGTCGCGTGCCAGGTCACGATGAGCATACGCGGCATTCACACACTGAGATAGGCATTAAAACATTTATCATTACCATCACTAAGAAGAAGATTTGTTTATATGTGTAGCTAGTTTTTGGTTTTTGTGTTGTTTGTGTGAGGTGGGTCACCACCAAAAAATACCTAATGATGATGTGGTTTCTTTATTTTTTAATACACATGCTTAATAAAAAAGGCTTCGAAGAATATTATTATTTGTGATGCGGTTGACATTCTGCCTAGTTTGATATTTAAATGATTAGTTGTTGTGGCGAAATATGAACACCTGTTTAAATATTGTATGTTAAATGCATGCGCTCAATAAAGACGGTGACACAAAGAGAAAAATAAACGAAGTACAAAAGCATGTTTTAAGAATATCTAAATGTTTAACTAAACGTACGTTTTCTCATTTCTATTGTGCACGAGCAAAGATAGAGGTGTCAATAAACTTAACATTACTCCTGATGTTGTGACCACTGAGCATATTTGCACGAGCTCAGTTAATAAGTTAATGCATTTTATTTTTATATATGAAACCAACATAATGTGTATATCCAAAAGACACTGAAGTGCTAATACATATTTGACAGCACTTACCTACTTTTTAGGGTTCCGTAGCCAAAATGGCAAAAAAACGGAACCCTTATAGATTCGTCATGTCTGTCTGTCTGTCTGTCTGTCTGTCCGCCAGTCTGTCACAGCCACTTTTTTCCGAAACTTTAAGTACTATACTATTGAAACTTGGTGAGTAGATGTATTATGTGAACCGCAACAAGGTTTTCACACGAAAATAGAAAAAAAATAAAAAAAATGGGGGGTCCCCATAGTTAGAACTGAAACTGAAAATATTTTTTTTCATTGAACATATACGTGAGGGGTATCTTTGGATAGGTCTTTAAAAATTATATTAAGGTTTCTAATATCACTTTTTTCTAAAGTGAATACTTTGCGTGACAGACTCTTTCAAAGTGGAAAAAAGTGTGTCCCCCCCCTCTAACTTCTAAAGTAAGAGGATGATAAATCTGAAATAAATATAATAATGTACATTACCATAAAAACTACCAACGAAAATTAGTTCGAACGAAATCTATTCAGTAGTTTTTTTAATACGTCAAAAATAGAATTTGTACGGAACCCTCAGTGCGGGAGTCCGACTCGCACTTGGCCAATTTTTTAAATATAATAACAAGAACTAGACATGGAAGGTGAATAGCTAACGACTCGTAGCTAATCTTAATACTCATAATTTATGACATTATGCAATTCATTATCATATTTCAAGTATTTATATGTATTATACTTTTTGCTGTCGTTATTATGTCATTAGCGGGCGAGGATAGTCTTGCCTCGATTTATGCTTTAATTTATATGTCTGTTTTTTTATAAATGGGATTTTCTTCTGTTTTCTTTTAAGTACATGTTGCTTAACAATAAAAGTGCTCTTAGATATGGGACATTATGTATAAATAAGAATCAAACTAACAAAAACAAATTCATTTCAAAGTTCAAGTTCAAGAGCTCAGTTGGGGAAGGTATGGGGTTAAAGCCGGCAACACATCAACGATACCTCTGGTGTCACGGATGTCCATGGACGGCGGTGATTGCTTACCATCAGGCGACCCGCGAGCTCGTTTGCAGCCTCGGACAAAAAAAAAACTTTGAAGGAATTAAGACCAGAATTGATTCATGCCTACGTGCACCTTAAATTAAGTATGTAATTGTAAGTATTATCTTTGGTAAAAGTACTGAATGGTCAAACAATGGATTATTAACAAGCTAATGTTTATCTTGCGTCCCGACGTGTGCGGCGACACGTACGCGGGTGAATGCGCAGGCGCATCCCTGCATTGTCTGACGACGCGATAGCGACCGAATGTCGTGCTCATTGTACTACATTATAAACATTGCTGGCCGGAGTGTTGTGATCATGAATGGATGTTCCTGTTATTGATTTGAAAGAGTTAAAAGGCTGTTTCTTCTGCAGGACCATGTACATTCCAACTTGATCTATCACACAAAACTTAACACATAGAAGATTAGATCTGATGGAACTGAGAATTCTGAACTGAGAAACTGAGAATATAACGAGATGCATTAGTGTTACAGATAAGATTTGTTATTAAGTTAAATTTGATAAATAGAGATATCAAAGTAACATAAACACACCGAGATCTTTAAACAAATAGACATGTCTATTGTTCATTAACACAGTCGACTCGTGGTGCCAACAGTAACATATGTATAGTCTAAAGTGCCAACAACAAACCGATCTTCGGTATTAAAGTGTTTACTGGTAAATAATGTTATCTTTATTACTTAAAGTCATTATGCGAATAAAGCTCCTTCACTTTATACTATATACATACGTATATATACACGGACACGGCTTTATACATGGTAGGTAGAGCTTTGTGGAAATTCCACTCAAATGAGCCGCTCGTCTGGGGAAGTATCTCCACCTTACAGAAGACCGCAGTGAAGCAGCACTTCGTAACTGTTGTGCTATGTTTCTGCTGGTGAGTAAGGTTGCCAGAGCTCAGTTGGGGTTAAGGCCGGCAACACATCAACGATACCTCTGGTGTCGCAGATGTCCATGGGCGGCGGTGATAGCTTAGCATCAGGCGACCCGCTAGCTCGTTTGCCGCCTCAGACATAAAAAAAATAATAATATGTATTATCTTAAAGACCGCGTGTCTACGATTCTTCTGACATGTAGTTGTATGTATTTTCTCAAAAGTAATGTAAATGAAAATAAAGGTTTTGCATTTTCACTACTCGTCAAAAATATGTTTGTTGTACTCAAAACTACTTGGAGAAGGAAGCCGTCGCAGGTCAACGCGGTGCACTTATCTCTCCATTGTAGACATGGCTATCATGACGATGTTGCAATTTAGCGGGATTGTTCAAGTTTTTGTTGCGAGCGACTGCTAATGAGACGTATAGATATAAACAGACGTATAATGAGACGGTTTTTCTAACTATGTAGTTACAATCTACTGTTTATATGTATTGTTGACGTCAGATAAGGTGTAATGTAATAATACTAAACTGTTAGATTTGCTTGACACTGCATAACAACTGTTGTTATTTATTGAATATATTTTTACATCACATGAAGTTCTTACAGTCATTTATATTTACCCGGCTGGACGACAGACCGGAATAAAGATTTCCTATGGACCGATGGAAATAGACATTTTCGATTACTATGATGGGTTCGTCGATAACTAATTTTTAAATTACTTTCTTCACGCTAATTAACTTTTTGTTGAAGTAATTAAATCCTTACTAATGTTATAAATCGGAAAATGAGTTTGTTTGTTTGTTCTGCTTCCACACCGTAACTACTGAATGGATTGCTTCGAAATTTTACAGACGTAAAGTTAGAAGTTTGGATTAAATAATAGGGTACCTACTTCACATTTTTTTAGATTTTTACGACTAGCCAGACACAGTGCACAAGCACGAACGCGGGATTTATTTCCCATTCTCACAATCGGTTTGGATAGAAGATTGACAAGCCAGATAATCCCTGACACAGGTCCATAGATGCCCAGATGGCCGCAGATAGATCTGCGCACGCGCAGGTTTCCGCTCGTACCCGAAGCGGTCAGCGCGAGCGCCGGTATTGTGCAATCCACATTGACGCGCCGCGCACCACTGACCACATTGTGCAACTAGGGCTACCCACTCATATACAAGTAGCACAGGTATTAACGTTCCATCTAGAGGTCTAAAAAAAAATTACGAATAATAGTGTTAACACTGCATTCTACGCGCTAGGGTTCTAGGTTCTCTATTTAAATGAAACATTTGGGAACACATATGTATATTAAAGGCGTATTTTGTTTCTTAAAAATATATATTGTGGTGTTAGTTACATAATTATGTCTAAAGCACCTGGCATAATTCTGATCTTAGTCAGTCGCTGAAGATCTCATCTCACAAAAAGTACAGCATAATAGCTAAATAATTTTAGGAGCAGATTTGGTGACAATCATCACGAGTTTATTTGTGGAAGGTGATATTTACCAAGCGAATTAATTAATACTTCGTATTCTACGGTTTACATATTGTGACAGCCCTGGCTTAGCCCATCGATCATTCACGCATCGCGGGCGCACCCTTGATTTATTTAGAGATTCTACTGTAACGAGAAGCAAAAACGATGGTCGATGCTTCACCGGCGATGGTCGGTGATCCATAGCGTTGGAGAGGCATACCTGAGAGTAAGCGCCTATCCGAAAATAATATAAATAAACAATATACAATCACAATTTTGATAATGAGGCAGTTACACCACCTATGTATTGCCACATTTTTCCATACTATTCAGTGAAAGCGTTCAAACGTCTTTTCCTTACGAAAGCATTTGTTTTAGCTATGAAGCAAACGCAACTTGAATCGAGAATAGCGTTCCCTATTTACCGTAGTTAAAGTCGACAATTGTCATGGCTGAAATGTTGTCTGAGACACTAGATAGTAGGTATGTATGTAGGTCGTCCTAAGACCCCATATCGACTCTCATTAAATTGAAATAATATTGCAGGTAATGAAATAATCAATGCCATATTTTATTGTATTAAAATCTAAAACATATGTATGTATTAAAATTAAGATGCAGTTAATTATTTCGACTGGGAGACATTTAAGAATAATATTGCGTATACGTACACGTATGTCAAAAAATTAATCCGACTGAAGGATATAAATCAGAACATTAATCACGTAATCATGGGCGGTGGTTTGTTTCAAGCATATTGATTGATCATGTTGGCTGTCCCCCTGTTCCAGTTCAACCTGGCGTGCCAGGACTGGAAGCGCACGCTGGTGGGCACGGTGCACAACATCGGCATGCTGGTCTCTCTGCCGATATTCGGATACATCTCTGACAGGTAATATAACCTATTTACATACTTATTTGTACTATTTACATGGAATCTCAACAATGAAGATAGAATGTAATGTAAAACAGCAAACTGAAAATTCGGTGGTCGTCAAATTATAAGTCTTTATAATGACGATAACTGGTAAGAAATAAAATCAATGCTTCATTTAATAAGAATGAAATAGAGGAAGTATTCTGATAGAAACAGTTCATTGTTTGTAACTGAAACAAAACAACGAACGGTTATGGTTACCATAACTAACCAAGGGACCAAGCAGTCCGAATAATCACGAATTGAATAATAACAATTTGCCCTTCACGCATTGTTGAATACTTGCAAAGCCAATCAAATATAGCCTTAATAAATAACCGCTGTTATGCCGCTGGATACGAATGGATTTCTAGTTCTATAGTTTTTTTTTAATGTACACTCATGAGGGAACGCTTTATATGATAGGAGGATTCTGGCATTATTAAATAGAATAGATATCCTAGAAAAGTATATTCATGCGATGAGAGAATCTATTCTTTGATAAGAGCTAGTAGCAACATTAACAAGCAGGAGGTTACAAAGATTTCGAAAAAGTTGAACAAATTCCTTCTCGTGCTTATCCAGATGGGGTCGCAAGAAGGCGCTGATTCTCAGCTGCACGCTGGTGGGCGCCATCGGGTCGCTGAAGGCGTTCTCCATCTCCTACGAGATGTACATCACGGTGGAGTTCCTCGAGACGGTGGCGGGCGCCAGCGCCTTCCCTGCTGCTTACATATTGAGTAAGTATGCAATAGTTTTATTTTTAATGTATTATTTATTTTTCTCTGAGATATCGCTTATCACTTAGAAGACTAAATTATTAATTTATAAATATTATTTTTATTATTCCAGCAATTGAACTGCTCGGTCAAGACAAACGAGTACTTACGACTGCGTTCCTCGGCATCATGCTCGTCATCGGCGGCCTCAGCTTCGCTCTGCTCGCCAAGACCTTCACCTACTGGCGGACGTTCATCTTAGTCGTATACCCGCCGTCGCTTCTGTTCCTACTATACATATACCTCCTCCCTGAAAGTATACGATGGCTGCTGTCCAAAGGAAGGAAAGACGATGCGGTGGAAATAATAATGAAAGCGGCAAAGACGAACAACGTGACGCTGTCGGACGAGACGATGCGGCAGCTCACGGAGGAGAAGACGAAGCCTGCCGTGGAAAAGGAGAAGGCGAAGGAGGCGGAGGGTCTGTGGATGCAGGTGTTCCGGTCTCCCATTATCATGACGCGGCTGGCGATCTGCTCGTGGTGGTGGATCACGTGCACGTTCGTGTTCTACGGCCTGGCGATCAACTCGGTGTCGCTGGCGGGCGACAAGTACACCAACTACATGCTGGTGGTGAGCGTGGAGGTGGTGGCGGTGGTCACCAACGCGCTGGTGCTGGACCGCATCGGCAGGAAGCGCACGCTGCTCGTCGCCTACACGGTCTGCGGGTGCTCTTGCGTTGCCATCGCTTTCGTGCCGAAGAGTAAGTCCTGCTATTGATTTGTTTGGTTGAGGCTGGTTTTTAGGGTTCCGTAGCCAAAATGGCAAAAAAACGGAACCCTTATAGATTCGTCATGTCTGTCTGTCTGTCTGTCTGTCTGTCCGCCAGTCTGTCACAGCCACTTTTTTCCGAAACTATAAGTACTATACTGTTGAAACTTGGTGAGTAGATGTATTCTGTGAACCGCAACAAGGTTTATATACGAAAATAGAAAAAAAATAAAAAAAATGGGGGGTCCCCATAGTGAGAACTGAAACTCGAAATTCTTTTTTTCATTGAACATATACGTGTGGGGTATCTATGGATAGGTCTTTAAAAATTATATTATATATGAAGGTTTCTAATATCACTTTTTTCTTAAGTCAATACTTTGCGTGACAGACCCTTCCAAAGTAGAAAAAAGTGTGTACCCCCCCTCTAACTTCTAAAATAAGGGGATGATAAAACTGAAATCATTATATAATGTAAATTACCATAAAAACTACCAACGAAAATTGGTTCAAACGAAATCTATTCAGTAGTTTTTTTAATACGTCAAAAATAGAATTTGTACGGAACCCTCAGTGCGGGAGTCCGACTCGCACTTGGCCAATTTTTTCAACAAAACTACTCGACAGTGCTCTGAATGATTGTTATGTCATTGGTTAGAGCGCTGTCTGGCACCCAAGCGTTGCTTAGTTAGTGGCCCATCGATATGTCAATAGTGTTCAATGACAAAATTTATGGGATCTAACTTGTGTTCCTCAGACATATTTAATTTTGATATGCACGTTAACAAAAATAACGATTGCTTTCAGCTCTATCGTGGCTGGCGACGGCGCTGTACCTGGTGGGCAAGATCGCGATCACGCAGGCGTTCAGCGGCATCTACATGTACACGTCGGAGCTGTTCCCGACGCACGCGCGCCACAGCCTGCTCGGCTTCTGCTCCATGGTGGGCCGCGTCGGGTCCATCGTCGCGCCGCAGATGCCGCTGCTGGTAACTACATCTCCTTTGACTGCTGTTCTCGTCGCTTGGAATAGTACTAACGAGATTGTAGTAATGTAACGACTTAGGAGTCCTTACATGGACAACAACGCGGGAGAGGCCAGGCTAAACAGAATCGCCAATGTCGTGATGAAACCAGTGACGCAATGCTCTAGCTAATACCCATGAATGTGGAGAGACAGAGTGCCATGTAGGAGTCCCTGAAATAAACTATCTACTAAAACACGAGGGTTTCCTATGGCCGCTTTTAGTGGGGTGCGCCTTTTGTACACATAACCATTTATCATTATCATCATCATCGGCCTATCGCAGTCCACTGCTGGACATAGGTTTCTCCTAAGGCTCTCCAATCAGCCCGATCCTTGGCGATTACCATTTAGGTGGATCAATTCCTTGCAGTGATACGCTAATGGGTTTACGCTAAGACAAAGTATTTAAAGTTATCAATATCTCGTTCCAGGCTATCTACATCGAGTGGCTGCCGTCCGTGCTGTTCGGTGCCACGGCGCTGGTGGCGGGCGCGCTGATGCTGACCACGCCGGAGACGCTCAACACGCGGCTCCCGGACACGATCCAGGAGGCCGAGCGCCTCGCCAAGAAGACGCCGCCTGACGAGGACATACAGATGACCAACAGGAGCTAATCTGCGGTTAAAACTAGATCAACTGGGAGACATTGCTGAGACCATAATCGTACATATCAATGTGAAATACATGTTAATTTGATTGACTAGCTAATAAAGCACAAAGGGGCATCCTCAGTGGCGTAGCTCCTTAGGGGCTAGGCGGGGCAGTGCCCCAGGACTCTCAAGATCTGGAAGTCCTCGAATCCTTAACAGAAATCTGGATCGATGTGAAAATATCTCCAAATTTCAAAATAAATATGACAGGTTTCAACCCCACTTTACATACAGCTCAGAAGTTTAGAGAAGTTGCAATAACATAGCAGAGGGGCCCCAGTTTTATATTTGTCCCGGGGCCCTTGGTTACCTAGCTACGCCACTGGGTATCCTGCCTGTTAAAGACACTCTTAACTTTTTTCCTCATTCATAAAGGTTCATTAACCATCAGGGTGAACAATGTTCTGTATATTTAGAGATGGAGACAATAGTTACCTAGCTAACTAGATTAAGTTTTCTTATACAATTTGCTTCGTGACAATCTGGCAGCATGCTGTTTTTGTGTTCCTGCCATGACGTCAAATCGCTCAGTAGGTACCAATAAGATTTTGACACCGTTGACTCTGTTACATATAAGCCTAGATTGCCTTTACTAGACTTTAGAAGCATTTTTAAGGTATTTTTGTTATATTTATATCCATTCCGATACGGTGCATTCCAGGATAAACCTATAATAATATTTAATAGAAGTGGAGAATGCAAAAAACATCTATTTAATTATTTGTTAATAAAGTATTTAATGACAATAGTTCATATAATAAGTACCAAATAACTCTTGAATTATTTGTGTTATATAATATTACTTTCATTTAAACTAAGTTTAAGATTATTTTAATTGTATTATTTCTTGTTTTATTTTTTATATTTATTATGTACTTGTTGTGATATTATTAACAGAATGAATGACTTTCTTTTAAGATATTTTTGAGCTAATGTTGCCTTACGTATGAGCAACTTCAACCTTTCCTCATTAACACGTTTGGTTGCAGTAAATTACAGTTTACCTGTAGACAATTTCTGCCGTATACATTAGCATGATAGGTACTATTGCAACTATTCTAGTAGGTAATACCATTATATACTACTGTAATATTTATTGTTCGTTTACAAGTTTGTTGTACAAAGTAACTCTGCCTGAGTGCATTGTGATTCATCGAACTCAAAGCAGAGTAGCTCCATGTAGCATCTATGCATCAATGTAACGCTGTGATTATGTAAATAAAGATAAATATAAAGTTACCAAATGTTTAATTTTCCAAAAAGTAATATCAAAGCATTTACGGTTTTCATCAATCGAGAAGCGACCATTATTATCTCTACAAAATGTACCTACTATGCATGCATAATCATAGCTCCAAGGAGTGCTTGCTATTATATTTTGAGAAGATAACAAATGAGCGGTGGCTAGAGCATGTGTTTGTTAGAATATAAATTATCTCGTAGTACTCTGCTAGTCAACGCACAGCATGCACCATTAACTTACCCAATGCTCCAGCGATATTATTAGCTATGCAATGGAAACGATTTATGAATGGCTGTGACTAGGGTTGACGACAGTCAATATTAGAGGAAGCTCTTTGAGATATCCTGGAGATTCTAGGACTAGTAGGTACTACGCAAAACGAACACAAAACGTTAAAAATGTTAATGTGCTCTTGATTAACACTATTCAAAGTAAACAACTAAGTACAAACGGATAAAAGCACAACGCTGTGCAGCTTCAAGACGCTATCTATTTCTACTACATAGAATGATAATGAAGATGAAGAGAAGAAGAATACAGAATGAAATGAAAGGTATCAAACTGATGTCATTGCGATAGTATGTGAATTGGAATATTTCTTCCGAAATAAACTATTATATTAACATTCCTTCTCCTGTTAACCCTACGCAGTGGGTACACCGCGGCGACCCAAATAGCCCGGGTTTGCTCATAAAACGCGCGGCTCGCGGATTCTGCGCCCGCGCCATCTCGCGCCTCGTGTTGCGCCCGCGCCGGTCTCGATGTTTGAAAGCGAATCACATCAATGTCAGTGCGGACCGCGCCGAAACAAATGTTGTGATGTTTACGTGAATTACGTGCCGTGATTAGTGTGGATTATTTTAATCTGTCAATCATTCCGATGTGATGGATTGGCAGATGTAGGTACTAGGATTTCTCGTTTAGGTACTTGAATAATGGTTTTACTTTTAGATTACATTTAACTTCGAAGAAAATGATCCTCGGTTCCTTAAGAAAAGTCTTCGTGTGATTTACAGTTTAGTTATGTCATTTTTTGAAATATTTCCTTTGAGATAATTTATACTAATATCTTATTGTAGTGAACGGCCTCCACCATTGGAAATAGGTTGCATGCAACGATGGCATTTCTAAATCATATCAATGCTCTATAGTGATTTATTCTGAGAAAACGTAAGAAATATTTGAAGCGGCATTTACAATAAACTAATAAAATAAAAACATTTTAAGCGTGATTAATATCATTGCAGTGGAACAGTGAATTGAGTAGTGAAGTGAAAGCAATTTAAGTATGTGAACAAAGTGATTGTGTCTAAATCAAGAGCAGTGAAATGGATTGAAGAAGGGATTTTACTGCATTAGATCGTGGGTCTACTGCAATGTCTCGACGCGAGGTGCGGGTGGAGCGGGGCGAGTTCCCCGTGGCCCCCATGCCGCCCCCTAGCAAGTGTGCTAAGGTAAAAGTGGACAAATTGGTTGCTAAACTGATATAAAAATAATATAATTTACCCATATGTTTGAATCTAGCTTGTATTACAATAAGGGTATCAGAATCAAGTTATCACAAAAATATAGGTACATACACCACCCTTGCCTGAGTACATTAAAAAGTAGCCTAGTCGATTAGTCCTAAACGAAGACCTTTAAAAGCAAAGATCCAAAGTCTGCGGAAAAACAACAAACCACGTTGTACATTTTCCTTACACATATCAGTTAATCTAAGGTCAACACATGTGAATGACTCATAAGTTTCACACCCAGCGCTAGAATATACCAATGTAAATGTTTCTCTTGTATTTACTACAAAAATGTACTAGTATTTGTTTTATTAGCGCTGTAATGACGCGCAGAATGATATAAATTCTCCACGAATTTATCTAATGCGCTTGCGCCGGTCTCGACCGAATTGGAAACCGACGAGTTACGATGTTCTATACCGGAAAGTGGTGAATGATATATTAGTTAAAGCGAATACACGAGTTTGTGGATAAATCTTCCAGAAATACTGTAAACATGTATTACTCCTATAGGGCTCTTCAGTTATAGGTTAAGCTTATTCCAATGCGAAAATTGAACGAATGACGAGACTTGGGACAAAAATATTTGCCACCTTGTGTAGTTTTTAATGTGTTTGGGAGGCCGTGATCACTATATCATAAGAACGAATGACATTTTTTATGAGGCACTTCTCGCCATTACATGCTCCAGTGCCTAACAAACATGATCCTTAACAACATATGTCATAAGTTTTCATTGTTACGAACAAAAATTTGGACTTTGAGTGTCTGAAATAAATTATTATGTACTAGCGGCCGCCCGGGACTCCGTCCGCGTGGATTTCGATTTCCAATAGCCTAAAGCCTTCCTCGTCAAATGGACTATCCAACACAAAAAGATTTTTTCAAATCGGTCCAGTAGTTCCTGAGATTAGCGCGTTCAAACAAACAAACAAACAAACAAACAAACAAACATACAAACAAACTCTTCAGCTTTATATATTAGTATAGATAAGGTAACACTCGTCCTGCTTTGCCTTCCTCTTATGAAAGAGTCAAAATTAATGGATATACTGTCAGGTGCTGTACTACACGTGGCGGCTGTGCTCGGTGGTGTTCTCGCACTTCGTGATGATCAGCCTGGTGGTGGCGTACTGCATCCTCGGCGCCGTCACGTTCGAGCGGCTGGAGGCGCAGCACGAGCGCGAGGTGGGTGACATGACGACCAGTCATCATCATCAGCCGATCGCAGTCCACTGCTGGACATGGGCCTCTCCTAGGGCTCTCCATTTAGCAAGGAGGCCAGTCATGCTTGTAGGATTTTTTTCGATTTAACGAGAATTAAACTCTGGTACAGAAGTATCGCTGCGCAAAATCATGATAATGAATATAACCTACTAGCGGCCTGGAACGTGCTTCGCTACGTGTAAACCACTCGACTGATATTGTGCAACCTTCACATAAACAATCTACTAAATAGTCTGAACAAACCCTGAAAATTTGGTTTGGATAGATGAGACTGTTCTTGAGTTACCTATAAAGTCACAACAAAAAACGCCACTTATTTTGATAAATTAAGATTAGATTTTTTAAAAGATTTAAAGTGAGCGGCAGAACTATGCGGTGTAAGTTACAGTTTCATACACACATTTGCTAAGCTGACAGGACCACTCCAAGATGCAAAAAACATTCTTAAGCCGTCAATTAGCGGTTGAAATAATCCTTTAAATTAAATATAATCTTACCTAATGTTACTAGAAAAACAAGAAAGAAAAGCTTTTTTTTAATATTTCAAAATAACTAATTAGTGCTTGATATGCCAAACTTAAAATAGCTAGGAACAATTATTTATTAATTTCACAAAGTCCCGTATGTAACATACGAGTAGAATATATCAATGGGTCCGATCACACAGAGCAGATCACCCGCTGACAGCTTGGCGCCGAACTGAAGATATCTTTCACGGTCCAATTAGCGTCATCGGCTGAAAAATGGTGTGAGTGATGAGTTGGGCCGCAACGCGCGGGCTAACGTGTGAGCCGTGGCTATTCGGGGATCCACATGTCGGTAAACGTCCGCAAATCAAACATCAACGGTGGAACGGATGTTTTATTAGCCATCATAAAGGGCATGTAGGAAACGTTGGTTTAGATTGAAGGTATGGCGACTTCTGGACGTGGAATTTATTACACCAACAAAAAACTTTATATTTAACAAACTAACACTGCGGAGTGCTAAGAAGGCGATGACCTTCATTAAAAAACTGTTAATGATGTTTGGTTATATATTTTCTAGCCAGCAATTCAAATGCTAGACCAAAATCGTTAATGCAAAGATGTTTGATTATTGCGATACTTTTGATTTACTACAAAAAATGTGAAGAAACTGATAGGATGATAGTTTATAATTGTTTTCCAGGTGAAGATGAACATCTCCCGCATCCGCGACAACACGACGCAGAGCATGTGGCTGATGACGACGCAGGTACCGCTGCTGAACCAGAGCAACTGGACCAACGGCGCCGTCGACATGCTCAAGGTACTGACAACAACAACAACAACATCGTACCAACACGACGCAGAGCATGTGGCTGATGACGACGCAGGTGCCGCTGCTGAACCAGAGCAACTGGACCAACGGCGCCGTCGACATGCTCAAGGTATTCACACTTATCATCATCGCCATTATCTTCATCCTCACCGTCATCTACATCGTCATCATCATAATCATCGTTCTCAACATCGACTTCATGATCATGAATAAAATTACGATAAGAAATAGGGCAAAGATGAATTTTTACACGAATATGCCGTTCGTAAGGGAAGATCTCGAGCCAAAGAACGTAATGGAACAAAATAATAAAAGGAAATATCTATTTAATTACCGCAGTGGGCGATATTTAAGTCGATACAGTAAGTTGCCAGAAATCAATTGGTGAGAAAACGACCTAAGTGGTCAAAGTAATGGTATTAAAAAACAATACGGATATTATTGTCCGTTGTCTCGATCCCAAAATTTAATTTTGCTGACATGTGACGTAGATGTTAATATCATAGTTATATGTAATTCTTGGAAGACTGAATGAAAATGAATGGCTACTCATGTTGGATGTCATAAATCGTCAAACCACAGCCGAGATGTTTTGTCAGGGACAGGGAAAGAGCGGCGCCAGTCATTTCATCGCTTGTAAACTATTTCGCATTAGTTACCACTAATTCTTTATTTATAAACATCGGGAGCATTCCGAGCATAATAAATGATTATTGAGTCTTAGAAAGAAATGTTAGTGTACTTTTGTGTTTAATCTCTGGATAACTCTGATGATGAAAGCTGTCTCTTGGTCATTATTTAATTTACAAGATAGGTTCTTGAGAATTAATATTATGGACGATTGAAAAAACATCACGTGAACCCCTTCGTCAATTTATCTCCGAAATAAACTAAAAGAAAAGCATCTAAAGGTGTTGGAACAAAATCTGAGATTTTCTCAGTAGTTTTCTTTTTGCAAGAGGTATTGATCGTTATATTATTATGTTCTAGCAGCCGCTCGCGACTCCGTCCGCGTGGAGTTCGGTTTCCTCACACATAGTGTCATACTAAGCCTAAAGTCTTACTCGACTAATGAACCAGTAGTTCCTGAGATTAGCGCGTTCAAACAAACAAACAAACTCTTCAGCTTTACATTAGTATGGATTATGATGTTGTCCGAAATGAATTAATGTTATTTTAAATGTGTTTTATTCAGGACTTCGAGAACGCGATCCTGCTGGAGATGAAGGTGCGCGGCTGGGACGGCAACGAGAGCGCGGAGCACATCCAGTGGACCTTCACCGGCGCGCTCTTCTACTCCATCATCGTCATCACCACCATAGGTCAGTGCTGCACACACACTTTTATATTACTCACATATGTATATTAGATAATATCGAATAGCCTCGAAATCGACTAGGCGGTGACTAGAATTTACAGGTATTAATTAGGTAGTAAGATAGTGTCGGTGCGGTTACTTAAAGCCGCCAGCTAGAATGTGATTGTCGTGGCTACGAAAGTAAAGTCCAAACCAAATGTAAAAAATTTGCAATAAAATAGAAGCTACTTACATTTCGCAATGCATATGTTTATGTAGAATTTTGTAATGAATACTGTTGACATGAAAAAAAGAGATGTAATGAAGCCCTTACGGACGATGACAAGCAAAGTAGCATAACAACGTGTTATATAAATATTAAAATCTCCCCAGAAAAACAGCGTCTTCTTATCGACCTTTTCTAATGTAAATTCCATATTTTACTTCAGTTCATGAAAAGATGTGAGTTCCCTTTGATCCGCGATCACGTTAGCTTAAAACACATAAATCCGTGCGGTGTCAAGCGGAGGTGTTGCAAGCGCCAGTATTACTGAACCCGCTCTCTGGCGGGCTGGCGCGCTGCCAGCGGCTCGCGCCAACACTCTGTCATTTTTCTATTCTCCTCATATTTTGTCCGCCATTTTATTTTCGGACAATCTGACAGATTTACTACGGTGAAGGACCTCTCAAAGTACCTGTAGGTAGGTATGTGATATCAAAATCGGTTGTATTTGGTAACTTGACTTCAAATAAGTGTTTAAGAAAGAGACGAACTTCTTAGCTATCCATGGATTCTCCGTGCGGGTGCCGGGTCCATCGCGTGGAACAGAGAGGAATGTCAGTCGGTGCCTGGGACTTGCGACCCAGCGTGTAGGTTTAAGGGGCCCCTTTATAGTATACTAACGATCACCTTCACCGATGACATTCCTCTCCCTTCCCAACCATATTTGGTATGAGCCGAGTAAAGCGGCTTTAGTTGCTCTTTCCAGTAACGAGCTAATATTAGATCTTGGTAATCCTAAGTCCTTCAGTAGGTTGTAGAGAGATTTCGCTGGTATACCTCTCGCACCCACTTCCACAGCATACAACCGTGCTATATAACCATTTTTAGTCATCTCGTTGGTTAGGTCATAATACTTATTTGTTTTAAACGCGTGATCTTTGGGAATGTTTGTCTCCCATGGAACAGTAAGTTCCACCAACAGTACGCGCTTAAGTTTTCTAGAATAAACGAAAAGGTCTGGTCTAGACGACGATAACACAATGTCTTCTGGAATAGTGTAGTGCTTTTCATACGTGTCCATCATGATCTTCCAATCTGGAGCTACACTAACAATGGAGTAAGGTTTGACTTTGGACTTCTTGGTAGATCCTTCCTTGACGAAGTTGATGTTCTTTGTATTCGTCGTCAAACCTTTTGCTGCTCTTGCTATTGAAAGGCTCACCGCTTCACGTATGATCTGCAACACTCCATCATGGCGGCGAGAGTAGTGACCTCTGTCTAGGAGTACTCTGCATCCCACCAACAAATGCCTCGCGGTACCTACGGCCTCGCCACAGAGTAAACATGTTTTGTCTACTGCCATTCCCCACCTTACAAGGTTGCTCTGATCAGGTAGGGTCAACTGAAAGGCATTCAGATAGAATTTAAGCAACGCCGGAGACCAATCGTACAGTATCGACCGCCACTTCAATGCTAAAGGGATACAAAACTCACCAAGGGACACCCACTCGTTTTGCATTTCGAGATTAAGCGCATGTACTCTATACTCGTTATCTTCATCCATTCGCAGAAAAGACTTAATGATGTTCCGGTCATCCTCTCTTTCTCGACATCCCAATCCTACCCTGTTTGTTTGCGCTCCCACCATAAACTGCTTATGGAACCGTAGCCTAGACTCTAACTCACTCATATTCTTATCTTTTGGGAGTGTTGCCACTGCGTTGTCTTTCGATTTACCCAGAATGTGCATCTTGGTGACTCTAAGATGTTTGTAAAGCTCCGATGGCTTGTTTAGGTTCATCCCAAAACTATTTTTGCCCCTAAATAGTGTAGAGGGGTCTGCCGAGTGGGCTAATCCAGTCCAAGACTTCAACGATTTCACAACAACGGCATCCGGTCGCGATAAAAGGGTTTTGCCGAAGTCGTACACGAGGAAAGGCCAAGACAAGCGCGATGACAGGTAGTTGTTGTAGATCCATAGCTTCTTAATGTTCCCTATGGGCTGGTTCTCAACCCTACTAATGGAATCAATGAAATCCTCAACAATACCATCCAAAGATGGTGTGCGGCCTCTATAGTCTATCTTTCTGCCTAGAAATTTGAACGGGAGCGCTTCAGAAATTGTGGCAACATTCTGACCGCCAATCGTGAGTCCAGGGTCATAAGATGTAAATTTCGTACCTCGTCTACCCAGAC
Organism: Nomophila noctuella; assembly: GCA_958496325.1. NCBI lineage: Eukaryota > Metazoa > Arthropoda > Insecta > Lepidoptera > Crambidae > Nomophila > Nomophila noctuella. The sequence continues at coordinate 132,987 of OY292493.1, forward strand.
ATAAGCAATAGCATTTACTTGGTTTCACCTTCATGCCGTCAGTCCAAGCACAGAACTCATCCACCTTTTTCAATAACACTTGACACTGTTTCGGGTTTCGTGTCAGGATTGCGAGATCGTCAGCAAAGGCTAGGATTGATTCTGTGTACTGATTATTGATTTTAAACCGATAACCCCATTTCTTCTCCTGAAAAATCAAAGTGTCAATTAAAATATTTATAACTACATTAAATACTATAGGGGATAAACAGCATCCCTGAAAAAGACCAATATTATAATTTAGAGGTTTTGTGTATCCATCTTTACAGCTAATTACAAAAGATAAATTAGAATAATATGACTTAATTAAATCTAAAACCAAAGGGGGGAAGTTATACCATTCTAACGCGAAAAACATCAGCTCGTGCTGAACTGAGCCAAATGCATTCTCTAGGTCAATCCAGCACACCGCTATTTGTCTTTCGTGTTTCCTGGCATCCTTCAAACTTTCCGCCAACAATGTGTTATGTTCTAAGCAACCAGAAACTCCTGGTAAAAACCCCTTCTGGTGCTTTGGCGTAAAGTATTCGTTGCTTAACATAAATTTTGACATTCTATCTTGCAAGATCGAGAAAAATATTTTTGATATCGTGTTTGTAAGAGCTATCGGTCTAGCGTCTTTTGGATCGATTTTCTTATTTTATCTTATCATGAATAATAAGATAAAATAAGAAAATCGTTAAATCGCTGAAAAGTGGCAAATGTACCATAAAACTTATCGTGATGACATCTCAATTGTCGTTTGATAGTTGACAACACCAGACGGCATCGTTCGGATGAAAAACACAGACACAGTGTATTAAATCTTTATTATAACAATGGTGTATTAATTCTTTTCTTGCAAGGTTTGTGTAGTGATGCGGAGGCATTCGCTCCCCGCCTGCTCTCCCGCGAGCAGCCTGCAACGACCACCTCGTTAGACGTACTCCTAGTTATAACTCATGCTAGTTCACCAGACACACACAGCGTCCTCAGCGTCACAACCGAAGCAAGCTGCAGCCACTAACTACTCGTACATTATTTACACGCTACGCAGCCGTCCGCTGCGGCGAGCGGCGTCAGTCATTAGTCACGAGGCGCACACGACACACTTTATTTACCGTAGTAGTAGGGACGGCGGCGGGGCGGCCCGATCATGCCCGTCGGTCCCCCGGGGCCCACCAGCAGGCCCGGCTGCTGCCGCCCGTAGGGCCCGATGATCCCGGTGGGGCCACCGGGGCCCACCAGCACCGGCCGCCGCCCGTAGCCCCGCCCCGCTGGGCCAATGATTCCGGTCGGCCCGCCCGGACCGACTAGCACTCCTCTCTGAGCTGTTTCACTGGAGTCCTGATTGTAGAAGTCTTGCTTGTTGAACGGGCTGGGGCCTATGATACCGGTGGGCCCGTCCGGTCCAGACAATACTCCTCTGTTCGATTGTGGCCCTATGATTCCGGTGGGTCCTTCAGGTCCAGATAGCACGCCTCTGTTTGGCTGCGGTCCTACGACGCCGGTGGGGCCCTCGGGGCCGACTAGAACGCCTCGGTTGGGGCCGGGGCCGATGATGCCCGTGGGGCCGTCGGGGCCGGCGAGGACGGGCTTGCCGTGCGGGCCGGGCTCGAGGAAGGCGAGCTGCTGGGGCTGCTGCAGTGTGCCCAGCAGCGCCGCCTCGTGTCCGTGGCCGGGGCCGAACACGCCGTTGAGCGCGGTGTCGGGCGGCGGCGGGAACGGGCCCGCGCGCCCGCCCTGGCTGGGCAGTAGCACCGGCCGCTCGTCTTCTACTTCGTTGAAGAATTCTGCAGGATTATATCAAGCACTTTAGCTAAATAAAAAGCAAATGCCAGTTCAACAGTCGTTATAACTAGAAAATCACTCAAAAATGTAAAAGAAGTATGTAAAAAAGCCAAAAATATTTTTCAACAAAATCCATCACACTACTGACAAAACACTGTCAATACAATAAGTTTGTCTGATAATTGAAACTTCAAAGTTAACAATAAAACAGGAGCTAAAACTAATTGAATTAAAACCTACCTGAGTTCTTTTGGGATTGTTTATTCGGTCGTTTGTAGCAGCATAAATATTTTCCCTGTCCGCAAGCTTTCTGTAAATTAAGTAATTAAAAGAATTTCAAATTCAATTCAGGAAATGCAAGATTCCAAAATAAATTCCATAATACATAGTTGTGCACAAACTTTTTCAGAAAAACTCCCACAGGAAAGAGGGTCATACATTCACGATTTAAGCTTGTTTGTTAGTGACATAGTGAGATAAAAGTTTGGGAAGTACTATGAGATAACTTACGGCAGAGTCGATGGAGGGGTTGCACTCCGGGGTGGACACGCACTTGCAGTACTGCAGCGAGTCCAGCGTGCCGTCCGAGTACGCGTACAGGGGAGGCCTGGAATGGATACGATATATAAGATTTTAGACTTTCCCGTTGCATTAAAACATTAATATTATTTAACGGAACTCAACGATATAGTTGTAACATGCAGTTTTTTGCATGGCAAACGAACAAGCGAGACACCTAATGGTAACTGATCACCGCTGCCCATGGACATCATCAACCGTACAAGGGCTGCAGATGCGGCAGCTGCCTTTAAAACCCCATACTCTCCCTAACTGAGCTCTGGCAACCTTACTAACCAGCAGAAACATAGCACAACAGTTACTTCACTGTGGTCTCTTGTAAGGTACTACCTGGAGGTACTTCCCTAGACGAACGGCTCATTTGGGTGGAAGTTTAGCAAAACTCTACCTCTCTTAAAGTTACAAGCAGTTACTGGGTAGGCGTGTTGATGGCCTGCCCGCCTTTGTGGCCAGTAACTGTGGTATAACTCCCCATCTTAGATTATGGTAATAAAGCTGCGGACTGAGATAACTCTCTTGTATCTACTAAGGTGACAACTGATAATCATCAAACAATATACAAGGTTCACTAGAATTATAGTCACACAAATTGTCATGTAGGTACTCGCACTTGCTTTGTCAATTGTAAACGTCACAATGATGAGGAAAGCCATTGAATGATGATTTACAAGACACCGTCATTTGCTAAATGCTTATCATTTAACATCCCGCGAAGGCTGTTTTTGATTGGATTAATTCAGAAAATTGCGGAAGAAAAATGTTACTATCGAACAAAAAGAATCGCTCGACAGACGACTAATTGTTGTGAAGACTGAATTATTACGTCCTTTGCATGATTCAGCCTCTGTTATTACTAGCAAGTTTATATTCAAGCCTAGCTTCACTTGAACTAATGATATCCTTTGTTAATAATGGTTAATGATGATTGATTTGTTTAGCGCTAGTTATTTTGCACAACGAAGATTGTGACAACTTGGAGTCCCAAGTGGCACTTAGGTTTTATTGGCGCGCTTATAGGTTCTTCTGAACGGTGTGATTTGAATTTATGATATTAAAACAGTCATAAATGAATTTATTTATCCAAAAAAATCGTTTAATGTTTTTCGTAATCTTCAACTCCCCTCATCAATCAATCAATCAAAATATTCTTTATTAATATAGGCTTCATAGAAGCAACAAAAAATTATTCGACCATTCCTTTGACTATTTCAATAGTGAGTACCTAACTGATTGAAAGATATAAATAAATAAATAAACTTTATTTAATAAACATTCTGCACAGGAAAAATCATAAAATCTATATATTATATGGATTCATCTTCGAATAAAAAATAAGCCATATTGTTTCAGAGTACTTTCAGGTAGGTAGGAAACTTCAATAGACTTGTCGTCCGCGTGGATTTCTTTTTTTCGAAATAAAAGTAGCCTATGTTCCGTCTCAGGGTCTAAAGATTGTCTGTACCAAATTTCATCAAAATCGGTTGCGAGGTTTAAGCGGGAAAGCGTAACAGACAGACAGACAGACAGAGTTACTTTCGCATTTATAATATTAGTTGGGATTAGTTGGGATTACCTTTACATACCCTAACTGGGGCCATGTATAAATTAATTCTTTCGACTAATACACCAATTGCCTAGCCCCAAACTAAGCTCTAAGCTTGTACTATGGAAGCTAGGCAACGGATAGACATACTTAGATACTTTTGATAAACATCCATGACTCGAGTACAAATTCCGATGTTCATCACACAAACATTTGCCCCTAGCGGGATTCAAATCCACGACCTTCGGTTTTGTAGACAGGGACTCTGACCACTAGACCAACGGGCTCGTCAATTTAAGTTGTATCCATCCTATTTAAGTTGTGTAGATTAATTATGTTGTATGTATGGTGCAAGCAATAAACAAATAAACATACGCTTTCCCCGTGGCGTAGATGGCCCTGTCGTCGAGCTTGTAGGGCGCGCGGGGCGCCTCCACGCGCACGGGGTAGCGGCCCTGCCCCGGCGGCCGGTTGTAGAAGCCCTCCGTGTTGGTCGCCTCCACGAACTGCGGCTCGTCCGCCTGCACCTGCTGCTCGTTGTGGCTGTCCCTGGAAAACGAGGGAAGATATTGGTTTAATAAGATTTATATCAATACAATGCCATCTTTCACCTATTAGGGGCCCTGGGCACTTAGGTCTTTAAACCTCTTGTTTGGTTAACGTGGGGCCCCCCGAACCTGTTCTGGGGGGCCAATCGATTGCGGGGCCCAGTGGGAAATCCTGTCCCTGTAAAAATAGGCTCACTGTTGGGTTACAAAGACACTTCTTCTCAGCAGGTCAAAACTTGGTAGGAAAAAAAACTTTACAAAGTCAAAATATTTTTATTAATTGATGCTTCTGACTTATTCACGCATTCTACAATTGAATGCATCGGGTTTTAAAAGGAGATGACGCGTTTGCTACTCTTGTAAAAAAAATATGTACCCACATGGTGTGTTTCTTCATGTATGAGGGAGGCAAACGCTCTCATCTGCCGTTAAGAATAACATCTTGCTTATTCGTCTCTTTACCTTCCTGTATCATTCTCTGATGTTTCTTGAATGTTTATCTGTTTATTTATGTTTGGGTAACGGTTCAACATTCTATGACAAAACGTCTCGCTCGGTGACGCAAATCAGTCTGGTTTAATTTAGTTAGGCAAGAGCTAGTTCTTTCTATTTCCGCTTAACCTAGACTTCTAACATAAATTGAATTTCAGTAATCATTCGTTACGCGTAAGTGCTTTTGTGTAACATACCTTTGCACTAAGTACTTAATTGTTGGAAGTTGCAACAACATCCAACAATAAAGAAGTCAGTACATTCACTATTTGATTGTAGGACGTGTTACTCTATATTATTGTATTGATATTGGTTGGTACCTATTGCCTTATGAGTTGCACTTTCAGTATGTTCAATATAAGAGACAGTTGAAAGAGAATGTTATAACTTAATATGTCATCAGTTATTTAGTTAGTAAGCGTTAGTTTGTAATGATACATTTTTACTATTATTAAATAACTTGAAAGGACAAGTTGTCCATTTTCGAGTCTTCAAAATGTGCATAATAACATATCCGTTTCTTTCTTAATTTATGATTAATCAATATTTAGCACGTTACTATGCAAATTAATGTTTGCATAATACTCTAAGTGACCTTTGTTTTCTTGTGAATTGTATCTGCTAGGGAAATCTTAGTTACATGGTCAATTGTGCGTTAAAAGACAATGAACTAATAAATAGCCTTCATTTTAATGGCACGATGAGTACTATTTTCTATCGTGCAATTCTTGCAATTAATTGTGGGTTACAAATATTTTTTATTGCATTTGTCATGGTTTGATAAAATAGGCAGATATCAGTGATTAATGAACAAAAAGTTGACTTCACCTGCTCATTCACCTAAAGACAATATCTAAATATTTGAAGGATATAAATAGAAACTATACTTAAATGAGTGCTCATTGCAAAAAAAAAAAAAAAATATACAGACGAATTGAGAACCTCCTCCTTTTTTGAAGTCGGTTAAAAACAGAATAATACGAGTACGAGATAATTAAATTCATACAGCGAACACGCGAGCCCTCAATCTAATAGCACGTACCTAACTGATGTCATAGTGCGGCATGTAATTGTTACATTGCGTTTAACACCTTTAATGAAGTAACTATATTATTCTGATCGATTTGATGTTTAAATTAACATAACTACATAAGCTATTTGTGAATAATAACGTATTCTTTAGTTTTTGTAGCTACTTATGTAAAGTATGTAAACTTATTGGTTGTAACTAGTCATCTTGAAATAACGCTTATAGCAGACATGGAAAGGTTTTTAAGTTCAGAAATAATTCTACTACTTCTAAGGTAAAGCTAATTAGCCGAATATACGGGGCTTTTTATCCACGAAACGTTTGCCATAAAAAAAATAAAAGTAGACGCTTTGACGCTATCAGAAAAATCTTATATGGTGTAAAGTGACTCCTTAACAATTTCCTTATCAAAAACACTGTGACAAAATGACTAACGAATCTACCAAAGAACCTCGCTTATTTTCTGCTGCCAAGGGCCAGTAAACCCAAGGACTTTGTCTATTGAGTCAGATAATAATTGGAGGGAGCCAAGTGAACCAACCAATTAGTTCCGTGCGAATGTGAGCGAGTGACGCAAAGCGATTCAGTTGTCGGAAGCGACAAATACGCCACAGCAACACAAATGCGCTACAATACCGCCACAATAGCGCCACAGTGCAAGAATGGTATCGGAACAATGCGATGTGTGCCAAGGCGCCGAAACCGACTCGACTGAAACGTTGCGAGACGCGAGATACCTACTTAGGGCTGAGTAGCTCGTGGTATTTGTAGCATACAGGACCATTGCAACATGTTCATGAAAACTTGAGGAACAAAAAAGTTAAGCCCTTCTACACGTTAAAAAAATAAGATAATAATTAGAGTGAGTGCTTGGAAATTGCGGCTTATAACTAATGTCATAGACTGTCAATTCAGCATTAAGTAGACAATGTCCCAAAAATTAGCGAATGAAGAGAGAAAATAGGAAAAAATAATAAGTATGAACAACATGAAGAATGTCAGTAACGGTATCAATTGTATAGTAAAGTAAAGTAGTGTCTCGAAAAAATCTAGAAAAAAACAAAGAAATTGAATTTCTGTTATTTAGATGAGACTTATGATATGACGTTTCTTTGTAGGTCATGAGATGACTAATGACTACTTGACCATAGCAGCCAGCCCTGCGCCAGCGGAGCGCATCTCGAGAGCGTCCAAGCGAATCACTAATAACCTATATCCTTATGCATCAGCTCATTAAGGACTGAATAATAGAAATTATGCGCGAGTCCTTCACTTGGTTATGAGTTATTACGCGAATCATCGCTTCGCGTGTTGAGGCGGCGGGTTTTCACGAAACAATGTACCCTTGGACACAAGATGTTGGCCAATAAGCCACGGGGTTTTCCAAGGCACACTTCTTGTTTGTACAAGGCCTTGTGATGGTAGTCGCAGTTAAGATGTAAACAAAAAGTGAGTGTCACTTTTTGCTTCATTTTTGAAAGAGTGTTGCCAAACTTTTAATTATCGACTGAATCTTATTACTTTGTGCCCGAACGCTTGTTTGGTAAAATAAAACAACTGCGAGATTGTTTGTTAGTTGTTATGTTAATGCATGTACACATATTAATAAGCGATATTGTGAAAACGATACTAAAAATTTTATGTGACCATTTTATACAATCACTGCGATGGCAAATTAAAAAGTTGTCAGCAGAGGTTGTCCGTTTATATTGAAAAGAATCAATAAAACCTGACTGCCATTGGGAACAATTTATTTTTAATAAAAAGGGCGAAGAAGTCTTACAAAATCAAAATCATTATGTATTTTGAGAAGTTCATAGATATTTATTTTTGAGAAGTTTTCATCTCAGCCTAAATTTTCCTAAGCCTCGTTTATTTCGTTATAGTCAGTCTAGAAGAAAGAAGTTACTTGGTGTTCTAAATTACCAAGAAGACGGAGATACGAAGTCGTGTTGCTTACTTGTGGTCCTTGGGTGGCGCGTCGTCGATGAAGCGCACCTTGGTGTCGATGCGCACGGAGGCGGCGCCCTCCGGCCAGCGCCAGCCGTCGCCCGCGCACGCGCACGCCAGCGCCGCCACCAGCGCCGCGTACACCACTGCTCAGTAGGAAGGACGGGTGTGTGCTTACTTGTGGTCCATGGGTGGCGCGTCGTCGATGAAGCGCACCTTGGTGTCGATGCGCACGGAGGCGGCGCCCTCCGGCCAGCGCCAGCCGTCGCCCGCGCACGCGCACGCCAGCGCCGCCACCAGCGCCGCGTACACCACTGCTCAGTAGGAAGGACGGGTGTGTGCTTACTTGTGGTCCTTGGGTGGCGCGTCGTCGATGAAGCGCACCTTGGTGTCGATGCGCACGGAGGCGGCGCCCTCCGGCCAGCGCCAGCCGTCGCCCGCGCACGCGCACGCCAGCGCCGCCACCAGCGCCGCGTACACCACTGCCGGGAACATAATGTTACAATTGAAGAAAAACCGTGGTATTTAAAATAATATTTAATAGCCATCACCATCATCATCTGCCTTTTTCAGTCCACTGCCGATCGTAGGCCTCCCCTAGATGTGTGATAATGCTCATTAGCGGGCCCGTTGGTCTAGCGGTCGCAAGCTTCCAAGCGTACAAAACCAAGGGTCGCGGATTCGATCACCGAGAAAATTTTGTGTGATGAATGAAAATCGGCATTTGCACTCGAGTCATGGATGTTTATATAAGCATTTAAGTATGTCTATCCGTCCCTAGTATCCATAGTACAAGCCTCGAGCTTAGTTTGGAGCTTGGCCATTGGTGTGATACCGCTATGGGCAGGAGGGTTGGTTCACCCAGTATAGTGGACGCCAAAAAAAGGGAAACCCTGCTGCTTATCGCCCTGAAAAAACCCCTAGTCTAACTCAATGCAGCTTGCCGAAAGTGATCATGACTGTTCTCAGTCTATGTGGTTGTTTTTTTATTTTAAGGAATAGTTTTAATCTAGTTCTAGTTCCGCATCTTTTATTTTAGGAATTTTATGTGTCACTTGTATGTGTTTTACGGCAGGAGTTAGGGTTCAAAATGTGTAAAATTAAGTACATCGTATGAAATCACATTTTCTGTGTATTAAATAATTGTTAAAGTCATAAATCTTCAGGACGATAATATAAATTGGCCCAGTTTAATAGCAGATGATCTCAGAACGATTACCCTCTATCATGCAGTAGATCACGGAAACTGCATCACGTAACAGATAAACACACACAAGCAGACAAGGTTAAACGTTAAAAGGATGGACCTATAATTAATATGATTATTCCTATGGGATACTTTTCGGTAACCGGAAAATGTTCAACATTATTTATAACATTGTATCTTTTATTTATTTTATTGTTTTACAAAATAATTTAATTTCATTTAATTTTAATTCAGTTTTATTATTGAATGTAAGGGAAAACAAAAACGCTACAAAATATGTGAAGTGCTTTCCTTTTCTGGGCGGTTAGGTTACGTCACGAAACAAGGATATTTTCGGATAAATTATATTTAATTATATTTTATATTCATTGCTTGGGAACTTGATTGGTTTGGCTTTGGTATGCAAAGGACACAGATTAAAGTTTTGCTGAGTGTGTTGAACACACACTGTGTTCATCTTCAAGTAAACATAGGTAGATGAGGTTATTTCGGAAAAAAATTGAAAGTTGTTGTTTGGAGTAGATTAGAGTATTCATTCTCCCACAATTTTCACTTGTTCCGAGCATGACATCAAACTGTTGTCATAACAGCGCTAGACAATAGATGAGTACTAATTTGATTTGTTATAATAGTATCGAATCTTTACGAATAGTGAATAGTAAGGCTTGAGTCACGTGCGGCATATTTTCATAACATAGGAAACGTAGGCTATTGGGTCATTTTGCTTAATGTTTGTAAATATAAATGTGTTTCAGTTGGTTCGTATGGGTAACTGATAGTACTACTCGTATATTCGTTGTCTAATTTTATCACGGCAAAATTGATCTACGTTATTTCATCATCCGTAATTTATTTTACTGAGGCTGGTTTGGGTTTGATCGCCTTCTTTAGAGTGACTGGCAGAACGTTCTTTGGAAATTAACACCGGGATTTTAACACCGACTCTTTCTAACGTGTAACACGCGAGCTGGATGGTTGGGTCGCATGTGTGACCGAACATTTTCAAAAGGCACATTACCCATTGGTCGTGCGCCTGATCTCTCTACGGTCGTTTCAGATTGCTGTTCCACCACATAATAGGGTGTGCACCTGTGCTAGCGCTCTCACTTGTGCCCTATAAAACATGATATCCGAACTAAATGGCTCATCGGAATATCGGCCGCCGTAGTCAAAAAACGGCCGGACAGTATTATGTTATCACACGAAATGTTAATAAATGTCTATTTCAACTATGTGTTGACACTAAATTATGTATTTTAATGCGGCAATGTAATTTAACGGAAGTTAGCTTTAGTGACTTTACAACTTAATATGTAAACTAGTTTTTGGCCGAGTGTGGACTTATTAATTTACATCAACAATTTTTATTACATCAATTACTCAATAGGAACCGTAGAAAAAAGGTCACCAAAATATAATTACTGATGAGTACAACTTAATAAGTAAACTAGTTTGAGTATCTATGAGTCGTGTCTTTTTAAATAATTTAAAGATTTTTCATTATTTCATTATTATTTTAACATAATTGAATGATACGAGAATTATTGGGGTAGGGTACGTGTATGATACAATTTTTTTGTTTATTTATGATGATTGAATTTTGTTTCTATTGAATATCTCTGAAGTCCCAGCTTGCGTGTAAAGAGAGAAGCCTTCAAGCTACGATTAAATTACCTAGCTAAGGGTCACGCAAACCTACGTGCTGATTAAAATCATTATTTTGCTCATCATCATGTTTAAATAACTACGATTGACTGGAAAATACATTTGAGCGATCAGCACAAGCTTTTTTACGCAGGTTTCCTGTATAAAGGTAAATCATATTCTCGCCACAGCTACATATCAGCTCGTACGTTTGAAAAAGTTGACTAATTCATATTAAAAAGAGAAATATTGAGATATTTTGTTAAAATTACGGACTGAAAAATAACTTTATTATTATTTGGTGGTAACAATACTTTTTTGGGTTGGAGTCTGGGTGGCTAAAAGCTGAGAAGAAAGAAATACACCACGTTATTTCTTTAAAGATATAACGTTGAATTTTTTATTTATGTCTGAGCCTTCTTACAAAATATATAAACATTGATTTGAAATATTGTCAACCTCCACTTTTGTGTAAAAACACAGCTCAATAAAACTATAAATTCCAACTTGAGTCTGACACGGCTGAACTTTGCTTCTGTCACAATACTACACAAACCGCAATGCACACTCACGTGCACTAACTAACTTAGAATTCATTAACGTTGTCGCTGTTTACAGTACATTGTCGTTTTTGTTAGTTGTTAGTTAGTTAACTCGCAGTAACGAAGCAATGTAAACGTTATTATCTCGTGTGCTAGGCCAAGTTGTGCGGTAGTTTCGTGGGCGGGCGGCGGAGGGTTGCGAAACGCCCAAGGACTCTGAGGCAAGAGGACTTTTGCGGCGAATGAGACATTATAGTTTTGTTGTTATATGTCTAATTCGGACGAAAGTTGTTAGAATGAAGTAGGTAGCTTGATTGTATTAAATATTTTGAACAAGTTGCTACAGACAATTGTTTTAGTGCGACTCTACAAAAGATATCAAAATTAGACTCTTCTAATTTAAGCTCATCCTTTCTTGTACTTATCAAAACACCTGAGTAAATATTTATTTTTACCTTTTTCGGATGAGTTGATTTAAATCACAACTATGATGATTATTTAAGTTGATATTAGTGGCGTTTAATATTCTTGACAATGTAATTTTGAGCTTGTTTTTAAAATATAAGTAATTACTACAAAATTAATTATCTTTTTTAAAATATAAAAATAATCAATTTTAATGCATTGTATTAGGATTACAAGTGCAATGAATTGTTCCAAAAATAATGACTGAATAAATACAATTGAGACATCAAATTAATAATCCATAAATATACCTACTTTTTTAAAAAATGCGTTTATTCATAATTGAAAAGAAAAAAAAAAGCTGACTAAAACTCACCCAAATTCATCATAAATCTCTCTTAATCTCGTTCAAAAAATCAAAAATATTCACTATAATTTTATTTTTCAAATAATAATTTCATATTTGCCGTGCGTCCGTTCCGTGCGCCCTCTGTTATGTAACTGCGAGCTTTGCGTTTCAGCGCGCGCGCTGAGACTGGTGACCGCAGGCACTGCACTCCTTCACTAGTGCACTATTGCTAGGCTTCTTGTTGCTGTTTACAGAATGCAATCACTGCTATTGAGTTTTGAAGAAATCGAACGCGGCCTTTGATGACTTAAGAGCATGAATTCAGTTGAAAAAAATAGGTACGTACGTACTATTATACGTACGAGCATTTTATACACGACTATATATTTTTATTTAACACTAGCGGCCCGTCACGCGGTTTCACCCGCGTCCGGAGGGAACTACTTCCCGTTCTGGGATATAATATAGCCTATGTTACTCAAGGAATGTAACGTTCAATGGTGAAAGATTTTTTTTAAATCGGCCCACTAGTTTTTGAGTTTATTTGTTACATACAAAAATACAAATCTTTCTTCTTGATAATTTAGAATAGACTTTAATAACATCGTCAAAATCTTCACACGTAAGAGCCTTGTAATCTGGCAACATCTTCGTTTTAATTTGTGTATCTTCCTCCACATAAAATACCATAATACGTGTTTACCAAAAAGTTACTGGACCAAGGGCATCCCTTAACTGGCGAATGACGTCACAAGTTGAAGGTCGCGTAAACGCAGTAAACCTGCATCAGCCGACTGAATGGTTTTACAGTGAAATGAATAGTGGTAAAGCAAATACGTGTTGCGTGGTTCAAAATATTGAATTAATCTGTACCTTCCTGGATTTTTACCTTCGTAAATAGCATAATTGTAAAATGGAGAGTTCTTAAGCCAGATCGAAGGCATTATACATAGTTGTACACGTAATGGAGAATGCTTTGGGGTTGGCGTCAATCGTTAACTGGCTAGATAAGATTCATGAAAGATATCGCTATATTTGTAGTTGCCAGATTGAGAGAAAAAAGTATGCTTGGGTTTTCCTTCCGCTCTGTTGTTTTACATTTTGACAATAATTTTTATATGAGATCGAGATCTTTCTCAGTAATACAAAAATACTTTGTAGGGTAGAGATTGTTTATATTATTAGACATTAAACCTTTATTCGCATGCTGTCTCATCGTTGCGCTGTGCTGGTGGGTGTGCCAGTGACCTTGACTTCACGCACAATGCCGGTGTAACAATAATTCGCTTTCTCAGGCTTCCTACAGCTTTCAACATAAATTTTGGGACTGTCGTAATGTTTACATTTTTAGTATTTGTTCTGCTCATTTCCTCCCCAAAACTCGTTTACCAAAATAGTTGTGCTTTTGATATGATATCGCACACCTGGAAAAAGACTAGTGAAACTAGAAATTATTGAAAACTAATTTTGTACATGGCCAGATTCTGCATTTGAAACTACATAATCTCCCATGACACACCCGACAAAGTGTTTTCTTGACCTAGTCTTATTCCAGGTGTGCATATGAACAGTTTCAAATCTCAGTGGAATGGTCGCAGTGGCCGTGTACCATCACTTTGGGTATCTTGTTCCCAAACTCAATGGATTTTAACTACATTGATTAAAGATACCCAAACTCGATATAGCTCTAATGAACAGATTAATGGGAGTAATATCATTACAATTTAAAATTATTTGCGTTAGAGGTGAAGGTTCCCTAGCTGGAGCAGCGCGGGAAAGCCCGGAGGTCGCGGCAAACGACGCATTGTTTCGTCAAGCGAAGGCTGATCCAATTTCACGATGATATGATACCGCGGATAATTAGCTTTATTAACTCGTCTACGATTTTTGACGGTTGAATTAGCTCAGAAGGCTGCAGTTAAATTTTTGGTGCCTAAGGTCAGTTTTAATGAATGCCGTGCCTTACACAGAACATAATTTTCATGCTTGTATTGGTATATGGCCCATTATTGTCTCTAGAATGGGATGTCTATTATTTTTAGGCACTTTAAATTGTTCAATGCTGGTCACTTTCTTCTTTGCACAAGAGGTCTCGTTCATTCATGGTTCTGAATATTTTAATAAAGAAAATTCTTTAGAATTAGATCTAAGTTTTTTGTGTTATCTGATATGATGAATTGAACATTTTGAAAAATTGTCTTAGTAGAGCTACGTAGAACAATCAATCGGATTGCATCGCCTTCCTGGTGCATTTTTTATTACATTGAAGTCTTCTTCGGCCTGCGGGACTAATCCTGCCGTCTAAGATAGTGACTCAACATCATCGGCAAATTAAACTATTGCGTGTTAAGTTACTTATGTACAAGTAACTAGTTTATAAACATATTTTTTTTTTACTATAAAAGGGTAATTTGAATGGTATACAGCGGAGATTGGTCGCGTTGTTTGATTTGGGCCCAAGAAGTCGGCCTCGCCGGCATCCGTTTCAAATAACATGACGGAAACCGATACGATTTGTAAAAAACTGACAACCAGAAAAGGTAATTGAGGAAGATTGGGTCCAGATAGTGTCTGCTGATGTTGATTATCATGAGATCAGTTATTACCTTAATGGTTCTACTGTTATTTTTCATTTAATATTGACGACCTATTTGGACTATACTAGCTTTCAGCCGCGTACGTCATATGCACAGATCCTACAAAATAGGAGCTGCAAAATTATTGTTAATTGTTGCGGCAGCTAATTAGCTGCAGATTCAACTGCTACAAGAATGATTTGAAGACAAACATAATTTTTTATGATCTTATGAGCTACGTCCTCATAATATTGACATTTTATCGAAATCTTAGCCTAACACGGTGCCTGTGAAAAATAGGTCTGCAAATAGATCTTGCTTAGATACACTGGAAAAAAGATCGAAACAATCAAATGCAGGAATTTGAAAACTGAACCCTAGGATAGGTAGGTTAAATATAAAATTATTAAACTACTTATACGTGATTCATGCATCGTTTTGACCTTGTTGTAACTAATCGCCCGAGACCGGTATTTTTCGTCTGTTATAAAATACACCTGCTTACTTTGTGCTATTTTTTTACATTATCTCCATTTTGATTTTTTACCATTTAATAGTATACCAGCGGAAAATAAATAGGACTTAATTGCACCATGACTGCTCTTAAAAATAAATCTCCTTCAGCAACAGTCATTAAAACAAGCCTCTTATGTAAATAATTACGCTCATTACAAAATAAAGATAATTAATAAAAGAATACATTTTTGTCGTAGGTAAAAATCATATGTGATAGGTAAAAAAAAAAATTAGTAGTTGTAGTAAGTAGTAGTAGTAGTTAGTACTTAGCTAAATAAAATTATGACAGTACAGAATTACTACAGAATTATAGTATAAAATGTAAAAGTATTCTGCATCGGCCGGGAATCGAACCCGGGCCGCCCGCGTGGCAGGCGAGCATTCTACCACTGAACCACCGATGCTCTTACGAAAGAGTCTAAAATGTTAAATACAAACACAATTTATCGTTGATCGTATGACGTCACGCGCCGCTATATCAGTGATCGAGCGTCAAGCGCGAGTCGTGATGTAACACTTTACTTTGAAGGCGAACTGTTTTGGTGACTAAACTAGTTTCGTTTCATTTTGTAACAACGTGCACCAAAGTATATTTCGTAAACTATTTCCTTTTTCCTTATAAACAAACTGTGTTGTCAACGTTGCCTCGCCTACTTTAACATTTGTAGGTACTTTTTTTGTAAAATTACTATGTTAACTTTAGTATATTTAATTTTAAGCAAAATATACCTTTATCTATCATGTAAACATGTTTCTTTCGTTGAAACATGCATTAAATTAAGGTAGAGTCATGGTAAATATTTCAATTTCCAGAAAGATTTCACCCAATCCAACTCTTTTTAATTATATTGTTTATATCAGGGTATGGACATATTGCGCCAAAGACGCAGACGGGCAAGGTGGTGACCATCTTCTACGCCATCCTGGGCATCCCGCTGATGCTGCTCTGCCTCTCCAACATCGGCGATGTCATGGCTTCGTCCTTCAGGTGTGTAGCTTAATCCTTTTAGCAACAGGTATTTAGGTACCATTAGAGCTTACACCTTTCAATCTTTTGTTTAATTTGCATTAAAGGACGTATTTTTTGGTAAGATCACTTTTACTTCCTTTCTTAGGATTGACTTTTAATTGTGTTCCCCAGATTCCTGTACTGGCGTGTTTGCTGCTACGTGTGCACTCGACCACCGAAACGACGCCACCGACATGCAAGGTGCCATTTACTTTTACATTGATCCTTTAAAATACTGATAATACGAATACATGCAACCTGCTCTACTACTGCAGTGTTAAATCCTACAAGATTATCGAAGATCGTTACGAAGAAGTGGCATATATAATCTTTTGCTCATTATATTCTTGCAGGCGTTCAGTGCGTGCGAGTGTGCGAGGATCGATGCGCAGGCGCCGACCCATTGAACGAGCCCACTCTGATACGGACTGCAGGTTCACATACATTTACTCATTTTATACGTAACATTACTTTTAAATCTTAAAATTTTCTATAGACTGGCTTAAGATAATGATAAGTGTAAGAGCAGCGAAAGAAACGCGACTGAATTTACGCGTACGCGGCTGAATTCACGTTCCGTCGGATTCAGTTGATATGACACACCATAATCGCCGAACTTACACGGCTGGAATCCGGTTAAGAGTAATGATTATCCCTCAGGGACTTAATTAAGTCTAAACCTGGAAACATCTGTTACTTCGTATCATCAGCAAAAAATGATGTCCACAAAATGTAGGCAGATAAACATCTGATGTCAATGAGAAATTTATTAAGGTGTTTCAGTTTACTACATTCTCGAGCATTTTATATAAACTAAACTTTTGCATTACATCTGATAGGTACTCGGACGGCTACAGATACCGCGACAGTGGGTACAGCAGCGGGCGCATGCGCCGGCCGCGCGCTGGTCAGGGGCCAAACCACGCGCGCACGCGCTCGCAGCCGCCCATACACAACAGGGGATATGGTTTGTTGCTTCTTATGTCAAGTTAATACTTATTATCAGCTATGTAGTTACAGTCCACTATTGGATCTAGGCCTCCCCCAGATGGGGATTGATGATGGAAGAGTGGTGATTGGTGAACGATAAAACACAGGGAATTATAGAAAGACCAAGAAGTTAAGATATGAAGGGGAGTTAAAAATATGTTTTTTATTCTATAAAAACTTACTACTACTACCACATATTTATGTATGTGTTATTTTCAGATGCAAGAGAATATGAACAAGAAGAAAGGTCACCAGTGAAATATGAAAGATATGGACGTGCTAACTATGATGATGAAGAAGGTATGTATGAGTTCATTATATCAATGAAAAAGGTTTTTTTAATTGAGTATACAGGATGTGAGTATTTAACTCAATTGTGTCTTACTCTTTCAGAAGAATTTCCTAAAATATCTCTGCCGTTGCAAGATTTAGAGGCTGCGCTAAAGGATTTAGAAACCCATCAGATGAAAATTACATCCAAGTCAGAGCTGCGTAGTAAATCTCTCCCAAGACCATCAAAACCAAAGTCTGACTTTGGACCAAGAAGAGAATTTGATGACACACGACATTACGAGGTCGAAGACAACAGAAATATGTTTGAGATGCATGATCTCCATGACGTGGACTACGAGAATTATAAAGAGAGAAAAGCCTTGGAAGAAAGAGACAGAAAAATGAGAGAGCGAAATGTCGTTGATGACTATTATAATGTCAAAGACCGAGGCTATGATCCTGAAGATGAGGACTATGAATTTGATAGCCCGAGAAGAAAACGGGAACGCAATGATTGGAGGTTAGTCTGCTTTGTGCTAAACATTGCTAATAAGGGACCACCCATGGTTATGAACTATCGTGACTAAATCATTTAGCACATGCATGAGCCACGAGCTTATGATTTTTTGCTATTTTCTTATCTTAGGAATTCTACCTATTTGCTGTTAGTCTTCGTAAAAAAAAACGACAACATTGTAAGAGACGATTGAACTGTTGTTCTCCTCATTAGGGCCGACCGAGGCAGATCCGAGTACGTCGACCGCGACCGCGAGGAGCCGAGCTTGGGGCGGCGCGCGCGCCGGGCCCGCAGCGCCGTCTACGAGCACGAGCAGCGCTGGCTGGACGACGTGGAGGAGGGCCGCCGCGACGTCGCCAGGGGCCGCCGGCTGCGGCGCCTCTACACCGTCGACGACACAAGACCATCGAGGCACTATGTGAGCACAACCAAACACGAATGAACTGCCGCCTGAGGTATTTCCGGACCGATACGGCCTTCACACCTTCAATAAAGAGCGTACTCCCTCTTATAGTGTTGCTTTGCTTTCCATCAGGCAATCCGTTTGCTCGTTTGCTACCTACTAAAACGTTTGCTTTTGATTGAGTAAGTAGGTAAGTAAAGTAAGTTACATTTATGTAAAAGAAAATTAAGAAACTTTTTGAAATTAATAAATTACAGACACCATCACCTGATAGAGATGACTGGAGTGACGAAATAGCAACAATGCCGAGACGCAATCGACCCCCTGGTAAGCAACCTTATCCTTCAGGAGTACCAAATCAATTTCGTACTCTCGTACTTATTGAGATTAATCAAATATATGCTATACTTTTGTATTCTAGGAGATTTCAACAATTACTTGAATTTTGATTTTAGCCTGGGGCTCGCGTCAGTCTGAAATTTACGTCGCTGAACCACCTGCAAAGGAAGAGGTGTGTACCAATCTCAATACTTAAAACATAATAAAGCTGAGTTTGTTTGTTTGTATGTTTGAAGGCGCTAATCTCAGGAACTACTGGTTCGAATTGAAAAAATATATTTGTGTTCGGATGACAGAAATCCACGCGTACGGAGTCGCGGGCGGCTGCTAGTTGTAAAATACAATTGATATTTAATTACTTTACATCTAAGTTATTTTCATTGGTTGCGTGCAGATAAAGCCGGTCCCGATCTGGCTGTGCGTGTTCCTGGTGGCGTCGTACATCGTGCTGGGCACGTTCCTGTTCAAGCAGTGGGAGAACTGGGCCTACCTCGACGCCGCCTACTTCTGCTTCATCACGCTCACCACCATCGGCTTCGGCGACTTCGTGCCCGCGCAGGTGGTGAATCACTCATGCACAAGAACTAGAATAGAACAGATAATGTAGCACTTGCGACGTTGAGAGTTTCCTGAAAGAATGATGATGATGTTAAATAAAAATATGTACATTTAGAGAAGCTGTTTCCGATCAATCGATCAATATCAATATCTCACAACATCACATACATTGATCTGACTCCGTGTTAAGATGCTTACGCACTTGTGTTACAGATGTCAGAATCAACATTGGTATTACAGATATACTTAAATAGACCAGGACTAATAGACATGGGGATCGAACCCGCGACCTCTTGGTCTAATAGCCAACTTCTTGACCATTAAACCAGGCGGGTCGATAATATGATGATGATGTTTAATAATATGACCAGAGAAGCTATTTACGGTCGGTGTCGGTTAGTGTTTAAACGGCTTCTGACTCTTTAGATGATCTTACTATCAAATGAAGTAGTTATCTTGGTGCTCTTCTGTAAAGTACCTCTAGCGTTTAGTAATATCTTACCCTGATAAATGGCTCTTTTAAGTTGATGTTTCACGTCTGCTGTTGTAAATACAAAACCCTTGACTGTTTGTTTCCTTCCCAGGGTCAAAACACGGAGGAGCCCGCAGCGGCTGTGCACTCCATCGCTCTGTGCTCCCTGTACCTGCTGTTCGGCATCGCGCTGCTGGCCATGTCGTTCAACCTGGTGCAGGAGGAGGTGCGCGCCAACGTCGCCGCGCTCGCCACCAAGCTGGGCATCATCAAGCCGCGGGAGAACCCCGACAGTGACGCCGAGTACTAGACCCTGATCTGACTAAACGGGATACCTACCGTCAAGTGCATGATCTGCTCCTTCTCCTTTATGAAAATTAATAAAATCATTTTAAACATGTCTTGAAATGGCATTTATTTATTTTCCCTATCGTTGCACAAAATAATTTTTACACCAAAAATAACGAGTGGGAATACGAGTAAGCTGGAAGCGCGACGGGGGACGACTGGCGATGATGCCGTCCCGGCGCTAGCTCGTGAACATTTATGCGAAGTTAGCGAAATAAATATTGTGTCCCTACACAAGTATCCTGTTCTTAAACTGTTTCAGTTATTTTTTGTAAATTCAGTTCGGCAGTGAACTTGAAACTTTCTGAAACTACGAAATGTCGGCACAACTGAGCCAAAAGATAAAAAAACCATTGTAAACTGTTATTATAAAGGTACATTATAAGAATAAGTCCTGTATTAAATATTTATCTAAGATTTATCTTTATTTGCATTTATCTGGCACGAGTAAAAACCGGATAATATATTATAGCCATGATAAAACTTGTCGATTTACCTTTATGTCTTTGAAGCGTTAAGCATTAATTGCTCAATTTCGCGAAAGGTCGGTTCGTTTCAGATGTTGGCTCTGTGCAAGTGTGAGGACACAGGTCAAAGTCCACGTCTCTTAAGACGAAAATGTTTCCAGTGCAAATCTTCGACCCTAAATGATTAAGCAATGGGTAAAAGTACACAATCGAGTCAAAGAAAGGGGTCACAAATAGTTATAATAGATCTTTTAGTTTAAAGTATTCCTTTCAGCATCATAGTCATCATCAGCTATATAACGTCAGCCGGAATGCCTATGAGACGTCATAATATTGTCCAATGTTATGAGGAATTTATATCTAATATTAGGTAAATTGTTTTGATATTCGATCCATCTTAATTAATTTGATATTTATCAATCAGCATTTCTTATCTTATCAATAACGAGGGCATTATTTAAATATTATTGGCGGCATTGGAGCTCAAATAATTATAATCTATGCGATAACGATAAAGCGTGTTCGCAACAAATACCCTATTATCCCCTAAATATTTGTTTATATATAGTATGCAATAAATAAAATTAATTCACACAGTATTTAAGTAGATAAATATTGATAGCATGGTTATCTTCGATAAATTAAACAACCCCAGATCTGCTAATTTGTATTTCGGTAAACTAGTGAGTCGCTTGTGAGGAAGTTGCAAACCATCACAAGCTTATATTTTTTTAATAACTCATTTGGTTATAATTACAAGTTCAATAAAAAGCAATAAATTATTATTTACCACACCCACTAAATAGCTATATAAAAGTATTTTTATTGCTTGATATAAAGGAGAATTGTGAGTACGAAGAAGACGCTTTGTTATTCTTTGTATCGAATATTGCAGAAGAATCTAAATCAATTTCGACCAAATAAATCGTGGAAATTTTGAATCTTTATAACAACGATTTGGCCAGAACTTAATCTTCGCGAGTCGCGCATTTATGGCCCTGGCCCAAGTGTGAGCCAGCTGCGACAATGTCGAGCGACAAGGTGGAGGAGGGTCAGAGGCGGCAGAAGGTGGACCTGGACAACATCCTCGTGGACGAGGTGGGGCAGTTCGGCCGGTATCAGCTGATCGTGCTCGCGCTCGCCGCGCTGCCCGTCATCTTCTCCGCATTCGCTGCTGGGGAGTACATCTTCACCGTTGCCAGGATACCCAGCAGGTAATTGAATATTTCAAGAACTTAACTAACTTAGAGTCTGAGTAAGACATGCTAATGTAACTTGTGTGTTTCTTTTCATCACCATCATCATCAGCCTATCGCAGTCTACTGCTGGACATAGGCCTCTCATAGGGCTCTTCATTCAGCCCGATCCTCGGTGACTCGCATTCAGCTCCTGTGTTTCTTTTGCCAATTATTTACTGAATGAAATTAAATATTTTGACATGACCCAACTAATTTGCCTTAGCGTCTTCGTGAGGAAGAATGTAGATCTTGCAGAAAATATACAAGGTTCCACTGTTTTATGCTTCAGATGTTTAATTCCCGAATGCGATGGCTTGAACCCTGACCCGGCCTTCGCCCCGGCGTGGAAGGAACGCGCCATCCCGCGGCTGGAGAGCGGTGCCTTCGACCAGTGCTGGCGGTTCCTGGGTAACTCCACGCTGGTGGGCTCCGACACCTGCCCTGCTGGAATCTTCAACACCTCAGCCACGGAGCGTTGCACGAGCTACGTGTACCAACATGACTTATCTGTCGTCAAAGACGTAATTATTTCTTCATTTATATATTTGGTATACAAACAAATATTTTGCAATAAAACAGACACAAGTACCTACAAAGTAATAATACTCAGCAATAAATATGGACATACACTTGAAGAAACTAAAAAAAGAAGTACAGTTTATACAATGTTTTTCATGTAAGTAAAAGGTGTGCAAGCGAGCATGCCGTTCACCTAGCTTTAATATCAACGCTGCTCTTGGATTTCCTTGGTTCCACAAGAGCCCTATACGACGCCTACATAAATTCCCGTACCCCATCCAAACTCCTTCTTCCTAGCGTTTATCCCGTTTCTATACGGGGTCCACTTTGACCATGATCCAGGATTTGGCAAGTCTGGTTATTACAGTGAAGCGACTGCCATCAGACCTTCGTAACCGCTAGAGGGGAACCAGACAGATTGGATCATGGTTACACATTCAGATCTAACTGAACTAAATTCAGAAATCACTGAATGTGCAGGTTTCCTCACGGTGTTTTCCCTCACCGCCGATCTAATGGCACAAATCCACACATAGATTTCGAAAAATCCAGAGGTGTGGGCCCGGATTCGAACCGCGGACCTCACGTATATGAGGCACCGTCCGTACCACTAGGCTACCATCGCTCTACCCCATCTAAACTGACCTGAAATTAAGTACTATGGATGCTTGACTTAACATGTAAAATAATCATGATTCATCATAATTTTCATGATTCCATTCTAGTTCGACATGGCGTGTGACGAATGGCGGCGAACTTTAATTGGTACCATACGAACCATCGGCACGCTGCTGGTGCTGCCCATCACGGGGTACATCTCGGACCGCTGGGGCCGGCGCGTCGCGCTCACGCTCAACGCCTTCAACACCGGCTGGATCGGCCTCGTGCGCTCCTTCGTCAACAGCTACGAGTGGTTCCTGGCCCTAGAGGTCATGGAGTCCGCTGTTGGTGCTGGCGCTTACTCTTCTTGTTATATCCTCGGTAAGAAAAAAAAAGTTACACAGTTAACACAGTAATATTCCTATTTTGTCGACTAAGTACGTTGTTAGAACATAATTAAAATCTACAAAAAAAAAAAAAACATTTTGCACGGAAAAACCTGCTTAAGCTACTTTTGTCAATGAGAGATAAGTTTCCGAATCATGCTACCATACTGAAGAGCCTAATTCTTTTCAGTGACAGAGCTGGTGGGTCCAAAATACAGAGTGGTTGCTGGAGCAACAATGTCTACCATGTTTGCGGTCGGACAAATTATCCTGGGCTTCATCGCGTGGGGCGTCCCTCAGTGGAGGACCCTCACACAAGTTCTCTACGCCCCTATGCTCCTAGTCGTCTCCTATTTCTGGATCCTTTCCGAATCAGTCAGATGGCTCTTGAGCAAAGGTCGCTATGAAGAGGTTGAGACGATCCTTAAGAAAGTAGCAAAGACGAATGGAAAGGAACTTTCCGAAAAGTCCTTAGTAGCGCTTCGGGAATCAGCTGAAGAAGAGAGGACAAGAGAAAAACCAAAAGAGCCCTGGCTGCCGATCTTGGTTTTCAAGTCACGCGTGATTCTCAGCAGATGCTGCATCACGCCCATTTGGTGGATCACCAACACCTTTATTTACTATGGGATGGGCATCAATGCGGTAAATCTGTCGGGTAACGCGTACCTGAATTATGCGATCGTAGCTGCTATGGAAATTCCAGGCTACTGGACAGCCATTCTACTGCTTGACCGTATTGGAAGGAAACCAGTTATAATTACCGCTTACTGGTTGTGTACTGCTTGCCAGTTTGCGTTTGCCTTTATGCCAGAAGGTAAGCAAATATTTTTTTGTATTTTGTGCTCTTTCCAAATATCGTACGAACAAAATTATAAGTAGACTAGCGTCGTTATGTTCCATGTAAATAACCATTTGTATGTACCTACACCCTCGTCTCTTCTTGAAGGTATCACCAGCGCAGATTTAGTGTTCGTATTCTCGAGATTCAAATGGTTACATAATTATCCTCCTAGAGTTTATCCCGTTTCTGTGCGAGGTCCGTTATGACCCCGAATGGTTTCAAATAATGAATCCAATTACTGCGAAGTCAAAAGTTGTAGCAACTTAATGTTTATGTCTTCCAGGCATAGACGGGCTGTCACTGGCGGTATACCTGGTCGGCAAGTACAGCATCGCGGTGGTGATGACGTCAGTCTATGTTTACACGGCGGAGCTCTACCCCACCAAGTACAGGCACAACCTCTTCGCATTCTCCTCTATGGTGGGCAGGCTGGGATCCATTACTGCTCCACTCACTCCTGCTCTGGTAAGCTGTGCCTACTACATCATGATTGTGGTTAATCAATCTAGGTAGTGCAAGTTGTTCCTGTGAGTAAGACGGTTTTCGAGCTATTGATTCTGCACTCAAACACTCAAGTAATCAAGAGCTTTAGATTAGTAATGATTATAAGCTAGTGCACACACCTGAACTGTTGTTGCTTAATTTTAACTTGATTTTTTATCCTATCCTATCTCATTGTAATTGTTCCAGGCTCTGGAGGTGTGGGCTCCGCTGCCGTCGGTGCTGTTCGGCAGCTTTGCGCTGGTCTCGGGCGCGCTGATCTTCCTCACGCCGGAGACGCTCGGCACCAAGCTGCCCGAGACCATGGGGGACGCTGAGAACCTCGGCGCCAGAAAAACCTCTGACTAGCAATATTTGTACAATTGTTATTGTATTTGTTTTTTGTTATGGCTGTGTTATAATTTGTAATTTAGTGTTCTAATTTATTGTTAGTAAGATATATAGTATTTAAGTTATTAACCTAAATAAATGAGATAAACTTATAAATCAACAACACCCTAGTAATAGCTGTAGAACGTCCACTGCAAGATGTGCCATAATAAAAGGCAGGCTTTGGTCGTGTTTTCCTTCTTAAATAAAATATAATATGGCATCTATTGCAGAGATTGATTGAGACAATGAATCTTCGGTAATTTGGGAGTTCATTAACAATCCTGGACCAGCTAGCATGAAATTTAGTTCGGGCGTTAGAGTGTGGTAGTCGCAAACTTGTGCTTAATTCAAACCGTTAAGTTCTAGCAAAACTACACATCCCTTTCGATTTTTTCCCCTACATTATTTATAAAGATATTGGCATCAAATATTTTTTTATCAACTGCACTCCGTACATGGCAGATAAATATTTTTTATCAGCATAAAACCCACTTGAATATATTAAGAAGAGGATCTGTTGCTTTGAGTACATTGCATCTTTTATAAGAAAATGCCGAATTCAATTCTCACTAAATCTTCGTCGTGCTAAGTCTTTTTGACAAGAATACTGAAGGTGTAGTCGAAGTTTGATCTGTATGAGTGGCTCATTTATGGCCCAAGTGGGAGACAATTCAAACGACGTCCAGTGACAAGATGGAGGGGGGTCAGAGGCGGCAGAAGGTAGACCTGGACAACATCCTCGTGGACGAGGTGGGCCAGTTCGGTCGGTATCAGCTGACCGCGCTCGCGCTCGCCGCGCTGCCCGCCATCTTCGTCGCCTTCGCTTCCGGAGAGTACATCTTCACCGTCGCCAGGATACCCAGCAGGTGATGAAATGTTAAAAGCATGGTTCAAGAGAAAATTGGACAAATTGGTACATTTTCCAGGTCTTTTGATTATCTGCCAAGAACGCTATTTAGATATATTAAGTACATAGTCAGAAGAAGTGAAGGGCCAAAATCAGTTCCGTAAAATAGCTTTTCACGCATTTTGTTTACTTGATTGGAATTTACCACAACTAATACCATACGATTATGAATATTTTGTCTCAGAGTAAACATGTTCATGATGTTTTTCTTGGTTTCATGAAGTATTACAAAATCACATTTAAAGTGCTTCGTATTATTGTACTTCAGATGCGTAATTCCCGAATGCGACGGCACGAGCCCGGACCCGGCCTTCGCCCCGGCATGGCAGGAGCGCGCCATCCCGCGGCTGGAGAGCGGCGCCTTCGACCAGTGCTCGCGGTTCCTCGGCAACTCCTCGCTGGTGGGCTCCGACACCTGTCCTGCTGATATCTTCGACACTTCCACCACCGAGCCCTGTGAGAGCTACGTGTACCAACATGACCACTCTGTCGTCAAAGACGTAAGTTTTTTTTTTAATTGGTAAACTAAAAGTTGGCTGGAAATAACCCGTCAACTAATAAAAAACTATAATAGAACTAAAATTACCGGACTCACAACTCACATATCAATTGGTTCTAAACTAAGCTCATAGCTTGAACTGTGAGCGGATGCTTGAGGATGAATGGACAGAGTCTCTTATATTTCCATGGCCCTCTCGAGAGAAGAGAGAAAGAAGCGACATTTTCATTTCTTTCCGGTCCTTCTCAATGGTAAATAGCATTCTGTATTCGGCCTGAATAATAAACGAATACACAATAAAAATTTACTTTACTTTTATTTACTTTACTTATAAATATTTTTTTTAGTTTCACTCTAATACTTATAACAAATTCCAGTTTGACTTGGCGTGTGACGAATGGCGTCGCACCCTGATTGGGTCTGGCAGAATGGTCGGCACGCTGCTGGTGCTGCCCATCACGGGGTACATCTCGGACCGCTGGGGCCGGCGCGTGGCGCTCACGCTCAACGCCTTCAACACCGGCTGGATCGGCCTCGTGCGCTCCTTCGTCCACAGCTACGAGTGGTTCCTTGCTCTAGAGGTCATGGAGTCCGCTGTTGGTTCTGGCGCATATTCTTCCTGTTATATCCTTGGTATGTGAATACAATTGCCTATATTTATCATTTAGTCAATGGAGTATGTTAAAAATTTAACAAAAAGATACATTTCAATGTTATGAGAATACCTGCTAAAATATGCGGCGGGCCTTTAGGTTTTACAAATTTTAGAATTTAGCAAAAACTGTGATTGTTTACAGTGACGGAGTTGGTGGGTCCGAAATACAGAGTTATTGCTGGAGGTACAATGGCAACCATGGTAGCGATCGGACAATTTATCCTGGGTTTCATCGCGTGGGGTGTTCCTCAGTGGAGGACCCTCACTCAAGTTCTCTACGCGCCTATGCTCCTGATCGTGTCCTATTTCTGGATTCTGGCCGTATCAGTCAGATGGCTTTTGAGCAGAGGTCGATATGAAGAGGTTGAGGCTATTCTTAAGAAAGTAGCAAAGACGAATGAAAAGAAACTTTCAGATAAATCATTAGTATTGCTACAGGAATCGGCTGAAGAAGAGAGGACTAGAGAAAAATCGAAAGAGCCCTGGCTCCCGATCCTGGTATTTAGGTCTCGCGTGATTCTTAGTAGATGCTGCATCACGCCTTTTTTGTGGATCACCACTACGCTTATTTACTACGGAATGGGCATCAATGCAGTAAATCTGTCCGGAAACGCGTATTTGAACTATGCGACCGTGGCTGCTATAGAGATTCCTGGACACTGGACAGCGATTCTACTGCTGGACCGTATTGGAAGGAAACCAGTTATTATTACCGCTTACTGGTTGTGTACTGCTTGCCAGTTCGTATTTGCTTTTATGCCAGAAGGTGAGCAACTTTTTTCAAATTATATATTAACACTTTTTTGTATTTCTTTGAATACGAAATATATAATTTCACTACATTCTTGAAAAAAAAAAAATAAGTAGACTATCGCCACTTAGTTCCATTTAATCAACATTGGTAAAAATATCCTTGTGTCTTATGGAATCAACAGATTAAGTTTTTGTTTCTCGAGATTCGAATAGTCTCAAATAAGAGACCAAATTCCTTCGAACAGAATTGTTTCTGTTACGAGTTCTTAATGTGTGTTCTTCCAGGCATAGACGGGCTGTCGCTGGCGGTGTACCTGATCGGCAAGTACAGCATCGCGGTGGTGATGACATCAGTCTATGTTTACACGGCGGAGCTCTATCCCACTAAGTACAGGCATAACCTCTTCGCTTTCTCCTCTATGGTGGGCAGGCTGGGATCCATCACGGCTCCACTCACTCCTGCTCTGGTGAGTAGCTCTATAACATGAGTAATAACAATTAATTACCTACATCGTTCCGCAATAGTGATCAATGTCACTAATCATTATAGCAGATGATTGTTTTGTTTTTCTTGTCAAAATGTATTGATTTATTCTCTTACAAATGGACGCTCATATTGATTACTTATTTATTTATTTATTTATTTGCTTAAGGACAGCCAACAAAACAATCACTTAAGTAACATTATTATAGCGCTAGTTACAATATTCGTGCTAAAGTGACGCCTTAATTAGAGGCTGCCACGACATGCATAATAGAAAAAGAAAGAAAGAAATACATACATGCTTTGAAAAACTGTGACAACTGCAGTAGCCCTACGATTACGGATCTTGGGATCGAGAGATTCTCACTAGTGCAGCTGTCACAAAGGTAACAATTGCTGCAAATACAACTACAGTACCCACTGCGGGTTCAATTATTAACATTGTTTATTTTCATTATAATTGTAAGTTATTGATCTCATAAACACTCCTGGCTTAGCAAATATGTCCACATTTGTGCCTTTTGAGATTTTGTTATAAAGTAATTGCATTCTATTTACTGACGACAAATGACCGATATTACTTTTGAACAGTTTAGTGGAAAACAAGGTATATTTAGAAGGTCTAGGAAGTTTTTTAGGATAATTGAATACAACTTGTGATAATAGCATCGGACAGTCCAAATGTCCGTTAACAAGTTTATGCAGGAACTTCAGATCAGTTATATCTCTTCGCCACTCAAGACTTTGGAGCTTAAAATAGCCTAAACGTTTATGATATGATGAAAATTGTTTGACTTTATGATTTTGAAAGGCTAAATGCCAGAGAAACCTCCTGTTTACTGATTCGACTCTTTTTTTATGAACTTCATACATTGGTGACCAGACTGAACTGCAATACTCCAGTATATTTCTTATAAGACAATTGAAGACACATATCTTACTGAAGGCTGTTTTAAACTCTTTACAATTACGGTTCATAAATCCAAGCAACTTAAAGCTTCTTGTAACAATGTTTTCAACGTGTTTATTAAATTTAAGTTTATTATCTACAATAACACCCAAATCGCGAATGTTGTCAACCTCCTTCAAGTCGTGGTTGAATAACTTGTAAGATGAAAAATGTTGTGCTTTTTTTCTAGTAAAATGCATATAAGAGCATTTATTGTGATTCAGTTTTAAGCAGTTTACTTTACACCACGACTCAAAGCGGCTAAGGTCATCCTGCAGTAACTTTATATCAATTTCGCTTGATATAGTTTTTACAATTTTGAGGTCATCAGCATATAAGTAACAGTTGGAATGATGAAAACAGGAAATCACATCATTGATGAAAAGTATGAAGAACAGGGGCCCCAAGTGTGAACCCTGGGGGACCCCGGATGACGCCATATACACTTGAGATTCGTAGCCGTTAATAACAATTTTAGATTTTCTGTTTGATAGATATGAATTGCACCAAGCTAACAATTGACCAGAAATTCCGTAAAGTGAAAGTTTTCTTATTAATATTTTGATATTGACTACATCAAAAGCTTTACTAAAATCAGTATATATAACGTCAGCCGAGGCTCTGGAGTCCACCGCTTCTGCAACATCGGAAATAAAACTAACCAAGTTTGTTGTAGTGGAGCGACCCTTAACGAAACCATGTTGTTGCGGATTAATAAGGTGTTTAATGTGCCAGTATACAGCAGAGTATATCAAGGATTCGAACACTTTACCAAATACTGGAAGAATAGATATGGGTCTGAAATTCTCGACATTTGACTTATCTCCAGACTTGTAGATTGGCACAATGCGAGCCTCTTTCCAGAGCATCGGAAACACACCCTCAGTTAACGATCTGTTAAATATCATGGAAAGAGGCTTTGCCAGTATGTCAGCACATTTTACCGCGTACATAGGCGATAAACAATCACAACCAGCTCCTTTGTTTGCATCAAGATTTTTTAGAGCCTGTTTTACTTGATCAGTCGTAAAAGTAATCGTATCAATATGGTTAGATGTGAATTCGTCCATCTGCAAATTATTCAAATTAACATCCGGACTATTAGATCTGTAAACCAAAGAGAAGCATTTCGCGAAAAGATCACATATCCTAGAACCGTCAGTAGCTGAATCGTCTTTATAGTACATTTTGGTAGGGTATCCATTACAGTTACTTTTTTTTTGTTTTATAAAAGACCAAAAGATCTTTGGATTACCTTTTATATTTGATTCTATAGATGCTATATAGTTTTTATAACTTTCATTTATTAATTTTTCTGATCTCTCCTTGAGTAATTTAAAAGATATCAAATCACGTGGATTTTTAAATCTCGAATATAACTTCCTATATTTAAATTTTTCTCGTAACACGCAAATAATTCCTTTATTAAACCACACTGGATAGCGATTCTTAGATTTAGGAGCAGAGCGGGGGACATACAATTTTATTGTTTCCCTAATAATTTCATAAAATTTATCTACCATTTGATCAACTAAGCTACACTTGCTGAACAGTTCGTCCCAGTCCACAGCATGCAAATGTTCAATTATTTTTGAATAATCCCCCTTATGAAATTTGTAAGTATGACTATTAGAACTCGGTTGTAAACAACTATTGTCACTAAACTGATTAACTACTTTTATTTCTATAGGAGGGTGGTAGGGATCGACATTTACCAATGGGGACATGCTGCTTTTCACACTGTCAATATCTATAGTAGACAATAATAAGTCCAGTGTTACATTTGGATAACCTCGATTTCGGTGTTTTATTTAACAATCAGCCGGCCAGGTATTTATTTATATTGTGGGCGTAGAGGGGCGTCAGGGAATTGACCAACATATTATCGTCGTTATATATCCATAGTGACTTTTCCAGGCTCTGGAGGTGTGGGGTCCGCTGCCGTCGGTGCTGTTCGGCAGCTTCGCGCTGGTCTCGGGCGCGCTGATCTTCCTCACGCCGGAGACGCTCGGCACCAAGCTGCCCGAGACCATGGGGGACGCTGAGAACCTCGGTGCCAGAAAAACCTCTGACTAGCAATATTTATAGGGGAAATTATCTTGATTTAATATTTTATATAAGTACATATAAGCATTTATGACTGTATTTTATAAGTTGTTATTAAATGTGTTCTTAATGCCTGTTCGTAATCAGAGGAGTCTTAAGTTGATTGATTTATGTTAATATCGTTTTACTTATAAATAACCATCACAATCGCAACATCTGCAGAACGTCCACTGCTAGTACTTCAGCATAGGTCACCCTAGGATGTAGACATTATTTTGCAAGCAACTTGCGAAATCGGGACGCGCTTATGTGAAGGAAAGTCAATCGTCGTTTTCCTTTTAAAATGTTATCCTACATTTCTATTTCATTCTATATGCATAATTATTATGTTTATTGAATTCAATTGTATCTAGTCTACATACCGATCGATCTACCAAATATTTGAAAATAAAACGGTTCAAAAGATAATGTGCATTTCATTGATTCTGTTGTTTTGTGTTGTTCATTGATTGCGAATTTATTTACCGTGAAATTAAAAAAGACCTGATTTTCGCAATATAACTTTTTATGTAACATTTTATTGGTACCAGACATGTTCCAAATAACCTGTTTTATCTATTACGATAAAAACAAATTTTCTTTATCTGTATTTACTCAGTAATAATAATAGCTGTTATAAAAATAATTTGCGTTGACTAGTATTTCTTAAGCAGACCTTACTCATGTCGAGAGAAGCATTTCCCGACGATAAAAAATAAATTAAAAAAATTGCCTGAAAATTTAATTCAGCAATTCAATAAGTTGTAGATGGTTGCTAAAAGACGCATATATAAATTTTTATTTTTGTGGTATTAGGTGAATGATATCTTCAAGATATGATAATGGATTTTCCCCGGGAAATTATGTTTGTTGCCTAGTGCAATGTGTAACATCCGATACCATGCGGCATTGGAAATGAAATAAATATTTATCAGCGTTCAAGATTATACAAAGATCTGTCAAATTCTCTTCGATGTTTTATCTTTTAACGTATGCATTTTTATCATTGTTTTTGTGAATGAGGCCGCTGAAAGACGGCTCGTTTAAAGCGTAGCTCTGTTTTTTAGAGACTTTAATTTTTTATGAAAGTTTATCAATTGATTCTCGGTGTCACTGATGTCCACTTAAAAGTGTATTTTCTGTTAAAGTTTATATTTTTTCATATTTTTAAAAGTAATGTCTTAATCACTGGCAACTTCATAACTCGTACTATAAATAATGCAAAGCATGCTATTATCTATGTAATAATGTCTTACGATAAAACAGAAAAAGGTGATGCCGGTGAAGCTAATGAGAAAAAAGGAGTTGCAGGAAAAAATAAAGGAAGGAAAGTAGATCTGGATACAATTCTAAAAGAGGAGTTGGGAGAGTTTGGCCGCTATCAGCTGCAAACAATACTAGCGTTAGGACTCATTGTAATCTTTGGAGCTTGTACGGGAGAGTACATATTCACAACAGCTAGAATTCCCACCAGGTTAGTTTTGTCAATTGTTTTTTTTTTAAATTTAGCCCAGTCCAAATTCAGACCTATCCTCCAAAATTCGCACGTAGCGAGCCTGCCATTAAATTAAAGCCAGCTTTGAAAATATTTTGGTCTAGTTTACCACACGTTATTTATTTCAAATAGCTTACATGGTTAAAATAACTTTGTTTCACTGTTAATTATCTTCTTCATCATGATCATCATCAACAGCTTATTGCAGCCCACTGCTGGGCATAGGCTTCTTGTAGGGCTCTCTATTCCGCCCGATCCTCAGCGATCCTATCTTCAAGATAAGGTATTAAAAATTCTCCTGTTAACCTAATAAAATAATACGTTACAGGTGCAAAATACCGGAATGCGATATATCTCCTCCTGAGTTCTCCCCGTCATGGCAGAGCGCGGCCATCCCCGCCGATGCGAATGGAGTGTTCGACCAGTGTGCGCGGTTCTCCGCGACCAACGCAACCGCCGCGTTCCCGCCCGGCACCTGCCCCGCCGCCCTGTTCGACACCACCAGCACGGAACCTTGCCAGGAGTACGTCTACGAGAATGACTACAGCGTCGTTTATGATGTTAGTACATTTTTTCTGCCATTACACACACACATGCAGACACATTTAGTGTACATTTGGTCTGGGTGTTATTTGTATCTATTTAAGTATATTTGTAACTAGCGGCCGCCCGCGACTCCGTCTGCGTGGATTTCTTTTTTCGAAATTCCTATGTTCTGTCTCAGGGTCTAAAGATTGTCTGTACGAAATTTCATCAAAATCGGTTGCGAGGTTTAAGCGGGAAAGCGTAACAGACAGACAGAAAGACAGACAGTCAGAGTTACTTTCGCATTTATAATATTAGTTGGGATAGCACTGATGATTCTGATTTCTGTAACACAAGTTCTTAGGCTACTTAACATGGAGCAAGATTAATGTATGTGATGTGCGGTTTTGACCGACACCCTTAGTTAAACCACTTTTGACGCGAAAATCAGTCAGATCAGGTTATGAGTTTTGACTGTAACAAATACACCGATCTTCAAAAACTTATTTTGCATACCCACAACTTTAATTTACACGTGCCATTCAAATGCTATTCAAAATTGTTATCATTTTCAGATCAATATACTTTATATGTCAATCACCCAATAAAATAAATTTTGCTATCAAATAATATAAAGATATCGCGATCAGTAAACTCAAATTAAGTCAAAGAAAATAATCTAATTTATTGAATTATGATCCTCAACATCATGATGAAATTGGGCTGCATACTGGCAGACTGAGTCTGATGGGCAGACGCTAGTAGTATTAACGTTATGATGATAATATAAAATAGGATGCTAAGTATTAACACATCCCGCAAAGGAAATTAGTATTTCATTAGAACCAAAATCGAAATAGCAATACAATTGCTCATCGAAAATGCAGACATATTAACGGCACCAACAATTGTTTTGTTGTGATTCAACCTGCAACATCTGTTATCAACTTTTCGAATAATGCACAAAATTGTTTTGTAGGATAAATTTTGTTTAACAAGCTTATAAATATTGTAATGATAATTGTTTGTACATAGTTTCAAGAAGGCTGCGTCGATTGGCGCCGCACAAATATGAAGTTAAGAACTATGAATGCTTAGCGACGATTAGCCTTAAACATAAAATACCCATGATTCATGCAAGTAATTTCTATACCAGTTCGACATGGCGTGCGACGAGTGGCGGCGCTCGCTGATCGGCACGATCCGCACGGCGGGCACGATGCTGGTGCTGCCGCTGTCGGGCTTCATCTCGGACCGCTGGGGCCGGCGCGCCGCCATCATCTTCAACACCTTCAACTGCGCCTGGATCGGCATCGTGCGCTCCACGGTCAACAGTTACGAGTGGTTCGTCGCGCTCCAGGTGCTGGAGTCTGCTGTCGGCAACGGTGCCTTCCCTTCTTGCTATATCTTGGGTGAGATATGCCTGCTAGATTTATTGAAAATCAAAAGATACTGCACCACACGACGTTCATAGAAACAAAGTTCTTTTGGGAATTTTGATAACAAGAAAATGCAATACACCATCTAGAAAATTATGAAATTGCTGTGAGTAGTCATAGCTGTCAAATAATCCTAGAAGTCGTGAAGAATCGTGTGTAGAAGAAGTATTGTAAGATGGGTTTCATTGTGAGCAAGAAAACCAATCAGTTTTATTGAAAGAAAAATGAGGAATCCTTACACACATTTGTTTTAGCAATGTTGTTACAGTGACAGAACTGGTGGGTCCGAAGTACCGGGTCGCGGCTGGAGCGGCGATCTCGTCGACGTTCGCGCTGGGCTCCATGTTCCTGGGGCTGCTCGCGTGGGCATTCCCGCACTGGAGGACCCTCACGCTCGTCGTCTACGTGCCCCAGCTGTTGTTGGTGGCTTTCTACTTCATCATCTCGGAATCTGTCAGGTGGCTCATCAGCAAAGATCGCTATGAGGAGTCTGAAAAGATTCTCAAAAAGGTATTTACACAAAAATTGCAGTATCAACAGACACTTGTTATATAGATTGGCGACTTTTTTGTAACCCGTATTTGCTTTTTTCAACAGGTCGCTAAAACGAACAAAAAGGTCCTATCGGAACAATCTCTTGCCGCGCTCAAATCCTCAGCCGAAGAAGAAAAACTCAAGGAAAAAGTGGCAGAACCCTGGCTGCCAATCTTAGTCCTGAGGTCCCGCATCATCTTCCGACGCTGTTGCATCACGCCGTTCTGGTGGATCTCCATGACCATGGTCTACTACGGCTTGTCGCTCAACGCAGTCAATCTGTCAGGGAACTCTTACTTGAACTACGCCCTGGTGTCAGCTATCGAGATCCCTGGGTTCTGGACGGCAATTTTTGTATTAGATCGAGTGGGAAGAAGACCGGTCATAATATTTGGGTACTGGGTCTGTGCAGTCTGCCAATTGGTTTTTGTGCTTCTGCCTGAAGGTAATGTCCTTATCATTTTCTTTTTATATTTTTTATGATCACATAGTATGAGATAAAAAAACGAAGAAAATTCTTGATAATGCAAAACAGATAATAAGTACTTGAATCAACATATTGTTTTAGGGAATGAAGTTATCTCCATGGTGATATACCTTTTCGGGAAGTACTGTATCTCCCTCGTGGTGACGTCACTGTACATTTACACACTAGAGCTGTACCCGACTAAGTACAGGAACAACTTGCTTGCTTTCTCTTCTATGTTGGGCAGGATTGGATCCATCCTGGCTCCGCTCACGCCCGCTTTGGTGAGTCCTACAGATTTTTTGCTTATGTCCCAATAACATGATTTATTTTCAATCGTTCTGTTTATCAAGAAATCTCGAAAATCCGGTATGATGCTGTACCTTGAACTTTGTTTTTCATGCTTACCGCGGCCCTAACACCTAATAAAAGCCAGCTTTGTAACTTTTTTGACTGATACTTTGTCAACGTAATCATCTTTATCAGACTGTCTTCTTCTCTCTGACTTCTCAACTGGACTAAGGCCTCTACCAATGAAACATTAGCTGTAAAGTTTCTAAACCATTTTTACAAATATTTCACATGTATGTAGAACTTTTCTTCTTTGTGTCTTGCAGGCATCAGAAGTGTGGGAGCCTTTCCCGTCCGTCCTGTTCGGAGCTCTCGGGTTCCTGTCTGGTCTGCTGGTGTTCTTCACGCCGGAGACGTTCGGCACCAAGCTGGCTGATACCATCGAGGAGGCGGAAAACCTAGACCAAATGAAAATCAAATAAAATAACCTTAAAATAAATATTTTTAACCTTTGAAGCGCTTTATTTCAATCCTCATGCCAGAATGTTTCAAATATAATCTTAGCAAACTTTTCACGAAACTTGATAAAACATATGTTATGTTTATGTTACAAGAAAATTTTAGGTTCTGTTAGCCATTTTAAAAGTTTTTTCCATTCCATCAATTGACTAGAAACTAGAACTCGAATTACTCGTTATGAGCGTACATAATGAACAGTGCCGCGGGATTCATCTTTAGCATGTAATTTATCAATATTTTTGTCTTTAAAATATAACTACATAATAATTTTAAAAGCATTGAGAAGTAAAAATAATTTTTTTTACTAAAATGTTTTATTAGGTTTTGTATGTCTAGACTAGAGGGTAGAAGTGTAATAATTTAACTACCAGTTGACGCAAAAGAGCTAAATTATTTTGGGAACACCACTTATGTACTCGTAAAAAGAGATAAATTTTCATGTAAGTGTTCAAATAATTGCATTTACTTATTTTTCTCACAAGGTTCTGATAGTGCATACATCTTGAACGGTAATATTTAGGGCTATAAATGATAAATAATTTTATTAGATACCTACATAATCGAGACGTTGATAAATATCCAATGATTGTTATCAACTTCTTAATATTATGTAGGTGTGGCAGTCCACACAATGCGTTGACAACAACAGATCAGATCAGTCGACAAGATTGTTTTGAATAGTTAAACCCGAAGTACGGGATATAGTATGACGTAATAAAACATAATACGACTATACAGTGTTTTTAAATATTGTTTACGAGTGTTTATAAAATTTTAGTAACGAGGTATCGAATAACAATGAAATAATAAGTTATTATAAAAAAACCGATAACATGAGAACCGAAAAGTCAGAATCTGCTCCGAATGTGGAAGGAGGAGTAAAGAAGAACAGAGTGCACCTTGACACGTTACTGGTGGAAGAGTTAGGACAGTTCGGGTGGTTCCAGATCCGCACGCTGCTGATGGGCTTCATCGTAGCCATCTTTATGTCCTTGGGAGCAAATGAATACGTGTTTACTACAGCAAGAATTCCTACTAGGTAAGTAATATGATTTTATTGATAGGGCCAGCAATAGTATGTGAGAATCCAAATCCGAGAATGGTTGAAAGAAAATTGTGATTAAGTGAAGAATAATTTGAATTCATTATCATGCGTTAGCAAAAGATTAAGTAAAACGAAATCCAAGCTGTACATAAATAACCCTTCTGACCAACTAACGGATGGATGCTCAAACTGTGAAAATCCATTCTAATTTATCTCTCTAATGTATTTTTCTTAACAGATGTCATATCCACGAATGTGATCTCCAAGAGCCAGTGTTCTCCCCCGAGTGGCTCGGCTCGGCGGTGCCCACCACAGCCAGTGGTAGTTTTGACCAATGCAGCCGCTACGCCAACGCCAATGGATCTGCCTTCATGGAAGGTTCCTGCCCAGCGGAATGGTTCGACCAAAACATTCAAGAGAACTGTGACAGACTTGTCTACGAGAACACCGACAGTGTGGTTTACGATGTGAGTTAGTATGAATTGAGTTCGAGAATTAAAATAATTTTTAATTTGAGCCTAGCTTGTCCCACTGTGTTGTCCCAAATTAAAAAATGTCTTTGTTGAGCGGAAATGCATATTAAGATTTCAGTGGTCTTTCTCAAACTCAAAGTAGAAGTTTCGCAATTTGTTATCAACGAAGTTTTTTTGCACTTTGTTTTATATTGGCAGTCTTGACAAGTTGGAAGATCTAAAGATTATCCAATCGTCAACCCACAGCGTTTGATGTTCCTTCTTGACAGTACAACCTGGGCTGCGACGACTGGTCCCGCTCGCTTATCGGTTCCATCCGCACTGTGGGCTCACTCCTCGCTCAGCCCATCACGGGCTACGTGTCGGACCGCTGGGGCCGGCGCACGGCGCTTGTGCTCAACGCCTTCAACACCGGCTGGCTCGGCCTGCTCCGCTACTTCGCCGGCACTTACGCCGGCTTCGTCATTTCAGAACTAGTCGAGTCCATGTTAGGCGCTGGCGGGTTCACTACAATCTATATTTTGAGTAAGTCTATTCGTGATAAGACCAGTTTCTAACTTGAAAACGATGCTAACTTGTTTTTAATGTAAAAAGGCAAAATACCAAGGCGGTCACCTGATGGTAACATCAATTACCTAACCATCAGGTGCTACTTAATCGTGTTTCTGTAAAAAGAAGGTACTCTTATACCGCTCTTTAAAATTTGACTGTTGTCTTCAGTAATGGAGGTGGTCGGTCCCAAGTACCGAGTGGCGGCAGGGGCGAGCATGAACATGTTCTTCTCGGTGGGGCAGATGGTGCTGGGGCTGGTGGCGTGGGGCGTGCCCAACTGGCGCCACCTCACCCTAGCTCTCTACGCGCCCATGTTGCTCACTCCAGCCCTGCACTGGATCATGAGCGAGTCTGTTCGTTGGTGAGTGTTAGCAAATTATATCCGTAAATACGAGTATAGTTTACAATTGAGCTCGTTGTAACTTAGGATGATATCCCATTCATTATGCAAAAAGATGGTTTGTTGCTTGATAGAAGCCATTCGCCAAGTTCGAAAATCAATTTAAGTAAAATCATAAGTATTACAAATAACAGTAATTAAAGCTTTTTTCTTCGAAGATTCCTAAATGCGTAAAATTAATATTTGGTACTATTGAAATAAAAATTGTAACACCAAGGTACATGAGCAAAGGACGGTTTCAAGAATCAGAGCAGGTTCTGAAGAAAATAGCGCAAGTTAATGGACGCGAGCTGTCGGAGAAGTCCCTACAGGCGTTGAGGGAAACTGTGGAGGAAGAAAAGAAGAACCAGGTGCAGATAGAGGTAATCAGAAGACAACCATTTATTAATTTCCTGTCATAATGTAGAATTTATTACTTTGTAAGAGAATGCCAGACAAAACTGCAAATTATCAGAACTTAATTACTGAATTTACCATTTACTGTCGGGAAGGAAACAAAGCTTCCTTCGTTAGAAATGTCTCACGGTTTTGTTATAAGAAACACAAGATTTATAGTAACGTTGAAAATACAACATTTTGGCAATATACAGGAATTTCATGGCTCACCTATTTCTTTCCAATGATATGAATGATATCTAAATACTTCATCTTGATTTTGCAGGAAGAAAGAAAGAACGAACCGCTTCTCATTCTCCAAGTGTTCAGACACAAGAGGATCCTGCTCCGCTGCATGGTGTCCCCGGTGTGGTGGGTGACGACCACGTTCATCTACTACGGGCTGGCCATCAACGCGGTGAACCTGTCCGGGAACCGCTACGTGAACTACATCGCCGTGGGCGCGGCGCAGGTCCCCGGCTACTGGACCGCCGTGCTGCTGCTGCCCGTCGTCGGGAGGAAGCCGGTGCTCATCGTGGCCTTCTGGATCTGCGGCGCTTGCCAGATTGCGTACATTTTCATGCCTGCAGGTAAGCAATTCGAAGACCCATATCAGGCGCCGTGGGAAATGGTCTATGACTTTTATCTTTTGAGGAAAAATATTTTGACTTTGTAAACAGATACAGTGCACACATATGCATAATATGGAAAAACATAAAGTCATTAAAAGAAGTTTTGAAAAAAGTATGCATATTGTGTTTCAATTAGTGGAGGGAAAACAGGTGGTAACGTGGAGTTTAATTGTTTTATTTAAGAAACAAAAAATTTTACACGTGCTGCTGCCTAAAAGATAAAATAATGATAAAATAGCATTGTAAAATTTTTAACATATTTTTATTGCAGTTGAAGAACGATATCAAATTATCACAATTAATTTATAAGCACAAAGCATCATTAACATTGAAACACTGCCTTAATCTTACTGATCTCGTAATAACAGACTAGAATGCAATTGGATGACAACGGAAAATAACATTGAACGTAAAGTCAATAACACGGACAGCAAATGAAAAAACCGGCCAAGAGCGTGTCGGACACGCCCATGAAAGGGTTCCGTAGCTAAAAGATGGCCCAACCGCTTAAAACACCATTTAGTAAGGGCAACTGCACGTCATAAGTTGGTCGAGTTGTATAAAAAAAACTATGTATGATACAGAGTTCGCTATAGTTTTCGTTGTAAGTACTTACTTGGAAGTATACAGGATAATTTTTTCAGAATTATTGAAATAGTATTTCAAAAGTCAAGGGGGGGGACGCTCTAATTTTAACTTTGTATTAATATATCTCGAGACTGGGGTGTTTGATCGACATGGTTTCAAGGCAAGTTTTATTGTATTTTAAAATATCTTTTCAAAGATACCCCTCTCGATGGGGTAAGACGAATTTTTTTTTCGAATTTACTTTTCGCTGAGTGGGAGGGGGGGGTAAAAATAATTATTTTTCGATAATTTTAAAAACCAATTCTTGAATTATCACTATACATCTCTCCACCAATTTTCGTGGCAATCGGTTCAGAAACGGCGGAGAACGAGCCAGGACAGACAGACAGACAGACAGACATGACGAAACTATAAGGGTTCCGTTTTTTGCCATTTGGCTACGGAACCCTAAAAAGGAAAACCACAAAATACATAGGCGGTTTGATAAGTTCGTGCAAAGTCCGAGAGCTTATGCTATTGCTTCGTTTTGAGTTTATGTTTGATTACTAGCATCTTTTAGAGGACCATACGCAAAGTTTCAGCTTGATCGGCCCACTTCTTTGTGTTTGGCATTGATTCGCGTAAAGGAAGTCGAGTGATTTTCAGAACATTTTGTGAAACAGAATTTCGTGTGGTGATTTTACATTACTGTCTGAAAAGTAAAACTCCTCAGGAGACAAAAGTGACAAGTCTTTTAAAAAAAATGCAGTGATCTTATGGGTCCAAGTGATGCTAAGCCATCTGGACGTCCTGTAGAGGGTACTACAGGACGTCCAGATGTATGGACCAGTACTATGGACATCTCGAATCAACGAGTACATAATATTATTCACCAACATATGTACAGACACGAGAAAGCTGTCTGAAAAAGTCATTTTTTATTATGGAAATGTACCAGCCCACACCACAGGAGTTGTGGTCCCAAAATTAGAAGAAATAGGCTCCCAATTTGTTTTATACCCCTGTTATTCTACAGAATTGACTCCCTTTGACAATAATCTGTCGCTTTATTTTAAAAAAATATTTGCATAAATGAGATTTTGTTCAAACAAGGAGGTGATGGCTGAAAAATTTGGCTATTTTTTAGACCTTTACAAATCCTAAAGGAAAGGATTAACTAATTCGAAAATTCTTAAATTACGTGTATAAGCCTCTAAGGAGTCTATGTCGAAGTATAAAAAAGGTTTACCTCAAAAAGTAACATACTTTTTATTTTTGCACGAACTTATCAAACTGCCCTCGTAGACTTGTATTTTGGTGATGTATATTCTTAACTCAAGGGGGGAACAGAGGGGGACTGCCCCTCGTCAGCTTGTCTGCCCCCCCTTTTCCGGAGGAGGCAAATGTCCTGGGCTCCGCAGTGTCTCAGTGAACTCCGACTTCTCCCTACCCAGAATATACTTAGCAATCCCGAAAAAACGACTGCATGCTTAGCGTTTTTATACGGAAAAAGGGTCTAAATAACATTGTCATTTTTATCGCTCCAGGTCAATCAGGGCTATCCCTGGCGGTGTACCTGATCGGCACGTTCTGCATCGCGTGCGTGATGACGTCGGTGTACGTGTACACGGCGGAGCTCTACCCCACCAAGTACAGGCACAACCTGTTCGCCTTCTCCTCCATGGTGGGCAGGATCGGCGCCATCTTGGCTCCACTCACGCCTGCTCTGGTGAGTTCATTTATTGTGGAGGTTTTAGGATGTTGTGGTTAAGTGAACTTGCACCTGTTGCAACATTGCAATTAGCAATACATCAAAGACAGAAACACGATTTGTGCGTAATAATGTTATTGTCTCTTGCATTTAAGAAAAAAAAACATAATAGCTACGGATGAAAAACATTGCAACAAGTTACTCTCTCATTTCAGGGCGCGGCAGTGTGGGATGAGCTCCCGTTCGTCTTGTTCGGGAGTTTCGCGCTGCTCTCTGGAGCCCTGGTCTTCCTGACTCCAGAGACTCTGGGCACCAAGCTACCAGACACAATGGATGAAGCCACGGATCTCGGGAAAAAGGAAACATCTTCATGAAGACTGTAAAATAATTTCAAGAATTAAAGTGCCATGATAAAACAGCTCCTTGTTTTAATATTGTTTCTGTGGAGGTAACCAAACTTCCTCTAGAAAGCATGAGGTGCTGAAACAAATAATCGTTGAAGCCCTATTGATAAATCTCAAATATCAATAAGGCTCCAACTTTGGCAAGTAATGCAGTTATGCTATGTGGCCTTACGGCGGCATGACGTTCAATAAACCGATTCGATCAGAGAGAAAAATAACTTTCCCACCGCTGGACGTTGTCCTTTCTTAGATGAGAGGTTATCCGTGAACCAAATAATATGTTGTAGACTTAACAGACTCAATTTCTATATGTGAAGAATCTCATAAGTCTCTCATAATATTTCTTTCATCAGTTTTCAACAAAATTGCTACGATTATCTGTCAGGCGTCTTACGTGTGGGAGCCATTCCCTTCCGCCCTGCTCAGGTCTCTCGGGTTTCTATAGGTATGCTGGTGTTCTGCAAGATGGAAACTCTCGGCAGTTACATGGCTGACACCATCGAGGAGGCGGAGACCCAAGAGCAAATGAAAATCAACGGAAACTTTATATCAATTCTCTTTTGAGATGAACTAAGCAAACTATAAGATATTGATATCTTATGTCTATGCAACAAGAAAAGGTTACATTCTATTGATTCCCATTCTTCGATTCCCATATTAAAAGGCATTCAGAATTGGTTTCATTTCATCATGTTGACTTTTGCCGAAAGAAAGTGACTAGGAGCAAGAACTTGAATTACACTCGCTTTGAACGTACGTAACGACCGTTGCTGTTTGGTTTGAATTTAGTCAGTAGAAACTGTACTTAGGTAGATAGCATGAATTGTAGAAAATTTGGTGCTACTATATGTTAA
This sequence comes from Nomophila noctuella, assembly GCA_958496325.1. Lineage (NCBI taxonomy): Eukaryota > Metazoa > Arthropoda > Insecta > Lepidoptera > Crambidae > Nomophila > Nomophila noctuella. Next base: position 176,624 of record OY292493.1, read on the forward strand.
CATACTACGCCTATTTTTTAAAAGAAGATAAAAGTTAATTCAAGTTTTATGGTATAGTGGTGGACGTCTATAAATGAAACCACCTTTGCTTGTAACACATGGGTGTATAATTACTTTCACAATAATACACACAGGACTTCGCTAGTAATGGCCATCGACGAGCAAGGTAAACGAAAACAACGGATGTTTTGCTGCTAGGGCTGATCCATGCACCATTCCGCCTGTCGATGCTCTAGCTAGATGAATATGACCTTCTCCCAACAAGCCTCATTAAAGAATGCTCCTGATCAGCCCAGTCACGACCAGACCATACTCAAACCAAACCCTTAAAATGATGTAAAATGTTTCTTTTAGCTGCCCGCGACTCCGTCCGCGTCGTTTCCGGTTTCCGCACACATAGGTATCTCGTCAAATGGATTATCCAACACAAAAGTGTTTTTCAAATCGGACAAGTAGTTCCTGAGATTAGCGCGTTCAAACAAACAAACAAACTTTTTAGCTTTATTATATTAGTATGTCCCTTTCCGACAAAAATATTTAATATTTTTATAGGTTTACGTGACTATTAGGTTCTCATGAAATAGAACTACTTTTAAACGGATAGATTTTAAGTAAATCTTCAACCATAATACATATTTACTGCTGGTCATAAATGGTTATTTTAATAGATATATCAAGACGTCGATAACAATCAATGACACACAAAGCATTCACAACACAGATTATATCAGTCCACACCACACGTTTATTAAACCCGTAGATCGGGATGTAGATGGACGTAATTAAAAAACATTTAAAAAGACATTTTTAATAAAACGATTTTTCTCAACGATCGTACCAGACTGGCAACAAATATCAATTTAATAATAAGTCTTATAGGTTTATAGAAAACAGAAGTATGAGTGCCGAAAAGGTTGATCCTCCGAATGTAGAAGAAGGAGTGAAGAAGAACAGAGTGGACCTTGACACGATACTGGTGGAGGAGCTGGGGCAGTTCGGGTGGTTCCAGCTCCGCACATTATTGCTGGGCTTCATCGTTGCCATCTTCGGGTCCTTGGCAGCGAACGAATACGTTTTTACTACATCAAGAATTCCCACTAGGTGAGTACCTATTGTTACCTTCATATGTACAGAGAGAGGATAAAACGCTAAGAAGCAATCAAATTGTAGAATGGGTGAAAAAAGATGGTGGTTACATAAAGCTTGAATATTGATACAGGCCAAACAAAGACGGCTCAAAGAATTAGCTTCACACTGCACTATTTTACACTTTCCAACAGATGCCACATCAGTGAATGTGATACTCAAGAGCCAGTGTTCGCGCCCGCCTGGCTCGGCTCCGCGGTGCCCGCCACAGCCAGCGGCAGCTTCGACCAATGCAACCGCTTTGCGAACGCCAATGCAACTGCCTTCCAAGAAGATGTCTGTCCACCGGATTGGTTCAATCAGGAGGTTCAAGAGCGCTGCGAAAGATTCGTATATGAGAACACCGATAGTGTTGTTTACGATGTAAGTTACTTTGATATATATCTAGATTTTCATCATATACAGTTGATCTACATATTATTATTATCTTAAGCAGTAAAAAGGATGTCATAATTTTTTTTCAAAGTCTGTACAACTGGCAATGACGCCAGCGGTGGGATAAGACGACGAAGTATACTTGTAGAATAAAATTCTTGAACGTCAATGTAAAACTGTTGTAATAATAAGTCAAAACATGTACAAAGATCAGGTTGGTCACGAGGCAGAAGAAGAGAAAAAGAAAAAATAAAAAAAACATATGACGCGCGCGTTTCAAAGCGCTCCGCTCTCATCTATGTTTTCTTTTTAAATCGAGTGTTAGCGGCCAGTCCGTGGGGTTTTAATCCTCGAAAAAGTCAATGTGTTGATTTTGCGATTTGATGATCAACGAGTTTCTTTCCAGTATGACTTGGCCTGCGACGACTGGTCCCGTTCATTCATTGGGTCCATCCGCACCGTGGGGGTGCTGCTAGCAATGCCCATCACGGGCTACGTGTCGGACCGCTGGGGCCGGCGCACGGCGCTGGTGCTCAACGCCTTCAACACCGGCTGGCTCGGCCTGCTCCGCTACTTCGCCGGCACCTACGTCGGCTTCGTCGTCTCCGAGTTCGTCGAGTCCATGTTTGGCGCTGGTGGCTTCACTTCCATCTATATTTTGAGTAAGTTTGTTATTATAGCTGTTGATGCTTCTAGTTTCAGCGTCACGATTGGCTGTTCCAGTAATTTCATCGATGTGCTTCGAAAACTAAGAATGAGAATATTAGTGTATCTTTTAGAACCATTTGCCACCGTTTGCATATTATATTAGATGCCTGTTAAATATTGTGTGGTGCCAATTTTTATGATTTATGTTAGCGTACTAACATATGAAAGATATATATATCAATTAAAATTGTTAAAATACTTATGTATAAGTATATTTATATGTATGTAGGTATAAGATTATATTCCGAATGGAACAAGGACAGCTTTAATATAAAGTCATAAAAATTAATCGTCTAGACTGATTGTTCTATTATAGATATTCAATAAAAAATATGCGTGAGAGTTAAGTTTGTGCTGGTGAAACACAATGACACGCATATTTCATCTATAGATAATAATAATACTGTCCTAGTCTACGAAATTTATCACGCCATAAAGTTATAATAAAAATGCCACAGAAGCCAATTACGACCTTTAAGATTAAATGAATTGCAGGAAACCCTTATCACGGCTTTTCCCCGTGATCATCATTCTTTTTTTTTTTAACAGCAGCTTAATTCCTCTGCGTATTAGACTTATTTAACCTAAATCTAACTCATGACCGCTGCCTGCAAGTTTTTCATATACTACATAGTACTTAAATGTCTTCTCGTGATAGTACGACTTCAGTCTCAGATTGTTATCAAAGACTTGAGTAATTGTCCTATTTTATAGCAACTTAATTGAAAGATGACTTCTCCAAGTCCTTAATATGGAGGCAAATTAGCACGATGGTCACCTAATGCGATGTGATCACCGCTGACCATGGACTTTAACAAGGATCCCGGAATCGTTGCCTGTTTTAAAACTCCATGCCCCCTCCAACTGAGTTCTGGAGATCTTACTATCCAGCAGAAACATAGTACAATAGTTATTAGTACTTCTTCAAAATGGTCTTATGTACGTTACTTCCCCAGAAGAGTGGCTCCTTCGAGTTCCACTAAGCTATACTCTTCTTTAACAATTGACTATTGTCGACAGTAATGGAGGTGGTCGGCCCAAAGTACCGAGTGGCGGCCGGTGCCAGCCTGAACATGTTCTTCTCGGTGGGGCAGATGATCCTGGGCTTGGTGGCGTGGGGCGTGCCCAACTGGCGCAACCTCACGCTGGCTCTCTACGCGCCCATGCTGCTCACGCTAGCCTTGCTCTGGATCATGAGCGAGTCCGTGCGTTGGTAAGTGACAGAAAATTATATCCGTAAAAAGTTTATAATTCATCTCCTAGAAAAGTAAGGAGAATCTCCCATCCGTTATATGAAAAGATGGTTCGTTGTTTGATAAATCAATTTGGACCAAGTCAGCATTAGCTAAAAGTGATTTGAATCAAAGCTTTCAAGTAAAATCATAAAAATTCAAAACCAGAAATATGGTCCTTCCACTTCTACTTTCCTTATGATTTATATTTGGTACCTACTATTTAAGTACAAAATTTAACTCTAAGGTACATGAGCAAGGGGCGCTATCAAGAGTCAGAGCAGGTCCTTAAGAAAGTAGCGCAAGTAAACGGACGACAGCTGTCGGAGAAGTCCTTACAAGCCTTGAGAGAAACGGTGGAAGAAGAGAAGAAGAACCAGGCGCAGATAGAGGTAATGAAAAGACAAGAATTATTATTTTTTCTGTGAAAAATTTGATAACGATCATTCTGTGAGAGAATGCCAGACAAAACATTTATTAGCAAAACTGTCAGGAAGGAAACTCAGCTTCCTTCGGATGAAGTGTGTCACCACGGTTTTGTTATAGTATTTAGAAACACAATATTTATAGTAACGATGGCTATAAAACAACATTTTATTGAAACTGCGACGATGAAGAATCTGGCTGACCTTTCTTTAAAATTTGCAGGAAGAAAGAAAAAACGAGCCCCTTCTTATACTCCAAGTGTTCAGACACAAGAGGATCCTGCTCCGCTGCATGGTGTCCCCGGTGTGGTGGGTGACGACCACGTTCATCTACTACGGGCTGGCCATCAACGCGGTGAACCTGTCCGGGAACCGCTACGTGAACTACATCGCCGTGGGCGCGGCGCAGGTCCCCGGCTACTGGACCGCCGTGCTGCTGCTGCCCGTCGTCGGGAGGAAGCCGGTGCTCATCGTGGCCTTCTGGATCTGCGGCGCCTGCCAGATTGCGTACATCTTCATGCCTGCAGGTAAACAGTTAGTTATCCTCTTATCGCTGTTGTGAAAATAACCTGAGTGGAATCTGGTGGTGACACAATATTTTTTTTTACGAATTGTTATTGCCATTTTATCAAACCACTAGACTTGACACATTCAGCGTATCAGATAAATTCGTTATTCAAATGGCATTGCAAAAAGCCTATAACTCTATTTTATTGCATTGAAGGACGATAGCAAATCATCATTATTGAGTTAAAAGTGCAAGTCATTATCAATAAAAAAATGCCTTAATCTTTATGATCTTGTAAAAACAGTCTTGGATGCAATTGCGTGTTAATTGAAAATAACAACGAAAGAAAAGTCAATATCAAGGACAATAAATAACGTGTCGTAGATAAAAAAAAATAAAGCAAACAACCACGAAAGGCGTTGTTGGTATTTTTGTTTGTTTTTTTTATGCTTATGGAAGAATGGGTAGCGGCATTATTCCCCTGTATGATTATTATCCTTTTACTGCGGTCATCGACCCGTCTCCCTATGGTTAGCACCCTATCTTTGGGAGGCCTATCTGGTAATTGACAACAGGCTGATGACGACGTTGAAAATGAAGTTTATGATTACTTGAGGGAACTTGAAAGGAGTTTTGCTAGCGCATTTTTAGATTGTGTCCTGAACAAAGTAGATGGAAAAATCTGACATGGATAATATAAAAACTATTAATTTTCCAGGCCAATCAGGGCTATCCCTGGCGGTGTACCTGATCGGCACGTTCTGCATCGCGTGCGTGATGACGTCGGTGTACGTGTACACGGCGGAGCTCTACCCCACCAAGTACAGGCACAACCTCTTCGCCTTCTCCTCCATGGTGGGCAGGATCGGCGCCATCTTGGCCCCGCTCACGCCTGCTCTGGTGAGTTCATTTATTGTCGAAGTTTTACTGCGAAACTAGGGAAAAATGTCACATAGTCGAAAGTGATCACTGCCGCCCATGGACTTCAAAAACGCCACAAGGTTAGCTGAAGCATTGTCTACCTTTGAAACCCACATACATTTCCCCAACTGAGCTCTTGGAGACCAAAAACAGAAACAACACTCAGCACTTATGAAGTGCTTCTTCACTGTGGTCGGCTGTAAGGTGGAAAAACTTCCTTAGTCGATCGGCTCGTTCTTGCAACCGTGTCAAGCATTACATTATAAAGTTTATAACTCATTCCAGGGTGCGGCGGTGTGGGACGAGCTCCCGTTTGTCCTCTTCGGGAGTTTCGCACTGCTCTCTGGTGCCCTGGTGTTCCTGACGCCGGAGACTCTGGGCACCAAACTACCAGACACCATGGATGAGGCCACCGATCTCGGGAAAAAGGAGACATCTTGATGTATTGAAGACTGTACAATTATTTTAAGAATTAATAGTGAGATGATAAAACAATTTTGCGTTTAATACATAAGTTTCCCTGGAAAACTATCGTTAACTAACTAAATAAACAATACTTTTTCATGATAAATAAATATTGCTCTCGTGCGTAAATGAATAAATTGAGTAGCAGCTCCTATGCTCACCAGAAGGCAAAGTCGCAGCTTTGTGTTTTTACTCAGCCAAACACTATAGAGGCGTTAAAAATAGCATACCACAAAACATGGGTAGGTACCATGTAGCTATAATATTGTGAGTTGTATTGTTAGTAATTTCAGAACGTCAGTTTCACAATGTACTTTTCAGGTGCGCCAAGCATTTGGCGTACCGTTCAAATAATATTACTTTTAGTGCTCATTTTTTTATTAAGTACCTACTAAGTTTTTTGAAACAAGTGGCTGAGCTGTATATTTTTTAAATCTTTATACAAAAACAAGATCTTGACAGCATTCAAGTAAGAATAGAGATTTGCCCTGTATTGCGCAGTACATTTTTGTAAAATGATTTATAAATTCACTTTATTTTAATATGAAAACAGCACAGATGCCCCATTAACCACCCGAATAACGACAAAAGGTAACCCGAAGTACACCTAACAAACTAAAACATTATGTACTGTTGTTTAACTCCAATAAACTCCTTTCCAGTAACTCCCACCACAGATGATTATGTTTTCACGTGTGCAAATTAACAGTTACTTATATTTCACGAGGCAACACACGTTGGTGCCGCATCCGGCCCATTGTAAGTAAACACTCACTCATCTAAACCACATAATGTGTACATGCCAGGAACGCAAATTACGACTAAATCACTCCGTATCTTGAATAAATCTAGTGTTCAAATGACGCTTGAGAAATTGCCTCGAAGGAGTTTGTAGCAGTGACTTGTTGGGGATCGTATAACTGCCAGCCTTGGAGTTTGCCATATAGCCGCTGACTGCATCTCCTATTAACGGAGGAGAGATCGGAAGCAGATTGCCCATTTTTTTGGTAGTGACGATGAAATTATCAATCTAAATACATATTACTTAAAGGTGACTGACTGACATAGTGATCTATCAACTCACAGCCCTAACCATTGAACAGATTTTATGACGTAGCCATTCGCTAAGAAAGAATTTTGATCAATACTCCCACACACGGTGAAATAGGTGATGCAAGTTTGCATAATTATAATCTTCTTCCGACCAAAAACTACAATGAGACGAAGTCGCTGGCGGCCTCCAGTGTTGTATAATGTATAATATGTAGTAGGTATATTCACATTTTGCTCAAACTGGGAATGACCGTCCTGGGTTCGAGATCGAGATCCGAAATTTGGACCACCACCCTGTCTATATTGTCTTTGCGTAAATATGAAACCAATAAAACAATAAAAGGTATCACATCAGCTCAAACTGAATCAATTAAGAAACTCTCATGTTGCCATGCGCTTGCAGTTCTCGCGGAAGCAACGGACCTACTGCCACACATAATGGCAGGCATTACGCACGAGTCCCATTGTCCGGCACGAGACCAGATGCATTTCATTATTGCTTATTTCATTGCTAAGGGCGCGGCCAGCCTTGGCAACTGTAATACAATTTAGTTTTCAAAGCATTGAAAGTAACAAAAAACTGGCATGAAGTCGATTTCAAAGGTATAAAGGCGCTTGTCTTAGTAAAAATAAATGTTTCTTAGTGAATGTCATCATTATCATCCTAGCGATTATCCCGGTCGCATCTTCGGCCAGGAGTCCAGGGTCCGCCTTCCTGCTCCTTCTACTCCACTTCGCACGGTCTTCGGCATCTTGTGTAGTCAGGCCATGGGCACGCATGTCGTCTTCCACGACGTTAAGCCAGCACGTCCTAGGCCGTCCCTTGTTTCTTACTAAAGTTATACTTTGTAAAATATAAAAAGTGTTTGCAAGACCTAAATAATTATAACCTGTGGACAAAGTGCGGGTTAAAGATAGTAGCATGAAGCAAGATGACTTATTGATGACAAAGACGTCAATCCATTCCTTTCTAACGGCAGCCGTTGCTTGAGCCACTATCGGGCGCGTGGCCAGCGCTGAGCGTTGACCTAATCTGGCCGCGACTGGGTTATCGCCATGCAACAAAGATTATTATTAGTAATACCGTGTAATAAGAGAAGCGATAAGGAAATGGGAAGTAGTCAAGGATTCACTCACCGACCCTAGTCATAGGCAAATATCTAGCTTAATTAATGCTATGCTAACAAAAGGTTAGATCTGATGGCAATGCAGTGCAGTCGTGTAAGCACTTCATTGCCACCAGATCTGAGACGAGAATGGGGTGCAATCAATGGCATCCGATGATCATACGGGCGGCGGCAGTGATCATTGACCATCCGTCAGGGAACCCTTGCGCTACGAGGTGTTTTTTTGGGCACCTTACGCTTATAACCTCTTCCTGAAACATTATCTTCTCTGCTTTTGTCATGCGAAACTTGTTCTAGGCGTTCTTGTTGTATGGGCGCCTACATGTCAAATGTCTAATTTAAGCAAACAAACCAAACAGATGCATTTAAGGTTTATGTTATGGGTAGCGAGCCATCCACCCCGGTTTCGCACGGGTGCAACTAAATTTGTCAATGTTTCGTACTATTTATACATAAGAACCTCCCTTAAGAATCACTCTATCTATTTAAAAAAATTGGCCAAGTGCGAGTCGGACTCCCGCACTGAGGTTCCGTACAAATTATATTTTTGACGTATTAAAAAAACTACTGAATAGATTTCGTTCGAACCAATTTTCGTTGGTAGTTTTTATAGTAATGTACATTATATAATTATTTCAGATTGATCATCCCCTTATTTTAAAAGTTAGAGGGAAGGGGACACACTTTTTTCCCCATTGGAAGGGTCTGTCACGCAAAGTATTCAATTTAGAAAAAAGTGACATTAGAAACCTTAATATAATTTTCAAGGACCTATCCATAGATACCCCACACGTATATGTTCAATGAAAAAAAAATTTAGAGTTTCAGTTCTGACTATGGGGACCCCCCACTTTTTTTGTTTTTTTTTCTATTTTCGTGTGAAAACCTTGTTGCGGTTCACAGAATACATCCACTCACCAAGTTTCATCAGTATAGTACTTATAGTTTCGGAAAAAAGTGGCTGTGACAGACTGGCGGACAGACAGACAGACAGACAGACAGACATGACGAATCTATAAGGGTTCCGTTTTTTTTGCCATTCTGGCTACGGAACCCTAAAAACGCTTCAAAATTCGTTGCGTCGTTTTTAAGATCTTAGCATACATAGGGAGAAATAGACGTTTTGTAGTGAAGGGGGGAGTGTCTTATCGTATGGTATTTTCCGCAAAAGGCTGAAAGAAAAACCGAAGCTTAAACGCCTAAGAACCTGTAAATTCCACTCACACTTCTTGCCGTTCACTTCAGAAGCCTATAGGTACAAAGCGTGACAAAGTAAAAAAAGCTAGCCCACCTACATACACCAAGCTAAGTAAGTCAATTATACAACAACATAGACGGGTAGAAGAAAGAGGCTAGGAGGGTGGAAGCAGTCCTTACTAGAGAATGTTTGTCGCGCAAGACGCCACAACGGCGGTACGTGTGCGGGGCGCGGACGCACAAGCTTGCGCAAACGCACACGCAGACGAAACAACTACTCCATTTTCGTACATTTTACTTTTCACAATAAAATATTACCTTTCTAAGAAGTCGTGTAGTTTAAAAGGTTAAGTGATCGGAGCGGTATATTTTATCTGTGATAGTAGCGGTGCAGTGATGTTTTTCCGCGGATATTGAAGTAAGTAGCGAATTTTCTTTTAATTTTTCTTTCAAGTGGCCTCATGAAAATTTTTTTTTTCATATATTTGTATTTGTGTTGTTGTGTAGAGGAATGTTTAAACAAAAAATAATTGAAAAAAATTATCCGCAATCCGCAGTTATACCAATGACATGAATGTCAAAGATGAAGAGGCATTTACCCTCCAATATAAAGCTTGAAGTTTTTTTTCTTCATATTAGGTCTTTAAAAAACTGTACCTTATTGTGACCTAACAAATTTACTAGTTATCCACTTTTTATTAAAAATTGTGAATACATACAATGCATGAATTTTTAGTTTTGTTATTGGCGCTCCATTGTCGAGTTTTACGATCGTGTTTCTTCGTAAAACTAAAGTTTTCATTTCCTCATAACAGTAGTAAGATTATAATATTGCAAGTTGGAAATCATTGGGTTTGGATTCGAGATAAAAGGATTAAAATTTTAAAGACAAGAATATCTAGCATGCCTAGCGATGAATAACATAAGAATAACGGACATCTGTAGCAACAAGATTTATGGAATTCTTATTTTTTTAATAGGTTTTTTCACATCCGTAAATTCTACTGAGGGCAATGGTACCTATACTTTTACTAAAACAAAATTAACATATTTCTTAATATCGATAAAAAATAACAAATAACATAATAATTTTCTGTTCTTACGCAAGTTAAGAAGTTCTATGTTAATGAAATTTTCACACTTAAATTAATGCAAAATTATAACAAATTGAATAACGTTTCATCTGTTATTTTGCATTTCTGTTCAGTAAATTACAGGTAATTAACTAGGAAGGAAACGAGTACTACATAGAGTTTTATCGTTCAGCCACAGGCAATTGCAGAGCAGTACGCAATCTCCATTTTAGACTCTTTATGAACTTTTCCTTTGGCTTCGCCATTTTCATTCGGGGTCTGGAAAGTCAAATATTTTTTTTAGAAACTTGACTTAGGTATCTACAATCTTCAAATCCTCACTTGGGAAATCAGCCGCAATCATCCTTGATGAGTTGCTTATTTATTATGAAATAATTAATTAATTAACACAACTTTAAGTACTCATCATCATCATCATCCTAGCGCTTATCCCGGTCGCATCCTCGGCCATTGCCTTTGAGTCCAGGGTCCGCTGTAAGAACTCATATGATTACAAAATAAGAAGTCTGATGTGACAGTTGTCACTTGTTGCTGTTTGTGTTATGGTTTAGTATTGGTCAGAAGCACTTGATCGTAACATTGGCCACCCTAGCCAATGTGCACTGAAAGGTCCATACCCGTACTTCACTGCCGGAACACAGTAAATATATTGCTGTGTGTGCATTACTTGCCTGGTGCATCGGCGGGTGCCGTGTCATTGCGCATGTTCCGGCTGCACGCGAGCGCACGCGACCATTATGTATGCGTATCATCGGTCTTGTCTCACTGCCATTGACTATGCTAATTAAATTATTTTATATTCATTCTTTTAAAATTGAGATTTGTAATCATGGCTTAAGTAGGTAGTGTACAAAGCCGAAAAAAAACATATAACGCGACGTAATTTGGGCATGGTGTGCCGTCAATCATTTAAAATACATTTCAGACGTAGACACGTCGAATTGAAGCCGCGATTTCTATGCTTTGCTGTTTCTACACATAATATTCTCGTGAACGCATCTGAACAGTACCAACAAACTTTTTCGTTCATCAGCAATATCGTTGCGCATAATATTTTACTTGAAAAGTATTAACTTTGGCTGTGATCTGTAATCGGTGTATTACAGGGTTAGTTTCTTATTTATTTTAATAACTTGTTACCATGTCAACGGGTCCGTGACTCAAGAATCAACCAGTTTTCATGTGCGTGAACTCACTAATCTTCATTTGAAAGCGTGATGTTTGCGACCTATGACCTGTAGCTTTAGTTAAAACGAGTTATTTGACTATATATTTTTAATTACTGAATGAATATTAGTTTTTGTTATCATTTTGTTTTGTCGCGCTAACAAGGCAGTTGCTGCTGTTCATTCACCTCTGCATAGATAACTAGTAATCTTTGCTAAGTTATATCGTAACTTTAGCGAGGATTATGCACACTTTCTTCTTGCGAAATATTACTCGAAAATATAAGTAATAGTCAACTCAGCATGGTACACAGTAGATAAGATAGGAGTTACTCAATACAGATACTTATTAAAAGTCTTTTCAAATTGTGGATCATCATTAATCACAAATCCCTGGTGACATAACAATAAAAAAGCTCAAAGAAAAAAATTTTTGGCTTATAACAATGTTCATGTTCCGCCCGGTGGCACAGCCGGTGGCACATCAATCACTTAACATCAGGTGAATATTTGATCATTTTTATCCTTCTTGTAAAAATAAATGAAAGATTCAAACTTACTTGTTCTCTTACTTTCAAAAATATAAAGTAAAAATATTGCATAATTCCATTTTCTAAAACATGCATGAGAAATACCAAAAAGTGTTTTGATGTGTTATCGATACTTCAGATTTTACATCCCTCCCCCTCCGCAAGCACACAGACCTGAAGCTTAAGTTTAAATGCCAATAGAGTTATAAAAACTCCAACAAAAATTTGCTGAAAATATGGTAGTTGCAGTGCAAAACTCTTTGTACTGTTTGCAAACATTGCCGGCGGAATTTGACAAGGCACCGTTATTTATTATAAAGTTTGTTGTTTAAATCTGCATATTCCAGGAGAACTGGTTCGAATTGAAAAAATATTTTTGTGTTTAGTAGTCCATGTTTCCAGGAAGGCTTTAAGCTATAGTATAACACTATGTGTGCGGAAACCAAAATCCACGGGCACGAAGTTTCGAGCAGCCGCTATTTATTCAGTAGTAGGTAGTACACTTTCCTAGCCGACCAATCTTTAACGCTCAGCCATGTAGGATATACATATTACGAATACGATCACTATTTAATAGTGATTACTTCTCTGTCATAGTTTGGTGGACTCTGCCATAAAAGAACAGCGCCAGCCATGTACCTAGGTACATTTAATTTTGTACATGTTGTTTTATAGTGCCACAAGCGCGTAGCACAGGTGCACTTATTTTCACGCGCCGATGTCATTAGCTGTGAAACGCGACACGTTGCCGGAGCGCATGTTTGCATTGGCTTTCCTGCAGATGGGTCAACACGAGCCGCGGAATGCCGGCCTTTGTGCCACGACACTCAATGCTGAAACCCTACTATCATCCTGCAGTACAGTAATAGTAAAGTAATGAATGTAATGATATTGCATCCGGTGGTTAATACTCGTAGTATTGCAGTTGGAAGTATTTAAATTCCGTTTTGAAACTTGAGAGAGATGGTGCATCTACAGTTTTAACATCTCTGCTGTTATAACTGTTAATGCACACACTGAGCGGAAAAACGCGACCGTAGTTCGGCAGAAGTAAATTTTCTCGCTGAAATTCGGTAGCGTTTTTTTGGATATTTGTGATTTTATACTGAGAGTAAAGTATTTGATATCTGTTTGAGAGAGTTCGAGAAGTTTGCGGTGGGGTAGGAAGCAACAAAAAAATGTGCTGTCCCATTTGAGAATGAGAATACTTAATTGAAGTTATTATAAACAATTTCTTAAAAAACAAATACTAAATTACTCGTAATGTCAATCATGACTTTTTGAAAATTTGTTATCTTGACTATTATTATAAAACTGTTAGTTTGAATTATTTTTAATTAAGCCAAGGGGCCTTTGTTGTAATGCATATTTCGTAGAATACTTATATTTAGAATTATTAGAGATATGTATTTGTAACAATTACTTACTTAGCTTAACCCATTAATTCGATAATCTAAACTAAACCAACAAGACCTAAAGTTGATATATCGCCCCAAAAACCTTATTATAAACAGCTAAGGGCCAAACAAAAATAGTCGCATCCTAGATTATCGCAATTAATACACGTATCGGCCATTCATAAATAACCTGACATGTGCCGTTGACAAATAACATGATTAAGAGGTCACAGGGGTCAGCAAACAAGTGATGTGATAGAATAGAAAAAGAAATAGTTAAATAAGCAAATTGATTTATTTTGCAAGTCATTTGGTGATACTCCTAGACAATATCCACATTTCTGCAATGAAATGTCAAGGTTTCTAATGAGAGTGAATCTCTATCTGTAACAGAGAACTATGAATTTTCAAAATTCAATTAACTTTTGATTATGTACCTTCGAACTGAAATGAGAAAGCTTGCGCAAAGAGCGCCAATCAACAGAAAAGTACAAATTCATAATTTATGAAAACAAAATGTCTGTAGTGTGTACGACACTTCACCCCTACGTACCTTGATCTAAGTTAGTACATATATAAGTTTTTGTTCTAAGTACTAAAGGAGTCATTTTAGTCAAGACATTAAAAACAATAGTATTTTATTAGTCTTCCGCGCGCCACTTCATTGTGCCAACTTATTTCCTTTGACATAGAAAAATATTTGTCAGCGAATGATGAATTAAACTGATCACAAGGTGTGGGAACAATGAGAATCTACTGTGATAGCAAGGTTATTACCCAGTTAATTAGACGTAACAAATAAAATAGTGTGATTAAAAGACGACATTCATTGAAATACATAAAAATATTATATATAAATAGGCGTATACAATAAAACCTGCTGAACAAATTTACATAGGTACTTTGCTTACATGTTACCTATGTTGTTGCATCAACAACTTTATTTTTCATTCATTATTATGTTTATTTCGTCACAAAAGATTAAGTAGACTGAAGTATTTTTTAAAAATGTGTGCATACTGGTACGGTTATAGGATATTACTACGAAATTATATGTTGCACCTAGAATAACTATTCTGTGTACATATAAATTACAGACACATTTTTATAAATCGAAAATGATGCTATTAACTTTGGCTCTTCCAACTTGTCATGTCATGGTTCCAAGAAGTTAAAATGATTCATACTCAGCTGTCAAAAGCTTCTGTCACAGCCCAAAATGATTTGCCTGAAAACACCTGTTTGCCTTATTTTGAAATAAGTAATGTTAATAATGTGTTTGTTTTCACTGAATTGCCGGAAAGGTATTTGAACGGTTTTTCCGTCGCCGTGTGTCAACGCAAGTGTTCCGGTATTTGAAGGCAAGGTCATTGTCTCCCGTTATTAGAAACAATAACACAAAGCCTGAAAGAATAACAAATTCTCTTTATAAGGTAATATTTATAATACAGCGTATCTAACTTACAAATAAACTATGTGAAAATATCTTTTTATACAGGTGTTTAGTGTCATTGCCATACACGCCATATGATTGCACCCATATTTATACCAACGAGGCCCAATCAGGGAAGAGGTATTTCCTATACTTTTGCTTAGCTATAAAGTCACTTAGCAGATGGTGGTGTTAAAGCTTTGTGAGGCACCATTTGTTATGGACTGGGAAACTGGGAACTATGTACTAAACGGCGTAGTTGCTTTATCGTCTACAAGGAGAATCAGCTTTCGATAAGAAGTGTCATTGTAGCTATAAACAGAATCTGGTAATAATATGGACGGCCTTGGAATCCATTAGAATCAAAATATTATTAAGCGTGAGCTTATAAACTCGCACCTGGGATCACATTTCGCTTCGCATTATCATTAAATCGTACAGACACGTTTGTTTCTCAGCTCTCACGACAAAAGGCGGATGTTTTCATCTTAGATCATTAAATATTCAAGAACATTACTGCATGTTACATAATTTAATCTTCTATTGTTATTAAAATCATAAATTCAATATCCATTCCCAGCATGTTATTGTTCCATCACTTTTTATATGGAAAGCAAGGTTTATCTATCAAAAACAATGTAGTCCGAAGGGTTTTCCGTTTTGAATCTACCGTTTTAACATATAATCTTTGTTCCTGGACGCGAAACACGAACACACCATCTCGTCATAAAATGTTCAAAGTTGACGAACGAAAATTAGTTCGCAAAGTTGTTAGTGCCACATTCTTACTAATAAGGAAACCACAGATGGAAATCGCATCCCGCCGAGTGCGCGAGCTTTGAACTTGCGAACAAAGCTATTACCATATGCAAGGCATAACGTGTGTTCACATTTTCATTATGAGTTATTATTGAGTGTATGCGGTGAGTGAGGCACGTGTGACAATACGTGAATGTCGTCGCACGCTGCAGTATTGAGTTACCGAGGAGCGGTAGATCATTCATTCATTGAGTTTGTTTTATTTGTGCACGAGTCCCGGTCGAGGGTCGAGTTGCTACGCACACGTGGCATGTTGTGCAACAACTGTTGTGATGCTACAAAGTAGTTGTCGCACAAACAACTCACTTATTGCAGTCATTAGATATTGATGAATGGGGATCTATTCTCATTCATCAATATCTATTCGTCATCATCATCAGCATATTGATTGCTGTCCATGCTGGTTATTCCAATCGCACGCCAATTCGCTTGATCTTCTTCCGCTTACATACAGCTTCATCCAGTTATATACAACAATCTTAATGAAATAGAAATAATTTATGTTTTCTGATCTCTTACATACTAAAAGTCAAAACTTGATAAGTACGAGTACCTAGCTGTTTATGGCAAAAAAATTATAAGTAGCATGAATGCACAATACCCCCAGACTGATTGCTGATTTTGTAGACAGACACAACGTCATTAAAATTATATAAAAGGGTAGGTACTTTATAGTACGACGCTACGATTTCTTTTCCTGCTGATTGTAGTCGATTAATTATGAACGTGAAACTAAGCAAATGATATTTCGCATCCGAGTTCGTTGTATACATATTAAATACTATAGGAAGTTTAAGACTAACCTAGTTGCTGGAATGAAGAACTCTTTTGTACTGTGTGAAAAAACGCATTAAATTCAGGGTCACACTTTGTCACAAAAAGTGACGTCTTCCTTAAATATTTGTAACATATTATACAAAGAGCCCCGGAAGTCTCTACTAAACAAAGAATTAGGTTCAATTGAATTGTCGCACCACAGAAAAAGCACAAAAGTCTTCGTGTGGACAAATCTGTGGCAGACGCTACGGGAAACGGTGAAAAATAATGCTTATAATTAAGCTTATGCTTTTTGGGAACTTTAATATGAACAAAATCGTCATTAGTGACAAATTAAGGAATGTTTGGTTGTTTTCCCCGTTATGACTATCCCATCCATCGGTTTTTTAACAATGACGATTGTTTCGCTCTGGATAAATGACTCAACATAGGTGGTATCGGCCGTAGGTGAGTATGCGAGTACGTGTCGATACTGCCTGACTCACTTTATACCGCGACCTGGTCGCATCGTGGAAGAACCATTTTAACCTAAGCCTGGGGCTCATGTCTCGAGCAGAGTTTGTGATGGTTTTGGACATAGCTTCATGTTCCATTAATATTTATTTTTTATTTTTTCTATGCACTTATCAAGAGTTATATCAAGAGCATATATTACTAACAGACGCACTAAATAAACTTCTGCCTTCGAGTTATTCTACTCATAATAACCCCTTAGTAGTAGTCTTACACTTTGGCCATGTTATACTTCTAGATAGTAGAAGGATTTAAAAAAACTATGCGAGTGTTTAAAAATTCACGGTGAAGGTCGCCAAGTGAAGCGAATCTCAACGAAAGCATGCCATGCTTGCGATCGCGGTTGCTCAAGACGAGTTATTTTAATCGTTTCGCATAAACCATTTTGATTGCCATTTATTTATTTTTGGTGCTAGAACTATATATATTTTGGTGCTAGAGCTATATCTGGCGCGTTAGTTTCTTGCTGGTATCTTCTCGGCAGAATCAGCATTCCGAACCAGTGGTTGAGTCACATTAAATATGTATATGTATATCAGTATATTGGATATACAACATATATATGTATTAAGATGTATTAAATTATATTATTATTTTAATTAGTTTTGACGATTCAAAAGTGCTTGTTTGTATGCCTATTTGAATAAAGATATTTTTGATTTGATTTGATTTGAAAAACCCACCAAATCCTAAATATGTAGCTTTTTAACATTGCGCAGGATTTCGAGACGGCAATGGAGCGACATGCTTTTTAATCTTAATTGTAAACTAATAGATAACTACCACGAAAATGTAAAATGCCACTCGCTCTGCAACCATTTTAAAAACCTATATGACAAAAAGATACTGGACCTCTTTCAAGATTCGACTGATTAATTACGACTCTTACAAAATAAATCTTAGGTTCTGTAATTTATCTCCTAATAAAAGTAAACTAATTAATATCCTTAAATCAAACCGCCATCTAAACTATCCGATCAAAAGATATAATTTTACCTAAATAAATAAGAAAAGATAGACCGATTACGAGAATATTGCAAATTGGTGAATAATTCATGAGCTCGTCCGACATTAAAATGGAACAGGATTGTGCACGTGTTAATAATAATGGCCTATGTTCCAGAGCAGCTGGCTTCCGACCACACGCTCCTCCGCGACCAGCTGGGCGGTATAATTTAGTATTTAAAATAAGAAGGTGTCAGTCAAATCACTTTACAAGATTTATTAAGGTTCCCTAAGTGCCTAATTAATCAAGTGTTATAATAATCTAGGTAATTAAAAAAGATTGTGCAAAGTCAAAGCGTTTATTTTGCAACTTGATTTACACTGAAATTCTTTTGCACATCGAATATTTTTTACCCTACTAGCACTTCGACGTAAATGACCTGATGAGAAGAAGTGCCGGAAGACACTCAACAGTTTGCCTTTTTTTTAATGAAAGTTTTTATCAATCATATAGCAAGTTGCAGCAATATCCAAATAGCGCAGTGTAGGATGCTCCAAAAGGGTTGGCAGGAGCTGGATGCTGGAGAGCTCTCCAGGGTGATGATGATGAAAATAGATAGGTTCACCATTACCTTTACCATCAGGGACATCATTTACTCTCTTCCCCTATCCTCATGTGATAAAGAAAAGTCATTTCTGTGTGTGGTACTACCTCCTACGAGCATAGGGCAGAGTCAGATATGAATTTCTTTAGCATAACCTGTCATGAAAGTTGTTATGATGTGTGCGATCCATCAAAGAGTCTCGGCTACGGTGACCGAAACTCTAGCACCGTCACCGTAGCCGAAACTCTTATAAATGTGCTACTATTATTTAATTGATGTATACTCTTTTTTCTTATCCACTAAAATATATTCTAACACATTTTTGTTGTATTTTCAGAATCAGTTTTCAGTGTTTAGGCACAATTACCAATTGTGTGATGTTTTTGTAGAAGCCTCGATATTTTAAACGATAAAACGCATTAACAGGCATGAATTTTAAGACTCGCATGAGATGAGATGTTTTATACACATATTTGACACGGGCCTATGTATTAACCTATCAAGTAGCTTATGCACAATTTTTTTCACAGTGCATGCAAACGTCTTCTCAATGCAAAGTCAAACATTAGGCATTGAAGGGTCTGGTTGTGTTTCAATTATCAGAAGAGTCAAGTGGTTGTCACTTGAATTGAGGACCTAGCAAATAATGTTTTCTTAGGATTACGCGACCGTTACTCATGAAATAAAACTAGATACTTCTTAACGGATGGAATCGCGGTAAAATGTTAAACTACTTTTTTACAGGAACAGCCGACGTTTCGGATTCTTTTCAGCAGCCGTGATCACGGAATGACGGCTGCTGAAAAGTAGCCGATTTTACCGCGATTCTATCCGTTTAAAAGTAGTTTTATTTCATGACCTAGCAAATTTTGGGTCAAGTTATGTTCGTATCCTGGTGCAAGAAGATCAAGATCCGTCAAGTGACGAATGGTTGTATCCTTATTGTCCGCAATTTACGAGGCTTTTGCACTCCAATCAATGCAGCAGGCCGTTGTTTAGGAGTTAACGTGACGTCAAACTGTAACCTATGATGTATTGGATATCAAACAATAGCCATACAAGTTATGTAAGTAATTACGGGTGTAAGCCGATGCTAACGGTGGCAATATATAAGTGGGGTCGGGACCAGAGCGCTATTTAGTCAACAGACTGTTGCCGACCATTTTATTATAATTAGTTTGTGAAAAAAGTTGTGATCTCGTGCTCGTGAGAAGTAGACAATCTTGTTATGATGATGACGATTTAATATATCAAAAAGTGTGTTTTATTAATTTCAAGTTAATAAGTTAAACAGTGCGTGTGATTGGGAGATCTTTTTTGTATATTTATACATACAAAGACAAGGAAAGCTGCCCTCTAAAATTTCAGTCAGCAGATTTTCAATTTCTATATTTTTGGCTGACGGTAAGTGTTTGTTGTTAATTTATAACTAGTCTTCCGCCTGCGGTTTCCAAAGTGTTGGATGCGGAAGTTGGTTTAGGGACTAGATTATTGCAATATTTGAGAAAATGTATCGTTATTTCATTTCTATTGGCTTTATCTTCTGTAATCAGTTTAATCCTAAAGTGCATCACTGAGGACAACTGATTGAAAATGTAGAATTCGCATCAGTTTGAAAAATCAGAACATTTGTAAATCACGATTACATTATTAAGTATTAGGTTAATATATTAATATATTTTATGCTCAACACATGTGCCTATAGTGAATTAATTAAAGTTAAATTGAAGCTTTGGTAAATGAAGCGTTTTATTATGTAACGAATTAACATAATCACATTAATTCGACTTAATAACTAACGACTTAGTAACTGCCTCCGTGGCGCAGTGGCTAGTGTGTCGCACTTTAAAGCGGCGGCCGCGCCGGGGGTCCTGGGTTCGAATCCCGGGTCGGACCGATGAAATTGTGTCTATGTTTTCATGTTGTGATAACACAGACACAGTCCGGAGTTTGGAAGTTGGCGGTGTATTTACACCCCCGTGCCTCGGAAAGCACGTTAAGCCGTTGGTCCTGCGCCTGATCTCTCTACGGTCGTGTCAGATTGCTGTCCCACCGAATTATGGGAGTGAGGGAATAGGGAGTGCACCTGTGCTTGCGCATGCGCTTGTGCACTATAATATATCCCGCGCAAGTGGCTAATCGTAAGATTGGCCGCCGTAGCCGAATTCGGCTAGGAGGGTATTATTATTATTAATTCGACTTAAAATTTTACCGGTTTTTTTAAAGTTACACAGTAACTTAGATTATAACAAACCCCCGATCTAAAGGGTCTTCGATTTAAAATTCTGGATAAACAATCCGAGCAATTTTCAGGATTAAGATTGGTTTGAACGAGGCAAATGTGATTATGAATCGTTCTTATTTTGTAAAGATTTATGATTGCAACAAAAGAGGCCTTTGCCCTGCAGTAGAGCAATACCATAAAAGGATGATATCATATCGTGTCCCAAAATAGGTGAAGTATGCTAATAATAAAAGCCGCCACTCAGTCTGTCTCTTCAAAACCTATATTCGATGGACTGGAAAAGTGGTAAAACGGGTATTTAATGTAAAAACTAATTTATGTTTATTTTTTCTGGTTGTTTAACACATTTGAATGTCTTTTGTGCTCACAATGACACTGGGGCTCACAAAGGGTATTGCAGGTGGGCATCAGTTGTGTTTGGCTTGAGCGGGTAGCAACTGCATTCGTAGCATAGATGTTTGCAGCTCGTCGTGCAAAGCAAAGATTTCTGCCGTAAACGATTTAAAGTCTTCCAATTATCACACCAATGGCCTAGCTCCAAAACTTCAAATTAGAATTCATAATTTGGATACTATGTAGTATACTTTCATAAACATAAATTGCCTGGAAGTTGGTGTTAATAACCTTTCTCTTGTTTCAAGGAGTGACTTTCATCTTGTAAAATGACCGACATACTATGTGGCTCAGGGACTATGGGTCTCATCAAATATTGGGCACCGATGTTGTAACTTGACTTGGCATCACATGGAATATCAGTGTTCCTCTTGACGACCGGTCGACAAATGAGAAGTAGTCAGGTCAATGTACAATTGAACATTGTTATATATGTAACATAGTCCATTTATTCTCTGACTTTAGTATCAATTGTGGTCGTGTCTTTGTCGGGAGTTACGTATGTAAATACTTTGAGATTAGATTTATGCGCTTCGAATATATCATGTAGGCTTCCTGAATTAGCTGGTTGTACTCAGTTTCATAGATTCATCATTATCCTAGAACCCTTCCCGGTTGCATCTTCGGCCATTGCCTCGGAGCCCAGGGGATGTTACGATTATGATCCTGATTGACGAACCTAGTTATTACAATAGAGTGACTGTCGTCTAACCTCCTTTACCCTTACAAGGAAATCCAGAACGTTTGGATCATAGTCGTAACCAAAGGCTTATCGTGCCTTCTGAAGCACGGAATCTTCATTGTTATCGAACAATCGGGTGATTCATGTCTGCAATGTCCTAACCGAACTGGGAAAACCACCATAAAGTAAAAGTTTTACCCGCGGGAATTGAACCCTGAAATTGATTTTGAGCACCGCGCTCTAAACACTACACCACGAATGTAGTTATAACTCACTTTAATAGATTGTCCATCGAAAGTTTATTTGAACCTTCAGTATCACAAAGTTTAAGTTTATTCCGAGTTTTAAAGCAGGCTGTTGCTAGGAAAGAGCGATAACCTACTTACTCGTATTTATGCAAAACTGAGCGGACGTTCTTATTTGATTTATTTCTTTTAAGTCGATTTGTTTCTGACTTTGTTAAATAGTCAAGGTTAGATCTAATTTGAAAAGCAAATTAATATTTTTGTATGATTATTTTCAAGCATTTGCATATTGGGTGTTATATATATTATTGAAAGAAGGAAAAACATTTCTTGAGATACTATTGTATCTTTGTTGAGATTTTAATTTAATGAACAATTCAGTTTACCTGGCTGATAGTCGCGTAGAGGTTTTTTACTGCGTAAGACTTCGTACCGAGGTACCTCTCCACTATGGAGCATGAGAAACTAAATAACATAGTTATTTATTCATTTAAAAAGGAGAGAAGCCAACTGACTTTGTTTTGGCACCAGTTAATAGCCTTTCTATGTAAAAAATGTTTTAATTGCCTGTTTATATTTCCTTCCTATTTGGTGGGCAGTTTGATCAAGATCAATTAGCTTTGCTAACGTTTTTTTAATAAAACATTATCTTCTTTAATGATTAGCTCGAAAGTAAGTAGTTTTTCCTGAAACATTTGCTGAAATTAATGAGCTCTGGAATGCGTGAAAACCTTAAACTTGAAATGACAATATTTTTTATATTAAACTATCTTTTTTGAGGAATGTTTTGTGCAGTTTGGACCCTATTTGTCGCTGGTAGAACAACCAGAAATTTAAGACGATCTCCTTCTTTGCCACTCTTGTTTAATCGGGGTGCAAATATCCTCGTTACTAAATGCCCCCTTATCATCCCCTTGCATCGAAGAGAAGGAGGCTAAAACCGCCGGTAAAATTTTCATCTTCAGTGAGTATTTTCTTCTAAGCCGCGTGTAGAGAATTCCTACGGTGATTTAATTTATTTTTTATAGTTATTACCGCGTCGGTTACGTTCATCTTTGATTGGATTTCGTCCTCGGGTCACGTGACTGGCTTTTGTTGGCACACACACACATAACATTAGAAAAGAGATTCTTTAAGGATTTATATCTTGAAAGAAGATTCAATTATGAGTGAGAGAGGAGTGAATATTGCGTTGATGATTGATAAATCTATGTCATGAATTATACTTAAGCCGAGTACAAAGACATTGAGAGCCCCACTGTATATTTTCTGCCAGTGATTCTTGTCGTTACGTGGGACGGTAATACACTGATACTTTATGTTTTCCCGTCAAATAATCAAGTTGATTGGTTGAGTGCAGAGGACTTGAACTCACATGACCCGTTACTAAATGTTTAATACTAAAATCATCTAAAAGTTAAGCGAATTTTTCGTTCACACTCAACATCATTGTAAATTATAATAATTCACATTTTAAACGCTACTGTAAATGCCAATGGTTACGCACAATTTAATGTATTTCAGCAGTAAACACCATTAGACCTTTTTTTATTTGCTCGTATTCTGCTTTATCATTATTTTATTGTCGAATTAGTCCAATTGAATAAAAAACACGTTGTATTACACACGTTTGCTTAATAAGCAGAAACGCGTGTAAATATTATGAGAATTATATTGCAACTAGCGACCGCCCGCGGCTCCATCCGCGTGTATCCAACACAAAAAAATATTTCAATTCGAACCAGTACTTCCTGAGATAAGCGCGTGCAAACAAACAAACTGTTCAGCTTTATTACATTAGTAAAGAAAGATGATGAACTTTCAAAAAACTGTATAGTCCTTTCAATTATGTGATGCGTCTATGCTATGCTTATGATTATGGGATATAATTATGCTAAGAACATCTTTGCTTGTTTCAGAATAATGTTCACCGGTTCCTCTGCTCTTCCCAAGTGACAGCTCGGCACAATGGTCTCTAAAGAAACATCTCTCAAAGTAAGTCTCTGATTTTGTCTGGTTGTTTGTGCGTCAATCACGCTAAAATGAAATTTTATATACAGGCAGGGTATCGGCTGACGTATGTAGTTAATAGGATACTTTTTATCCTGATTTAATGCTCCCATGGGATAAAACAGGAACCTTGTTTTTCAAGCTATATACATGAAGAAAGTGTTGTTATATATTTTCGAAGTTTTATGACAAATATGAAGTTAAATATGGTTTTGTCCATATTGAGTGAAACAAATATCCGACAAGTGGCTTCAGTGGTTGTTTAATGACGATTTGGTGTTGACTGTGAATAATTAACTGTCTCCAGCGAGTACTTATACTCCGCCACGCCGGGCGGTGTTTGCTCTCTCTGTTTGTACACATGGCCGGTGCCGTCACCGCCGCCTTACGTGTGCTTCAACAATCCTTTTCAATTAAATTTTATATTAATTGACACCCAATAAATTATAGTGTAGTGGAAGAACTGTGATTATATAATGAAAAAGCCAGTAAGTGTTAAGATCAATTTATTAAATTGGATTTAATGATTGTTTACAGTAGGTACATTCAACCCGCAACAAAAAAGATTTTTAATATCGGTAAAGCTTAACGTACATATAACGTTAATCTGATTTGATTAAAACTAGCATTTCACAAGCTAGTTTTAAGCAAATCAGAAGCTAGTTTTAAAGAAATCTCGTTTTATAGATTGCAACAATAATTAGAATATTTTTTATTAATTTACACAGAGAGGTCTCATGATCAAGCAACAACGGAATAATATCATAAAAGCGTTAGCGCTGATGTGATCCACATTCCAAATATTAAGATAGTTTTTAGGAGAGTAAGTAATAATAAAATTATAAGTTTTGATATAAATTACTTTTTGTGATATTCTGATGAAGTTCTGTCTTCAAAACTATACTTATAAAATTTTCAAACATGTTACGCCTTGATATTTATTTTAAGTAATTGGTCATGGCATGAGTAAGATGTGATGCGTCGAAGGATGTTTAAATTATTTAGATTAGCTTAATCCGTAAAAAAACGAAACAATAACAAAATTTTCACCAGTTTTTTATTCTTGAATTTGTTGTACACTCATAAAAAAAATTGTTAGCCTCACATCGCATTCAATATTCACATTCGACAGAGAACAACAGCGGGTCTGCAAGACATTAGGTATATTCGAGTATTCCTGTTTTTAACACAATCGCACTTCACTCGCATTTACATACCTTCCTATATACAAAAGTTTAAGAATATAATAACTAATAGATTTTATCTTTTTATATTACACCCAAATGTAGAAACTCTTCATAAAAGTGTAGATGCGTCATAATTTAAAGAAAATCAAAGCGACTGAGCCAACGTTCTTTGACAACATATACTATGTTAAAAAGTAAGGCTTGTTTTGATATTTTTATTAAAAACTTCCTCATTTTAAAACTCATTCCAAAGTTGTATTACTCAGCACCGTTTGAAACAATAAATATTTAGTTTTGTTTTAACGCAGGTGTAATTAGAGAATTTATTTTTACTTGAAATACCGATGATTCATGCTTTGAACGTCTATTTTTCCTTTATTATCAAAGTTTAGTCACGATCATACGACTCATGAAAGTCATGAATGAGAATGTTCCTCAGCACTGTTTGTACTCGTATTACTTCGCATAGTAATAACTAGCGGCCGCCCGCAGCTTCGTCCGCGTGGATTTCGCACACATAGGTATATACTATGGTCTAAAAGCTTCGTCCTCCAAGGTAGAACACAAAAAATTATATTCAAATCGGACCAGTAGTTCCTGAGTTCAGCGCGTTCAAACAAACAAACAAACTCTTCAGCTTTATTGTATTACTAGCGGCCCGCCCCGGCTTCGCCCGTGGTACTTGTCCACTATTTATACATAAAAACCTTCCTCATGAGTTACTCTATCTATTAAAAAAAACCGCATCAAAATCCTTTGCGTAGTTTTAAAGATTTAAGCGTTCATAGGGACAACATGACAGAAAAAGCGACTTTGTTTTATACTATGTAGTGATACCTAGTATAGATTAGTATAAATATACGCAAGTAAAATTTTTTGAGGCCGCTGCAATACAATAACTGCGAATAAAGATAACCTAGTGCAGCAAAGTCATTTCCCCTGAGCAGTTTACTGAAATTCCGTTACGTGGCTGATATTTTGTTATTATCTCACTTTTCATAGTACGAAGGCCTCTTCCAGACACGATCAATAAAAGCAGTAATCAGTCTAGTTTCACCAAGGCTCCTTGTATCTGCTTAACTTAATTAATCTAATTTATACACATACTCAACTGTCGTTCTAGTTATTTTATATAGTTTCTATGCGATTGTTGTCGCTTCAATATACAATTAAACAACAAATTAGCATAAACTTGAAGGTTTATTAATTAAGATAAAGTTGTATTTCAGCATTATTGATTCTTTACTATTGGCGTTGTAACTACTTTCATGTATCAATTGAAGTCATTTATTGTTTTTACGCACGTGTTTTGTGTATGTGAGAGTAGAGTGTGCACAACTGCAATGATAATGTATTGATAATTTTTAAAATGCATAATTTATTTAGTTCATTGTGTACAAAATAATATAAAAATATGACGTTTGTGGTGAAAAACTATAGCATTGAGTATTGTACCTCCATACCTTGTGTCGTTATTATCATCGAGCTAAGATATATTTGCTTAGTTTCATTGTAGAATAGAGCGCAAGATACCTATGTATTATAAGAGATAGTTATGTCTGTGTGTATATGCACATATTGGTCCAATCACCTGGAACACAAAATTACAAATTATTATGTCACCGCAAAATTGTTGAAAACGTTAGATTAAAACCTATCTCGCGAGATTCTGAACTGTCAATCAATCAATGAAGGATTGGGAACCGGAACTTACTGTTTACAATTTTAAAGACAGGAAGCCGTCAAATTGTGAAACTTAACGAAAATTAACCAGTTGTTTGTCCTAGGTGATGACTATATAGACAGGCCCTTTGGTCTGATGGGTTCAAATCTCGGAAGGGGCAAATGTTTGTGTGGTGAACATCAGCATTTGTACTCGAGTCATGGATGTTTACAAAAGTGTTTAAGTATGTACTCGCGATTCAGTTCGCCTGTATTACGGTTACCGCACATACATATATTGTAAAATATAGCTTAAAGCCTTCTTTGACAAATGGACTATCCAACAAACAAATAAATTTTCGATTCGAAGCAGTGCATAGTTTCTGAGATTGTTACGTTTAAGTAAAAAAATAATCATAAAAACAAACTATTCAGCTTTATTATATTAGTATAGATAGATTTATATAGGCATAACCTTCACCTGGGAAGACCTAAGTCCAGCACTGGAGTGCTGCAAGGTGATGATGCTGCACCGATGTTTCCAGCACCTAAATAACATTGCAACGTCCCCAGATGGCGTCAGACGCGGAGACTGGCGAGGGCCACTTCAACCTGGACGGCATCCTGAGCGAGCTCGGCAGCTTCGGCAAGTACCAGTTGCTGCTGCTGCTGCTGCTCTCCTTCCGCGACTCCTTCCTCGCCATGTGCAACTACAACTACGTCTTCACTGCCGCAGAGGTCAACTACAGGTACGATAAATAATAAATAAATATTTCATAACAACAAGCTTCGAGCTAAGTTTCGGGCTAGGCAATTGGTGTGTTAGTCCAAAGAATTCATTTATTTCATTTATAATAAATACGAGCGACACGTTTCAACATACGTTCCATTTAAACTCTACCACTCTTGACCACAACCTAGCGTGTATCCTCTGAAAAAGGCTGTAGGTTAGTTTCAACATATGTTCCAATTAAACTCTGCCACTCTTGACTAGTGTGGATTCCATAAAAAGGCTTCTTATACCAAAAGGTGACGTTAAGTGTCAAGAATAGCAGAGTCCAGATTTCAGGCTGTAGCTTTGTTTTCGAAGAAAGCCCAGTAACAAGTTTATCGACATAAATGTTGATTGTGATAACCTTTTCTATTAACACAAACAATACAAAACAACTAAAAGGATACAGCAATGACAATAGGATAATTAATTAAAATCGAACTACATTAACAATAAACACCTTACCAAGTACTTTAAACCCGCCTCGTGGGTCATTATCAGTAAGTAAACACGATAATCTTTTACTTGTAATTTATTTGTCAGTTACCCATTCGTTTTAATGAAATGTGTCATATTCTCCTTAACAGCAGTTTATGAGCTATTGTGTTAATACGAGTATGTTGGTCGACAAATGAAATTGCGCTCTAAATTATAATTTTGATTATCAATTGACCATTTAAGTATTTTTAGTGCACTGTATTGTTATGATAGAATGAAATAAGCAGATAGCAACAGGTAGGGCATGTAGGTTAAATAGAAAATAAATAAATCAATTACTTGTTTTCAGTACAAAATTATTGAGCATCAATGTTTCTTGTCATTTTAAAGTTGTGTGTTTATTCCATGGTATGCAGTTATTGTATTATTAACAAAACCCTTTACTTTTTACTATCACTTATCAATGCGGATGTTTTATTTTTGCTCTACATACCAAAGTCAATGCTATTTCCGCGCTAATATTTATTAATTAATTCTATTGACTTCTCTTTCCACGGAACGTTATTTTTAATAAAAATTTGGCAAATAAAAGTATAACCAGCTAATATTTTCTTTTTCTAACGCGATAAATCATACCTCTGTTCTAATCGTCCATTCGTAAAAATATATATATATATAATTATGCGAACAATTCTAAACATGTATGATTAAGAAGAACTTTAATTATTTTCTTTTGATTAATTTATAACAGACTTGTCGCGATACCAAAACATGAACGTGTTGGAGTTCATACTTATTAAACGGTAGCAAGTGGACAATTATGCATTAATAACGGGTGATAACGGCTAAGCGCATAAGGTGTAAGTTTTACTGCTATACCAGACATCACATATATTTACTTTTTACTCAATCTAAATTTCTAAGTTGTTATTAAAAAACCCCACGCCTCGATGGTCTAGTGGTTTAAGTACCGGGCCGTGGCCTTGAGGTCCTGGGTTCGATTCCCGGGTCGGGCAAAATTTGTGTTGATTTTTCTGAGCACAGCCCGGATTTGTGATCGCCAATCCGCATTTGGCAAGATGGTGATTAAGGCAAAACCCATCTTTGAAAAAAATTATTGTTAAAGATGGATGACTGGAGGCCTTTGCCCTGCAGTGGGGCATTAATAGACTGATACTTTTTACTTTACTTTTTGAATGATTATCTTCCAGATGCTACGTCCCCGAGTGCGAGCAGCTGGACTCCCAGTTCAACGCGTCCTGGTCTCCCTTCGCCCTGAACCAGACCAACACCTGCCTGCGCCGGGTACCGAACCAAGAACACTGGGACTCCGGCGCGGGAAGATGCAGTCCAGGGGGGTTCCAGCTCAATGAAACGATGCGCTGCGAGAGACTCGTTTATGAAGACCAGAACAGCATCGTGGCTGAGGTTTGTATTCAATGTGCATAGTCTCCAACCCGTCTTCCCAGCTTGGTGACTGTGGTCATTACCACCAGAATGTGGGATGCCTATATCTCCCATGCAACTGTCGCCTGAGGTATTTCCGGACCGGAACGACCTTCTCACTTTCAATAAAAGCGCGTATATCCTAATACAACGCACTTGTAACTCCTCTGATGTTGCGGGTTTCCATGGGGGGCACTGATTGCTTACCATCAGGCAATCCGGCTGCTAGTTCACTGCCTACTTCTAAAAAATATTTAGCAGTTGACTGGTGTGGATGATAATGATGACTTACTCGCTGGCGGCCAATGACCCTTGACAGCAGAGTCGTGGTTTCGAATCCATGAGTATCCATGAGCTTAATATGGTCAGATTTCTTTCTTGACCTTTGTTTTTGATTCAGATTTCTTGCTTGACCTTTTGTGCCTTGACCTTTGATGTTCCAGTGGCGATACACTTCTAATAAAAATATCGATCATATGCAGCAGTAACGTTTAAAAAGTTCCAGATAAAAAAAACCGTTATCATCATTACCATTTCTGGCCAGCTCATGCTGATTGGTAGAAAAAGAAGTAATTTTTCAATTAAAAACGTTTCGAATAGCGAATTCAATAAACGGTCTACTGATGTACTCTTTTGAGCGTACATTGTGCTTCATCATTAAACTTGACCTCATTACCTTGCCAATGCCATGGCCAAAGTTCAATTGCAGTCCGGATGCAAGCGACGTGAATAGCAGTTGTTAAGCCGCATCGAGAGGCGGGACAATGTCCCCACAGCCTGTCATATGTCATGCAGTCAGCGTAATGCATAGAATCTACTTGTCTTGACATATTTACGTGGAGTCTGTTTGTTGTGTGGCTAATGGTTCGGTTAAACGTCGATTAGTTAGATCAAAGATCAGCTTTTATACTCGTATATTATTCGTGAAATAGCCATAACATAATTTAAGTTTCTGCTTCAATGGGCTCATACCCGATTGGTTTATAAGAACTAAAAATAACTATTTTTGCTACGTATCATGGAGATGCGGCAATATTTTAGCCTTTCAATAATATTTTGTTGAATGACAGACTATAGAGAGTCGACAATGGCCCCAAATATGGGAGCTCTTTCAAGAAGTCTAACGGTGTTAAACTGAATGGAAGAAAGTTTAATAGATTTGTATAGAAATTCGTCACGACATTGCGTGTGTCACGAGTCAAGGTACAGAGAGAATTTATACATCATATTCCACCGCTACCTATTCATCTCTGAATGGTCCACATGTGCATTGAACGCGGTTCTCAGTACATGGACTATTGTTTAATTTAACTAATTATTGTTCCGGTGAGATACAGAAAAGCTACAAGTGCTAAAATATTGAGTGTTCACCTATTCCGAACCTGCATTTGCTACAATATCCGGATCGAGAAGACCAAATTATGTTGCATAAACAAGGTTGTTGAATTTAAAGTTTTAACCCAGAAAAAAACCGTCTAAAGAAGGGGGCAGAGCATTCATAGGTTATGTTTCTGGATCTCGTATCTTCTGTCCCCTGTAAAACCAGCTACATATGTAATCAATTAAGAATTTGTAACAATTAGTATGTGGGGGTGGAGGACTCATAGGTAATGCCTCTGGAACTTGTATCTTCTATAAGACCAGCTATGTTATTAATAAAGAATTTCTAACAATTAGTATCTGTTGTGTTGCAGTTCGACCTGGGCTGCGACCCGTGGAAGCGCACCATGATCGGCACCATCCACAACCTGGGGCTCGTGTTCTCCTTCCTGCTCTCCGGGTTCATCTCTGACAGGTAAGATTTCTCCTGTATCCTGTCTTGTGTAAAAAATCTGAATAATTTTAATAACTATTAATAGCTACATTAACGAAGTTTTGTTGTTATGTGGTCTCACTAGCAAGCGTGCTATTTGTGACTTCCATGGTGATGCATATATCCAGACCCCTCCCTCACGCGCCCTGGGCTCTGCAAATAAATGGGGCCCCCAGACCTTGCACTTAAGGAGACTTTAAGTTTAAAGCCTAAGGCCTCCTATAGGTGAAAGACGGCCCTGCATTTGTCTCCAGGCTCCCAGAAAGTATGCCGATACTAACTTATAGACGAAATGAATTCCCATTCTAAACACACGTACGCCAATTAGTTGCTTGATTTAACAACAATACTCCAAATCAACGTCTATGATGATGATGATGTATTAACCAAGTATTTAAACTTAAACTCCTCTTGCAGATATGGTCGCAAAGTGATAATAGTGTGCACTCCGCTTGTGGTGGGCGTGTGCGGGCTGGTAAAGTCCTTCGCCGTCAACTACTGGATGCTGCTGGTCTTCGAGTTCCTTGAGACGGCGCTGGGCTACGGCAACGCTTCCTTGGTGCTGTGTGAGTATAATAGTTTATTGTTGAAGACAAATCATTCTCTATTCGTTATAAAGGCCCGCGTAGAGCCGGCTTATAGAAGATCTACCACATCCCTTCCTCTATGGATTGTAAGAAGTGTTCGTAAGCATTAGGGTTTATAACAATCTGATAATCATGATGAATTTGCAAAGATTTATCTTCGAGAAACAATCAATGAAGGCAAGAATTTAGCTAACGTTTTTGATGTATAGATAAAAATAAATCGATTGTAACATACCTAAAGGAATAGTGTACCTGTACGTGCAACAACTCTTTACATAATAACTTAATTATCTACTCGTATTATCTATACTAATATATAAAGCTGAAGAGTTTGGTTCTTTGATTGTTTGTTTGTTTGAACGCGCTAATCTCAGGAACTACTGGACCGATTTGAAAAAATATTTTTGCGTTATGTCCAATCTCGTCAAATGAATAGTCCATTTGACGAGGAAGGCTTTGGGCTATTGGAAATCGAAATCGGACGCGACACGCGGACGGAGTCGCGGGCGGCCGCTAGTTATCCATAAAACAAAATTTATCACGTCGTAATCCTCATAATTAGGAATCGTATGACCACTTGTATTGCAGTACTGACGAATTTTATATTAAACTAGCGGCCGCCAGCGACTCCGTCCGCATGGGTTTCGTTTCCGTACACAGTGTTACTATAGATAGCTTAAAGCGTTCCTCGACAAATAGTAAGTGGACTATCCAATACAAAAGATTTTGTCAATTCGAACCAGTTGTTACTGAGATTAGCGCGTTCAAACCAATTTGGATCATGATGTTACACGTGTTATTGTGAATCAACCATGAAAGATAGACATATGCTGTTAAGGGATATTTTTAAGGCAATTTCATGAAGAATATTTCCGTCGTACATGATTTTTATGTAACTTTAACCATTAAAGCTGCACATGCGACAGAAGCTTAAAAAATGGAGTGAATTCTCCCGTTTTCCCAATATTTCCCTTCACTACTCTGCTCCTATTTATTGTAGCGTGATGAAAAGTATCCTATAATATGCCCAGGAGTATAAAGAATAATTGTACAAAGTTTCGTCAAAATCCGTCCAGTAGTTTTTGTTTCTATAAGGAACATACAGACAGACAGACAGACAGACAGACAGACAGACAGACAGACAGACAGACAGACAAAAATTTTACTGATTGCATTTTTGGCATCAGTATCGATCACTAAATACCCCCTGATAGTTATTTTGAAAATATATTTAATGTACAGAATTGACCTTTCTACAGATTTATTATAAGTATAGATAAACAAAATTATCATTTTTAATCTCATTAGCATTATTATCTATGGATGTTATACGTTATTATTTATATGTAATACTGTTTAGAGTGACCTAACTATACGTAGAGAAAATCCGGGTTGGATAAGCGTTTAAAGTATTATTTTTTTAAAAATGAAATTCAAAGCACTTACACGAAAGAAAAGTATTTGATGAAATGAAATGTTATGATTTAAAAAGCTTTTTGAAGAAACATTGTTCAATAACATTTAAAAATCGAAAAAAAACTAACTGCAGTCTTTGTTTAGAACGGCGAATACATAGAGCCCGTTTTCAATCCTCTGAATCTAACATTATAAGTACTAGATACGAGTATTTTTTAATAAAAGAAAGCAACAGTTAATGTACGTACCATAATTTTAGATAACAAAGGATTGAAGTTATCAATAATGTGAATAACATAAACAAAGATAGGAAAAATTTCATGTCTAAATATTTAAGTATTGCTGAAACTAATTATACCCATCGTGATAACAATGATAATTCGATCATTAACCAAATAAAACTTAAGCTTATCGATAGTGCACATAAATCAGGTGAGATGGGATATGGCTTCTCAATCTGTGCTATCTGCTCTGCTAAATAACAAAATAACATACGTTTAAGCAGACTCAAGATGGTAAAGCAACCATCATACCAATCTGTCATAAGTAGGTATACAAGAGTGTCTGGTTGACTTGAAGGCGCGCCATCGTTTTCTTCAATTTCCTTGGTTAAAGTTGCCAATTTTATTCGTTTATTTATTTTTAAACAACACAACATTCCAGCCCTGGAGAGCGTGAGCCAGAAGCGTCGCGTGGTGTTCTCGTGCATCGCGGACATCCTGGCCAGCTTCGGCAGCGCGTTCTTCGGGCTGATCGCGTGGAAGGTGCCCTACTGGCGGCACATGATGCGCGCCATCTACGCGCCGCTGCTCGTCGTCGTCTTCTACATCTTCCTCGTCGATGAGGGCGTCAGGTAAGGCTCATTGTGATCGTAACTAGCAGCCGCCCGAGACTCTGTCCGCGTGGATTTCCGTTTCCGTACACATAGTGTACTTATAGCAGCCATTCTCCACAAATGAACTATCCAACACAAAAACAATTTTCTGATTCGAACCAGTATTTAAACAGTAAAGCACCCCAATAAGAAGGTGGCCAGTGTCCATCCCCCGGAATGTCCCTTTGAAGCTACTTACAATGCCTACTGAATAAATGGCTTAATGATAATTAATATTTTTTTTGAAATTGGTTCAATTGTATCATGTTCTTAACAATCTTATTTAAGTACGATCTTTTTTAAGGTGGCTGCTGGCTCACAATAAGAAAGACGAAGCGGTGCGAGTCCTGAACAAGGTGGCCAAAGTTAATAACATCACGCTGTCCAAGAAGGCCAAGGAGATGTTGACCAAGATGACCGAGCAGAGGACTAAAGCTGACCAGGTTTGTACTGAAATTAAACTTAATTTTATAAATAACATGAGAGATAGGGAGGCAAACAAGCCCGGCAACACATCAACGATACCTCTGGTGTCGCGGATGTCCATGGGCGGCGGTGATTGATTACCATCAGGTGACCCCATAGCTCGTTTGCCGCCTTTGACATAAAAAAAAATATTGACATGGTACTGTTATGTCTATTTACGAGTAAACCATTCTAAAAATTGTGTTTTCCAGGAGAAACAAGACCAACTACAGGCGACACAGCTCCTCTGCGTCTTGAAGTCGAAGAAGATCCTCATCCGCGTGGCGCTCATGGCGGTCTCGTTCTTCTGCTGCATGTTCGTGACGTACGGCACCATCATCAACAGCATCAGCATCTCCGGCAACAAGTACCTGAACTTCTCCGTGCTGATGCTGGTCGCCATCCCCACCAGGATCATCACGGCCATCACGCTCACCAGGTTCGGGAGGAAGGCCCCCATCTGCGTCGCGTACATTCTGTGCGCTTTCTTCTTTATTGCATCTGCCTTTGTGCCGCACAGTGAGTATATGGAAATTGGAAATGTATTATTTTGTTAAGTGTGATAAGAATAGTAATTTAAATTGACATCGTTTGGTACAATTAGATATACTTGATGATCTTTTACGAGTATAAAAATAGAAGTAAAATGTAAATTTCATGTTTTTAATGGGTTACTTAAATTTACGACTGCATTTTGGATCCGAAAATAAAGACACACACAAAAAAAGAAGCAAAAGAATTAAGGAGTCAATGCTGCTTACTGTGATAACAATTACTTACTTTTATTTAATTATTGTTTACCTACTATTTCTGTGCATTCCGAATTTCATTGCAAAGAAAAAGAAAAAAAACTTGCTTATTTCCAGCGATATGGTGGGCGTCCGTGCTGTTTTACGTGATCGGCAAGATGTGCAGCAGCTACGGCATCTTCTCCATGACGGTGGTGGCGATGGAGGTGTTCCCCACCACCTCACGCAACTCTTTGACCAACACGGCCACCACCATTGGCCGGTTGGGGGCGGTGCTGGCTCCGCAAGCTCCCTTGCTGGTAAGGCTTCTATCTCCTTAATCTTCTTTGACGTTTTTTGTTGTCACTTTATAACTGACTAGCGGCCCGCCCCGGCTTCGCCCGTGGTACTTGTTCACTATTTAATGGATGATATTATACATAAAAACCTTCCTCATGAGTTACTCTATCTATTAAAAAAACCGCATCAAAATCCGTGGCGTAGTTTTAAAGATTTAAGCGTTCATAGGGACATACAACAGACAACATGACAGAAAAAGCGACTTTGTTTTATACTATGTAGTGAAGAACGGGCTAACCTATCCAAACCAAACTTTCAGGGTTTGTTTAGTATGGTTTATGTAAAGTTTGCACAAAATCGGTCGAGTGGTTCATTTACCACACGTAGCGGGCGTAGTTGTTTATAGATGGCATGGGAGATACATATTTCCGCTTTTTTATGTCGTCATATAGAGAAATGGCCGTGTCCCGAATTATATCTTACCCACCAGTGGTGGATATTGGTTGTGGACTACCACCAATATTAGCAACGGCCATTGGGTATAAAGACACTGACCATTATTGCAATGGTGGTCTTATGAGGAACATGGACAAAATACACTTTTAAACGACGAATTATAACCTCACCTTAGCCTATAGTTTTCTTTTTGTGCAATAAAATAATATTTGTAAACAGTACCCATGATAATTACAATTGGTGTAAAACCCATGATTATTACTTCTGGTGTAAACTATCTTTTACCGACTTTTTTTCAAATACCTACCTTATTTTAAAACAGCACAATTACTTTCACTGAACGACAGCTTGCACGACTTCTTGCACGTGAGAATTCAATGTAAACAATTAATTATGCAGATTTATTTTATCTTTATAAAAGTTTTAATCCAGTATTTTGAACGCCTCAAAGCATTGATCTTGATGTATCGCCGCACTGTAATGACTGTTTGTTGATAAACAAATGTCGACTTATCGAGTGATTGATAGACGATAATGTTGCTAATGCTCATTTATTCAATTATTTGAATAAACATTATAATCTATCCGGCTTCTTAACTGCATTGATATTTTTAAGGATCTTTTATATGGAAACAAAGATTTTTCCGCGATAGTATGAACTTTTGATTTTTTTGATCATTGATCCATCTAGTTATTCTTTACTAGACGCGCACTGAAAGTAAGGAAGTTTATCGTTACAGCCGAACCTATGCAATAAGAAAAATCCTTAGGCACGCACAGAAATGCAAACTCTCACTTAGTCAAGAAAACAGTCATAATCTGTATCGTAAAATTCGTAATGTTAACTTTTTGCCTTCAGGAACAATACATGCACGGTCTCCCAAGCATAGTGTTCGGGCTTGTCGCGCTCGGCCCAGCGTTACTCGCGCTAGTTCTGCCTGACACGAGCAAAGCCGCGTTGCCTGAGGATGTCGACGCCGCCGAGAAGATTGGCGACGACGAAACAGCTGACGATCATCCCCAGAGCTATGACGTCAGCAACAACCCGCGATGACGCGTGGATGACTGACTTTTGGACAATTCAATGTGAAAGTGGTATCCGGCTCGAAGGACCAAAAAGTGCAGTGGCGGGAAAACCTCGTGTAAAGTCATGTGTTTTATTTAACTATTTTAGTAGTGTTGTTATCTTTTGCATTTAGTAGGTATTGCTGAACGGAAAAACACTTGTAACTGTGTATTCATGTGAACGGTAAAATTAAGAATTGATTAATACAAAAATAATAGTGGAATCGTGTGAGAATGTCATTTATTACTTTAAGGAAATTTTTGTAGGCATATTATTATGTACCGCAATTTTCATCTTTTTTGTTTTAAGATGCATTTGCGTGTCAGGTTTTGTTTTACATTCCTATTCGACTAGAATCTGGAATGTTAAAATCAAAATGTCAAAATATACCAAAAATGCTAATAGAGTAATAATTAAGCATGTTGTTCTAACACCGAGCATGTATGTTCTTGTTATTAATAGTAATATAATGGCGTAGCATTGATCAGTTACCCCGAGTCTGTGATTTTAATGTAGTGTTCTGAACAACTTGTTGGATGAATGATTAAGCAGAAGTTTAATATTATGTAAGCAAGACTATTTGTGACGTAATACCTTTGTAGGTTTTTATAAGTTATTACTGTTTAGTAACAAGGTGAATCAGTTTGTTTTTTTAATATTTTTCCATACTAAAAAGAAAATGAGCTAAAAACTAAAGACTATATTTTTAAAAATAAGATTGGTTGAGGAGGATATACAGAATACTTGTCACTAGGGTTGTAACAACTTAAAGAAAACTGTGACGCGTATCGTATCTAATCATCTTTTTATTGTTATTGTTAATTTTACTTTTATTTAGTTTTCTAACAGAATTCTGCGTGACATACGAATGTTTTACTGTTAATAAGAATCTCGAAATCATTTCGATTGACTGCATCCATCTCAATGTTAGATAGAAAATATTGTAAATAAAATAAATTAATAAACAATAAATTACTTTTATTTCACTATGTTATCATTCCTATTCACTCGGACCATTCTTGAACACAATAAAAAACATATATGTACAGATCACTTAATACTACATACTTACTTACAACTTTATTTATACAGATTCTTATAACAGTTTATTAAGATCCACAACACATGCATACGTATAACTCTAATTGACACGACAAAATCTATTTACAATACTCAAACTATTTACAATAATCCTACACGTAGTCTACTTCTCAGTACTGGCCGGTTTCTTCGTGCCCAGGGCCTCTGCCTCCGCCAGGGTGTCAGGCATCTTGGTGCCCAGGGTCTCGGGCTGCGTGAGGACCAGCACCGCGGACAGCAGCGCCATGCAGCCGAACATCATGGATGGTAGACCGTGCCAGTATTGTGCCTGGTGGTGATAATTTACGTTATTTTTGAGGTCGAAATTGATTGAGGATGTGAAATGCAAAGTCGATGGAATACGGATCAAGTCTACGTCAAGAAGAAGACCTCAATAGATTGACGATGGTAATAATTGATATTCCTTTTTTGCGATAAAACACATACCACCACAGGAACCAGATGTTCCTGTGGTGTCTCTTCTCAGCTGGCTGGCTCTTGTGTCCCGTGAGAAGGGAGAAAAAACAACTTTGTCCAGTAAAATTTAGAATGGGTCCCACCAAATAGTCCACGTTACAATGACATGATATAATAATTGCTGCCGAAAATTTCAATCTACATTTTCAATCTAGATATAGTTCAAATGCAAAGTCAACTCACAAAGACTGGCGTCATCGGAGCCGTGATGGATCCGAGGCGTCCGATCATAGAGGAGAAGGCGAGCAGGCTGTGGCGGTACTGCGTGGGGTACAGCTCCGACGTGAACAGGTACAGCGACGTGAACACCAGCGCGATGCCGAATTTACCCAGCAGGAACACCACCAGCCGGAACACGGTCATCTCTGATGGATTGCACGGTCACGGTTAATCAATATTATCGTCTTTGATGCAGCCAAAGGGCCAGACTCTTTAAAAGTCACGATGTCCTTGCTTAAATGCCCAATGACCTCCACTAGGTTACTGTCTTATTAAGCAGAGATATTACTCACAAGATAAAAAATAAATCATTTAAGTGTAACACAACATTTTAAAATTTTAATTCTTAGTCGTTACATCCAAACTCAATTAACGTGCAAAGTTTTTTGCAGTTTCAATCTGATAAGGCTGTTAATCAGTCAAGTAATGCTTTACCTTACCAACTACTTAAAAAACAATGAAGATCTTACCAATAGGAATGAAGGCGAACGCAATATTACAGGCCGCGCTCAACGTGAAGCCTCCGAACAGCGTGGGCTTTCTCCCGAACCTGTCCAGCACCAGGATAGCGCTGTAGAAGCCCGGGATCTCGATGCCGACCGTGAGGATGTAGTTGAGGTGCATCTGGTCCGACAGCCCGGTGGAGTTGATGGATAGACCGTAGTAGACGAAGGTGGTGGTGATCCACCAGATCGGCGTGGTGAGGACTCGCCGGCGGAGGACGCGGGACTTGAAGATGGTCTTGATCATGGAATCACCGGCCTGGTAGGAAAAACGACAATCGTTGTACATGAACGGTGTTTGTCTAACTTTTGTCAATGGGATCTGAACACAAAAATCAGAACTTATTTTGAAATTAAGATTAAACGGGAATAACGTACATAGCAAGTAATTGCATTATTTTAATGCGAAATGCCTCACATACTTCTTTCATTATGAATTTTATTGGTACTCACATCGGCAGCAGGTATAACCGGCGCAGGCGCAGGCGTCAACAGTGCCGCCATAGACTTCTCACTGATCTCTTTCCTGTTCACCCTTG
Source organism: Nomophila noctuella (assembly GCA_958496325.1). NCBI lineage: Eukaryota > Metazoa > Arthropoda > Insecta > Lepidoptera > Crambidae > Nomophila > Nomophila noctuella. The sequence goes on from OY292493.1 coordinate 216,662, forward strand.
CGACTTTCTCCAACACTTTTTTTGCTTCATCGAACTTCTCCTTCGAAAGGAGCCATCTCACGCTCTCCGTGAGGATCCAGTAGTAGCAGACGATGACGAAGCAGGGGACATTGAGGACTATGAGGAGCAGCCTCCAGTCGTTGACTGCCCAGGCCGTGGCGCCGAGGATGACCTGCCCCACGGCAAACATGGACGTGCAGGTGGCGCTGACCAGGACTCGCCATCTCGGTCCGACCAGCTCTGCAGCTGAAAATTGCAGGAGTTTATGGCGTGTACGAAGAATTCATACAACAATACAAAATTATGTTGAAGACTTCCTAAATAGCTTAAATTAATTAAAAACTGGTGATATATACTGATATTTACAAGGATTTATACTGATATAGATCAGGTCTGATAATAATACATGACTCATACCAATTTATATTACACGAATAACATAGGGAACATTTAGATGATATCCCGGAAAATTGATATTATGTTATATTTAAAATAATTTGTGGACTGGACCTGGTGTTTGTCAAAGCTATTGCTTGGCAGTAAAGATATTTTTACTTTGAATTGTGAAATTAAAAATACGTAAAGCGAGAAAGAAAACAAATAGTCACCAAAGATATAAGCCGAGCTGAAGGTACCAGCTCCTAGCGTGGTCTGCAAGATCTGCAGCGTGAGGTACATGGGGTAGTTGACGGAGAAGGCGCGGATGAGGCCAAAGAGCGCGAGGTTAAAGACGCTGATGACGAGGGCGATGCGTCTGCCGAAGCGGTCGGAGATGTAGCCGGTGATGGGCAGCACGAGCAGAGTGCCCACGCTGTTGAGGGTACCGGCCAGTGCTCGCATCCATTCTTGACAACCTAAGTTGAACTGTAAATCTCGTTAGAAATGATTTCGCTAATAACTTGACTGACAAAAGAAATGAGATTGAACTGAAAACTCTTATAAAATACCCAGTCGATGTTAATTTTTGGTGACCACGACAGTAAGCAGGTAAAGATAAAGTCTTTAAAAGAATATAGATAATGAGACAGATTTTAAAAATTGACTGACAACTCATACACACAAAAATATAATCAGAAAGAGATTCATAAAAAATACGACTATGTCATAAATAAACACTTAGGTCTACGAAACATAATATATTTCTTTATTACGGAATATTAAAATCACCGAAAACTTACTTCATAAACAACGGATTCATCTCTAGCATAGACAAACTCGTTGCAGCGGAATGGTTCATCGTCCCTATTGAAGATGCGTTCAGGACAGTAGTCCAGGGTTCCATTGTCGGTGGCGACGAAGCGGTTGCAGCTGTCGAAGGCGGGAGTCCCGGGGCCAGGGTTGGGGTGCGGGGGCACGGCATTCAGCAACCATGCGGGCTCCAAGTTATCTGTCAGCTGGGTTTCTTCACCACACTCTGAGATTCGGCATCTAGGAAGGGGATTTTAATGTTCTTATTTTGACACATTAGGCATATTCGTTATTGAGTGTTGGAACACAAATGCTTTTCGTTACTGTTTAATGAAAAGATCATTATAATATTTTAATAGAAAGAGTCATTACCAAATTGATATGTAAAAGTAGTAAAAAATAAAAAACCATAATAAAATAAGTAATATAATGACCAAGACAATGGAGGATCGAATGTCAAGTTTCTTTTCGTTTGCCCTCGATGAGCAACAGCATTTTGAATCCGGTAGTAGATCCATATTTAATTTCATAATTGACAGTTCATAAGAACACAACAAAAACTAACAGGAACAAATGAATTTGAAAGTTGAAACATCAGTCATAAATCTTTGTACTTAGCATTTGTAAAGTAACTGAAACATTAGCACACTCACCTGTGAGGAATAGCAGCAGCTCCAAAGATGAACTCGCTCATGAAGGCGGCCATGATGAGCGGAATGGCCACCAGGAGCATGTTCATCATCTGGAACCGGCCGAACTGCCCCAGCTCGTTGACCAGCACATAGTCCAGATCTATGACCTTGGGCCCAGTATCCTTCACCGACCCCACGCTGCCTTTCCTATTCGACGACATTCTGCGGCCGACAATACGCTCCCTTCTGCCGCAGCGGTCTCTCAACACATTTTATTAAGACAGGTGAAAGCGCAATCACTGTAATCCTGATATCTGTTATCTCTTCGTTAAAATGCGCACGTGAACATGGAAGTTATGATTTATGCCAATTCACACTGTAAATAAATAAAAAGTATTCATGTGTCTTAGAGTTATTGAACATTATTCTTCTTATTTTAATAACTTAAATTATTAAATTGTTTTATTGGACCACCTCTCCTGTCCTTTGAGGGTATATTAACAGAGTTTTCACTAAAAAAACAGCGTAATTCTATATACCGAGGTAAGGCTAGTACTACTAGATAGATTCCACTAGATATTATCTAATACGAAACAAGCAAAGGGATCTCCTTATGGTCAGTCATTCCGATGGCCGTAACCTGATGTGCACTCTATATTCGCTCACTTTTGTCCTGTATTTTCAAGGGAAGACCAACTCCTTCACTAGTTTTTAATATTTCAAATCACTTTAATTACTTGAAGGCACACCATTTTAACTAACATGTAGACGCACTATCTCTTAAACGTGGTAGCAAATGGATGTACTTTATCTGAACATTAGCAACGCTATCTCAAATAAACATTATATTATATTGTGTAAACACAGACGTAACTAATACATTTATTGTGGGCTCAAAAAATTAATAGTTCAGAAGTTAGAAAAGTGATTTCTATGCTTATATGTAATAGTGATGATGATACACATTTTTACATAAGTGGACAATTGCAGATGCCAGTCATCGGATGGGTGACCGAAAATGTTTTATTTAAAGCTTCGGAAGGCATGGTAAGCCGTTGGTCCTGCGCCTGATCTCTCTACGGTCGTGTCAAATTGCTGCACCACCGAATGATGAGAGTGAGGGAAGAGTGCACTCTCATAGTGCTTGCGCACTATAATATACCCTGCGTACCTGGCTGAACGTAAGGTCGGCCGCCATGGCCGAATACGGCCGGAGTGGTAGTTGTAGTAGTAGTATGGTGTACTGTTTAGGCATCAAACTTTTCCCAAAGTAGGTAGCTGTTTTGTATACTATAAAACCAAATCGATCATCTAAATCTCAGCATACCTATAGCTATCAAAAGATTTCAGAGGATTAAATAGATTTATGGGGAAATCTTCAATTGCGAATAAGCCACAAAGCAACAAAAATATTGTAGCCAAAATTTTTCACTATCTGAATAATTCTCTGATAAGTAGTACTAATTATCAAATTTAAACGTAAACATTATAATAATATTTACATAAATTCGCATTACCAGATAAGCTAATAAGGTGTAAGATGCGTGCACGCAAACTCGTCAATCATAAGATAATCTATTTGCTAATCACTCAAATCATATATCCTTGTGATGAACTCTACGAATTCCTATAAACGCCTTTTAACCCCTTGTTTAAGGCTCGTATTAATAAATCGCTCTCAACTCTGATATCGATCTTGAGAGCGAACTCGATATATCATTCTCATATAAAACAGCATCTCAAGTTCAATCCAATTGGCGGCCTTAGTGTTGGACGCCCTCAGGCCAGGTGGAGCGACGATTTGCGCAAGATGGCTGGCAGGAGCTAGATGCGAGTCGCTAAGGATCGGGCTAAATAGAGAGCCTCAGAAGAGGCATATGTCCAGCAGAAGACTGCGATGGGCTGATGATGATGATGATGATGATGATTGGAGGCACTAGTGTGCGGACGACAAGCTCTTAACTTCTACCGAAAAAGCGTGGCGTGGTATATTAAAGCTTTTAAAAAATTGTAGTAACCTTATAAACTCTTCAAGTGTTTAATAAAACAATTTATCAAACATCACTTAACAAAATAGCTACAAAGTAAAACAAATTTTAAGTTCTTATTGTCAATTATATTGTAATTAATGTCCCATCCATTTATTTTTGTACAAATGTTGTTGGTTCCTAATAATAAAATGGGTATTTAATATTATGCAACCAAATGGAAAACTTCTACAAGAGTATTATATTGCATTTTTATTGAAAAGAAATTTAAGAATATGTTAATTGTGCCTTAAAAACTATCACTTACGAGCACCTACCTACATCACTCATCAAACATTGTTTCATCCATCCACTTTGATTATTCGTCAGATCTACACTCACTCATTTCAACGAAATATAATTCAATATCATAATAAGTTATTTCTTCTCCGTTATTGTGCATAAAATATTACACCTTATTTTTAGTTTATTTCCTCTTTTTACTTTTTTTATTTTCAATTCAATTTCGTATTTCACATCACGTATTTCACACGTCAAGGAACATCCTAATAGTAGGGCAGCCCAAGAGGGGATTTTTGCAGTGACTCGAGTGTGTCAGAAAATTATATAGGGAGAATCCTTGCACCCTTTAATGTACCTCTACCAGTTATAAACCGTCCATATGGTGGACGGGATTATTGAAATAAAAAAACATTCTTAGAAAAATTTGAGCGCGTCTGTCATAAACAGCATGTACCCTCATTAGGTAAAGGTACATGGATGGGTGCAAGGATTCTCCCTATAATTTTCTGATACGCTCGAGTCACTGCAAAAAGCCCCTCTTGGGCTACTATAATTTTTATCCTATCCTAAAATCGTCAATACTTTCTCAAAACTGCATTCGTATAAAACATCGCATTGCCATTCTTGACACGCGCGGTATTGTCGTCGAACTAAATGTAAATTGGATCAATTGAGCGTGGAGTGCGGCGTCCCCAGCGCCTCGGCCTCCGCGATGGTGTCGGGCATCTTGATGCCCCGCGTCTCCGGCTGCGTCAGCACCAGCAGCCCGGAGATCAGCCCCAGGGTGCCGAACATCATCGACGGTATGCCGGACCAGTACACCATCTGGGAAGGAACAGTCAGCGGCTTATGTTGTGTCGATTCAGATTTACATAATGAATGTAGCGTTTAGTCCCATTTAGTCCTTATTAGTCCCGTAAAGTCATTGTTAGCGTCTATCCATATTCCTTTTGGTATATTTACTATACTCTTTGTTACTGACATAAACAAGCAACTCAAATTGTAATAAGGGTGTTTGCGATTAAAAAACCGCTAGATGGCAATACGTAGGCGTGAGGTCTAACTACTGTCATTGGTGAATTTTCACATAGCTGTCAATGTCATGTCACAATTCACCAATGACATACCAGCTAGAATCTACGCCTTCCTATTGCCATCTAGCGGATTTATCATTTGCGAAAACCCTTATTCAATGCTCTTTTAAACGTGGCGCCATCTTTGTAAATATGTAAAAATCATTGTTATCACAATGTGGAAGATTACCAAAACAAATTATGATTAGAAATACATTTGTACATTTTATAAGAAGTGAAAATTCACAACTGTTCCGACAGGTGGCGCGGAACTGCGACATTAAAATAATTAAAGAAAATATAATATTTCTTCTGATATTACCTTCTATTCGTGTAGATATGTGTTTACTTTTCACACGCAAAAACATTGCTGTGCCATCAAGTAGGTTTTAAGAATAGAAACTTGCTTCCAAACACGGGAGCAATACAACTCTATATTTGCAGCTAAGTAGCTACCATTTAGATTATGTGTACCTATAATCTAAATGGTATGTGTACATATAATCTAAATGGTATTATGGTACATACCAAAGCTGGAGTCAGTGGTGCAGTGATGGAACCGAAGCGTCCGATCATAGAGGAGAAGGCGAGGAGACTGTGGCGGTACTGCGTGGGGTACAGCTCCGAAGTGTACAGGTACATGGACGTCAGCACCACTGAGATCCCGAACTTGCCCAGCAGGTATATGACCAGCCGCAGCCAGTACAAGTCAGGGTTTTCTAGAAAGATTAATTAGGTACTAATGAATCTTCAATTATTGTAAATTCAGTTCGGAACTTCAGTTCAAAACATCTCATTATTACTCTTAAATGGTTCAGAATCATCGTTGAGTACCATAAGTGCATTTGACATACAGTTACGTTACCAGCCTATTTAATAAATAAACACTGTCTGTTCCACAAGCAGGATCCTTATTCTGTCCTTATAAGTCTAACGATCTAACACTGTAGTACTGTTTGAAACACAACATTCTGAACATAAATGCGTATTTATAATTAGCCCATTCATGATGAATGGTTGTCTAATCGCATGCGTCAACCATAACCATTTGAATAAACGAAATTCTAGCACAGTTGACACTTACCAGTAGGAATGAAGGCAAAGGCGAGATTGCAGGCAGAGCTGAGGATGTACCCTCCGAACAATGTGGACTTCCTTCCGACCCTGTCCAGTAGCAGCACCGCAGTGAAGTAGCCGGGGATCTCCACAGCGCACGTGAGGATGTAGTTCAGGTAGATGGTGTCGGAGAGCGAGGCCGAGTTGATGGACAGCCCGTAGTACACCATGATGGTGGTGATCCACCAGATAGGGGTGGTGATTACGCGCCGCAGGAGCACGCGGGAGCGGAGAATGGTGGTTACTAAGGATGGCTCATTCTGCAAAAGTTGATTTTTTTTATGTTCAATCAATACCAGATTAATGAATGGAATCAAATTCGAGTAATTACTATTTATTTTTCATATCAGAGTATACACCGTCTACAAATTGAAGCATCATTATTATCTACATAAACTGGTTTGATTATACTAAGTATACCTCATATATCGGCTTTACTGCAGGTGCCATCATCAATGCTTGCAGAGACTTCTCACTGATCGTCTTCTTGTTGACCTTAGCGACCTTCTCCAGGATTGCCCTGGCCTCATCGTACTTTTGCTTGGAGAGCAGCCACCTCACGCTGTCGCCAATGATCCAGTAGTAGCCAATGATCAGGAAGCAGGGGACGTGCAGGGCGATGATCATGTACCGCCAGGGCTGGACGACCCACGCCACGGCGCCGAGGGTCACTTGGCCCAGGGCAAACGTGGAGGAGCAGATGGCACTAGTTAGCACGCGGTATTTAGGACCCACTAGTTCCATTGCTGTAATCAAAAACGTCATGAGGGTCAAAACTAGTTAAGTGAAAAAATATTTTGGCAGTTAGAGTTCATCGCGCCATCAAAGCTTCAAAGCTTGAAATTCTCAATGGCCTCTTATCATCTAGTAAGGAAGACACGTGACTACATGCCCGGAAAGAGAATAAAAACAAAAAAACGTATACAATCGCACAAACAGAAAAACTTATCGGCCAAGAACGGACGTAAGATAAAGATGAGCAATTTAATTTATTTCTTTACAGCAACTGATACGGCGGCACTTTTGAGGGTAATAAACAATGGAACCGATAATAATCATAAAGCAATCAGATTTTACCAAAGATATACGCTGAACTGTAAGTGCCCGCGCCGAGGGTCGTCTGAAGGATCTGCAGCGCGAGGTACATGGGGTAGTTGACGGAGAAGGCCCGGATGAGGCCGATGAGCCCCATGTTGAAGACGCTGATGATGAGGGCAGTGCGTCTTCCAAAGCGGTCGGAGATGTAGCCAGTAATGGGCAGCACCAGCAGCGTGCCGACACTGTTCAGGGTCCCGGCCAGGGCCCGGATCCATTCGTTACATCCCAAATCGAACTGAAAATAAATTAATTTCCACAATTTTGTCAAGTGTTTGATGATTCCAAACCACCTTGGGTGCTTTTATGGCAGTATTTCAGAAAAGCATATCGCGGTCTCCTCGCACTTTATCTTCCTTGCTCTTAATTAAATTTAGTGTCTTTGCTCTAACTCATTACAATCATAAATTATGACTCCTATCCACTCGCATGTAAGCGTGCCCTCTCACACATAACTGCTAATGTGAATTGAACTCACACCGTAAACTTCGGAACTCACCTCGTACACCACAGAGTTATCCCTCGAGTACACGAACCCTTCGCAGGCCTGTGCCATGTTCTGGTTGAACAGGCTAGCGGGGCAGGAGGAGAGAGACCCGTTGCCCCCGAGCGGTGCGTAGCGCTCGCAACTTGCCAAGCCGCTGGACGAGCTCGGGATGGCGTTGGACACCCACGCCGGGTCGAAAAGGACGTCTTTCGCGTTCTCACCGCATTCCGGAATGATACATCTGAGAGGGCACAGAATAGTTACGACATATAATCACGAATAGCAGTTGACTATTTTCTTTTTATGTCTTTTGAGGTTTTTATTTTTTATTTTTGACAAGAATTATATTTATGTAGGTATTTCATGTATGACGAATGCCGCGTTATAATAAAAATCATCTTATTAATAAATTAATTTAAAAATAATTAAGTACAAATTACCTGTGTGGTACAGCAGCTGCTGAGAACAAATACTCATTCATAAAGGCAGACAACGCCAGAGGAATGGTAACCAGGATGATATTGATGAGCTGGTAGCGGCCGAACTGCCCCAGCTCGTTGATCAGCACGTCGTCCAGGTCGATGGCCTTCGTCGGAGCCACGCTGAACTTCCTCGCCCCATCGCTGCTGGCCTTTCGACTTGCCACCATTATCCCATCAATTGAGTCCCCACTACAAAATATTTGGTAAAATTCTTCCGGCGTGTCTCAAGACAATATCCTATCAAGTTCCCACTACAAAATATTGGGTAAAACTCTTCCGGCGTGTCTCCTGACAATAGGTATCCCATCAAGTTCCCAATACAAAAATTTTAGAAAATAATTTTGGCGTTTCTTCTCTCTTCTGGCGCCGATCTAAACACAATGTCTTAAACTCAGGTCTGGCCGTCAATAAATTGATCGCCATGAAGTATATCAGCTGGATCTATAATAGGAAAATAATTTACTGCATATTTATTATTACAGATAAAGTTTAATGATTTAGATGATAACGAAGGGAGGACGTTGAAACTGTTGAGCTGCAAGTACATGGTCTGTCTGTGACAAAGTGACACTAGCAATGGGTAACAATCAGGAAAATTAATGCAATTAGACATGTTTGTTTAATTATTGTTTTTGGAGATTAAAAAAAATATATACTATAACTACTTTACTGTTAGCGCCTCGATGGCCTAGTGGTTTAGTTTTAGAGGTTCTGGGTACGATCTTCGATTCTACGGTTCGGGCAAATTTGTGGCGGGTTTTCCAAATACAGTACGGGTTTGTGAACACCCGTCCGCATTTGGCAAGCGATTGTATGATGTGATGGTGATTAAGCCAAAACCCATATTTGTTTCGAAAACATGATTTCAAATGTTGGAGGCCTTTGCCCTGCTGTGGTACTGATACTTTACTTTTTATTATTAAGTACTTATTTAGTCTTAAAAAAAATTTATAAAAGATTGTTCCTATGTTTGATAAAATATTGCATTGTGATCATCACTTGAATAAGACATCTGATTCAAACGCTATAATGAAATAAAAATATAACAGAGTGCAATTGCTACTTTACTTTATTTAGAGATTCTACATTTACACACGAATCATCATCATGATTGTCCTGTAGAAGTCCACTTCGGTCGAATGGGCGTAGGCCATCTCCAGATGGCGGGTCATCGTCATAGACACCACGACTGGCACAATTGAGGGGCAAAATATAAATAAACAAATATTTCAATCTACAAAAATCTTTAATAGCGCATCCTGCGCATCTGATGTCAATATTTTCGAGGAGAAGATTATGATCCGGTCTGGTTTCAATCTAAGTTGATTACGAAATTTACATTTACATAAATGCATCAAACATTGTCGTAATCTTCAAAACTACTTTAAACTAGAAAACTATTCCAGGAAGCTTAGTTATTTAACTAAATAGTTTAATAATTTAACATTATTAAATAACATCTTGTTAATATCTAAGCTTACATCTATCTAAGAGAGGTAGAGCTTTATGGAACTTCCACTCGAATGAGCCGCTCTTCTGGGGAAGTACCTCCTCCTTGGAGGAACCGTTTCAGGAACAACTGGTTCGAATTGGAAAAAAACCTTTGTGTGTTGGAGCTATCATTGAAGCTACATAACACAAAGTATGTGAGTGGGAACCGAAAATCACGCGGACCGAGTCGCGGGTGGCCACTAGTAAAATATAGGGGCAAAGAAACGAAGCTTTGATTGTATTTCCTTTTTACTTGCCTTATTTATCGTTACTGAAATAATAAGATCAATTAAAATATTTCCATAAGTAATTTGATTACGATCTTTTGGATTGAAATCTCTCTTGCAATAATAACTTTTAACGATAATCTGAATTTTAGTTTACTAACACGCTGACATGCATAATAAAATATACGAGTGATGACAAGGAAACTAAAAACAGACAGTTTATAAAAGTTTTATTACTTAAAACTAAATTAACTATTTACATAATTATATTTTAAATACCTTCTAAATTATTCTATGTTTGTAAATAAATATTGCGATATAATAACTATATTCCATACATGTACATCAAAAACAATATCATCAATGATCGAGTATATTTTACATTAAATCAACATAATATGTATTATATTTAAATTTCATAGGCCTTCTTTAAATTAATTTGGTTCAAAAAATAACCAGAAACTTGTTAATTTTATAATTGGTCAGAGCCGAAGGGCCAATGAAACGATGTTTACAGTAAATGTATAGTAAATATTAAATACGAGTATATGCCACCGAAGCAATGGAATAATTAACAATGCAAAAAAAATCTGAAGTTATTTAAAGTAGTTAACGCAATTTAAAAAAAAAACAATTTGATTGTACATAGTCTTCAATAAAGATACCACTTTACTCTACATAAAATGTACCTAATGTATTAAGAAACGACTTAGTTCACAAACCATGGCTAACTGACTAAAATGACATATCATTTTTATTGTTCGAGAGCATGGTACGAGTATTCTCAGATTAATGAAGATCTGAGGGTGTTGTTACAGCATAGACGATTGTTGTCAACAGTGGCAAATATAAACTATTTTAGTTCACCATTGTGTCATCAATGTGTTACTGGCAAAGTACTGAGACAAATCGTATTTTCACTGTGCATGTAAGTCTTCCACAAACAGAAATCCAAATCTTCAGATTAGCTATCGGATCTTAGAGCTAGGAGTGCCGAGAGCCTCCGCCTCCGCCAGGGTATCAGGCATCTTGGTGCCCAGGGTCTCCGGCTGCGTGAGGACCAGCACTCCAGAGATCAGCCCCATGGTGCCGAAGAGGATTGACGGAAGACCTGGCCAGTAGTCCGCCTGGAATGGGTAAAGAATTGACTATTAGATAGTAGAAATTATTGATAAATGAACTGATTTTTTCGAGGACGGTACACGGTAAGAAGACCTTCAATTGGATCCTAAGTACGATAATATGACAATTTGTAAGCGCTATGTATTTGATCGAATACTGAAACTATTCTTTAATTTTCAACGGCAAATAACAAAACACCTTTATTTTAGCTTTAGAAAGAACATCATAGCTCGTAATCGATTCTTTATTTATCGGAAGGACATGTTATAAATTCAGCCCAATAAAATGTATTACTTTTTTATCTAAAATATGCATAAATTGTCAATAAAACTACGCAGAAACGACCTTATGTAAATATTATCTTGACGTGTTCCTTTTATGATTACATAATTGATACTAGGTAAAAGTCATAAATAAGCATTAAATACTAAATGGCTTAGTTAAAATAGCTTTGTTTTGTCGAAGGTAAGTTAAGCACGTGTATTAAAAATTTGTTAATCACCCAGATAAAATTATGGGAATTTGAATAAAAGGGATTAGTTACCAGATCCCTCGATCTTCAAGATAATACTCTGTCTGCTACAAGATAATCAATCAGTCAGTAAAAAGTGATAATTAAGCTTCATGGCATTGCAGCAGCTACTGATTAATCTTGTTTTTGTTGATGGCTTGATGTGCGCGCGTATGTAAATGAATTTATCACATTGTTTGGAGACGACGAAAAACATCTACAGAAACTTTTCACAATCGATGTGTAGCTATGATCCAATTCTTCTGGTTGTAAGACATGGATATAGCAGCTCGTTAATTAAAGGACTTTCCAAAATCAAATAGCAAATAAACTCACCAAGACAGGCGTGAGCGGTGCAGTGATGGAGCCGACCCTCCCGATCATGGAGGAGAAGGCGAGCAGGCTGTGGCGGTACTGCGTGGGGTACAGCTCCGACGTGAACAGGTACAGCGACGTGAACACCGCCGACACGCCGAACTTGCCCACCAGGAACAGGACAAGACGAAGAACCGTCATTTCTGGAAAGCATAGAGGGACATTGCTAGGTATTTTGTAACAACCACAACAATTAATTCGTGTCGAGCTCCACGCTTCGAAAGGCACGTTAAGCCGTTGGTCCTGCGCACAGTCATGTCACATTGCTGCCCCACCGAAATACGAGAGTGCACTTGCTTGCGCACTCACAAGTGATTGTGCACTATATTATAGCCCGCATACCTGGCTATTTGGAAGATCGGTGGCCATGGCCAAAATGGCTACGGATATTACTATCAATTTATCTATACCGCTAAACTGGGGCTGAGATTACGGCTAGCCTGGCAGAAGCGCGTACCGTCATTTGAAAAGACGAAAACCATCACATAAATTAAGCTCTGGTCATAAACCACAGGAAGAAAATAACATAACACCACATAAAAATTGTTACATCCCTGTGGTTAATATTAGGCGGTGTCGTACGTAGTCGTATCTTATCCATGGAATACTTTCATTATCTATGCCTTCTAATCATTACTCTTTGCATTGAACTTACAATAAAGATATCCTTGAAGAATATCAAAAGCAAAATATGCATTGATATTTTATCAATTCGTTATCAGTAGGCCATCAATTGTTTTAAATCGCCGCTTTCAGGATTATAAGGATAAGCACTTATTAAGGGCCATAATATTGTGTTAATGCGCAGCACTTTAAATGAAATTGGCTCTTCAAACAAGCTTTTCTGAAGTGGTATCGTTGCTAAGCGTTAAACTTAACATTTCATTTATTCATTACGTTACCTCATCGTCGTCAATATAAATCAGACCAAAATTAAAAGAACAATATAGGATAATAACAGATAGGTAACCTGATTGACTTAGATTTACCACTGAAGTGGATAGTCAAGTTATGTATAAAATTTAATAAAGCTGAAATTTTGCATATGGATGTAAAGTAGGTACTTATAAGTAATTCTGTTAAAATAGCTCTATTCACCAATATACAAATTATGAATGACAACAAAAATAGATTTCTACAGAACTCACCAGTAGGAATGAAAGCGAACGCGATGTTACAAGCAGCACTCAGCAAGAACCCACAGGACAATGTAGCCTTCCTGCCGATCCTATCCAGGACCAGGACCGCGGTGAAGAAACCGGGGATCTCCACAGCACAGGTGAGGATGTAGTTCAGGTACATGGTGTCGGAGAGCCCGGTGGAGTTGATGGACAGCCCGTAGTACACGAAGGTGGTGGTGATCCACCAGATCGGGGTCGTGCAGACACGTCGTAGGAGGACGCGCGACTTGACGATAGTTTTTACCATGCTTTGTTCTGGCTGGAATAATAGGTCTTTTATTATTTTTAATATTTTTATTTGTTAAGCTTTATATTTTCTTGAATGGATAAAATCACATTTCATATATCTATTCAATATCGTGGCAACATATTTGAACCTCTAGGAATTTCATCAAAATATTTAATTGACTAGCTAATTATTGTAATCATAGAAGACACAAAACGTACCACATCAGTCTCCTTGACAGGAGGTGGCGGTGGATTCCTCAAAGCGTACATTGACTTATCGCTGATATGCGTCCTGTTGACTCTAGCCACTTTCTCCAAGATCACTGTGGCTTCATCATACTTCTGCTTGGAAAGCAGCCACCTGACGCTCTCGTCGAGGATCCAGTAGTAGGCGATGATGAGGAAGCAGGGCACGTTGATGGCGATGATCATGTAGCGCCAGGGCTGGACGAGCCACGCCACGGAGCCGAGGATGACCTGGCCCACAGCGAACATGGAGGAACAAGTTGCGCTGGTTACTACGCGGAATTTGGGGCCGACCAGTTCGGTAGCTGAAATCAAGAAAACAAAATAGTTGAATCTACGACTTGACAACTCAAATTCGGCTGGGTCCTTTGCTCGAAACTGCAATCTTTTTCTTCGGCCTAGCGTTTTCCCAGCCTAGTGTCGGGGTGCAACTTCCTGCTTAACTTCTTCCTCTTTGGCCGGTCTTCTGCATTCTCAGGAGAGAGATGTTCTCTGCCATGTCTGCCGTCACGATATAGAGCCAGCGCTTCTTGGGCCTACCGCGTGAATGTTTAACAGCAATACTGCATCATATAAAATACTCAAAGTCTTACCAAAAATATAAGCAGAACTAAAAGTTCCAGCCCCAAGCGTGGTCTGCAAGATCTGCAGCGCGAGGTACATGGGGTAGTTGACGGAGAAGGCGCGGATGAGGCCGATGAGCGCCATGTTGAAGACGCTGATGACGAGCGCGATGCGTCTGCCGAAGCGGTCGGACACGTAGCCGGTGATGGGCAGCACCAGAAGGGTTCCCACGCTGTTCAGAGTACCCGCCAAAGCACGCATCCATTCATCACAACCGAGATCGAACTGGAAAACAAAGTTATGTCTTTAAAGGTCTGATGAAAATTAACATTGAATTTGCAAAACCTTGTAGTCGCGTAATTCTAGGAAAACAATATTGTGATAAAAGTAATACACCTTGGTTACCCCTTTTTGCAATATGTTGTTTGAATTACTTAAATACCTAAACTCTCTATCACAACCGAAACACTACAACGCGTCATAGTCAGCTTCCTAGCCCTTACAACCTTTCCATCAAGAATAGATCATGGAAAATGCGTCGGATTTGGAGCTAAGTTAAACTTAATTTGCAACCCACATAAGACTTCAACGCGTTACTATTGAACCCTTCTCTAATAACATTTCTATAAAGACTCTGCGAAAACTAAGGTTATCCCGACTTACATCATACACGACCGAGTTGTCCCTCGCGTAGACGAAACCGTCGCAGTCCTGCGGCGGCAGCTGTTGGTTGAACAAGTTGGCCGGGCAGGAGTCCAGGGTTCCATTCCCGCCGGTGGGCACGAAGCGCTGGCAGCTCGCGAAGCCATTTTGGGTCTGCGGAATGGTGTTGACCAGCCAGTCCGGGTCGAACGGAGCGCTCTTGTTGTTCTCTCCACATTCTGGGATTCGGCATCTAAACACAGTAACGGGAAAGGTTTTTTATCTTATTGTAAGTGATAACCAATGGACATCAACAACCGCACAAGGGTCGCAGATGCGTTGCCTGGCTATAAAACCTCAAACTCTCCCCAACTGAGCTCTGGCTTACTGACTTAGGCAGTGTCGAACTAACTTTTCCCGAAAATAAATCCATGGATTACCTCCAAGTACCAAACTTCCACTTTCCTGATGATCGGTTTGTTTTGAATTAATTTATAGCCCAGACATAATAAAACACGTGTATCACAGTATATTAATTGAATAATAATAATGAATATGTGTCTTAGTTATCTCAATCACTCGTGCGATGCGAGGGTTAATAGGTATAAATCTTTAATGCATAATTACATTTGGAGCACAGTTCTAGTACACACCAACTTAAAATTGGTAATGTTTGGAAAGTTAAACAGGGTTTCCTTTAGCTCGTCATAAGCAGCAAATTATTCCTGGTTTTACTTTAGGCGATTATTCGACAGAGTAAAGTAAAAACTACCTTCGTGGCGCTGTTGCATTCGAAATTCGATGTCTGAACTAATTTATACAATCAAATTAAGCTAACAAAAAAATACACGAGTCGAATTGAGATCACTCTTTTTTTGAAGTCGTTTAATTATATACATTTACATTGTACGTGTAACTAAGTAACTAAAAATTGAAAAATAAATAATTTGAGTTTTCAATTCGTCTCTATTTACAAAAATCTTTTAAACTCCATTTAGTCTTCAATTTCTTACAAGTTATAGATGGTATTTCTTAATTTTTTTACAGACGATTTTACATAAAGAAATGTACTTTGACGGAATATATTTAAAAACTTTTAAAAACGTTACCTGTATTATTATGCATTACCTGTGCGGTATGGAGGCTGCTGAGAACACGAACTCGCTCATGAAGGCCGACATGGCCAGCGGGATGGCCACCAGCAGCAGGTTCTTCAGCTGGAACCTGCCGAACTGCCCCAGCTCGTTCACCAGCACGTCGTCCAGGTCCACCGCCTTCGGAGCAGGCGCCAGGCTCCCCTTACGACTGTCCGCCATCTTGTTTCACGACTTCTCACAAGTTCCCGCCACCACCACGGAGGTTCCAACTCAATAAAAATTCGCGCGCTCCCTCGATTCACTATATATCCTCTATCTCAGCACCTATGATTATAATATCGCATGGATTATCACGGTGCAATAAACAAGGATTAGTGTCTGTATATCATCGGCAAGTTGTTAATCTGCAATGTGCAGGCTTCGGGAGTCAAATAAAAGGATGTTTAGAGCGCAACGTCCGTATAATGACTGCCCTATGATGACATTATGCAGGCTAATATATAGGGAGGTGTGACATACACTACACCTCCCCCGTATTTTTGAAAAAAAAAATAGAATAAATTTTTTTTTTAAACAATAACTTAATTCTATCGTGACATAAATAGAAATCAGTGCTAATTTTGTAACATAAGATTTAGGACATGGGTTGTTGACGATGTTTTACGAATTATTACATAGATTACATTATTCCAAAAATATAATTGCAATTTAAATGTTCTAATTTTAATATTGTTGGGCATTCAACTACTTATTCTATTATTTCCTTTCTTATTATTATTTTCACTTTATTCAAATAATTTGGTTTAAAACATTTTTGAATTTATTACACTTAAATTAACTGCAAATAGCTTTAGTCCTTTCCGTTTTTTTAACACACATAAAAAATAACTTTATTATCCATTAATATTCTGTCGTTCCTTTTAAATCAATCCTATGATCATTCTTATGTTGATGTTTACTTAACTCATACCTACTCTTTATTAGTGGACTGGCCAGTCACTTTACATTGTTTTCATTATTATCATTACATAGCATAAGGTACCTTTATTAATTGTATACGAGTATATTATGGCTTCATTCATAAAAAAAAATATTATTAATACTTTTATTTATAGTCGACTTTTATTTATTTATTATATTATTATGGTACTTCATTTTTTATTTATTTATAAAACTTATTATGTGCGCACTTTATTTGGTACTTTACTTTGGTTTGGTGATAATGAGACACGGTCCAGATGTCTTAACTGTTTGCATTCGATAATGGCCAATAAATAGTTCACGTTTCATTATTTACAATAAACGATTGTGATCTATTTAATGTGGATGATAAGTTTGCTCAAATCTGATTGTTTAGATAATTTATCTTAATGACTTTGTGATGTCGACTATGTCCGTAACATAACGTTTAACATTTGTAGTCATTATGACCTTTTTGTTTCAGATCTTTTGTTGCTCAGTTTGCACTTATAATTTCTGAGATCTTCTTCTAATGAGTTTGCCAATTACAAGAACTTAAGTCTTAACAGCTATCCGCTGGTTATTAGGTATTTAAGAATTGAAACGCTATTTTAGCCAAACTCCACCAAAATAAACATTTTTGTATATTAATTTATACTGGAATTAACTACACGTCGTAAACCAAGAGAGAGAACTTACCTACCTACACTAGGTAAACTTATTTATAGAGTATTTTTTTAAATTCACATCACTTATTCCTACAGGAAAAAAAATAACGAGCGTTAGTTTTTCAACTACCGACGTAAGGATAACTTCACTAACTCCAATTGACAGTTTGATTCAAGAGCAATTAAATATTCATGATCTTATCACAAGTAAAACAAGTTCAGACTCTGTATCTCTTTATTATTCGTACTATATAAATAAATTAATGTTTGTAAACGCCGGTCTTACCATGTCATTACACTTCTGTGACAATATTGCATTATTTTATTTGAACGCTGCATTAAGTGCAACAAAAAGATTTGCTTCTGCAAATGGATTGAAATGTAGGTAGAGGTACAGTTTTGTACGTCATGTTTTGGTATCTAACAAAGACTTCAATACTGATTGTCTTACATAAAAATAATTATGCGGAAAAAACAGTCTTCCTCGGTTAAATGCATCTAACAACTACACAGTTTAACACAAATGCAATTTTGCATACTTGCATAAAGAATAATATTGTTGACTTCTTTTGTTGTTCAATTTACACTACATTTAATTTAACTGCGTGCAGAATATACCAAAAGCCTTTGGATTAAAAAGTCAATCTTATGTTTATTATTTATTTAAGACACACCATCGACAATATCAACATTCATTTCCATTAACATTTTATAAGGATTTTAAGTTTAGGTAGGTATGCGATGTATGCACAAGTAGAGACAAACATACATACCTACTCGTAGATGGTAAATGTAGAATTTTAATTATATCATCAATGTTATACAGTGTTTTGGTACAAACTATACGGTGAATTAATTATAGTAATTTAACTAAAATTAGGTACCTAGGTCGTCGTGATATAAATAACTCTTAAACAGTTGGATAGATATTCACCTGACTTAAGTCCTAGGCTTATGTACGACATCACGCCAAAATCTTCTTAATTATGTATGTTCTTCATCAAAATAAAAAAAAGCGGTTAGGTTTAAAGATTTATTTTTATTTAACTAATTAAGGTAGAACTTATGCATAAAGTAAGGTACACGAAATAATTCTTAAATATCAAAGAAGAGAGATTTATACTAATCATATATGTACTAAAACAAAAAAGTGCTTCATTTTGAGACTAGTTCATAACGAAATGTAAACGGTTGAGCATACGTTACAAGCAATTGTGGATATTGTTCTAGTTTATTTAATAACCATTATCTTTAACTTACTCTACGTCTTGTGCTTAACTAACTTTAGTTGCTACTACTAACTACTTCGTGTTATATTATTAGTGCATTAATAACACTTATACAATTAATACTAATAGTCATCTCAGAACACTTACAACATTGTAAGTGACATTTCACCCATCCTACTAATATTATAAATGTGAAAGTTGATTTGTTAGGATGCTTGCTTGTCCGTCATTCACGCTGAAACTACTGAACGGATTTTTATGAAATTGGGTATACAGGCAGAGTATGGGTTGACCTAGGTGATAGACTTTTTATCCCGATTAAATGCTTCCATGGGACATAACAGAAATCTTGATAACACGGGCAAAGCCGCGGGTAAAAACTAGAAATTATCTAAAAATATTAATATATTGAACTGTATGTTACGTTTCATTTGTCATAACGACGTCAGATCAACTAGCAGCAACACGCTTGGAGGCAGCCGTGCCCAGAGCCTCCGCCTCCGCCAGCGTGTCGGGCATCTTGGTGCCCAGGGTCTCGGGCTGCGTGAAGATCAGCACCCCGGACAGCAGCCCCATGCTGCCGAACAGGATGGACGGAAGACCGGGCCAGTAGTCCGCCTGAAACAGGGCATCACACGATAAGATTTAAGACTTTCGCTTGTTGCAACGCAGGCAAAATGTCAAGCTGTAAGTAGTACCTATAAATAATAAATAAATAAAATAAATAAATGCCTTGGACTAACACACCAATTGCCTAGCCCCAAACTAAGCTAGAAGCTTGTACTATGGAAGCTAAGGAACGGATAGACATACTTAAATACTTTTTATAAACATCCATGACTCGAGTACAAATGCCGATGTTCATCACACAAACATTTGCCCCTAGCGGGATTCGAACCCGCGACCCTTGGTTTTGTAGCCAGGGTCTCTAGCCACTCGACCAACGGGCCTGTCCAACCTATACCCATAGGTAATATGTAATATGTTCCGCACAATTAAATAACGCGTCTAGTCCTGTTATATATCAGTATAACATTGAACATGTCTATTTGATCGGTTGGGGTGTATTATACTCAGTAAATGTACCGTAGTTTAGTTTAGGGTATATTTGTAATTCCACTGTGTCGGTGGCAAAGTGGCTGGCTTTCAAAATACATCAGTCAGATCAGGTGTATGCCATGTTGTTAGGTGTAGGTACAAAAAATGTAAACTTACATTTTATTATTATTGATAGCGTTGTGTGAATGTTCAATGATATTATTACTTTATCAATACTAGATTTGATCAGATAAAAAGTTTGATAACGACTGTTTATACCAAACTTTTACGCTGTTATTTTGTATTTATCTGAAGCAAATTCCTATTTATCTGTGCTGATACTGAAATAATTAAATGATAATTTGAATATTATCAGTACAATGTAAATGCAGAGAAATCCATTCATATCAATGATAATGTTTTGCCGTTGCCAATATTTGCAAAAATTTTTTGCTTGATGAATGCCTGGTATGCCAGCATTGTCTACTTATAACCTAGCTGTAAAGGTCCACCTAAGAAAGATGATGGGATTCATTGAGGATAAATAAATAAATGAATTGCACTAACACACCCATTGCCTAACCCCAAACTAAGCTCGAAGCTTGTAGGTACAATGGATGCTAGGGAACGGATGGACCTACTTAAAAAAATACTCTTTATAAACATCCCTGACTCGAGTAAAAATGTGATGTTAATTACGGTTCATCACACAAAAATTTTCCCCTAGTGGGCTTCGAACCCGCGACCCTTGGTTTTGTAGCCAGGGTCTCTGACCACTAGACCAACGGGCCCGTCAATGTAATATAAGAATATAATACACAAATAAACTCACCAAGACGGGCGTGAGCGGTGCGGTGATGGAGCCGACCCTCCCGATCATGGAGGAGAAGGCGAGCAGGCTGTGGCGGTACTGCGTGGGGTACAGCTCCGACGTGAACAGGTACAGCGACGTGAACACCGCCGACACGCCGAACTTGCCCACCAGGAAGATGATCAGACGTAACGTCGTCAGATCTGGAACGTGAAACGAATGTAAGATTTTATCGGAAATCTGACCCACGAGTGATAGGATACAGAAATCGCAATGAAATCATTTCTTGCTCATGGTGATAATTTCATGAGTTATTAAATTAAATAGGTAGATACATAAATGCCTTGGACTAACACACCCATTAGCGAAAGTTTGTGTTCATCACACAAACATTCGCCGCTAGCGGAATTCAAACCCGCGGCCCTTGGTTTTGTAGACAGGGTCTCTGACCACTAGACCAACGAACCTTTCATATAAAACATACTTCGCCTAACTTCAAACACAACACGCTCCCATGGCGATTTGAGCGTAGTCGTAAAAATATTTGGAATTTCGCACTTCTGGTTTACATTAGTAGTGGAATTTAACACTTTAAACTTACTAGTAGGAATAAACGCGAAGGAGATATTGCAGACAGCGCTCAGTAAGAATCCACCAGCGAGAGTGAATTTCCTCCCGATCCTGTCAAGCGTGAGGACGGCGGTGAAGAAGCCGGGGATCTCGACCGCGCAGGTGAGGATGAAGTTCAGGTACATGGTCTCCGAGAGGCTGGTGGAGTTGATGTTGAGCCCGTAGTACACGAACGTGGTCGTGATCCACCAGATAGGGGTGGTGCACACGCGCTGGAGGAGCACTCGGGACTTCAGGATTATGGAAACCATGCTTGGCTCGTTCTGGAAAAATATTTACATAATAAAAAATTGAGAAATTCATGTCGGTAATAAATATTTAAAACGCCAAACGTATAGGAGAGCCTAATTCATATATGTATATTCTATATGTGTATTTATAGGAGCGTAAAGGATTACTAGTATCAAAAACAAATACAATAAGTAATTACCGTATGTTCTGCTTTGACTGGCAGCGCAGGTGGGTTCAATAATCCATGCATGGATTTCTCGCTGATTTCCTTCTTGTTGACTCTGGCGACCTTCTCCAAAATCAACTTGGCCTGGTCAAACTTTCTTTTGGAAAGCAGCCACCTGACGCTCTCGTCGAGGATCCAGTAGTAGGCGATGATGACGAAGCAGGGCGCGTGCAGCACGATGAGCAGGGTCCGCCAGGGCTGCACGAGCCAGGCGATGCCGCCGAGCAGGACCTGACCGGTTGCGAACATGGACGAGCAGATGGCGCTGGTCACGACACGGTATTTAGGACCGACCAATTCCGTTGCTGAAATAGAAAAGATGATATGATTTAGCGAATTTAGAGAACAATGATAATGGTGGCCAGATGAACGTATGATTATATTACAAAAAAAAATACTAAAAGAGTAAGTTTGTAAGCACAAATACACTGCCTACCCAAATCTTATAGTGTTCATGCGGTCACATTCAAGAACAACTGCTTACCGTGCTTGCTAGGGCGTAAGAGCATAAAATTCCAGTATTTCTGTAATCTGAGTTTTGGCATCGCAAAAGTTCCTGACTTGAATGGATTTCCTGGACCACCTGCTACGTCAATGTAGGTAATACTTACCAAAAATATAAGCAGAACTGTAGGTGCCTGCTCCGAGCGTGGTCTGGAGTAGTTGCAGCGCCATGTACATGGGGTAGTTGACGGAGAAGGCTCTGATGAGGCCGATGAGCGCCAGGTTGAAGACGCTGATGATGAGCGCGACCCGCCGGCCGTAGCGGTCGGACACGTAGCCAGTGATGGGCAGCACCAGCAGAGTGCCCACGCTGTTCAGGGTACCAGCGAGGGCTCGCAGCCATTCGTTGCAGCCTAAGTCGAACTGGAATACAAATTAGTGCATCAGACAAGTTTGGGTTTGTTTTCATATTTTATTTCATAACAACAATTTGACTGCTAGTTATATGCGTTTTGTTTATTTTAGTTCAATATCCATCATCATAATCTTTGCTAAATAAGATACACATGATTAAGTTAAGACGCCCCTGGTAATAACAAATAAGTTGGCGTAAAAATTAACGAAAGCAGTTTAGTGTTTATTTGGTACTTCCCGAGGTATGGGAGGGTTTTGCACTGGAAGGCTCAAAAAAAGATCTTACATCGTAAACGACGGAGTTGGTCCTCTGGTAGACGAAACCATTACACTGCTGTGTCCGGCCCTGGTTGAACAGCGAAGCGGGGCAGACGTCCAGAGTCCCGTTCCCGCCCAGGGGCTCGAAGCGGTTGCAGTTGTCGAAGTCGTCCCCGATGCGAGGGATCGCGTCCGGCAGCCACTCCGGCTCGAACAGGTGATCCTTGCCGCTTTCGCCGCATTCGTGGATCTGACATCTGAAATAAAAGATAAACATAAGTGGTATGTAAAGCTTAAGCTTTGCGAATACTGAATAACCAAGAACGCAATAGCAACATATTTTGAAAACAAAGGAGGTAAGATTTCAGAAAAATAATAATTCATTTTTTGAACTTGGACATAAATTGAATGTCATCAAAAAATTCAAAATAAAAATATTCTTTATTCAATTGGGCTTAATAAGCACAAAGAAAAAACATTTATATGTTTTTTCCCGAACATTTATTTCAGTTAAAGTCAAACAATGCCAATCTTACTTCTCGTTGACTCCCATAAAACAAAAAATTATTTGCCTACACAAATAGTTTTTTTCCTCGTATCAATTTGAATTAGCTTTCAGGCTTATGATTTAGGCTGTAAGGAATTTCTAATGTACCTGTGAGGGATGGCAGCAGCTGAAAAGATGTATTCGCTCATGAAGGCAGACATGATCATGGGGACGGCGACGAGCAGGAGGTTGTTAAGCTGGAAGCGACCGAACTGCCCCAGCTCGTTCACCAGCACGTCGTCCAGCTCAACCGGCTTCGAGGAAGCCATGCTACCCTTCCGACCTTCCTCCATCTTCACTCAAAAATATCCTCTCAAGTCACAACAAAAGTCCACACAAACTGGCTTGACCTCTTCAACTCAAACTAGGACTAAGACCACCCGACAAATCCTCGAAGCATCCTTCCCAAAATCGCAGATCCAATTAAAGTTACAACGTAACGAGATTCCTTATTAATCGTGTGTGAATATAATCAGTAATTGAGAAATACTCAGATAAAAAATTTAAAGCCGATTTGCCTTTCCTGTGATAAGATTTTTAATGATTATATTAATGAGCAATATAATCGGAAATTAGGCAACTTATCTAAAGGTACTTGCTTCTTCTTAATACATTCTAATAAGTATGTTTTATTCAGTGCAGTGTGTAGGAAGACAGCGCGAATGCCTATGGTAAACAGCCTTATAGCAAAATTGTTGTTTGTGTGGTAAATCGCAGTAACACAGTGCACACAGAAGTCGGATAATTAAGGGTTTCATTCAAACATCATTTGTTTGTCATTAAAAAAAACATTAATATTTAAATGTTTTTTAGGTGTTTTAAAATCTTTTCTAGGACCTTCAATATTTGCTGCATTGGCTACATAATATATTTTTTTACAATTCGACGATTTCGAGACATTAAGCCGCATGTCTCGAAATTCTAAATCTTTTAGTATGCACCTACCTTAATTGCCAATAGGTGATAGGGCTCGTGCCTGATAAGAGTAATTAATATTGATTAGTACTAACAATTGACATGATAACTAGTCAACAAATCTACATATTATTATCAAAACTGGAGTACCTACTTTACCAAGTCAATCAGTTGTGTACAATCTGCAAGTGTTAAATGTTGGCGCCATATTTCTAAAAGTCAAAAACTGTGCCCTGATTTTGATTAACCAAACTTTTCAGATCATTTAAAGCTCATACGATTGAATACCTAGCAGATTTGTGACCAAGAGCATCGGATTTCAAATGATTTTTGTATTTTCCTATACACTTCATTGGTATGAAAGGTATAGGGGAGTACTAAAATCATTTTAATAAGAGCTTTGCCTCGCGTCATTATTTGATGTATCGTGTCCTGATTCAGCATTTTCTGTAATGCTCCTCTAGCATATTTTGTAATTCCTCAATATGAAAAGATAATTTATCATTGAGTTGTTGTTATTCAATAGCATTTTATGGAATTACTACTAGCCGTTTGCCCTATCTTTCATTATAATAATCATGAAAATAATTTACTTCAATTGATTTCCTTAGTCTGTTGACTAAATGATTACATAAATATTTAAAAGATTTTCATATCTGTGGTTATCTGTTTAAGCCGGAAAACCTTCAAATCCGTAAATTTATTCAAGTATTTTAGATACGGGCTGATGTTGCAATAAATTGCAATGTTGCCTCATTACGTAACTTTCAAGGCCTCACACAGGTACCTACAAAATTTTAATGCAATTCGCTTCAAAAGTTTTAAATAAAAAAGTTACAAATTGATGATAGGTAAAAGAATGTCTTACTATGCGAAAAATAATACTAGAATGTTATATATTTTTTGTTTTTCTTTTTTTCTGGGGTTAGTGATATGGCCATCAATATTTGCAAGTCAAAGTCCAAGTCTACGTTTACGTAAAGTTCCTTATCTACGCACGTGTATGATGACGAGTGTCGTTGAAAATCATAAACAAATTCTACAAAATCATAATGAACCTTTTTGATGATAAAAAATGTTTTTCCCATCGGTATTTCACCATTTTACGATCAGCCAACTTTTGACATTTCACAAAGGAGAATATAAATAAATACATATTTCACAACATCACATACATTCATGTGACTCCGTTTTAAGTAGCTGAAGTACTTGTGTTACAGACATCAGAATCAATAGTGGTATTACAAATATACTTAAATAGATACATACAATATCACCCAGACCAGGACAAACAGACATGTTCATTGAACCCGCGAACGACCTCTTTTATAATAGGCAACATTTTGACCATTACACCTAGCGGGTTGTCAAATGAAGAGTGTTACATGGAAATTTTGGAGGGGATCTGTGGGCTTTTCTACCCGAAAGTACTATCTAGAACCAAACGGCATTTGTTCTATAAATATCAAAATACAAGTAAGTATTAGACAGCAACACATACTGATCCGAGTCTGTGCATCAGATAATATTAGTACCAACCTTTGTATTTACAATAGAAATAGATAGATGAAACTTTTATATTGTATTACATCATGTACAATATATTTTTTAAGTTTAATATGAAATCTTCATAGGTCACGTGTACAAAATGGTAGCTATCAGCAAATTGGTATCGCATTAATGCCCCTTGTCTGATGAGTTTATTGATTTACATAATTTTGATTAGGTATTACCATATCTAAGATTGGATCATGGTCATAGATAAACCGGTATGTATGTACTCAGTGTATGTAGCACCTACGCAAATTAAATTCAGGAATCTGTGTCCGTCAGAATGGCCGGTCAACAATCATAATTTACTTTGAAATTATGTCTAAGATTTGCTTATTAATTGCTTATATTTGCTTATCATGATAAGATAATTGCTTATTGTATGATTTAGAAGAATTTCAGCATTTAAGGTTGACCGGCCATTCTGACGTCAGGATGGCCGGTCAACCTCTGAGCATAAGTAAACTATGCAAAATTACTAAAATGTTCGTGGACGAAAAATTGCTTATCAATTGCTTATTTCACAATATATAAAGTTTATACCCTATTATTATTTCATTAGTTGAGTACGAGCTTTTCATTAGTTAACATCGCAAGCGCCTTTAATATTTTATGAGCAAAGTAACTAGTACAGGAAATTGCGTTTAAATGTCAAAAGATTTTTTATTCTTCCCATAAGTTAAGAATAAGCTTAAATTACCCCGTGCGTACCGCGTGCCTGTTAAAAAGTGTGCGAGCAATTAATAAACGAGGTTGTGAAAACAAATAAAATGCACAAAAATGTTAAAATAAGTAGAAGCATTAAGACTGTTCAGAAACCTAAATTTAGTGATTAACTAAGTTTGGAAAAGAAACAAAAATGAATTGAAATGTTTAATTATAATCTAATTATCTACTATTTTTTTTTTCCTAATATCATAAAATTTTGGCTTATTAAATACAATTTGGACAACTTATTTTCTAAAATAAATAATGCAATATAAATTAAAGGTTGTTTCTTAGGTTCTTCCCGGTGTTATAATACTGAAATATAAATTCTGGTGGTTTATAACCACTTCAGAGTTCAATTATTAAAATATATTAAAGTTTTGACGACCCGCTTGGTGTAATAGGCAAGATGTTGCCTATTACGCAAGAGGTCGCGGGTTCGATCCCCGCACACGACAAACATTTGTGTGCATGAACATGTCTGTTTGTCCAGGTCTGGGTGTTATATGTATCTATTTAAGTATATTTGTAATACCACTGTTGATTCTGATGTCTGTAACACAAGTGCTTAAGCTACTTAACACGGGGTCAGATCAATGTATGTGACGTTGTGAAATATTTATTTATTTATTTAAAAAATGGTAAAATAGCCTATTGCCTTAACGTTGTTAAGGTTTAAGTCATGGTCCGCGGTCCGTGGCTGTATGGCATTAATAAAAAAAGTAAATAGAATTAAGAAAAAAATATTGGCGCGTTTTGACAAGTTGTCTGTCAAAGTTTTCTCCATTATTAATAATTATAAATTAAATACGATACGCAGTTAAATATAAAAAGGCGAGAAAAATTAAAAGGGGAAGGAAGTTTGTAAATTCACTAGAACAACAAAAGCAGGCGTTTTTACCATTTAAAAAGTTTTTTCCAAGTTTTGATAACATTCCTCCAGCTAGTGACCCCGTGTTTACAGAAATAAAAAGTGTTTTACCCAGGCCTATCATCCAACAAGGACTTTTTCTATCAGTTAAAAAGAATTTTAATTTTTTATTTGATGAGCCCGAGAAATGTACAGAAGAGTGTTCTAGATATACCGTTAGTGCTACACAGAATAAAGAAAAAACAGATAAGTCAAAAAAAATAATTTCATGATTGATTTGTATCAATGGGAAAAAATACAGCCAATAAGTAAGCAATTGAGAGTTATTCAATATTCAAAGCCCCTTATCACACGAAAATTCCGTTTGCCGAAACATATGTGGGCTCACATATTACGTGAGGAAATATGGAAGGCAACGAAAATTGCTTGTTCTTGGATTTTAAAACATTATACTATAAAAAATTAGGATCGATGTAATCAATCGCATCACCAGAAGCAGCCAAAAAAAATTGATTCCACATTGCGTTATTTATTTAAGAAAATAAGTTAATCAAATTTAATGATATTAGGAAAATAATAAAAGATAAACATTTCAATTCATTTTTGTTTCATTTCCAAACTTAGTTAATCACTAAATTTAGGTTTCTGAACATTGTTAATGCTTCTTCTTATTTTAACATATTTGTGCATTGTAGTTGTTTTCACAACCTCGTTTATTAGTTGCTCGCACACTTTTTAACAGGCACGGGGTAATTTAAGCTTATCCTTAACTTATGGGAAGAATAAAAAATCTTTTGACATTTAAACGCAATTTCCTGTACTAGTTACTTTGCTCATAAAATATTAAAGGCGCTTGCGATGTTAACTAATGAAAAGCTCGTACTCAACTAATGAAATAATAATAGGGTATAAACTTTATATATTGTGAAAAAAGCAATTGATAAGCAATTTTTCGTCCACAAACATTTTAGTAATTCTGCATAGTTTACTTATGCTCAGAGGTTGACCGGCCATCCTGACGTCAGAATGGCCGGTCAACCTTAAATGCTGAAATTCTTCTAAATCATACAATAAGCAATTCTCTAATCATGATAAGCAAATATAAGCAATTAATAAGCAAATCTTAGACATAATTTCAAAGTAAATTATGATTGTTGACCGGCCATTCTGACGGACACAGGAATCTGGCTTTCTTTTAAAACGTTCGCCATTTACCTAAATCAGTAATTCCGTTGTTCAAGCTCAAGAATAAATGTATTAAACTAGTGCTGAAAATGTCTACATATATCAATTTGAGATAAGAACAAAATGTATAAATATTATTTTCAGGTTCGGGTACAAAATAGAAACAAACACGTATTTAAGGGTTATTATAATTAAAATAACGCCCACAGGGATATATCTTTTATAATCGTCGTCTTAGTTACACCATTTCTTGACAATCTGTTTATTTAAGTATTTTTTGAAACCATACGAGTAGGTATAAGATTAAATAAAGGGAGTTCAAAACATTATCGTATGAAAATTTTAAGATAGTTCTTTTCAATCACAGTTATGCAACGAGATGACTTTGATAAGCATAAAGCGGCCTACAATTATCATTTAAAATACATACATTTAAAATAATGTCCGAGGTGCAACTTATGATTTTTTGAAACAAGAAAATAATTCTTTAAAATTTAAATTTTTTATAATATTACTTAGAAAAAAAAAACTAATATTTATACTCTAAGATTTACATCAGAAACTTATTTAATATTTAGGTATATTGTCAGCATCACAATATTAAGAGGTAAAAATCGATAAGTTTATGTTACCACTTCACCATTAAAATTAAAACAATGTAACCTACACACCCTGGCTCTCAGTCTTTGGGCGAAACATGTTAATACATAATTTGATCACGAGGTAAAATCACTGCTATGAGCAAATAATACTAGGGTTTACACTGTATTTTTACATTATATAAATTAATATATATTTACACATTTACACAATTGACTAAATACAACTTTAAAACAATGTTTTTTTCGTACAGAACATTATATGCTACATTATATAAGACGACATACAGTTAAATATGAACTATACGTATAAATTAAGACTAGCCATAATATAATTAATTTAATACTCTTAACCTTAATATTTAATCATTATCAAAATTAATAAAATTGCCTTATTATTAATTATTCATTAACTAAAGATCACCATTTGTCTTTTAGACGGAATGAATCTTGGAACGGAGTTAAAATTAGATTTCATCTTTTCTTGGACCTTGGCTCCTTTTCATTTGATTTTTCTTTTTGCCGTAAACTACCTGGTTTAAAATTCTGATCCGTTTCTTTTCATGGGTTGGTCTAAGAAGCCTTAAGGGCGTTTTGGGAGGATAGGCAGGAGCGTTCCCATGAGCTTTATCGCTCGCCACACTGCTGTCCAACTCGCGTTGTTACTACGGACATAACGGCGTATCTGGAGGAGGCCTACAACCAGATGTGAGATTTGATAATAATGACAGCTTTGTTTGTTTTGATCTTGTGATGCGCGAGCGTGTCAGAGACCCGCAATGGACTGGGATATCAATGATGTGATCCGGCAGAGAACTTAGGTCATCGACATAGCTAACCGGATTAGCAAGCAGAAGTGGCAGTGGGCTGCCCATATAAGCCGCAGAACCGACAAACCGTAAACGAGTTCTAGAGTGGATACCGAGTTTCAGCAAGTGTCCCAAAAAACGTAGTGTAGGACGCCCTCAGGCCAGGTGGAGTGACGCTTTGCGCAAGATGGCTAGCAGGAGCTGGATGCGAGTCGCGGAGGATCGGACTGAGTGGAGAGCCCTAGGGGAGGCCTATGTCACCTAGGGCTCTCTCTGACTGTGATAGTCTGATGATGATGATCCTGTCTTTGTACTGGTTTCACTGTTCGCTGTTGTTGTGACGAGGCTTCTGCGGCGCATGCGCGATGTTCTCCGCCTGCGCGACTGTGTCGGGCAGGCGCACGCGCAGCGTCTCCGGCGTCAGCAGCATCAGCAGCCCCGACGTGCAAGCCATCACGCCGAAGATCAGGTACGGGAGGGACGGCAACACTGACATCTGGAATTAAGCAATCATCATTTTAATCTGCCTGTTTGAGACATAGACCACCTCTAGATGGCGGGTGATAGCTGCACTCACCATGCTGGGCAGGTGGGATGTTGACTGATAAAATTATATAATTTAAAAGCGGATTCACCGCTCCTTGATAAGTGGTAAGGCCTACCAGAGGCCATCAGAAAGATTTGATCCTGTCCTCAAGCTGGGTCTATCAGACAGTTCTCGGAGAATGGTCAAGACGTAAAAGTAGCGTCTCGTGTAAAAGAAGCAGACACTAATTTCTACGCATTACCTGAACACTATCGCAAGTGAGTGCATAACAACCACTAAGATACAAAAACATCCTTCTCCTTACGTCGAAGTGTGTTGTTGCATTTAAAGCATTTATGTAAGTATTAACTTACCAAGAGCGGCGTCTGCGGAGCAACTATGGACCCAATCCTGCCGAACATGGAGCAGACGCCGAGCAGGCTGTGCCGCACCGTGGTCGGGAACAGCTCCGACGTGTAGATGTAGATGCTGCTGAACGCCATGCTGATGCACAGCTTGCCCAGCATGTTGAGAGATGTCTGCAGCCACTGGAGGGTCTCTGGAAGGGTATAGGGATTAGTGCATTTGGTGGAACAACTAGCGATGAGGATGCAGACAACATGGAAATGATAAGCGCAGTCATGTATGCTGAACTTGAAAGGCCCCGTATATGGAACTTATGTCCACTTGCCATGTGGTGGTGTGAAGTTAATTTGTTAAGCTTATTTAAACAAAAATGGCATAATCGATTTATCAAGACACATCTTAAAGAACTAAAAATAATGTTAAGTCAACCAGCAAAGCAATTTATCAAAAGCAATCTGCTTACCATAAAAGTAAAGCTTTTATTAGGCATGCTTACCAGTAGGAATGAACGGCAACGCGACAAGCGACGCGCCGCAGATGAAGAAGGCCGACATGATGGGCCTCTTCCTGCCGAAGAAGTCGAGCGTGACCACGCTGATGGCGTAGCCCGGGATCTCCACCAGGCACGTGAGGATGTAGTTGACGTACATGTTGCCCGCCAGCGACACCGAGTTAATGGACAGCCCGTAGTAGATGAACGTCACCGTGATCCACCAGAACGAGCAGACGCACACACGCGATATCAAAATCTTCGACTTCAACACTTGCATAACTAGGGATTTCTTTGGCATCGAATCTTCTACTTCTGCCTCTTTAATTTCCTGCTGCGTGGGTTCTGTCTCCTCTGTCAACTGTTTTATCGACTCTGGCGATAGTTTCTTCCTATTGAAGTCTGCTGCTTTGAAAATGATTTTTGCAGCTTCCTTTTTTCTCCCTTTGCTGAGCAGCCACCTCACACTCTCCTCGATAAAGAAGAAGTAGAATATGAACAGAATGGAAGGTGCATACAGGACTCTGGTGAGAGTTCTCCAGTAGGGGATGCCCCAGGCGACCAGCGCCAGGAACACTTGCCCGAGAGCGAAGAAACTAGAGATTATGTTCCCACCAAGAACTCGCCTGTTGAGTCCGACCATTTCAAGAGCTGAAACATAGAAGCAATAATCTTATTATTAGACATAACTTTTAATTCAGGAATCAATTTTTACAGCAGGGACAGTGTCAATGGCTCGACAGGCTGATGATAAAGATGATAATTATATAAATGGCTATGATCTCACCGAGAATGAACCCGCTGCTGTAGACGCCGGAGCCGAGGGTAGCGTCGAGGAACTCGAACACGAGGTACATGGCGTAGTTGGGCGAGAAGGAGCGAATGAGCCCCATCACGCCCGCCGACGTCGCCGTCAATACGAATGCCGTGCGCCGACCAAACCTGACACGAGCGAAAGGGCTAGGTTTACTGGGGATCTAATACGGGATAGGCTAGTTTCACCGTCCTCTTAATAAGTTTGTCACAAAATGAAATGGAAGAGAAAAAGAAAATGATATCCCTTTCAGTGTCTAGTTTAATTATACCTACAACTCCATTTCATCCCATGGGTGACGTAAGAAGCGACTAACTGTTTAATCGTTAACATACAGCCGAAGCCAACCGAGCGTTGCGACTATAGACATAACTCGGCTCTTATGTCAAAGCAGTAAAGTTCATATTTCAATGTGTTTGTATACATGTTAGTGCTCATGACTGTACATAATCGCCCATATCTTCGGGAGACCTACGTTGATCTTTGGCCTGCGGCAGGCTGATGATGTTGACAACCCTTTTTAGATTTATTAGGAAAACAAACACGACAAACAATTTATGTACCTTGAACGTTTTAAAAGTTCCATGATGGAACTACTGATAAAAAAAAAACAAAAGTAGTTCCATTAAAAGTCTAAAAGTAGTCCCTGAGGTATGACTCCTGCGGTTCACTTACGTGTCGGAGATGTAGGCGGTGAGCGGGAGCGCGGCGAACAGCCCCACGCTGTGGATGGTGCCCACCAGCGTGCGCTGCCACTCCTGGCACGCCATGTCAAACTGCAACACGGGAAACCGCACATTACTGGAAGTTTGCTTAAAAAGCGATGGTGTCCTCGTGGACCGCGCCCCACATACGTGGCGTCCGTGGTTCGAAACCAGGCCCACACCTCTGGATTTTTCGAAAAATCTATGTGTGGATTTGTGCCATTAGCTCGGCAGTGAAGGAAAACACCGTGAGGAAACCTGCACATGCAGATTTCCGACTTTATTTCATTCAGAGTTTCTGACTTTAGTTCAGTTAGATCTGAATTTGTAACCATGATCCAATCTGTCTGGTTCCCTTTAAAGGGTTACGAAGGTATGTTGGCAGTCGCTTCACAGTAATAACCAGGCTTGCCATATCCTGGATCATGGTCAAAGCGGGCCCCGCACACAAACGGGATAAACGCTAGGATTCGGATGATGTGATTATTGATTAAATCGGTATCGATAATTTGATTAAATCGGTATTAAAATCTGGAGGGTATTTGAAGTAGTATCCTAGTATCATATAAACATATCTAATAAATAACTACATACTACAATAATGATGAAACATTGCACAATTTTATCATCATTTCAGTGTCCTTAATATTGGTTGGAAGCATTATTATCTACTTGAAACTAATCCTACACTCGTTGTAACACTTTACGTGCCTATCGGATCACTGGTCGCATCGCCCAGTTATTGCTGCAATAACCAAAATAACAATAATAGTGACCCTGGAGGGTTTTCCATACCTCGTTAGAATAATATCTACACTAATAATATTATACAGAGGTAAGATTTGTATTATTATATTTTTGTATGTAACGAATGAACTCAAAAACTACTGGACCGATTTGAATATTTATTTCACTGTTGGCTAGCTACACTATGCCCGGTGAACATAGGTGGTATCAAAAGTACCCTATGGTAAGGGATGATAATTAAGAAAATAAATTACGCTCGGGTGAAACCGCAGGCGGAAAGCTAGTCTTTAATACTTTTATGTGTAGGTACTCGGGATCCAACATTATATTGGTCCCTTTAAAGATAAATTAAGAAACAGCAGAATAATACTTTCAGCTAATCTTTGTAGTATAAATCTGTAGCAGTCTACTGCTATCACAGAAACATCTTTTCATTATATTCTTTTACATGACTGGCACGCTAGACTAGCGGTTGGTGACCCTGATTGTGTGATGATAAGTAATCGACATGAAGTACTCGAGTTCGCGTGTTAGTCCAAGGATATATGTATTTACTACTAGACTCTGCCCGCGACTTCGTCCGCATGGAATTCAAATCCGTTTTTGTTGCAATAAAAAGTTGTTTATTTTCTTTCTCAGGGTCTAAAGATTGTCTGTGAAGAAGGAGATGGCTCAACATCCATACAAAAAAAAACAGTTTGAACAGAATCTTCTTATATCCGTTTTGATAGGGGCTTGTTTATACATTAAATATATGTTTGAGATATTTCCTGACTACTAGTGGTATGGGGTGAGTTTTTTTACGATTTGCAGATTCGCCCATTAGTTAGAAAAAACCTACCTACATTACATATTATTTTTATTGTATGAACAACATAGGAAACACGGGACATATAGGATTTGAATCTGAAAAGAAATCGCCCATCTACGTCGTGGAAAACCTCTCGCCAGCAAGCAAACACCTTCATGCGTTGGCGCGTACTCGCGCTAGTGAACTTAACTATAAATATGTATGGGTACGTAGCGGTCGTGTATACATGCGCAAAACGGACACGTCGGAGTACGTCCTGGTGCGGAGTGCGGAAACATTGGAGAAACTGTCTTAATTTGTTTCCTTATTAGTTTAACGCATTTTTATAATTTTTATAGTATTTCCATACGATAAGTTAAGTATTTATTTTCAAAATGTCCGAGGTCTAAGAACAAATACAACCGATTTTTACAAAGGTGTACAAAGTTGCGATTTCGATGTCATAGTATTATGCGAAACTTGGTTGAACAAAACTATATTCGACTCTGAATTGTTTTCCGATCGATATAATGTATACAGACGTGATCGTGAGAGTAGTGGCTTCCATCAACATAAGTCAGGTGGCGGGGTTCTTATAGCTGTAGCCAGGCATATACAATCACGTAGATTACCTCAATTTGAAAGTAAATGTGAGGATCTATGGTTAGAAATAAACATACCTTTAAAAAATAAATCAATTAATAAATTATTCTTATGCGGCGTTTACTTACCGCCACCCGTACAAATGCATATGTTAGAACACTTCATTGATAACACTAATTGCGTGTTAGACTCGAACATGACAACATTAATTGTGGGGGATTTCAATCTCAGTGGAATTGACTGGAACGCGGCGGGGTTGTCAGTTGACAAACCGATAAGACCTTTAATAGAAAGTACTTTCCTTGATTTTTTGGCCTTACATAGTTTCAAGCAATACAATAATGTCTTAAATTCTAAAAACAAAATTCTTGATTTGACTTTGTCTAATTTCCATACCCTAAACGTGACTCATAGTGATAATATTCTCAGCACTTTAGACACATACCACCCACCTTTGGAATTTGATATATCTTTTTGTAAAACATCTACATTGGCTGCCTGCTCTTCGGTCATGAGAAATAACTTTTATAAAGCTGATTATGATAAAATTTCCTCCCACCTTAATTCTATCCCGTGGGAAACTGATCTTGCCGCGTGTGTTACAATTGACGAAATGGTTAATAAATTTTATGTTGAATTAAGAAGTGCTATTCTGAAATATGTCCCTAAAAGTCTACCAAAGTCCGCGAAATATCCCCCATGGTACACAAAAGAACTTATTCGTCTTTTAAGAGAAAAAAATAATCTTAGATTGCGGTGCAAGAAATACAAGAACCCTCTTGACACATTGGCCTTCCAGACTATTAAAAAAAGATGTTGTGTACTGGTGGAATCTTGTTATCGAAATTATATAAACGTAATAGAGGAGTCTCTGTTGACTAAACCCAAGGTATTTTGGACTTTTTTGAAAAATAAAAGACTTAATAGTAACTCATACCCTTCTTCTATGAATCTCGATAACTTGGAGGAGAACTCAGGTACAGGTATCTGTAACCTTTTTGCTTCCTACTTTTCGTCAGTATATAGCACTAGCTCATCTTCTCAGGACGTCTCTGTACTAGAAAATCCTACTACGGGTTTCCTAGGACAGATTTCATTCAAACAAACGGAAGTTTTGAAAACCCTGAGCGGTTTGGACAGTACAAAGGGTGCGGGCCCTGATGGTATTCCAGCTCTACTAGCTGTACGCTGCAGTGGCTCACTTGCTTTGCCACTGACCATTATTTTTAACGCATCTTTGGCCTCAGGTGCCTTTCCTTCAACCTGGAAGAAAGCCAAAATAGTCCCTGTGTTCAAATCCGGTGATGCATCTTCTGTTAAAAATTACAGGCCCATCTCGATACTGTCGGTTTTCGGTAAAGTTTTTGAATCCTTAGTATGTCCTGTCTTGTCTCGTCACATAAGGCATTCAATTTCACCCTATCAATCAGGTTTTATGACTTCACGTTCGACAGCAACCAATCTGATCCCTTTTGTGCAACTAGTATCGGATTCCCTTGATTCGCGCATAGCGGTAGATACTATTTATACCGATTTCAGCAAGGCATTTGACACGGTTGATCATAAACTCTTAATCTGTAAACTTTCTCGATTTGGTATTGCTGATAATCTTTTGAAATGGTTCACGTCTTATCTAGGACAGCGAAAGTCGTGTGTTGTGGTGAACGGATTTTCCTCTGAGCAATTTGAGTCGCCATCTGGAGTACCACAGGGCTCGCATCTTGGTCCAATCCTCTTCAATATGTTTATAGATGACGTCACGTCTATTTTCAAATATGCAACTTGCTTCCTGTACGCGGATGACATGAAACTCTGTATGCAAATCAGAGAAAAAAGAGACTCATTACTATTGCAAGAGGATCTGGATCGTCTAGGAGATTGGTGTATTACAAATCGGCTATATTTAAACTTAAATAAATGCAGATATATCCGTTTTTCTAGAACTAAACTAAACGAATCACAGGTATATACGGTACATGGTCAAACACTTGCTGAAGTTGACACAATTCGGGACCTGGGTGTGTTAATGGACAAAAAACTACAATTCCATAAGCAAATAGACCACATTGCCACTAGGGGGTTCCAGATGCTTGGTTTTGTGTTACGGAATGGGAAGGAGTTCAGAAGGACTTCCACAAAAATGCTTCTGTATTTAACTTTGGTCCGTTCTGGACTTGAGTACTGCAGCCAAGTCTGGTCTCCTCATTACGAAGTGCACTCTAAGCGGATTGAGCGAATCCAAAAGAGATTTATGTGGCATCTTTCCTATCAGTCCAACATGGCTAAGAAACTTCCATCCTACGAAGAACGTTTGAAATACTTTGGTTTGGACACCTTAGCTAGCCGTAGACAATTGCTTGATTTAATGTTCCTATACAAAATTATAAATGGAGGTGTAGATTGTCCTAAGCTTCTAAAATCTATAAATTTTAACGTTCCCTTGAAGTTGCCTCGCCGCGATAGATATGTTCCTTTTTTGATAGGAGGGTCAAAAACTAACTTAGGACACCACTCCACTATGAATAGGTTACAGAGGCAGTACAATAAAATTTGCAAGGACGGTGACATTGACATCTTTTCGGACACACCTTACAAATTTAAAAAAAAGCTGAAGGGTATTTTGTGAAGATCTGTTGTTATTAAAAAACAAAGAAATTACTTACCTTGCTCTGTTTTTTGAACCAGTTTTGTTTTGTGTTAGATAAAATATGTATTGTTAGAATAGATTAAAAAAAAATGTCAGACCACAATGCATGCCGTGGTGGCCTATAATTAAAACTGCACTTAGACTGTAATTTAGTACCTAAGTTTCCTTTGTAAGCAATAGTGTAAGTTTTGTTGGCTACCCTATTAATAAAAAAAAATAAAAAAAAAAAACATACAAGCCTTTATCAAAACTGACATAAGATGATTCTGTCCGCGCTGTTTTTTTAGTCATCTCCTTTCATCAAAATCGGTTGAGAGGTTTAAGCGGGAAAGTCAAGTAAACAGACAGACAGGCAGAGTTACTTTCGCATTTATACATAATATACCTAAGTGGGGGAAGTAGGGATCGTCTCACCGTCTGCACAATGGTCATGTCGTGCTCGTACACCCACGCGTTGCACCTGATGGTTTCGTTCCTGTCGAAGGAGTCTGGCGCGCAGGAGTCGCCCACCGCCGGGAACCGCCGGCAGGCAGCGTCGGTCTCCGGCAGCGCCCACGTGCCCCAGTACCCGGGGGTCAGCTCGGGCGGGGACGACTCGCACTCGGGGACCTTGCATCTGGAATTTGTTGCGTGTTTGTTTTAATAATAAATAAATATTTCACAACATCCAGATCTGATTCCGTTTTAAGTCTACAATCTACTAATCTACAGATGTCAGTAATAGGTCCCGTACTGTCACCTTTATTAAATCAAATCACTTAGTCGGGATGCCGATTTAACCATATAAATATAACTTTTTTCACGGCTGTTGGATAGGATTGCCCTATCCAACTTGTTATGGAATAACCATGTGCAACATATTAGTGTGCATTTTGCCACATAATATAACTACATGGCTCAAAGAAACAGACCTTAATCAGCATACAAAAGATAACTGGATCAGTACCGCCGCAACGGAAAAAACACATCAAGACGTCTACTTAACACTTGTTACAATTGCATCTCGTCTGTGATCTATTACACAGCAGACTGTTTGTCTGCGTTGGGTTCAACTTTAAAGAAGGCCTCCCTCCATTAAATGAAATGATTATAAAATAGCATTAACTCTGCCCAAGACCAACACTATATGACTGAACTTCCTTATCAAAAATCATACTGCAAACCCAGAAAACAGGATTTCTTTGGTTATTTACAATTTACATTAAAAGTAGTTTAATTAGGCCCTAACCATACAGTAAAGGCTCCAGCAAACCAATATCTGTTATCATCTTTCATAAATGGCGGCCGATCTTACGATATTAATCGAACTATTATTATAGTGCACAATTAGTGAGTGCGCAAGCACAGGTGCACTCCCTATTACTCGTACCTATATAATTGTACATAGAGCAAAGATCCATACCATTACAAAAACATATGACATACCATTGATATACAAATTACGACTTAGAGAATTCGAATATGTATTGTGCGGTAATTGAACTCCAAACCTGTGTCCAATCGTGCCAATTAAATCGTAAAGGTAAGCCAAGGCATTGGAGTGATTTTCCTTAAAGTCCCGAAGGTGAGTTTGTTTGTCAAAGTCATGGTGACTTAAATGTGTGTTCCTTCCTCATTCTTCGCAAGTCCTTCCTTTGACCTACATTACCATTTTACCTTCATTCGGACACTTTACATTAAGTACAGTTATGAATTGAACTGATTATATTAGTGTCAGACTACTGCGAGCCATTATACACAGGAAATGGGGAGTGACTCCATTCTTGACAACCTTTCTATAATGTGTATTGTAAAATTATTAAGGTCATCATTTAAATAAGTTGCAATTTGCGAGAATCGAATCCGCGATCTATTGTTTTCTTTATAGTCATTCTTAACCTATTTGGTGTCAATTGCAACGACAAGTAATTTTCGAAAAGCTTAACGCTTGTAAACTTTGTAAGTGATTGGCCTTGAATCTATAACCCACTGTCCCAGTTTATAAAAGAAGAAGAACAACAACATCCTTGAAATATCCTGAGATTGTAAGAGAGGACGTGTGTCGTTTAGCACTTGTCTACGCGGCGTACAAACGCATCCTGGTAATTATATTGGTACGCACTAGGTATTACGGCATATTTATACGTTCTCTTTTAGAGATTTTAGTTAATCCAACGGTTTTGATTGTTTTTAACATTGAAACATAGGTGAGGTAGTTAAAACATTGATACTATCAGCTGGTAGAATATGCCTGAATAAAATAAAAACAGTGTTATTATAATACATGCCCTCAGCACACTAATGCAGCTCGATCTAATGACGTATCACTCAAAAATTTACTGCGAAAAAAAATCATCAGCTAAGTCATTGAAAATACCCTTTAAAGGTAATTGCGTATTATTTAACGCAAAATGGGCACGTATTTAAAACACGTGAACTAACATTTATATTGCACGTTTAGTAAGATAAGTGGCGTCTAACATTGAGGAAACTTCTTTTCGATTCTTAGTGTATTAGAACTATCTACCATAGTACAAAAAATATAATTAAAGAACATATTTCAAAAGCATAGGTACGTAAATCAGCTAATAAAACATTTACAGTATAGTAGCGGAAAATAGATAATTTCTGTGCGAAGCTGGAGTCGCTACTTGTAAACAAACAAAAGAAACCCGGTCATAAAAAGTGTCAGTAAATGATCTGCCGGTAACAACAGAGTAATTGCCGAGCACTCACGCGCAACCGATCCGCGATAAAAACTGGTGCACTTATCCGCCTCGTTTGCGGCAATCATTCAAAAAGGGTTTAAGGTAAATGCGACTGTTATTGCCTATTATACTCATTTAAGTGGTAGTTAGATTCGCTATGAACACGATTCGCACGATTTTCCCTATAAAAAATGGAAATATAGTGTGATACATAAATTAAACTGTTAGGCTTAAATGTCGGTTGACAATACCTGTATCATGTATGCCCACGCATTAACTTACAGTATAGATTTGAAGTACATAATGGAGTTCGGAATTGTACCTAAATACCTACATTATATAAATGGCACTATAAAAAAAAACTTATTTTCTTCAGTTCTATATCTACAAAATCGATAAAGATTTTTATAAAGTTGCTAATTTTTTTTAGTTTTTGGCACGAAATCTCGTCGTTGAAGTTTAAGAAGAAGTGTTAACTACGTGATTCCAGCTAGACCGGAAAAATACAATATACTGGGAATATGACCCCAATTATAATAGGAAACCGGTCTAAAGTTCCATTTCCTCCATTTGGCCGTGAAAATGGCAGTACCGGGGGCAATATTAGGATAAAGACAGCTACATTATGTTTTCCTCTAAATCCACACACCTTAGAACAAAGCTATTAAAGCTTATTGGGCTGAAAATTATGGTCTGACAATTGATAAACATTTATATCAGAAAAGGTGTATTCTAATTAGCGAAAGATATGCAAATGATAATATATTAATCTATAATTCACACACTTACGTGTGAATTATAGGGATTAACACGTTATTGATTAGATTCGTCATGTCGTGGGGGCTCGAGCAATGTAACAAAAAATAAGTTTGCTTTGAATAAAAA
Organism: Nomophila noctuella; assembly: GCA_958496325.1. Classification (NCBI taxonomy): domain Eukaryota; kingdom Metazoa; phylum Arthropoda; class Insecta; order Lepidoptera; family Crambidae; genus Nomophila; species Nomophila noctuella. The sequence goes on from OY292493.1 coordinate 258,042, forward strand.
AGAAGAAAAAGGTAAATGTAAACCTATAAACAACAAGCTTCTTTGCAAGACAAGCACACAAGATACACGTTCAATAGGTGGGTGCCCACTGCCCAGGCACAGTTCATATTCCCATAACATTCAGGAATGCATGAAAAACGTAACCGATTCGTAGGTAATACCGGTAACTTCCAAACTTTAACTGAATTGAGTTATTTTCGCAGATAAGAGACTAGTTAGACATTAATTTATTTCAACAAATACCTAAGTAGCCATTATTCGAGAAATAAGAAATGTTAGTCAAGTGTCTGAACATGTTGGCTTGTATTTCGCCAGAAGATACCTGCTTACCTACTTAGTTTTAAAATATTGAGACTTTTAAATTCAAATTAACAATGAACCGATGTTTTTCGGTAATCGGCCATACAAACCAACGACATTGCCTGCCAATTGATACTAATAATAGCTTCGTATTGTCATCAGGCCTGTTTTAAACAAGCAAGTTAACTTCTTATTCTTGAGTTTTGTGTACCTAAATAAAAATAAAAAGTTGATAAGTTATTCAAGACAATTCTTCTTCTGTCTTTTAGATTTTTCAATATTTGCTAATATGTTCAAGTCAAATTCAATTTTGGTTTGGTAAATGCTTTGTTTCGATTGGCTAGTGCAATTTTTAACCTGAATCTTGTGTAAAGAGTACTAGGTTCGACTCCCATGCGAGTTCAAACCGTCGTAACCTGACCATTATTTTGTGTTTATTCTGTGTCTGGTGTATGTTTATACTTTCGAGTGAGGAAGTATATTTTTATAACCATTTATTAATACTGTTAATACCACTTTTGGTGATATCCGTACAAGAGGACTTAACTACTTAAGCTGTGTTCTGTTATTATTTATTAAACGAATGCTAATAATGCTACTTTACCTGTACTCCATATTCGCGGCAGCAAATATGTACTGCCCGTTGTAAACAGCAGCGAACATGATGGGCAGGAGGATGAAGCAGTAGTTCTTGATCTGGTAGCGCCCGAACTGCCCCAGCTCCGACAGGATCGAGTCCAGGTCGACATCGTCTTTGGCTTTTGACATTTCACTCACTACACTCAAGCTGGCCGGTTAAAGAAATGTCTTAGGCTACACCGTGCAGCATTGAGCAATGATTAGTTTTAATACCGTACTGTATTTATTGAACAAGGGTGTGCTAGAGCGTGAAATTATTTTTGAGGATGTAGTCTATTTTTTCTCTTTGCTCTAGGTCTGCACGTTTTGCACTTAAATGTACGGAAGATATTTATCACGATAGTTGTGGTGGTCGTGCTAGCCACGCGTCAACTGGCCAGCCGCAGCCGATGTCAATGCTACACTTATCTGTATCATGCCCTCCCGAGATTACAACAATTGCCGTCTTCTTAATTTATTTTTTCACTAATCGACTTTATACCGCTTAATTTATTCGTCGGTTTGACGAGTTCCTTTCCTTGCACTGTCAAAGAGTGACTGCGTTTGTTTTATCGAAACCGCGAAACCGGTTCGGTTGGTTTGAGATAAAAGTTTTGAAGGTAGTTTTGGAATTTATAATTTTTCAATGACTGATTAATTTTTTGTTGTCATATTTTAGGATTCCGGAAACGCTGCACATCTTGGGTTTTTGACTGTCAGAATTGCATAATAATACATTCAAATTGTAATTTTTTTACCATTGTACCATTATAAGCACAGGGATCGCTGCTACCTATCTCCGTTGATAAAGAACGTCATCGATTTCGTCACTTATAATTTATTGTATTTTATTTATCAGATATAATTATTATCTACATATATATTTTAGCTCAAGGGCAAGAAACTCATTCGAGTGAAACATAATGGGATGTGAGCAATGACACCATTTGGTAGTCAAGTGCACACTCCAAATTAGTTTCCATTCCAAATAGGAATATTAACTACTTACGTATGCTATAATCATAGTAAGTAATTAATTTGTTGAATTTTCACTTTATTTCCTGGCTATAAAACTAAGCTTGGTATTTGAATGCTTTTCTTGCTTGTAATAAAGGACCTCAGTGAACGGATCGGTACCTACTCTAATAAACATACGTGACTGAAGTAGGTAGGTTGATACTTGCTTACAAATGCTAAAATTGATCACAAACATTTTACCCCATGCGCACCCGCAGCACTTGGTTACGTGCTAGGGTATCTTATCCATCCACTACACCGACAGACCGACAAACAAACTGTGAAGTCCTAAAGAATTTTGTAGTTACCTATTAATCTTCAGCTGTTGATTTCATGTCTAGAAAACAAGTCTTCAACAACTTACCATAATTGTCAGACACCAGCTATACCTATAATAAAACAATAATCAAATTCGTACATAACCGATAAGGTAATGTTATCAGTTACCTACTAAGTAATTTAAGTGTCGTAATTTTCCGATCTATAAACCGACCTAGGAATTTTTTTTTGCCCACTTCAGCTAAGGTGATCCCTGTGACAGGTATACTTTTTATACGAAATTAAACTTTATTTCAAGGCACTAAGTTTTACGAGTAGTTTTTATGATTTTCCGAAGGGAGATACTTAAGAATATTGGCGATTTTCCTTTGAACGCAAACTGCACCGTGATCAATTTAGCTGAAATGGACTATAAATGTGTTTTAATGAAGGTCTATCTGAGTTGATCTTCGGGCGGTATTCTTACAATAAAGGAACCACACAACAGAAAATACTTTGCCTGCTTGCTACATTTTAAAAAACCGGCCAAGAGCGTGTCGGACACGCCCATGAAAGGGTTCCGTAGCTAAAAGATGGCCCGACCGCTTAAGACACCATTTAGTAAGGGCAAGTAGGGCAACTGCACGTCATAAGTTGGTCGAGTTGTATAAAAATAACTATGTATGATACAGTGTTCGCTATAGTTTTCGTTGAAAGTACTTACTTGGAGGTATACAGGACATTTTTTTCAGAATTATTGTAATAGTATTTCAAAAGTTAAGGGGGGGGGGGACGCTCTAATTTTAACTTTGTATTAATATATCTCGAGACTGGGGTGTTTGATCTACATGGTTTCAAGGCAAGTTTTATTGTATTTAAAAATACCTTTTTAACGATACCCCACACGATGGCGTAAGTCGAATTTTTTTTTTCGAATTTACCTTTCGCTGTATGGGAGGGGGCGTAAAAATAATTATTTTTCGATTATTTTAAAAATCAATTCTTGAATTATGACTTTACATCTCTCCACCAATTTTCGTGGCAATCGGTTCAAAAACGGCGGAGAACGAGCCAGGACAGACAGACAGACAGACAGACAGACAGACATGACGAAACTATAAGGGTTCCGTTGTAATGATGTGGCGCGCGGGAGAGTATTAAAACAACTATTGTGTTCGATGTCACGACTATAATGGTTCTAATTCGGTTACACAATGCCTTAAATACTAACTTACATCTAGCCTAATGTGTGGGTGAGGTGCCACACACTACACCTCCCCCGTTTTTTTTTTAGAAAATTTAATGTATTTTATATTTTCTAAATTATATTTATGATTACATACATTATTATGTTAATCAGCTACAAAAAAACACTTATTTTTATAACACATATATTATAGATTACACTTATAGACTAGACGAGTTATTAAAATTGTCAAACACTATTGAAAATGAAAAAAAAAACATATTTGTTGGTTTAATATTCAATAAAATTCAAAACAACCATTGTAAAATAACATAATTTATAACATCGTGTCAACATTGCGGATAAGGAATTAAATTAGACATTTGAACATTGATTAGGTATGCCAATTCCAATTGTTATTAGTAACAGAAAAAAAAAGAATTTCGAGCGATCAATGAAAATAAAAAAATTAAGTCTACATATTTATTTCACCTCTATCACGCTTCCAATTTCTGGCTTTAATGATTGAACTGCAATCATATTATTCTTATTTAATTATTTGTTTCATTTTCTACTATTCTATTACATAAACACTTTTCCACTAATCAAATAATAAAAAATGGTACTCAGACCCCTTTTGGGTTAATACATTTTATTTATATTAGGTGGCCCGCCTTTCATTTTTATATTATCATCATATCCTTCTTCATATCACATAATATTTATTCATTTATTTATCTCCGTTAATATTCATTTACAGGCGGCCTACCTTTTACTACATAATTATTTATTATATTATTTAGGCACAGTTCTTATTTATATCTATAGGGCCGTGTTTAACCACGTCGGATCCGATCATCTTCACGGAGAGAAACTCGTCTACACCATGATCAAATGAGGATCTAACCCTCAACTGTACCCAGTACCATTTTTAATTATTTCCACTTTCAATAACTTTCAAAACAAAAAACCAACTATGATACAAACCTTCAACCAAAATGAATACTCCAGTACCAATATAATATTAATTCCTTTCTTGGGTGATCAATCCAAGTGGCTTCCAAAATATTTTTACTGAAGTATTCCCGTCTATAATATAAAACATTTCATCCAACCTTACATTATAACATTAATTGAAAACTTTTACCTTTCTATAAATCCAATCAATATTTTACATAACTATTACATTTTAATCCTAAAAAACAATAACAAATCAGTTTCAATATTCCTTTATAATTATAAACCAAATTAGTTGCTACTTATGATTCTATGTTAACATTGGCATACCCTATCATTGATGAAGAACAATCACTCTTGGAAACAAAGCTGTATCTAGGTCGCATACCAATCGTATAGTATTACGATCCTAGTCAGTTACATGTAAACAAATTTTTGCTGATGCATGCCTCGTGTGTGGTATGATGAGGCAATGCGATCAGTTTCCGAATATGGTGCACGAATTTTGATGTACCTAGTCATTAATGTACTTCGGAATACATATTTAGTATAGAATTGATGCAAGGTTTTAAACGTCATATTATTACTTCAACATTAGACAAAATAAAATGTTGAACTAATCATATTAATAAGTAGTAAAACAAAAGCAAATGGAAAGAAATTTTACGCATTAATATTAGGTATTTAGTTTTTACTGTCGATGTGTGTAACTCGTCTAGTTTTAAAAATATCATATTACATTACTCCTCAATTTATTTAAAAAAAAAAACTACACTATTATAAAAAAAATTGTCACAGTTAGTTCATTTTTCATCTCTCGATGAGCACCCGGCAGCACCACAACATCTGGGCACCATCATCGCCCAGCTGCCAGCAACACCTTCCTCCATCTGGCTCCATCTCTCCCGGCAGCCAGCACAATATCGCCTTTCTCCAGATTCCACCAATATAGTCCAGTTTATCACTTGTATTCACTTGTATTATAAAGTTTTTTTTTTTAACTCTTTATTTCACTGTTTTTTTTAACTATTTGGCTTTTTTTTTCACAAAATATTTATTTATTTATTTGTGCACAGCACTGCCCCGAAGGCAGCACTGGCAGGGTCGCCATGTAATGATGTGGCGCGCGGGAGAGTATTAAAACAACTATTGTGTTCGATGTCACGACTATAATGGTTCTAATTCGGTTACACAATGCCTTAAATACTAACTTACATCTAGCCTAATGTGTGGGTGAGGTGCCACACACTACACCGTTTTTTGCCATTTGGCTACGGAACCCTAAAAATGGTGTCAACTACTGCTGTTTACTAAATGAATATAGAAATCGGTCAACATTTATTCCCAGAGGTAAGAAAACAACCAAAAAGTCTACTGGCTTTGCTTGTAGTTTGTGGTTTCTTATCTTTGAATTACAGGTAGACAAGTGGTCACTTCAAATTTTACTTGCCATTTCTAAACCCGCCAATGATGCAAGTTATCATATCTTAAGGGCTATTAGGAATGTCTACAACGGGCTTCTTATCAATTGATTAATTTAATTCATTGCAGTATAGTCTGTTTGGAACTGAAGTCGCTTCGGGCATTGTAGACTCGTAGTCATATTACGAGTAAGTAGAATGTCATCTCACTGTGATAACAGGATTAGGGAGTAGGTACGTACATATTTTGTAGTTTGTACTTTACACAAGATATGTATGTCTATTAATGTTTATTTTTAAAATAAGTTAAGTTTAGAAGAAAGTACATGAAATAAATTATTACAAAGCAGAAAAGTTTGATTTTTTGAACGCGCTCCACCTGCTGTTCGATGTTTACTTAGCCGTAGGGGAGCTAAATCCCTCCTAGGCCTAGGGCGCTGCCAGAGTTAAAACCACTGCAAACACTGGCTTCCTGTTTAATTATGAACCAAGTCCTTAAGTCAAGCGAATTTTCCCCTGATTCTAATAAAATAATATGTTTGTTCTGCGTCATGTTGAGGAGAACTATCGATAATTCCATTATTTAACACTGCCTTCATTCCAAAATGTTCAAAAAGAGGGCGCTCAACACGCATCAAGATCATGTTCCGTGATCACGGATATAACCAGTGACTGTGCCAAAAGCTTTATCGTGAGACCAGCGCCGATGGACTCTTATCGCGATGATTTACCGCTGAGCTGCTATTGAGGTATTAGCATGCCACGTGCAACATCAAAGTAATGAGTCGATCGCACAGCCCTTGATGGCTCACGCACCATATTATTGCTTGCAGTGCCCACTCCTGTTTTTATTATAATTCCTGATTATCCTATGGTGTTATCTAAAAGTACATACATAAAAGCATTATTAATTCTTCAGCAGTATTGTTCATAGAGATATTGCACAATTCTGGAACTTGTTGCAGTGTCAATCTTAGTATAAATAGATAGCATTATTTGGTCTGCTTTTTTAGTCACTTTTGGTTTATATGTATAAAGTGGACAAAAACAATAAAACAAAACAATTATGTAACATAATAATTTATTTTATATACTTTTTATATCCTTAAACGTTTTATGTACATCAACATCAAATGCCAAGAACAACATCTACTTGTATTAAAGGTACACAAGAGCACAACAGTTCATAAACGTATTTATACATATATTATAGTTAGACGATATACAATACATACATGGGCGTAGCCAAACTGGGGCAAGCTGGGGCACTTGCCCCACCCTGGGCCCTGGCTCTGACCTACAAGGTGTCTGATTAAACAATGTTTTTAATAACTCTCACAACATCAACAATCATACTATCCGTAAGATATTGCACAAGAAAAATATATGAGATTAACGGCTCAAGGTACAAAAAATCGGAGTGCCCCCACCCTCCCCCGGGGATAGGTTGACTGCTGCCCCACCCTGAGCCCAAAGCTGGCTACGCCCATGAATACATAATATCTTCGCGTAGGCCCGTAGCCAAGATGCCACTTTGACGAATTCGACATACGCTTTCTTCGCGACTTATATAGCCATCCCGCACACGAACTATTTATGTGAATGGAGACATAAGTCGCTTCGAAAGCGTCTGGCGAATTTGTCAAAGTGGCATCTTGGCTAGCCTGTCTGCCCGAGGGCTACCGAGTGGTTACATTATACAAAATCCGATATAATAATTTATAATATCAGTAGTGAACTACATATGACGAATGACCGAATTTAAATTACATTGGTCATGATCTCGCGATGGTTTCATGGACTTATTTTACAATGCTATAGGAAACGACGTCATATCTGACACATACAGATAGAAACTGTTTTTTTTTAGTTTGGAATACTAAACGTGTCTTATATTAAAACTCTTCTAATATCAAATTACGCAATAAATGTTATTAATTAGCACCTAAAGCAATAAAAACAATAATCAGTTTTAAACACCTTCGATGCACTTATTAAGTATCTTCAAACGTTAATTGTTATTGCAAAAATATAATAACTACAATATAGAAATATGTATTTCAGTTTCATCTCTGTATGCATCTTACTCCAGAGTTCAATTGTTAGGGCGCCATTTAAATGCACAATGCACATCTATGTTTGTAGTCTTAAAATTATAACAACACGGTGGGCGCCAATAAGTAATTCCAGGAACTCATCTGTGCTAATAATCATTGGGTTTACCTAGTTGATAGCAAAATATTAATGTACCATATCATGTTAAAAGATATTTTAAATTTGATAATAATCTAAAGAAATCTAAATTATTTTGACGTTTACGTTTACTAAAACGAAAGCATGTTTGTGCTTATTCCCCAGTTAATTTCGTATATTTTATCAATGTTATAAAATATAATGAGATTATAAATAGGTGCATGTATGATTCAAAATATTTAGTGTGGATTAACTGCGCACTTTTATCTTAGCCGATTAATTAAAATTAATCAATCTAATCTATGCAGAAAGTAAATGTCATAAGAATCATTATCACTTAATTCCTGTTCAGATATCATAGAATTCACATTCCCGATGTATTAACATGTACTTACGAAGATTGAAACGCGTAATTCAACGTAGATATAAATAACAAAACCACGATATTATGCTACTGAATATTTTAACTGGCTCTCTAACAATGAAAACTGGAGTTTGTCTCTTTCCAATCTACGACACTAGAAAGGGACATCACAATAATATTACTCTACATTGGAACATTACACGAGAACACTGAGAAATGGAAATGGAATCCTCGATGTTGTTTCGATTAAGGCTTCACATCGAATATAATTATTATCGTAGACATATTCAAATACATGACATTTAGCTATCCGTAGCTCCACAAACACTTATTGGTACAATATTACGACATGGAGTTATTAACAAATTATTGCCAAGATTTAAATCACATTTACATAAAATGATATAATCTGTACGACTACTATAATATAAAGCGTCTGTTATTACTTGTATATAAAAATAATCTCACATCCATTCATCGTTGAAACTAATTGTAGCAGTCGGGTTATGTGAACGCGAAGTCAAAATGGTTTATTAGGAACATTAGATATTTGAAAGGTTTTAATTAATATATACGTCAATGCATTATAAAATATGAAAGCCAAATGGTTTAAGCTTAGTATAAATGATTTAGAAATAAGTAGATCCAAAAACGAAATGTTTTGTGTCTTCGAATAAAATTGGCATTTTTAATGCCAATTTTATTACATAAATAGAATTAACCACAATAACAATAGGCTAATGCGACAATGCGTTCTCATAAGTATCGACTGCCACTCAATTAAACCTATGAAACACACCACCAGACTAACACCGGAGGACCAATCACCAGAGACACCTTAGATAATGACAAATCAACCACCTGAGAACAGAAGTTATCCTAAAACAATACTTGGTAACAAAGCAGCAGACATAAAATAAAAACATTTTCTCTGAAACACCGACATACCGCGTTATTTATGGACGACTTTAAATTAAAAACATAATTATCCTACATCATTGCGTGTGATCCTATAGTTTTACAAAAACAATACCCTCATAGAGACATAGGAAATAAAATAATAAGTTTATTATAAACCGCGTACGAGCCTAAACTTCAATAAAATTGTAATTTAGTTTGTTTGTTTAATAATTTGCACATATTTCTTGTAACTAAAATGGATATTTAGTTGTTTGTGTTGCGAACTATAAACATTTAAATTTTATGATATCGAAACGGACATGATCATAGATATTTATAGAATCGCCGTCAGAGAATGTTCACGCAAAAATTAGCAAAAATTTAAGCTAATTAACATAATTTTTATTTCAATGTTGTATCTTTTAGTTAGTTTTCCGTTCTTAAAATAGAAAAATAAGGTAAAAAATGTATTATGTATTGTAACAGAATGTGTTAAGTGCTTATTATAACAAAGTGAAAACTTGTACAGTGGTCGCAATTCACGATGAAAATAGAAACAATATAATAAATTAAATTGTCATGTCTTAAACTTAACTTTTGTTGCTAACTTATTCGACCAAAAACTACAAAAGGTAACTACAAAGGTCAAGACAAAAACAAGGTTGAACTGTGCTACTAAATGAACTATAGCCTAGCATAAATAAAAAAATGGTACTCTTAGGCTAGCTTACATTTATGTAAAGGTTGGTGCAGAATCTGAAGATGGCAGTATGTCCTTGCAATAAATACTATCGAAACTTACTTTATTTCGTGTTAGGGTTCAACTGATTTTTGGAAAGTTTTGCATTTCGTGTTAATACTCGTAAATACAATTTATATTCCTGTCACGTGAATACAGTTTCAAGCCTCGATGACGCACAACTGGCGGCTGTAGCCGCCATTACTATGCACTTCCACCACCCAAACCAAATTGAAACTTAACTACATAAGCATAAAGTTCGCATTCCAATAAACCAAGATAATAGCCCCAAATTAATAACTGTTACCAACAGGAAACCATAGTTCACAGGAGTACCTATAAGCCATCTCATCGTACAATTACGGAGAACTAACAGCTCGTAATAAATGATTATATTCTTCTAACATCATCAGTACTGTTCTATGTATCTTTTCGTTCAATAAATCATGGTACACTTATCAAAAAATATACAGTTGTTCTAATATATCTTCAACATATTTTTAACACGGAAAACAATAATTATAAGACGCAGCAATCACTCAGTTATGATACCTACATTTAATACATGTACTTCCCTAAAGTTGATTTCTCGAATGCTTCTAATGTATGAATGTGACAAGTTTTGTTTTAAAGAACAACACATCATATGTTTTGCTCTTTCAAAAATCAAAAAACTTTTTTTTCGTATAAAACCACAATAAAGGGGTTATCGTGAAGAAATTTATGATGAATAACTTAAAGCAAACTTTAGAGAAGTATGTACGCATTTAGTCGAGTGCAATGTAGAACATTAGTACAACAATATCATTCAAATTCGTCGACTGCACTTTTACTCCCAATGTTTAATTAAGCTTAAACAATACGTTACGACATCTACCGATGTAACACAGGATGCTACGTTAGGAATATGCACCTACACCTTTGGGTGGTATTATTGCAGTATCTCGAAGCCTATTAAAAAAAACAGATAAAATAACTCTTGATCGTCGTTTGGTTAAATATCATTAAATCTTCCAACTTTAAATTCAATAATGTATTTATATCATAATAAAAACTTACTACACAAAAAAATACTATGTCCCATTCATACACATAATACATATTACAATATTTTTTTTTGTTATGGTAACACTGCAACAATACCACGATAGGACCTACGCCGTGAAATGCCTACTGTCGTTTACAATAAACCTCTGGACGGGAGTAACGGCACACCTTCATTAGATAAATAAGACGACCCTATGGCAGAATATTCAGAAATAAATAAATGTATTAGACAGCACCACTATGCTATAGTCCTCTTTACGTAGGATGATCTGTGTGACAGGTGTTATTTTTATACAAAATTTAACTATATTTGAAGGTAATAAGTTTAAACGAGCTATTTTAAAAGAATTTGAAATGCGAATCAACCAGAATACCGCTACCGAGCAAAAAAAAGGTTCTGACCTAGCATTACTCAATTACTCGTATATACAAAATAAAAGCTTGTTGTACTGATGCGAACGTCATAACTACATAGTTTCTCAAGGTAATTTTGCGAGCATAACTGTGACATTAGGTAGGTCCAATCTTGAGCACGGGTCACGTTCCGGTGTGCCGTCAGAATGCACATAAGTTTGACAATAATTTCACATGACACATTATATACACAAAGAGACAAATATACACATCTCTTAATCATGACTATAAACAGTAATTCAATTTAATATTTTTCCTTAAATCTGATAAGATGTTCACGAAAGCAATATTTTTAACTTGTGTCTGTGATAAACAAAATTTACTTTTTATATAAAGTTCTCCTAGCCTTATTCGGCGATGGCGATCCCTACTGGTTACGCGCACGTGCTTTGATGACTTCCGTGTCCGAACTTTGTCATTTACACCCGGTAGAGAGCTGACCTGCGTTGTTGTAGGTATATGTATAAGAGGTCTTAGGACGGGTTTACCACGTCTGGCGTTTGGCGCCTAACTCTAAAAGACCCATAAACATATTTTACATTCATAGACCAGGAGAGTCGGATTGCGCTACTGCCCTTTAATTAAACTTCGAATGAAGCATTTTCCGCTAGTTAAACATGAATTGTATTTTTTGACTAGCACGAGCGTCCACTATTGTCGTATTATCGAAAGACAATAAATACGTGATAAGCATTTGGTCTAGTACAATTTAATAAAACGTTTGTAAATTATGTTGAATTAGTTGAAATCGCTGTCCGTTGAAAGTAATCAAAACACCGCTTGTCACTAGTGTTTTTCCCTTTGATGAATTCTTTAAGGGTTTTAAGGTGATAGGTTACATTGCGTTTGAGATAACTTATAATATTCCCGTCCTAAGCTACTTAGATTTGTAGTCCGACAGTAAAACAGGAAATATTTTAAATGGGTTATTGTTACAAACGTTCATAACGAATCTGCAATAATTCAAATTCTTTACACTGTGCACATATTTATTTACTGCACACTTTAGGCTAGAATACTGCCCATTGTAAACTAAACATCACACATACATTACTCGTAATGTCTTTTTTTATTTTACAAGGTAACTATTGTCTTGCGTTAAAATACTCGATTTTATAAACGCTTATTGACTTAATTTACGCATTTTAATATATTCGAATGAGATGGCGAAGTATTTGAAGATACATTACCAGTGGTCGATCTTAATTAATTAGAGAGGCTGAAACCTCTCCTAATAGTTTCGAGGTAATAGTCAAATCTGGATAAATCCCAGAAAGATTGCTGCATAACAGCTTTAAAAACGAATAATATTAAATCGGGACTAAACAAAATATTATTATAGTTAGGTACTCTCGTACTTACTGCTTGAAGGCAAGGATTGGAAACAAGAATCATGAGAAATAGGATATAAAGATTACGAACAAAATTGCAAAAATATAAGTGAAACGTTTTCATATTTTTCAGAATTTATAGATAAATCGGATTGCTTACTTGAAAAGGATGTTTGCTATATTTGCAGAGTTATTTATTTAAATCTGAGATTAGACACTTGGGAAATTTGGCAGTGCATGTAGATTTTTAGCCGTCAAATATATATATTTTTTGAGTCGAACGAAACTATTAAATAATTTACAATGAAAAATGGGCGATTTTACAAATTAATGACAAAAAATAGTATTTACATGAGTATAGAAGTTCCGTAAGTCTTTTCGCCGCTTTTTAGGATAAATTATTCAAGTGTGTAGTCATTTGATAGGATTCGTTTTTGTTATACGCTAGCTTCGTGCTAATCTATCGATTAGCCAATCTAATGAAATATCACAAGTGGTAGATTGGCTATTCGATAGATAGTTTATACTAAAGTATATCGGTCGCAAGGTAGATTCATGAATTAATCTGTGTGTGTGCCAAAATTAACAATAAACAGAGATAAATTAGCCATTTCTTGTCTTCGAGAGGAACGACATAATTCCTCATCGGAAAGGACTCGGAAACGGCATAGCTGGCAAATACACGTACCTCGTCGACGTGGTATGAGGATCAGAGGAGGATCCAGGTTTCTCATCGATGCGGAGTCGTCTAAAGACCGGACCAAGTTGACGGAGTCGGACGAGGGCGGGAGTAGATACGCAAGGGGCGGGGCACCGGGTCGGCGCTCGAAGGACCACCGTTGACCCGATTGGCTCCGCTTATAGGTTGACGGAATCAGATGCGAACTCTTCTGTCGCGGGGAACGGTGGATGTGCGGGGGCGGGGCATCAGGTCAGCGCTCGAAGGACCGCCGACGGCAGGGCGGGAGCGCTACGAGCCCGACGTCAGCGGCGAGCGGACGTCGCGGGCGGCGTCGCACGCGCAGAGGCGCAGCACCGAGGCGCGGCGAGGCGCGGGTCAGCGGCGCTAGCAGCAGCGGCAGCGGCGGCGTCACAGCGGCAGCGGCACGGCGGGCGAGATGGCGGCGGCGGCGGCGGCGTGCGGGTGCAGCGCGAGCGCGGCGGCGGCGGCGTCGGCGGCGGGCGCGGGCTCGCCCAGCGCGGCCAGCACGAGCGCGAGGCGGCGCCACGTGTCCGCGCGCATGGGGCCCAGCGCGCACGCCTCGCGCAGCGCCTTCTCCGCCAGCCGCAGCCAGCCCAGCTGGTAGTACGCCGCGCCTGACCACACGCACAAACATACACTCGTACGTGATCACCCAGTCACCGTCCGACGGTGCATTGAATATTATGTATCCTCCCCACACATACATAATTTAAGAACAAAATCAGTTAAGGGGCTGTGTTTTCCCGAGAAACCTCATTGTTATACCCAATAAACTTGAATGTCTCCACACGTGGCAATACAAAAAGTCTTTCAATTATATTTAAAGAATTGTCCATCGAATTGGATTACCATGGTCAAAAAGAAAAATCTAAGCAAACAGATCTCAAGGCTAAAGAGAGAAATCACTCTCCTCTCTAGTCGTTTTCGAACTACTACTATTACTCTTTTTTACAACAATAAAATTCATAAACGAAGACTTACCTAATTGAACCAGGCTATCTAAGTGTGTCGGGTGAATGGCTAGCGCGTTCTGGAAGCACTGCCGCGCCTCCTCCCACTCCGAACTCGCTGCGTGAACGAGCCCCCGCTGCAAAGCGATATACACATATAGTAGAAGTCTAAACCCATGTACATAGTATTTTTTTAAATGTTTTTAGTACTTCCAAGGGTCGTTTAATATAAGGATACTTACTGTATATAAAACTAAATGACTAAATGGCGTGAGGGCCGCCGCTTCGCTGACGCACCCCGCGGCTGCGCTTACCCGCCCTAACCTAGAAAATTATGTCAATAACAACATTAAACATGTGGAAAATTAAAAAAAATATATTTGTACTATTACTTTTCTTGGATCATGCCCAGGCTTTTGATAAACTAGATAACCATTGAATTAATGTGTTTGAATAAAAAACGAAATATTTTTGCAATATTTTCTGCATTACTAGCTGTAAGATCATGTCTGGAAACTCAGTCCAAGCGAATTCACATTTTACTTGTGAAAAAATTAATTTATTTTTGGGTCTACCACAAGGCTCTGTTCTATTACCTATGTTATAAATGTTAAATCTATCAACTTATAGACTCAGGTGGTATTCTTTGAACTGAGACCAAGAAAAACATTGAATTCATCAATGACTTAAGCTGCCGTGACATGATACATTTTTTCTATGGCCCTCAGTCAAGGTCAAAAAGTTCAAATGAATGTGAAAACTGTTCTTCTTATGCCTGGTAAGGCTTACTCACAAGCACAATCATTCATAGTATCGTCTGATATTAAAGGCGCTCCACATTCTGGAACTAATTTGTTTTGTAATACATAACGCGTTTTTGCGTCTCTCGCTTGAACGTGGTGGGTCCTATAAGTGTGGTCCCCGGTCACCTGAGACAGAGGTCGGCGAGCAGCAGCCAGGCGGTGGCGCGCGGCGCGGCGAGGTGGCTGCGCCCGCGCGCGCGCGTCGTGTCCGCGCTCGACGCGCCCTCCGACAGCGCGCGCTCCATGCGGTACACGCCCGCGCTCTCCGCGCGGATGCTCGCTACCGACAAAATAACCAGTTGAAGAGTAGCCAACATTTAGGCTCGTCTTAATAAATCGCACTCAACTCTGAGATCGAACTTGAGGTGCTGTTTTATATGAGAATGACATATCAAGTTCGCACTTAAGATCGATCACAGAGTTGAGTGCGATTTATTAATACGAGCCTTAGTTTAACGAGACGATGATGACGCGTCGATTATCATAAGTCAATAATTAGAATACAATGAATATGACGCGATAACACAAAACCTGTCACGAGTGGCAAAGAAAACAAAAGGTGCGGAAAGCCGAGAGTCGATTAGCCAACCGACCGCGCGATCGGAGCGATGCTACTTCGCTCCTCATACCCTACTTGGTACACGTTGATATCTAAAAAGCGACTATCTTGTAAGCTTACGTGCCGGCGCCTGTTCATAGTTTGGTCCTTATTATTGAGGGTATTTGTTTAAAAACTTTAAAAATGCGCTAGATGGCAATGCGTAGGCGTGAGGTCTAACTGCTATCTAACCAATCTCGTAACAATAAATATGTGAATCTCACCGGCATCCCTGTTGCTGTGCGTGTCGTCGGCGTGCAGCGAGTCGGAGAGCGCGTCGAGCTCGGTGTAGCCGTTGTGCTCGCCCTCGTGCTCCGCGTCAGCGTCCGGGCTGTTTAGCAGCGTCAGCAGCTCCTTGCCCGTCGCTAGCGCCGCCTGGGGACAGATTGAGAGGAAGATATTATAGCAAGGATATATACTAGTCGCGGAAAACCAGCGTTGAATACAAAAATAAAGGAGGCAGACGATTAAATCTTGCACATGCATATCTTTTTTATGGGCGGGGCGTTGATCACCGAGCGCTCGACGAACATCCTGATATCCGGACTTCGTGAGATGGAACAACGAAACTATTTTGCGTGTGTGTGTACATCACCCACACACGCGCACGCCCGCGCCTAGCTACGTCGCATGCGTGTCACGTGTGCGTCACCTCGCCGCTCTCCCAGGTGAGCTGCAGCGCGGCCAGGGCGGCGAGCGGCCAGTCGGCGGCGGGGTAGTGCAGGGACATCACGTGGCCGGGCGCGCCTAGCTACGTCGCATGCGTGTCACGTGTGCGTCACCTCGCCGCTCTCCCAGGTGAGCTGCAGCGCGGCCAGGGCGGCGAGCGGCCAGTCGGCGGCGGGGTAGTGCAGGGACATCACGTGGCCGGGCGCGCCTAGCTACGTCGCATGCGTGTCACGTGTGCGTCACCTCGCCGCTCTCCCAGGTGAGCTGCAGCGCGGCCAGGGCGGCGAGCGGCCAGTCGGCGGCGGGGTAGTGCAGGGACATCACGTGGCCGGGCGCGCCTAGCTACGTCGCATGCGTGTCACGTGTGCGTCACCTCGCCGCTCTCCCAGGTGAGCTGCAGCGCGGCCAGGGCGGCGAGCGGCCAGTCGGCGGCGGGGTAGTGCAGGGACATCACGTGGCCGGGCGCGCCTAGCTACGTCGCATGCGTGTCACGTGTGCGTCACCTCGCCGCTCTCCCAGGTGAGCTGCAGCGCGGCCAGGGCGGCGAGCGGCCAGTCGGCGGCGGGGTAGTGCAGGGACATCACGTGGCCGGGCGCGCCTAGCTACGTCGCATGCGTGTCACGTGTGCGTCACCTCGCCGCTCTCCCAGGTGAGCTGCAGCGCGGCCAGGGCGGCGAGCGGCCAGTCGGCGGCGGGGTAGTGCAGGTACATCACGTGGCCGGGCGCGCCTAGCTACGTCGCATGCGTGTCACGTGTGCGTCACCTCGCCGCTCTCCCAGGTGAGCTGCAGCGCGGCCAGGGCGGCGAGCGGCCAGTCGGCGGCGGGGTAGTGCAGGTACATCACGTGGCCGGGCGCGCCTAGCTACGTCGCATGCGTGTCACGTGTGCGTCACCTCGCCGCTCTCCCAGGTGAGCTGCAGCGCGGCCAGGGCGGCGAGCGGCCAGTCGGCGGCGGGGTAGTGCAGGTACATCACGTGGCCGGGCGCGCCTAGCTACGTCGCATGCGTGTCACGTGTGCGTCACCTCGCCGCTCTCCCAGGTGAGCTGCAGCGCGGCCAGGGCGGCGAGCGGCCAGTCGGCGGCGGGGTAGTGCAGGCGCGCCAGGCGGGCGGCGGCGAGGGCGCGGGGCGCGCGTCTGCCCGCGCACGCGCACGACCACAGCGCCGTCGCCAGCCGCAGCCCGCCGCCGCACTCCGCGCGCGCCGCCAGGCAGCCGCGCGTCGCGTCCTGCAAACAAGGTCATTCAACTATCAAGAACGCGCACAAGATCAGCACAATTGAAGCGCCAAATGCACACTTATTTCGCCCACTTTTTGGATTTCCACTTCCGTTTTCCATCATATAATGTAAGGTTAAATTGAGAGAGGACCATAGAAATTCCCAGTGCAATACATTGAAATAGAAATATCTGTATCCGGCTCGAAGGACCAAAATTTGTAATATTGGTCCTTCGAGTCAGATAGACAATTATTCATCCCATGCACGTTTTAAACTTGTCTCAACTGTTAATCCTGACTCACCATAGCCTCATTGAGCATGCCCAGGTACATGTACTGCAGCGCGAGGTAGTAGAAGGCGAGGTGGTCGTTGTCATCCAGCTGCACCGACCGCAGGAGTAGTTTTAGACTGAGCTCGTTTTCAGATTCCTTCTCGATACGAGAATTTGTTTTCTGTAATATACAAAATTTAATACCTTTATTTTGGCATTTCAGTATCAGAAAATGTCATACTTATGTTGCTTCTACGTTTCAAACTTGGAAGGACATTATATGCTTCAATTTTTGTACCTGAGCTTTCATCTGATGCCCGATGCCCGCGTAGAGACAGCAGCGCGCCAGCATCGGCCCCTCGCTCTGCTCCTCTATCGCCAGCGCCTCCTCCGCCTGCTCGATGCCTTCCTCTATCTGCAAACAGACACCTTGTTGCTTATTGTTAGGGTCATAGAAAGGCGGCTGTTATCATCCAAGTCAGTCATGATCATCAACAGCCAGATGCTGTCAACTATTGGCTAACTGGACCTACACCCGTGCGAGGTTTGGGACTATAAATTCCACTACCCACTCAACTCTTGCGGTTTCCTTTACATCCGATTAGTGGCACTCACTGCGCGACACTCACCCAGCCCATGTTGTAGCAGGTGTTGGCGGCGACGAGGCGCAGCGGCGCGTCGGCGGGCGACAGCGGCGTGGCGCGCCGCATCACCGAGTGCGCGCGGATGCCGGCGCCCCACTGCGGGCTCCCTGCGACACGCAGTCACTGCGCGACACTCACCCAGCCCATGTTGTAGCAGGTGTTGGCGGCGACGAGGCGCAGCGGCGCGTCGGCGGGCGACAGCGGCGTGGCGCGCCGCATCACCGAGTGCGCGCGGATGCCGGCGCCCCACTGCGGGCTCCCTGCGACACGCAATCACCAAGTCACCATACGCACTCTCAGTAAAGTAAAATAACCGATAAATACAAAATTGCGAACTTTTCACAATCAACAAAATGACTTTTCGATCGAATCAAGAGCGACGCTATTAAGATCAGTATCGCGCTCTTTAATTCACAATTTTACTTTAATACACAATCACAACGAATGTAGACTGGATTTTCTTCAAAGGCGATTCGCTTTTCAATAACGAAAAGCTATATCCGGCTCGAAGGACCACAAAGATGTATGAACTGCTGGCTGGTACAATTGTTACACAGCGGCGGCGGCGGTGGCGAGCATGTGTGTCTCACCGGGCTGCATGTGCGTGAGGTGCGGGTGGCGGGGGGCGGGCGGCGCGGCGGCGGCGGTGGCGAGCGCGCGCATGTGTGCTAGTACGTGTGTCTCACCGGGCTGCATGTGCGTGAGGTGCGGGTGGCGGGGGGCGGGCGGCGCGGCGGCGGCGGTGGCGAGCGCGCGCATGTGTGCTAGTACGTGTGTCTCACCGGGCTGCATGTGCGTGAGGTGCGGGTGGCGGGGGGCGGGCGGCGCGGCGGCGGCGGTGGCGAGCGCGCGCATGTGTGCTAGTACGTGTGTCTCACCGGGCTGCATGTGCGTGAGGTGCGGGTGGCGGGGGGCGGGCGGCGCGGCGGCGGCGGTGGCGAGCGCGCGCATGTGTGCTAGTACGTGTGTCTCACCGGGCTGCATGTGCGTGAGGTGCGGGTGGCGGGGGGCGGGCGGCGCGGCGGCGGCGGTGGCGAGCGCGCGCATGTGTGCTAGTACGTGTGTCTCACCGGGCTGCATGTGCGTGAGGTGCGGGTGGCGGGGGGCGGGCGGCGCGGCGGCGGCGGTGGCGAGCGCGCGCATGTGTGCTAGTACGTGTGTCTCACCGGGCTGCATGTGCGTGAGGTGCGGGTGGCGGGGGGCGGGCGGCGCGGCGGCGGCGGTGGCGAGCGCGCGCATGTGTGCTAGTACGTGTGTCTCACCGGGCTGCATGTGCGTGAGGTGCGGGTGGCGGGGGGCGGGCGGCGCGGCGGCGGCGGTGGCGAGCGCGCGCATGTGTGCTAGTACGTGTGTCTCACCGGGCTGCATGTGCGTGAGGTGCGGGTGGCGGGGGGGGGGCGGGCGGCGCGGCGGCGGCGGTGGCGAGCGCGCGCATGTGTGCTAGTACGTGTGTCTCACCGGGCTGCATGTGCGTGAGGTGCGGGTGGCGGGGGGCGGGCGGCGCGGCGGCGGCGGTGGCGAGCGCGCGCATGTGTGCTAGTACGTGTGTCTCACCGGGCTGCATGTGCGTGAGGTGCGGGTGGCGGGGGGCGGGCGGCGCGGCGGCGGCGGTGGCGAGGGCGCGCTGCCGCCACACGTGCGCGCTGCCGAACGAGAACTTCATCGCGCGCTCCAGCGACTGAGGACAACATCATACACAGAATTTAGATATACCACTCATTTCTACCTGGAAAATACCATAAAATAAATTCAGCATATACTAAATTCAGCCAGGACGGCACAAACCACATCATATCACTCACCTCCAGCACCAGACACAGCTGCCCCCACCGTGTCGCGGCGAGCGCCAGCAGGTCGGCGACCGCGACGGCGTTCTGCAGCGAGTGCGCGCGCGCCGCCTCGAACTCCGCGCTCTGCGACAGCACCGCGTCGCGCACCGCCATCGCCTCGCCCACCAGCAGGAGCAGGACGACTTCCTCGTACTCGTTGGAGGGGACGAACTGGAAACATTAAACACACACAACTTATTAATTACATCAATTGGCGGTGATTGGCCGCCATCTAGGCATTTTTTCTGGGTAGTGCGTACTATAGATATGTATAGGCTAGCGAAACCTACAGCTCTTGCGGTTTCTTCCACGCCCAGTCCCGGCTTCCGGATGAGGTTTCTTTCGCGCCCAGTTTTCCCATTTACAATGGCCTTGCAGAGGCCTTAAGTATATTTTGATTTTTATTGAGTCCCGGGTTCCGGTGAGTGTCATCTCAATACCAGCCAATACACGTACTCATGACTACCTCGCCCCAATGTTCCGCTTTTGCAGCCCATAGCTAATATGGGCTTGTATTCACTCTGTTTACGCTGATCATCCTTATGTTTAATGAATAACTAAACATAATAAAATAGTGATGATTCACTTCGCCTTATTTACTCAGGACAGTGTATAAGCAGTAAAATCAAATTTTCTAAAGCACATTTTTTGTACATATTGGTTTATTCGATTTCTCAAAATTTAATGAGCACGTTACCTGGTTGATCCCAGCGTACTTCTTGGGCTTCCACGGCCCCTCGGACACGTGGTCGTCGCGCCGCCGCGTCAGCGTGCCGTGGTGCGGAGCCACCGCTATCTTCTCTGGAGCTTTGTACACCTAAACACGCATATTTTACACCGTTATGTAATAAGAAATGTCTTTGGTGTCACAATGAAGTTATAAGTGATGTGATGAAAAAGATGAAATATTGTAGTTTGATAGCACTAATTGGGATTTTAAATACAAATAAACGATTTTCAAAAAGGTTTCTGCAAAACCTCGTCCATTCACTATGACTCATTTCCGTTTATTTTTTTATTTTATTTTATTTTCATTTGATTACAGTCATGCCAACAAAGCTAAAGAGTGGTTTGAATTCAATTAAGTTATATTAAAAAAAAATTGTCACTTCATGAACATATTTTGAAAACCAGAGAGGCATCTTTATTCCTCATTCATTGGTGTCACTCTTATGGTATACCAACCTGTCCTGTGACCCCACGCATGAGCACCTCGGCCAACTGGCGTGCCAGCGTCAGCCGCAGCGCCTGCGTTGACGATGACTCCACTGCCGTCAACATTTCACGATACCTGCAACATGAGAGCCAAGTTGTAAGTGCACGTACCTCTTATAGGGAGGCAAGCGAAGAAGAGCGTGATTGGAAGTGATCACCGCTGCCCATGGACATCAACAACCGCACAAGGGTCACAGATGTGTTGCCTGCCTTTAAGACCCCATACCCTCCCCAACTGGCTCTGGCGACCTTATTCACCAGCAGAAACATAGCACAATAGTTACGAAGTGCTATTACACTGTGATCTTCTGTAAGGTGGAGGTACTTTTCCAGACGCTGTTAGAACATACAGTACATTGTGAATTTAATAAAAGGTGGGAAACTCTTTGCATCTTCGGTTCCATTTGAAATCCTAAATAGTTTTAATCGGGCGCTGAACATAATTATGAGTTGATTGTAATAATCTACAGAAAAAATGGCCTAGTCGGTCCAACATTTACCGCACATTATAATTATTGCACTAACAATGATTATTCAATGCGGCGGAGCGTAGCCAATTCAATATTTCGCTACGCAGTCTTCGCTTCACATCGAAATTTATACTTTTTACAGAATAAGCAGTGTGAAGTGTGGATGGAATGCCTTTGTGGCGATGTAGATAGGTGTCGCCACACCTTTAATTATTGTAAACAAAATAGTACAGCAGAATAAGGTTAACGCCAGCTTAAACTGGAGATCTATCACCAGATCACCTGTTAATTTTTAGTACCAACCTGTCAATAGCGTTCTGCAACCGTCCAGCGCGTATGTGTAGTATGGGCACTCGCTGTAGCGCAGTCTCTAGCGTAGGACCAGCGCGGGCGCCGGCCGACTGCGCTCGCTGCAGGTACAGCAGCGTCAGATCTGACGCCAGCTCGAAGCTGCGGATCTAGCAGGACACAGGGATGGTTGTTATCGTTAAATAGATACACACATTTTTCCTATATCATTTACTCTCTGTTTAGCCCTAAGGTTGAGAATGCCATGAGGCATTATATCCGTTGTATATTTTAAAGTCGTGGAATCAAGTTTAAATATATAAATCAACTTTGCAAGTATCAAAATCGTTTAATCATACTGTATAACATTTGAATAGTACAAAGTCAAAGTCAAAGTCAAAGTGGTTTATTTTGCATTTGATGTACATAGAAATTCTTTTGCACGTCTTATCTTTTTTTTAACCTACTAGCACTTCGACGTAAATGGCCTTTTTTTCTTGTCGCAGGGGAAATGCTACCTAATGCATACCCGTTGCCGGGGGGCAGACGGGTTATGTGGGGCTCTCCCTAAGGCATACCCACTAAAACCCCTGCGGCGCTCCCTCATAGTCCATCGATTGGGAGGAGTCAAGCCTTCTACGCGATCCTCCCCGGACGTGAATGACCTACAAGAGTGTTATTCACGGTTCCGGGAAAATAAATCGGACGTCTATCAGGCCTCAACAGGCAGCCTAAGGGCTACACACAGAAGACTCACAGAAATCCAACTCTCATAAAAAATAATACATAAAATAAAATAACGATATCCAAAACCGGAATAAACAGAATGCATAGTTACCATTTCTGTTTCTCGCTCAGCCTGTTTGTACCGGCTCGTGGAGCCCGGTATCGCGTTCTGCTCCAGACATAGGCCTTTGATGGCGTACGACTCCGCCACGATCCGAAGACTCCGTCTGTTTCAACAATGAAGACAAACATAATATTTTACTTGTGTTTTTTCTCGTGAAGAGTTCGGTGACAGGTGTGTTTGTTATGGTAACTTGTTTTAATGGGATTATATCTCACGAGGTTTCCGTTGTTTTCAGCGAAAATCCTAACTCCGCAACAAAAACATTTGTGTACATAAACGTAATAATATAATGCCCTTGAAGTTTTGCAGTTAAATTGAATACATGATAACGTGGATTTTTATCAATAATAACACAATTACGTGATTATAATAATTATTTAAATTATACCTACAGATTAGTGCGTTTCCGGTTTTAGCATACTATTAAATATGACATTTTATGGTTGAATTTTAACAAAACATCTCTTATTCTAAAATAGGTCATTACAACTCATGGCTACAATAATATCATGATGACAACGTGTATTTTAATAAACAATAAAGAAAGCGATTGGCATTAAAAAATCTTTTCTACACCACATTTCATTATTAGCGATAGTTTACATTTAACATTAAAATTATCACTTTTCGTTCGGCTCGCAGGAAACCGCGCCGATAATGACTCACGACTCAAACAGTGAACCATGCATTCGTCATGTTTGACCAGCCTGTTAGCGAGTTTGAATGAATAAGCATTTGCAAACATGTCTGAGCTATAACGGCCTAGAATGTTGATAGCCAATATTAAAGTTGATGATGTATTGGAGTTCAAACACGTGGACGTTACTGTTGTTTTATAGCCTTTGTTAATAATAACAGTCACGTAACCAGCTATGCAACTCACTAAGCGACAATCGTGCAGCGTTGAAATAGTTCTTACAGAATACCAAAAGTACTGTAACCGATTACACAGCCGCTGCGAACAAGGCGTTTTATGACTCTTGCGCTTAGTAAATCGCACCTCTGAGTATTGGGCGCGTAACATATTCAGCGATGTTCGTTGAAATGCACTAAAAAAGGATAGGTATACCGTTTTATAAACCCTTTTTACTCTACTTTACAAGACCTTTTGTTTATATACTAACTATGTCTTTTAGAACTGCGCATTGATGGCTATGGCTGATAGAGGATGAATAATGTTCTGTAAAAATGTAATGTAATATGTATCTGATTAATTTAGAAAAAATATTCCATATGATCAGGTGAAAAGTATACCCGCTGCCTTCTTTTAACGAGTGCTTTTGAATAATAACGTCCTTTAGTTCGAATCCTCTTAGAAATGAATGGGCAAATCACTTAAATAAATTATTTTTCTAGCCTTTCGCACCATTATTAGATCTATTTTCATGAGATGCCGCATTCTTTTTTTCAGTCAATTGATTACTTATTACTTAATCATAATTCCAATAATCAAGAAAGGCCAGAAGCATTAATATTAATATTGTTATCTGAGATCATTCAACGCGCCTCTGATAGCGCACAGCTTGTAGTGAACAAGTGACGTTATCAGCGCTTATCATCTAAGCAGTAATCGTGCGCGCTCACAAGTGACGGCGACGACCTCTGCTGATAAATCACTACTGTATTATAATAATAAGAAAGGTGTACCTTGATAACAACCAGGTGGGCAGACTGATTGTTGACTAGAGATTTTTTTATACGAACATGGAAAATGTAACTTAGCGATTAGTTAGGAAATTGAATCAATTTACAGCGTGGAACATGAAGATTATTTATTCTGTGAATTGAATTATTTAAAAAGGCCATTAAAACTTGATATTTGCAAAGTACAGGTTGATCCCAACTACTTGTGAACTAATTGACATCTGAATTCATAAGTACCTATCTGACTGAATGACACTCGATAGGCCATTGAGTCTTATTAAGGTTTAATATTTAATAGTACCCAACCGCTGAGTGTCAAAAAAGTACATACCTAATGGTATATCGTGAATTTAATTTATAATTTCCAGAAGCGTTGTTAACATTATATATTAATAAAGTAACAAAAAAAGTTTTAAAAAACTCACACAGGCAATTCCTTCTCGGTCAACGTGTTCAGTTCAGCCAGCTTATAATGCTTCAAGGAGTCATCGTACGCTCCGCAGGCATAGTTGAGCTTGCCCAGCAGCAGGTGAGCGTCCAGAGCGACGCCTGCGCGCTTCCCCGCTTCGTCTGTGGCCAGGGTGAGGTACCCGCGGGCTTCGGACAGCTCGCGCTGTGCTCGCTCGATGTTCTCCTTGGAGGGCGGCCATTCGTCGAGGAAAGCTTCGAGCTTGCCCTCACCGATGAGAAAGTGCGCAAGGCTTTCTGGAAGTTTATAGTATTTTATAGAATAAACTAGGGCATTTTATTTTTTTGTTGCGTTTGTATGGAGGGTTGTTAAAATTATTTGTATGGCATAAACATTTGAAAATAAGGCATGCAGTCAGCATCTACAGCTTTAAATTATTTGTTTTTTTTTCACATTCATTGGCTTTATAATATATTAACTGAATTAACTGATAAATTTTAAGAAATACATGTTTGTGAATTCTTAATAACTTGAAACCACCAAACAGTATTGGCACAAATTAAATGAACTTTACGAAAATATTAACATTTACACAAAAAATATACAGTGTAAACAAAAAATATACCTGAACATAAGTCTCATTACAGTGAATTCACTGTTATCATTTAACATACCTATAAAAATACAAAATAGAAGGTATTTATGCCGGTTGGTTTACACATTTGTTAGCTTGATTATAATACTGCAGGTACATATTATTAACACCGAAATACAGATAACCACTAATTACCTCATAACTGTGCCACTTCAATTACAATATAATTAACATACAATAGCCTACAGGTACACAATAGATACTGATGACATTAAACATACGTCAAGGGCTGTTTAAAGAGTCTTCTAAGTGATGGAGATTTAAAAACACATCAGCCTATTGGAACTAAAATAGTATGCATCAAACAATGTTTTTGAATGCAAGCTTTGAGTTTATGCCTCGTTTTATGTACAAAAAAAGATGTAATTTCAAGCATTTCATATAAAAATTGCAGAGGATCGGTCTTAATGGAGAGCCCTAGGAGAGGCCTATGTCCAGCAGTGGATTGCGATAAGCTGATGTTGATGATGATGGTTTTATTACAATTTGATACCTACATATATGGCAATTGTAACATTGCAGCACTAACTTGTAAATTTCTGATTATTCAAGATTCAAAAGATATAAATTAACTCAATAGATTTGGTGTGTAAAAACCATTTGTCCTCTGCATCAACTGGTGAACCATCATACTGGCCGAGTGATCCAAACAAGATCCCTGACCTTCTGGACTTTTTCGTCCTGAAGGGTTTGTCCAAAGAGTACATTAAATTGGACCCATGCTATGATACTCCTTCAGATCACACCCCAGTAATCATAACTATAAGCTCGAAGTTGGTCCATAAAACTAACCCGCTAACCCTGAGCAACAAATATACAGACTGGGAAGGTTTTAGGCATTACATCAATGAAAACATTGAGCTAAAAGTAGCCTTGAAAACACCAGATGACATCGACAACGCGACCACCTACATCACCAGATTGATCCAGACAGGATGTTGGATGCATACTCCAGAGGTCTCACATACAGCTGGTCCAGTAAACTACCCACTCAATATAAAACAGGCAGTACTAGAGAAAAGACGCCTTCGACGGATTTGGCACCAAACTAGATTGAGAGAAGACAAAACAAACTTCAACAGGGCAAGCAATAACCTAAAAATCCTCCTCCAAGAATGGGATAATAATACCCTTCAAGACCGCCTGGAGACGCTTTCCCCCTCAGCATCTTCCAACTACTCCCTTTGGAAATTCACGAAGAATTTTACAAGACCTACAATAACCCTGCCTCCTATAACCACTCAACCGTCCGTGGATACCATAGTATCCAAAAAAAATATGTAAACTTACGTCCGTGGATACTATAGTATCCAACAGAGAAAAAAACTTCTTGGTGTATAAAACTGCTTTAAAACGCCATCTGTTGGCCTGTGACGATAGCCCGAGCTTTTAGAACGATACTCTATTAACTAATACACTTAAAAAATCATAGATGGCACTATAGTATGCTTTCTGGACTGAATAATATTTTTTTTTGTTTAGTGTTACCTGTGTGTTTTGAGGGACTTGTGCATGCGCGTGGAATTACTGCTGATTATGTCGTTAGAACTTGTTTTATTATATAATTCAGTTGGTTTTTATTAATCTTTATGATTGTAGAACCACATGTTTGCTGTGTTGTTTCTTTCACGGCGATGAATATCGAGTAAACCCATTATTACGAGAGGCTGTGACTTTCGTGTACAAACAATAGCCGCCGATAAGGTTTTTTCTAACTATTCCATAAAATTTGTTTTATTGAAGATTCATTAGTTTGTTATTAACATACCTTTATAATTATTTGATAAAAATACATTAAGTCTGCTGAAGATTTCTTAAAATAACATGAAAGTTACCTACTCATGACGCGACCAGCGATGACCAATGTGAGGGAGAAGGTAATCTTTATGAATTTATTGTACCTCAACAACTGTATAACACAAAATTATTTTGGTATCATTTGAAAGGTAATTTAGCCCAGATTAATAATATATTTTTCAATTGTCACAATCAAATTTAATTATGCCAAAAAAGTTAAGTTGAAATAATTAAATAAGCATTTATTCAAGGTTTTGTATGTTTTTGGCCCAAATACAGAAAAAATTATGAAATTTTATACAATAAAATATATGTTGTGTGATAGTGTATATAATCAGCTTCAGCACAATATTTTTTTTGTAGCTGTAGGTCGTTTAGGTAATGAGTTATGAAGCATTTTTCGAGAGTTCACAAGCCGCAATTTTACGCTGTGACGGGCCGCGCGGACCCGGACGTATGCTTACATAGTCATACAGCGCGCCGGACGGTTGAGTGGTTAAGAATGGACCAAGGATGGGCAAGAACACCACAACAAAAAGTAGATCTATTCGCTAATCACCTCGCGGGAGTCTTCTGCCCAAATGACCCAGGGCAAGCCGAGGCTGAGGACCACATAGATGCAGTTTTAGACGAACCTTACCAAATGTCGACGCCCCCCCGTCCTGTAACAGTTCGAGAGGTATGGAACGTCATTAGAAAGCTAGATAACAAAAAGGCACCGGGTTTCGACCTCATCACAAAGGAAGTACTGTGGCAGCTTCCCAAAAAGGCTGTTGTTTTTCTTACAATCTTATGCAATGGTATCCTTAGGGTACAACATGTTCCACAGTTATGGAAGATATCGCAGGTACTCATGATCCATAAGGCAGGAAAACCAACGAATGAAGTCACGTCCTACAGGCCTATTAGCCTCCTTCCAGTCATGTCCAAAGTATTCGAAAAGATATTACTTTGTAGAATTCAACCAATCCTGGAAGAAAATAATATAATTCCGGCGCACCAATTCGGATTTAGACCTCATCATTCAACTGTGGAACAGGTTCACCGAGTAAGTGATAGGATTAGAAGGTCACTTGAGGAAAAGGAATACTGTTCTTCGGCCTTCCTCGACATCCAGCAGGCCTTTGACCGAGTCTGGCACAAGGGCCTACTCTGCAAAATAAAAATGCACCTTCCTCACAGCTACACAGAGCTATTGAAGTCGTACCTAGCGGAAAGACTATTCCAAGTCAAAGATCATGACGCTACTTCAAAGCTGCAGGAAGTAAAGGCTGGCGTACCACAGGGCTCGGTATTGGGACCCATTCTCTATACCTTGTACACGGCTGACCTCCCTGAAGTGGATGGCGTCACTACTGCCACATTCGCTGACGATACTGCTGTACTAGCTTCCAACAAAGACCCATTGGCTGCGTCAGTCATGCTACAGAAAGGTCTTGATGAAATTTCAAACTGGCTGCAAACATGGAGAATTAAGGCAAGTGCTACCAAGTCAGTGCAGGTCACCTTCAGCCTGCGTAGAGGAAACTGTCCACCCGTGAAACTCGACGGCACAATCTTACCACACCAAGATACAGTGCGATACCTGGGTATCCACTTGGATCGTCGATTAACTTGGCACCACCACATCAAGACGAAAAGGAATGAACTTAACATTCGCTTCAAGGGTATGTACTGGCTTCTGGAGCGTAACAGCAAACTCTCGACGGACAATAAACTTCTTATTTATAAAGCTGTATTAAAGCCTGTGTGGATGTACGGCGTCCAACTGTGGGGTAGCTCCAGCAACTCCAACATCAGCATCATACAGCGAATGCAAAATTCGATATTGAGAACCGTAGCAAATGTTCCATGGTTCGTCAAAAATTCAGAGATCCATACACAGCTGCAGATGAAAACAGTCAAGGAAGAAATACTGGCTACATGTGCGTCATACCGGAGGAGATTGACAAACCATCCTAATGATCTTGCCGTCGGGCTAACAACACAATCCTACCAAAACCGACTTAGAAGAAAGGACATTTTGCCCCCACTTACCTGAATACAATTTAAGGAACTGGAAACTAGAGGCGTTGCCCTCACTGGAGGACACACTCGAACGACAAATGCCGCTCACGACATCTGCTTAAAGTTCTGCAACTGATTGCAGATACAAAATGAGAAAAAAAAAAAAAAAAAAAAAAAGATTTGGTGTACAGTAACAGGCAAAAGTCAGCTTGTTCACCTTCTGCTTATATCTGTTCTGCTTCTGCTTATAGCCGCGATTATATCCGTTTAACAGTAGTTTTATTTCATGAGTAACAGTCGCGTTAACCTAAGAAAACATTACCTTTGCTTATTTATTCAATTAAAACAAACTGCAAAAATACAGATATGTATGTGATAATAGTATTTATATACCACTTAAAATCCACATTCCAACTATTTGATGAATGACTCGTCAGAAGTATATATCTAAGAATAATCAATACTTGACTTACTACTAAACCTTACCGAAATATGTTTGAATATTAGAAATACAAGATAAGCTACTAAAAATGGACAAACCTACACCATGTCTCATGATTTCAAAGCTACTAGTCCCAATAGTTCAAGCAACGAGACAAATGCTGTGATAAGAACCACTCCACAGTTGTCACAATTATTGTGGTGTAAAGCATCTTTATTTATCTAAGATAACAAGCAGTTAATGTAATGTTTACCACAGTTAACAAAACAATACTAAGTAAAATTAATGGAAATGTATTGAATAGCACTTTAAAGTTGTCAGAAGTTTTCTGTTTTGTAATACACATAATGTATTTGGGAAACTTGCGCAGTGTTGTTTACTATGATGTTGCTTATTAACAATTTAGCCAAGTAACATGCTAAAGAGGAAAAAATGTTTTTTTATGTAATGCCACCATGATAGAAAAACTGTCATCAATACTTTACCAATAATAACAATACATGGGCCTATAAGGGATGCATTCATGACCTTTAATATAAGCCATAAATGTTAAGGAAAATAAAATTAAAACTGAATGTGTGAACCTCAGTAGTGCCACCCAATACCCCTGATATGTAAGCGCGGGAATTAAGGTGACTATAATCTGCAGCAAGGACGAAGGGCTTACCATGTTGTGGTGACCTGGCCTTCAGTTGCTGGGCCAAATCAACCACCTTCTTCCAGTTTGACTCCTCTCGACTCTTTTCAATCTCGGTCTCGTAACTCCGGACCGCATTCTTGCTCCGCGATGTCATTTTAGCACATGGACACGACCACTTTTATGTCACACCATCGATTTTAAATAGCACTTCACTTGAACATTGCAAAATTCTATCCTAATTGCAATAGGATTCCCAGCAATTGAAGGCCAAATTTGACAGATGACAACATCCCTTTTGCAGGGCTATTCCGTGATGACGGCCGCTGACGGACGACTATTCACGCGGAAACATTGTCAATAAAAAATATAATAATTAATGGGAATAAAATAATGATATTGATTTATATAATTCTTCTAGAAACAAAATATTTAATCTAATTACGGTACAAGTAAAACTAAAACGGCATGCTTATTCATAACTCAAAAGTGGGCGGATCAAATAATTCAGTTTCAGATTCATTTGGACATTATTATTCATATTGTTTGTTTATTTTCAGTCTGTGTAAAGATAAATTGATCACAATTTGAACTGAATATTAATAATAAAAAAAAATCCTAATCTACCACCTCTATAAACAACAACTTAATGTCAAGTAGGTACTTGAAATGAAATCAAAAAGTTAAGACGAAATCCACAAGATGGCGTTAGTTGTGTTGTTGGGAAACGAAGTGTGAGCAGAAAATGTTCGTATTCAGTATTTTTTAAAATATTTTAATTTGTGTTATATTCCAATATGGGCTGATTTCACGTATCTCAATTTACATGTTAGCATTTTGGTGAGGACTACTTGACCTAAAAGAGATGGCTTAAAAAAAACCCAGCGTCGACTGAGACTTCTTATGCCCGTTTGATAACGGTTTCTAAAGACATTAAATATTATTATGTATTTAGAATTTTCCTAGCTAATGGGAGAATCTGTTAATGACAAAAAACCTTTTCCAAACATTTGGTAGGTACTGAAAATTCCAAAAATTTTTCATGAAAACGATTGTGTATCATTATACCTATATGGATCAAAATACTATAAGGGACCTTCTAAGGTCTTGAAATGTCAGAAATCGCAAAAAACTTTCCCCCGTAAGATCCGTAGGAAACAGCGTTCGAAGATTTACAGTAAATGTACGGGAAAAGTTTTTTGCGATTGACGGATTCTCCCTTTAGTAAGGCTAAATACCTACATAATTATATTTAATGCTTATTTAAGCCTCTATCAAAACGGACATAAGAAGATTCTGTCTACGCCGGGTTGTTTTTGTACGGATGTTGAGCCATCTCCATTTAGCGCGACCTGCTACCAAAGCAGATTTTTCTACGTTATGATAATGCAATTAAATTAAATGAGGGTCCAGAATTCAGACCCTGTAGGAGAATTTTAGAAACAAACTTTAGTTGGCTTAGATCGTGGAACTCGTGGAAGGGAAAAGTGTAATCATGTATATTTTTTTTATTTCAGCTTAAGCGGTACCTGTCACCTGAGTCTGTCACCTGAGCCTGTCACATACAGCTACGCGTCATACACGTAGGTAGGTAAACCAATTCTGTCATTGCGGTTTCAGCATTCTATGAGAAAAGATTCAGCTTCACCTATGAACTGAACTTACCTATGAAGTATTTGTTCGATTTTAACGATGGACAAACATCCACAGCACCAGAAGGTGTGGGCTAGGTTCCCGCTCAGAGCTATTACTAGCATTTTGTGAAATTAATTAATATCTCACTGTATTTTTGGGCTAGCTTTAACTTAATGTGTGTACAAAATGGAAGCTTTTTTGAAGATAAAATAAACAGCACATACCTACTTAGTCTGATATTGTGTTGTAACATCGAAATTAACTTGTGTTATTTTTAACCGACTTCAAAAAAAGAAGGAGGTTCTCAATTCGTCCGTATGTTTTTTTTTTTATGTATGTTCATCGATAATTTCGTCAAATATGGACGGATTTCAAAATTTTTTTTTTTTGTTGGATAGTGTTCAGTTCTGAGGTGGTCCCATTTTCACCAGTCCAGGATCTGATCATGGGATCCAGGAGAAATCGAGGGCAACCACCGAAAATTGTATGCTCGTATGGTGTTTTTGTTACGTAATCATGTTTTACTCAGGTATATGCTTCAGGGTGTCAACATTTGATGCTGCTGTCCTGATGATGATGCTACAGTACTCCTTAGCGGTTAGGAGTTGGAAGGCAGAACTGCAATCGGTCGATGGAAACTATTTAGTAGTATGTTGGGCTTAAATGTTGCTTGTGAGGTATGCTTGAATCAACATCTGATGCTACTGTGCTGATGATGAAGCTACAGTACTCCTTAACGGTTAGGAGTTGGAAGGCAGAACTGCAAGTGGTCGATCGAATGTATGTGGGGCTAACGTGATACTTGTGTATATTACATCCAGACCCACGGCGAGAAATCTCGCCGAGAAGTCTCGCTGGGCCTTCTCACGAGAACAAGTAATTTATCCACACTCTCATTTACTTTTAACAACAACTAAGTTCCTATTAATAATTAAGTTCACGACCCTTTAACACAACTAAAAATCATGAAATAAACTAACTTTTTAAAAAAAAATTAAACCGACTTCAAAAAAATCGTGAACACAAAAATAAACTAAAAATTAAAAAATAATTCCTAATATCTATTACCTAATACTATAATTTTCCTAAACTATGTCAAAGTAATCTTAAACAAACTAACTGAAGTCGGTGCCTGCCCAAAAAAGCAGAAGAGAAAAAGCACCGACTTCAGTTAGTTTGTTTAAGATTACTTTGACATAGTTTAGGAAAATTATAGTATTAGGTAATAGATATTAGGAATTATTTTTTAATTTTTAGTTTATTTTTTATTATGAAATACTAGCCTTCCCTCGCGTATTTTATTTTTTCAAATAACACCATTCGGAAAGGTTTCCGGGATCAAAAGTACCTTAGGCTCGCCGGGGATAGTGTAGCTAGCCAACACGAAAGCCAACATTCAAATCGGTCCAGAGGTATTTGAGTTCATTCGTTATACTTATACAAAAATACGAATCTTTCCTCTTTATAATATTAGTGTAAGTAGAAGAGTAGATTAGTGTAGATGTAGATTAGTGTAAGTAGAAGTGTAGATTTAACGTTTTTAGGGTTCCGTAGCCAAATGGCAAAAAACGGAACCCTTATAGTTTCGTCATGTCTGTCTGTCTGTCTGTCTGTCTGTCCTGGCTCGTTCTCCGCCGTTTCTGAACCGATTGCCACGAAAATTGGTGGAGAGATGCATAGTGGTAATTCAAGAATTGGTTTTTAAAATAATCGAAAAATAATTATTTTTTACCCCCCTCCCATACATCGAAAAGTAAATTGGAAAAAAAAAATCGACTTAAACCCATCGTGTGGGGTATTGTTAAAAAGGTATTTTTAAATACAATAAAACTTGCCTTGAAACCATGTGGATCAAACATCCCAGTCTCGAGATATATTAATACAAAGTTAAAATAAAAGCGTCCCCCCCCCCTTAACTTTTGAAATACTATTAAAATAATTCTGAAAAAAATGTCCTGTATACCTCCAAGTAAGTACTTTCAACGAAAACTATAGCGAACTCTGTATCATACATAGTTATTTTTATACAACTCGACCAACTTATGACGTGCAGTTGCCCTTACTAAATGGTGTCTTAAGCGGTCGGGCAATCTTTTAGCTACGGAACCCTTTCATGGGCGTGTCCGACACGCTCTTGGCCGGTTTTTTTTCTTTATTAATTCTACTCTCCGAACCAGGCAGGAGCTTGCATGTATGTACGGTGTGAGGATGGCCTAAATCTGACGTATGCGATTGTTCCGTGACCCGGCGCAACTAACCGGGTCGTAAACTGCGTTATAAATACGCCTGCAGCCTGCGCCCAACTTCTCCGATCCGAGCCTTTATGTGCCTTTGTCACGACGAATTATTTACTGGGAGTACGTACACCGGCAACACATACCGCAGTAGGTTTTAGTCGTGAACAAATGATTTTCTGAGTTGTTACATTCAAGGCGCAGGGGACAAAGATCCAGGCAGCCTAGAGGTACAGAATGGATTCAGTGTGTAATCATTTTAAAAACCTAGTACAATGATTTTTGTATTATTGGGTCTTGTATTTTGATTTTTGTTCTGTTCGCTGAACTTAGATGAAATTTTAACAGCGGAAATAAATATTTAAAAGCATGAAAATGCTACGTGAATACCAACTGCGTGGCTTTTACACATAAGTTTTACATCTCTTTCTGTTTTCACAATTTATTTCCTATTTCTTCAGAATATATTTTTCTGTCGGCCACTATATTTCACTTAGTTGTCGGTTTTGTATAGTAAGCGAATATCGAACGCAACCCATTTTTTCCGTCTAATGGTAGAAAAATTGGCTTGCGTTCAACCCAATTTACAGACAAAGGAAAAGATTATAAACAGGCAGAAAATCGTTACGAACGAACGTTTCAAATAATAATAGCGACTGGAAACAATACAAAAAAATGGCATTCAATTTACCGTTAAAGAAAGATTTTGTGTGATATTGATAAATTCACTGAGCATTGACGTCAACTCTTTCATAATCTTGCTATGTAGTTATTTAGTCATACGCTTTTTGGTCAGTATTTAAAGCTGAATATTTGTTAGAAAGTGTCTACTGCTATTCCATTTAACGTATAGTATCCTTTCTTTTACTGATTTTCGTATAAGTTTCTATTTGATTCAATTGACTATTAAAAGATCCGATTTTTTTTTCATGAACACAATATATACGAGAAATAAATATATTTCTATTTTTACTACACGGGCGCATTGCGTGCGAAACGCGTGTTGTTTTCTTTTCGTAGCTTTATTATACTTCCCAACACAATTTGCGATTCTTCTCAGTCGTTTCACTCTTGTCAGAGCGGTCGTGGTCATGATGAGTCGACATTCTTGGTGGTGCCTGTTGTGACCTTCCTTACGATTTGTCGCCATGTTGTTCTGTCAGCTGACATTCTTATGCATCGATGTAGGGGATCTCCAACTGCCGATTTTATCTGATCGGCCCATCGCATAGGCGATCTGCCACGCGGTCTGGTTCCTTCAACTTTTCCCTGGACTACCAATCGCTCTATGGAATCATTTCCTCGCCTCGAGACATGGCCAAAAAACGTTAAAATATTGGCCCGCACCAAATCGGACAGACGCTGCGTAATGCCAACATCTCGAAGTATGCAAGTGTTTGTGCGAAATTCCGTCCATGACACACCCAGCATCCTCCTCCAGCACCACATCTCCAGAGCATCTATTTTCCGCTTTTCCAACTCACGTAATGTCCACGTCTCGGATGCATATAGAAAAATGGGAAAAACTAGTGTTCTTACAAGCCTGGTCTTAGTGGCTTTAGTTAGATTACGATTTCTCCATAATTTCTTCAGCTTATCCATTGCAGTCCTGGTGATTGCCATGCGCCTCTTGATCTCATCCACACAGCCTCCATTGTTCGAGATTAGAACACCAAGGTATACGTATGATTGGACCACGTCGCAGTTCGCAATCTGATTCACTTCGGGCGTATTGTTATTGGCGCGGTCTACAATCATCATTTTGGTTTTACTTCTGTTTATCTTCAACCCAAACAATTGGCTTACGCGTTCCATCCTTAAAAGCAAAGCTTCCATCTGGCGAGAATCAGACGCAAACAGGGTGGTGTCATCAGCGTAACGGAGATTTGCGATTTTGTAGCCCCCAACCACAACTCCATCACTCCAGTCCTCCAGGGTCATTCGCATCACAAGTTCCGTGTAGATGTTAAACAAGAGAGGCGATATTATACACCCTTGGCGAACACCTGCCTTGGGATGGAAATTGTCAGAAAGAAGGTTGTCTGTCCGCACTGAAGCTGTTCCATCTTCATAAAGACACCTAAGCAGGTGTACGAGGTGTTTCGGGGTACCCATTTCCAGTAAAGTATTCCACAAAATTGGCCATCTTACAGAATCAAACGCTTTGGAGAAATCAACAAAGCAAATATAAACCGGCTTGTTAAACTCTCGAGCCTTCTCTATAATCTGGCGAACAATGAGAATCTGCTCACGGGTGCCCTTCCCCTTTACAAATCCAGCCTGTTCGGATGCTATTTCCTTTGACAGATAGGCCTTCAAACGCTCATTGATAATATGCAACATTATTTTGCTAGCGTGACTGATCAGAGCAATAAGGCGGTAGTTGTTACATAACTTTGATGAACCCTTTTTATGTAGAGGAGTGAAAACTGTATGAGCCCATTCATTTGGCCATCTTCCCGTTAACCATATCCTATTGCAGATAGCATGAAAGATCGTTACACCATATTCTCCCAAAGCACTAATGGTCTCAATTGGTATCCCATCTCTGCCCGTTGCTTTGCCTTTCTTAAGGTGTTGTATCGCAGCTTTGACTTCCGACCTAAGAATGTTTGGCTCCAGTTCTTCTCTTTCAGGCTCAGTAGGTATTGAGAACTGCCACTGTGGATCCTCAAACAATGATTGGCAATAACTCCTCCAAGCCTCTGAGATTTGGTCTAGTTCAGTGACAACCTGTCCACAGCTGTCCTCGATGGCCCAAGTTTTAGATGGCAGAGATTTTGTTATTAACCGAATTTTATGGTGGAGGTCCTTGGTTTCATACCTACAAGCGTGGGATTCCATTTCCTCGCAAATATTACGTAGGTAAGCGTTGTAGTCCTGTCTGCATTTTGTCTGTATAAGGGCAGATTTCTTGTTAAGTTCTCTGATATCCGCACCAACCGCTTTCATCTTACGACGCTCTTCAACAAGTGCCAAGGCTCTATCAGTCATCCAATGTTGTTTCTTGTGTGTTGTAGCCGGTAGCCTGGACCCATTGACCGCATTTTCGATAAAAGTTTTCGCCCTGTTCCACAATGCATCTGGTGTTTCATTGGCTATATCTGCGTCGTTCCATTCTGCCCAGTTTTCTTCAATGAACGCCCTAAATTTTGGAAAGTCCTGTATTTCGATTTTGCGTTGCTTTTTAATGCTTCTGGCCATTTTCAACTTGAGCTTAAGTTTTGTGATCAAGAGGTTGTGATCTATAATAGATAGATAACAATTTGCGATAGATGCGGCTTATTATTTATTTGTTACACACGGGGCAGACGAGCACGTATCATTTCATCTGACGTTAAGTGACTGCCAGCTCGCAAGACATCACCGGCTCCAGGGGAGTCAATAAGAGCGTGCCAAGCAAACCTCACTCATAATAACGTAAGGATCAGGATGTTCGCAAAAACCCGGTGGGTTTCAATGTGGGAGTTCCAAAGATTTGTGGGAGTAACTCGTAACCCTTTGTGTAAAAAGTGTATCATGTGTGCGCTGCCAGCATTCAAGAATTAAGCCTCTCGTGCGCTCCCATACGCGTCGTTTAAAACACAACAAAAGCTCAAACATTACACTTCATGGTGCAAATTAAAATAATTTACATCGAATAAATACTAAAGTATGATAAACATTCCTCCTTAAAACAAAAACATATTGATCAATTGGATATTGCGTTGTACAATAGGTACACAGTTAGATCTAGATCGAATCGTTCCGTTCCGGCCGGAACACCATTTGTCAATATAACCGATAGCGGCAGCGTTCCCCGCATTAACATTGCCTTTTATTGCCCAACGATTAACCGAACTCACGGAAATAAAGCGGAGAACACGAAACGTAAAAAGTGAAGGTTGAAATTGTCGTTTGATTGACTTTTATAACTTAACTGCTTCCTCAGTATTTACATTCGAGTAGGGGTGGCTTCTGTCTTGGGATTTGTGGTTTTGAGAATTACCACAAAGCACAAGACAGAAACTTCTGGAAGTATTTTTTTATGCATTAAAAAAACTTACTTAAAATTTGGGTACTATGAAATCCACTTAGGAAACGGTGGTGCTGACATGGTGAACAAAAACACGTTCTCCGTACAAAAACAAACACAACAACGGTAGTTATAAAGTCCGCATAAGTAAGTAGTTACAAAGCTCTTAGCTAAAGGTATTGTGGTAGCTTTGCCTTACCTTCAGACAAAAACAAAGCCACCTACACAGGGATGCAAGTTTGCAGAGATATCAAAGATATTGTTTTTACTTCCACTCATGGTTTTACTTTAATCAGTCTTTGAGGAAATCTTATACGTTTTTTAGACCGAAATATTTGATATGTACATACTTATTCGTAGAAACTATTTATTTTCAAGTGTGTTTCAACTACGTAATTCTGCCTCCGGTAGAAATTTCGGTAACAGCCCTAAGCGAAAGGACTCGATGTCTTCCCAGGTGCCATCGCGCGCTGGCACGAGATGATCTGAAGGTCCCGAACGTCGTTTCAACAGCGCGCAGCGGTTCGCTGTAAATACCTACATCATCATTTGCCAAATACCGACCTTGCTTTGTTTGAAGTCTCCATAAAGTCTTTGACTAGAATTACCAAGGAACATCGAGGTACCGTCAACACGCCCAGTTCACTTTAAGCATAAAAAATATAGGAAATAATGATTAAGTCCTAATAGACAATTTTTTGCAAAAATAGTTTTCAATAGATAAAGAAAAAGTATTTTAAGTCTCCGCATATTAAGTAGCTAGCGGCCGCCCGCGACTCTGTCCCCGGTCCCCGTGGTTTTCGGTTTCCGCACACATACGAGGAGGTAAATACCTACTATAGCCTAAGGCCTTCCTCGTCAAATGGACACAAAATGTCCAACACAAAAATACATTTTCAAATCGGACGCGTAGTTCCTGAAATGAGCGCGTTCAAACAAACAAACAAACAAACCTGCTAACAAACAAACTATTCAGCTTTATATATTAGTATAGAGTATAGATTTAAGTAAAACTAAATACAAGGAATTTCTGTTATTTTACGTTTTGCATACATACATGTACGTATGCAGATCTATTCTACTTACAGATGTGACAGATACTTTAATTTCATAAGACATTTACAGACGAATTTTGCTATGATTCTCCCTGTAAACGAGCCCATAACATGCCTATGTGGGTTGTTGTTAGTACAGCAATCGACACTTGGAAAAGCCGGACACGTAAACATCTTCGAATACTAGATAATACAGTCACTGCTAAATAAATAATTCTCCACGGTTGTTCTCGTTTCGGGAGCAGTCTCCCGAACCGTTGGTATAAATACATGTGTGGACATGCTCACGATATTCTACCGTTCTTTTTATTTTAGTCCTACGTCCTAGCATCAATGCTTTAAGAATTCGTAGCAACATTCTCCTCAACACGAAAACGGCTTTCGGCTTTTACGATACCTAGAACTTAAAAAGGGTCCGCACGAAACGACATTCGCGGGAAAAGCAAGTTTAAGTTAACCTGAAATGAACGTTTTTTTTCCGTGTAGTAAATAATAAAGATTATTGGGGATAAAAATGGAATTTCTTAGTAAATGACTTGAAACCCCTGCGCGCATCATATATTCCAACCATGATGTCTATTGATCACCTTGTTTGTTGGATGATTCTCACTGGGTACCTATCTGACCTGAAGCAATACGGTCAAGTATATACCCAAGAACGTATTCATCCTTCATCCTCCATCCATCCTTATCTTAAGTAAGGAAACTAGAGGCTTGTCTAAAGTCCCACAAACAGCTGTCCAATTCGCTGGCCTACACTTATAGAGCGTAATGCGTTGACCTTCAAGTTAAACAAAGCCTACGAATATAGCTGACATAAGAGCATAATGTGCAGAGTTAGCAGAGGATTACACGATGCAGTGTAGGGGGCGAGGGCGCGGCCTTCGCGGTAATCCAACCCCTTGCACCTAGTCTAGTGGACAAGCCTACAGCTAAAGGAAGACCTTGACGTACGTACCTACTTTAATGATTAAGATAGCTTATGCAGGTAAAATCTTCGTTATTAAACTAAAGACTTTTAGCTAATTTAGTTTTCATTGAGGGCCATCCCATAGGTATAATAATAAGTATACGAGTAATAGCGAAGTAATTATACAAGTAATATAGTGTGAATTCCCATGAGACTTGAGATGAGTTCCGATTGTTTCAAGAAGAAATATAAAACAGCCTTAATGAGAAGACAATTTGCAGCCGAAAATCTGAGTCGTGGAAACGGGAAGCTCCTGCCCCTGAATATTTATTTCAAATAAATTATATAACCATTCACACACTCACGCACACACACACACACACACACACACACACACACACACACACACACACACACACACACACACACACACACACACACACACACACACACACACACACACACGAACACGTTCGTTTACTGAGCGCCACTCAAGAATTATTTTATAGATTTTTTATTTATTATTTATTTCTTTATCTAAATTGTCCTTTTTTTACATTAAATTTATTTATTTGTTTTGAAATGTAAGCCCTCGTAACGTGACCCTCGCACAACAGCTAAGAGGGGTGGGGATGGCTGAAAATCAGCGCTGACCTCTGTCAGCACCTGCTGAGCCACCTCCATTTACTTCCCATTTTAAGTCCATTACAATGTTAAAGATTTGTTGTAATTTGTAGTAATAGGATAAGTAGATTAGTTTGTCTAGCTTAAGAAAATTGTACTTTTTTATGGGAGTAATAAAAACATTTTGAATTTGAATAACTTCGCACATAGCTCTAAACGCGGTGTCAAAAGCATGGTACTGGAGCTCGGTCTTTCTGATCACACCGCACAAATTCTAAAAATACCTGTAAAGAAAACGACACAGCTGACATTTTGGAATATTCGAAATCGTGACTTATCTGCTGAAAACTTAACAAAATTTAGGAACCATATTGAAAATCTATCCTTTTCTGAAGTATACGATTTGGAAGATCCGAATGCCGCATACGATAAGTTTCTAGAACTTTTCTGTTTACTATATAATCTCTGCTTCCCATACAAGATTATACGCGTAAAAAATATAAAAAAAGTCAAGTGGATATCTAAGGGAATAAAAGTTTGTAGTAAGAAAAAACGTCAAATGCTATGGCTATATAGATTCTCTAAAACAACAGAAAATAGAAACAAACTTATAAGCTACACAAAAAGATTTAAGAAAGTAGTTAAACTGACACAAAGAGCGCAAAATGATTACTTCATAAAAACCTCTCGTAATAAAAGTAAAGCAACATGGCAGGTCATTAATAGTTGCAAAGCAAAAAGTCCGAAAGAATGTATTATGAGATTAAATTATGATGGAAAGATAATTACTGATCCATACGAAATAGCAAATGCTTTTAACAACCATTATGTTGACCTTATACAAACTAATATCGAAAACGTCCCAAAAGATAAGTCCTCGATACAGCCTACAACACATACTATGTTTATGCTCCCTGCAAACTCAAACGACGTCTTGAGACTCATTCAATCCTTAAAAAACACAGCAAGCGTTGGTTTTGATGAAATTACAACCAAAGTAATTAAGTATGTGGGTGACATTATAGCACCACATATTTCTTTCCTTATTAACCTCTGCATTACTAAGGGAACTTTTCCACAAAGTCTTAAGACAACAATAGTTATGCCTCTTTTTAAGAAGAAAAACAATAAAGAAGACATCAAATGTTATAGGCCTATAGCTCTGATCCCTATATTTTCAAAAATATTTGAGAAGTATTTTTATGAGAAAATTTACTCGTATCTTAATAAATTTGAGATTTTATGCGATGAACAAAAGGGGTTCAGAAAAGGACGTTCAATAGACATAGCGATTTATAACTTATTAAAAAATATTATGATGAATATTGATAAAAGAGTACCCGTATGCACAGTCTTTACAGACATGTCAAAGGCATTTGATCGTGTCTCACACAAAATTCTCCTTGAGAAGTTGGAAAGGTATGGTATAAGGGGAAATGTAATGTCGCTTGTACGATCATACCTTTCCACTAGACAACAGTATACACAGGTAACAAGGATATGCCCAAAAACAAGAACTGAACTGATTTATAAATCGCAACTTAGAGAAGTCAAATACGGAGTTCCACAGGGTAGTGTACTAGGGCCGCTATTGTTCTTACTGTACATAAACGATTTACCCACTGTGACAGTACATCCGATGATATTATTTGCAGATGATAGCACTGCAATCATAAAATGTAATGACGTAAATGACTACAAAGATGACATTAATAATACACTGACAAGCATAATACGTTGGCTTAATGATAATAATTTAGTGATTAATCTGGACAAAACAAATATAATGCATTTCTATCAAAGACTCAACACACAGAGCATAGACATTAAATATAAAGACGTAGAAATCAAACAAGTGACGCAATCTAAATTCTTAGGATTAACAATTGACAGCCAACTTACATGGAAACCTCAGGCAGAAATCATCTGCAAACGTCTAAGTCAGTCCTCATATGCCCTATACAAATTACAAAAAGTGACAAAGGTGGATACTATTGTAATAGCGTATCACGGAATGGTAGCATCAATATTAAGATATGGAGTCATATTCTGGGGAAACTGTGTAGACAGAGAAAGAATCTTTAAGGCCCAAAAGCGATGCATAAGATCAATGTGTGGACTTAAAACAGAAGACAGTTGCGTGCCAGCGTTTAAATACTTAAAATTATTAACATTACCATCAATGTATATTTTAGAAGTGGCTACTTTCGTAAAAAGAAATCCAGAGCTATTTGCCAAGTTGTCGGACAAGCGGCGCAATGCAAGCCGTTCCAAACATGTACACCATCTTTGTGCAACCAAATGTAAAACGGCACTTTTAAAGAAAAGTGTAATGGGCATGGCTCCAACAATATATAACAAAATTCCTGCTAGTATTAAGGAATTGGAGTTAAATCTATTTAAGAAAAAACTGAATATGTTTTTAATTGACAAGTGCTATTATTCTATCCATGACTTCTTGAATGATATTATTGACTAAAAAAAATGTATTAATTAAATTGTACGTGACATTGTAACATTTTCAATTCTTATTTTATTTTGACTGATCATATTTAATATTAAACTATCTATAATGCATGGGATAAAATGTTATTTTCTAAATATTTGTATGCCTGCGAATAGGCAAAACATAGCGATCACTGTAATTTATATGTAAAACCAAAATTTGTACTACCTATGTTTGACAAATATATTGATTTGATTGATTGATTGATTGATTGAATTTGAATTTGAATTCCAATATATTTGAACCCTAGCGGCCGCAGGCGACTCCGTCAGCGTGGATTTCGGTTATACTATGGCCTAAATCCTTCCTCGTCCTAATATGGACTATCCAACACAAAAATAATATTTCAAATCGGACCAGTAGTTCCTGAGATTAGCGCGTTCAAACAAACAAACAAACATACAAACAAACAAACAAATTCTTCAGCTTTATATATTAGTTTAGATTTCAGGTGTATCATATTCCTCTTAGTACTTGTGTTTTAGCAAAACCAGGCATGTCAATTCAGGATCATAGTCGCAGCGTACCCTGGGCTCCAAAGCAATGGCTGAGGATGCAACCGGGAGAGGCGCTAGGATGATGATGACTTGTGTTTTAGCAAAACTAGCAGATTGAAGTATTGAGTAACATTACTAACTGAAAGGTCGGTACCTACTTGTACAACAAAGGTTCATGTCCGTAAAAGATAACTCACCAAACCGTAATGCCTGACGAAACAATACTTGAAATGTAAATCAAAACGCCGAGTCAAACTTAAACAACAATGCTAAATGACTATGGTTGAAATGGAACTGAAACGATAAAACTGCGGACTCCGCAACGGATTTATAACTGAAACATGAGCTTTTCACTTACAATTTGAATAATACCG
Organism: Nomophila noctuella; assembly: GCA_958496325.1. Taxonomy (NCBI): domain Eukaryota; kingdom Metazoa; phylum Arthropoda; class Insecta; order Lepidoptera; family Crambidae; genus Nomophila; species Nomophila noctuella. The sequence continues at coordinate 302,736 of OY292493.1, forward strand.
CCTTTGTTTACACGGAGCCCATTACTGGGAGTACTTAGATAATGTTCGGGACAATAGAAGTTTGCCCGCGACAGAAGTCACGATTTAAATTATTCAAAAAAAAAATTAAGTCAAAAGAGATTAATTCTTCGCATGCGTTAGATTTTAAGTGTCATTTGCATTTGTAATTAAAAAAGTACGTTTTTGCAACTGACACCAACTTTAAACAACCATTAAGTACCTAATATGTATTTGAATTTCACATTCAGAAACTCAAAAAAGTCCTTTATCGAATGCAGTATGCGCGTCCTATTCAATGTTTGATGAGTTACGTATGTATACCTTCTTTTACCAAGCGGCGCTTAAAAATCGTATCTCCATTTCCTTTTAACTCATTACGATATTTTTAAAATTTTAAACAAATAAAAGTTCATCTGTTCTCAGGCGAGGGATTAAACCCAGCACCTCTTGCAATCCGGGTAAGCGCTCTTTGTAATAAAACTCAATATAATTAAGCATGTACCAGTGCTTAAAATAAATATGCAAAAAAAATATAACTCTCATCTTTAAAACAACTTCCGATTTAATTCAAAAGCCAAAGCAGAATTTGAAAATACCAACTAAAATAACATCAACTTCCTTTAACTCCAAAAGTTGAAATTAAGCTGCAGGTAAACCGACTAAATCCCAAGGTGCGGTGCAAATATCGATAACCGGACCATCCTAACCTCGTACGTAGTAAATCGAGAATTTAACGTTGAATGTTGAAATCCATCATATTTCCCGTGAAAGCAAGTCGATTCGGGCGGAGGGCGCGGTGCCCGCTAGGTCAGGGATGGCTATTTGGGACACTGAAATATCGCCTTTTATTACTCTCGTATCAGAAATAAAAAGATCTATGTTATTTTGACGTTGGTAATAACTTTACTTTCTTGTTTGCTAGGTAATATTCTTAAAAGTCCGACTGGCAGATAGCGTAGACAAACGAAAAAATTAAATGAGTAATTCAGCCATTAGGTATTTGCGATTGGGAAATAAGCATTCATTTTGGAAGCTACTTGGCACATATTTAGAAGTAGGATCTTTAAGTGGTTAAAATAAAAGATAAGTAGTGATCAGTGCAGTCATTTTGAGCGCTACTTTATTGTTCAGCATTCCTAAATAGAATGGCAGAATCATAGTTATCGGAATGGAGTTTCTGCAATTGCAGAAGTATTGATATCGGTTTTTAAAGGCCGATCATTATCTTCATTCTGCACTTTCTCTGCAATTTTGTCGCATAGATAATGGCAGTAGCAGTAAAAGCCAGGCAAGGTCATGCATGCGCCTAGCAGCAGATGTCCCGGGAGCCTGCAGCAGCCCTGGGGCCGCGGCCCGACATTGACCCGCACTGCTGCACAGGTGCGTCATTCATGCGCCCCGCCCGCCCCCGCTGCGCCCCGCTGTGCGCCCCGCCGCCCCCGCCGCCCCCGCGCCGCAGCTTCCACGCTGCAGCGCCGCGGGGGCTGAAGGGAATCAATGAAAATGTGCTCATGTTCGAGTGGTCAACGCCTAGCCTTGAAGCAAGATTTAACATACACAGATGCTGAAGTTTCAACTCTGCTTAAAAAGGTTTTACGATGTTATGGTAGTCCACTATATCCACACAAAACTCTTCACAGGCGTGTTAATTCTGTTTACACAGATTCATCATCTGTACATTATTTACGGAAATTGCAACTCCGCCTTGCGTAATTAATTAAGCTTTGCAGGACAAATAGATGTCGCACCCTTTAGTTTTAGAAGGAATCAGTTAATTAATATGTCTATCTCGTCTCGTCCCGAAAGACACTACTTGTATCGTACCTACATACTTGTGTTAGTTAAATCAGTTTAAGCATGACCAAATATTGGGACTAACTCTTACTTAATTAAAATTTTAGAAGAAATTTTGGAAAAATTCAGTTAAAACAGAGGCAATATTCTAGGGATATTTGACTTTGTACGGTTTTTGAGAGCGATGGTGGCCTAGTGGTACGGACGGCGCCTTACATACGTGAGGTCCGCGGTTCGAATCCGGGCCCACACCTCTGGATTTTTCGAAATCTATGTGTGGATTTGTGCCATTAGCTCGACGGTGAGGGAAAACACCGTGAGGAAACCTGCACATTCAGTGATTTCTGACTTTCAGTTAGATCTGAATGTGTAACCATGATCCAATCTGTCTGGTTCCCCTCTATGGGTTACGAAGGTCTGATGGCAGTCGCTTCACTGTAATAACCAGACTTGCCAAATCCTAGATCATGGTCAAAGCGGACCCCGTGCAGAAACGGGATAAAACGCTAGGAAGAAGATTTGACTTTGTACGGCGGAGTATCCTTTGAAGTCAGTAATACGAAATGGAATTACAGCAATCGTCTCAGAGATAATAATGTCGAAATTTAATCAAAGGAGTTGAAAAAACTCGTTCCTGTCTCGAATAGGAGCCACAATTTCTACGTTTAACAATGAGGAAAAGCTGTTAGATGGCCATTTATACAGATTAGTTTCAGAGCAGTGGATCAACGTTCTACTCGTAGTTCCAACATTCCTGCAAAAAAGGAAGTGTTTTTTTTCATGTTTTTTCATTGGTAAAAGTTTGCAACTTGCCTGATGGTAAGTGGCCACTACAGCGCATTCCTTAGAAGCAGTAAGACAGTAGGTCGAAATATTCTCTAAGAGTAGGTAAACAAACAAACTTCCGCATTAAATGAAAACAAAATGGCCGATTGTCGTTATCAGCAACGGCCATCAGGCGTGTTGTGAGAGCGTTTGTAAATGAATTACGTGGAAGTGGGTCGCGCCCGCCTATTCGGACAGCGGACGTAATCGGTTATTCAATCGGGCTGTTAGCGCCATTCCAGAGTTCAATTACTGGGCTAGGTACAATTTTCATGTTTATGCCATTACGTGGGTAGCTCACCTGATGGGAAGTGGCCCAGCTGGCGACGCAAGTAGCAATACTGAAGAAACAATTGTCTGTCTCTTCCTTACGCGTAACATACCATACCAGAGTTGTATGGGTGCAAATGAGCAGATGGCCTCTTATAGAAATTGTCATTGCGGGTTTCCAATTGCATTGCCCGCCTCAAGGGGGGATTATAGTCCAGGAATTTTAGATTTTATCTGCGGAATAATTCCTAGTGAGCTGAATTTTTGTATGCACCTTTATTATGATATTGTAATGATGATGTGAAAAATCGACATTGATATCGTGCCGGCTAAAAAAGTTATAGGGGTCCAAACGTCACGAAAATCAGTTTTTCGCAAATATCTCGCGATCTATTGCTCAGAGGTCAATAATGGTTTCATAAAAGTTGTTCGTCGTAAAATTGTCTACAAAAAAGGTCTCTTGCATTTTTCTGTAGAATTAACCGTTTTTGAAATAGAGACTAGAACGCACTCACATATGGTATTGTATACCGTACGCCGCATACCAAGGCATAAACCCTATTGTTTGTTTTTTTCCCTTTTTTGTTTGTGTGTTTTTGTTAGAATGATGATCTACATATAGAAATATAAAGGACTTATAATACTAGTACAGTCAGGAAAATAGAAATATCAACTATAAAAAACTAAGTGGCAATTTTTTTTGTCACTTTATAACTCAAGAACGGGCTCATCGATCCAAACAAAATTTTCAGGGTTTGTATAGACTGTTTAGTAGATGTTTTATGTGAAGTTTGAAAAAAAATCGGTCGCTTCACTGTATACGAAGCGAAGCACGTACCGGGCCGCTAGTAATGATATAGTAGATATGCAATGTGAATTTTAGCAATTTTGATCCACGATCTGCGAAAAAAATCCTAGTGGGCTGAATTTTTGTATACGCCTTTATTATGATATTGTGATGAAGATGTGAAAAATCGACATTGATATCGTGCCGGCTAAAAAAGTTATAGGGGTCCAAACGTCACTGGACATAGCATATCTATATCATTACTAGCGGCCCGGTACGTGCTTCGCTACGTATAAAGTGAACGACCGATTTTGTTCAAACTTCACACAAAACATCTACTAAATAGTCTGTACAAACCCTGAAAATTTGGTTTGGATCGGTGAGCCCGTTCTTGAGTTATAAAGTGACAAAAAAAATTGCCGCTTAGTTTTTTATAGTTGATATTCCTATTTTCCTGACTGTACTAGTATTAAAAGTCCTTTATATTTCTATATGTAGAACATCATACTAGCAAAAAACACACAAACAAAAAAGGGGAAAAAACAAACAATAGGGTTTATGCCTTGGTATGCGGCGTACGGTATACAATACCATATGTGAGTGCGTTCTAGTCTCTATTTCAAAAACGGTTAATTCTACAGAAAAATGCAAGAGACCTTTTTTGTAGATAATTTTACGACAAACAACTTTTATGAAACCATTATTGACCTCTGAGCAATAGATCGCGAGATATTTGCGAAAAACTGATTTTCGTGACGTTTGGACCCCTATAACTATTTTAGCCGGCACGATATCAATGTCGATTTTTCACATCATCATGACAATATCATAATAAAGGTGTATACAAAAATTCAGCTCACTAGGAATTATTCCGCAGATCGTTGATCAAAATTGCTAAAATTACTGGACTATTATGGTGAGAGTTTTTATGTGACTTAACAATTTACCTGTGTTTATAAATCTATACTAATTTTATAAACTGAAGAGTTTGTTTGAACGCGTTAATCTCAGAAACTAGGTACTCGTCCGAATTCACAAAAATATGTTTGTGTCGGATAGTCCATTTGTCAAGGAAGGCTTTAATCTATACTATAAAAATATGTGTTTTTAAACCGAAATCCACGCGGACGGAGTCGCGGGCATCCACTAGTAAATTTTAAATGAAATAAATAAGCACGGACACATAGAGTGCAGGACAAAGCGTCCTTGGCCCGAGCATACCCGCATTCCTCCCCACCCCGCCCAGCCGCCCCGATGTCGTACCTACATTCAAATTGCCTCTCCTGTACTGACCTCTGGTGTAGATAAACAATGCCCATATTCTATGGAACGTTTACCACCTAATTATCCGCAACCTTCTTTACTTATTTATTTTTCTGGTTTCACTTTGTTCGGACATTCGAATAACATAATCGTACATAAGGGTTGCCCAAATCAAATAGTAGCTAAGATGATTAAAATTTTTATAACATCATTGTTATTATTATGGCCAACAAACATTATGTCGTTGGGTGTTTCATTCATACAAGTAATAGGCAATTTGATACATGAGATTTATGGACAATAACACATTATTTCAATTTCAAAACTCTTAAATCAGTTTCATTCATTAAACGCGAACGTAACCACGTGTTTCATAATTTGAGAACAGTTTCTTAAAATTTGCGAAATAAATAATCATAATTTCGGTATTCAGCATTCATTATTAACATGACTACACACACTACTGCTGTAGGGCGGGGTTATCCCATACATCGTGAGCACGTCAGTTACTTGAGACATCCCAAGGTTTATTTGTATAACTAGTAATTATATATTCGTGTTTGACTGTACAATAGCAAATGAAACAATCCGTGTGTTTGCATCTTGTAGTGTAATGTGTGCGCTCATCAACGGCACAGAGCGGGCGTGAAATTAGCACTTGCACCGCAATGAGCCCCCGTCCCCCGACGCTCGGGGCCCCGGGCCCCACCCCCCCTTGTTTGCGCGGGGCGCCTAAGCGCAGGCAAGGGAAATTATGTTGAAATTATTTTAAGCTCGGTCTAAATAGAGTCGTTAGCTCCACCAGCGCAAACACGGCCGTGCGGATTATTAGAGACGTTGTTTGATATACCTCTTGAGCGTGTCCCTTTTTGCCTCAATTGTACAAAAAAAAAATGAAAATTACATGTAAGGGTATAAGATTTTAGACTTTCGCGTTGCATTATATCACTTAAACCCCGTTAAATAAATATTATTTAACGGGGCTAAACATCTAAGGGTTCCTTAATTTACTTTAGTATTGAGATTACTTAATGAAATATCTACTATCTAAATAAGATAGTATACTAAAAATTCAACATTTTTAAGTTAGACAATATAATCTCACCTTTCAGTCATCTTTGTCATTTAAAGTTACAAGTTAGTTACATGCAATTACCTTTAAAATATGCTCAAAGAAAACTGCCTTACGGTGGTCTTTAGTACCAGTCATTATTCTCATTTTCTAGGACAAACACTCATGTAATGGACCGACGCCTCTCAGTCTAGTGTTTTTATTACCTGATCGTAATCCGGGACAGGTTTCATGCCTCATAGAGTTTAGCCGCACCAGATAAAAATTTGAACATTATTTTCCAAGCTTTTGGAAGGTAAACTTGGACGATTACCACCAACACCTGATAGATGGCTACATCCCGCAGTGGAATTTCATAGAGTGTTTATGATGTAGTTACATCTTTATTAAATTGTAATACACATCGTTCTACCGCGCCAATAACGTCAAATTATCTGCTTCATTCGCGAAGACTGTACATTTTTCCTACACTCGTGAATAACCCAAAAAAAATAGGGTCGACGACATAACACTGATACTTTGATTATCATAAAAATATTGGCTGGATAAACTCATTTAATTTACATCTACATATGGTACAAATATCCAACGCTCGGATGCCAACTGCGACATTTCTCTAACGCTAGTTATTTGCTCCGGGGAACATGGGAGCATCTTTTCACTGAATACATTTTCTCGCAAACGTCCGCGGAGTAGAACTCGTTTTGCAGCGAGTGAGCTATTCGAGACCAGTCGTTTTATCGCGAGGCAAAGTTCAAGAAATCCGCATTTTCTCCTCGCCAACATGTAGAACACTGTCTAGTTGTATTCTTCACGTATGGACATTGTAGAGTCGATGTATTCTGTTGTACCCAATTAAGCAAGAGATTAAGAAGTTAGTGAAACTGTTCTAAATTTAAAACTGAATTCAACAACTCAACTTACCTAATCATACAACTTAGCTAAACTAAATTGATGCTCATCCAAAGAATTCAGAGTGTTTCTGTTCTGGCCACAGTCTTAAATGAAATGAAACTAAATCAAGTAAAATCGTTTATGCTAAAAAAGAAGCCCTTTGCTATAACTTATTCAGTATAACATTTCCATCAAATGTACATTCTCGCGTGTACATTGACAAACAGATAAATATGAGTCTAATAACTCACTCACAAAGTACTAAAGTTGTTTGTATCGCAAAATATGGTGGCATTACAATATCCGTGATGATCGATACCGCGGGTGCGGACGCGAACAAATGACCTCATCATTTATGACTAACATTACTCCGGCGGTTTTAAACCTAATGGATTATGTGATGAAGCGATACCGTACTTGTAATATACGTAATGAACATTTGCGACGATGTAAAGGTTATTTATATAATAACAGTCGTGTTCAAATTATTATTACGATATTTTAATACATAAATTTTGATGTTTTACGACAAGATGATAAAAAAAATTTAATTATATTACATTTTGGATGCTTCGCTAAAATATAAAGCGTATGACATGTTATTCTGAAGGGTCTGAGTTCTAACCCATGGAATTTTTCAATGAGGTGTGGAAAGTGGTAAAATAGTATTGTAACGGAATCAATATGAATCATGAAATGGAACTAAACTTTCACACAAATTTTATAAAGTTCAACATTACAAGTTTAACATTACAAAACAACAGAAACGTATTGGCGTAAAAAACGTTTTTCACACGACATTGAACGTATAACTCAATTGTCTGGGTAAGGTACAGCTGCATACAGCACGCTCAACATATGTTGGCTGGCCTAAGTTACTACACCCCCGCACATTCACAAAATATTGATTGAGGAATAATTCCTTTTCTCTGAAATCACCAAAATTAATAACAGTACGTTAATGTATATTATTATGATAAATTGATAATATATGGATAGTACATAGAAACCAAAAGTCCATTAGGCACTGGGCTATTTCAATATGATCTTTTAGGAAGGTAGAATGAGACAAACTAGTAAGGTCCTGTGGGTATCAGACAAATTAAAAGGAAAAGAGGTCCGATGGGCACATTGAATTAAATAATATGAAGTTGGTCGAAATATCCGAGGTAATGAATTCCAACAGGCATTTTATTATACTAATTAATCGTCCAGGGAATAGTTAGAAGACCAAGTAATACATATATATATGCCAACATAAGTTACGCGTACTGTTTGATCGAAGCGTGGCCGCGAGCTTCGATCGAACAGTAACTTTGATAATTGTGAATAATCTACGCGTTTGATAAAAATATGGGGGTGCGGGGTTATTCATCCGAAATATAGTGAACGGCCCGAGGCGCGTACATAAATGTGATAGTTTTACGAGGCATTCAGATATTACGGCGCGGTTTACTGCGGGCCCTTCGATGCCCAAAACGACTCTATTTATTGGCAAGTTTATTGCCCACTAAAGACGTTCGTTGGATATTTTATAAACCACTCCAGATGATTGTGCTCAATTAAATGTCAATTCATTTGTGATGGCTTTTAATTTTGCAGTGACGATAATATGTATTTTTCGTAATTGTGCATTAATAGTTAAGTTAATACGAGCTATCGAATCGCCTAAAGTGTCACTCGTTGGAATTGCCTGTACGAGTAATCCATACCACTGAGGTTTAAAAAAAAACCATTTAAATACCATAAACAGATTAACGGGCTCTTTTAACTGCCTAAATTATTTTATACGTTTATGCGTCAGATAAACCTTCCCACAGAATCACGCAATGAATAACTGAAATTCTCCTAAAATAACGTTGATGAACACTAATTTATGCAAACCGGTTACAGCGGCATTCAGCACTATGAAATATAACTAGCGTGGCATAAAGAAAGTCATACTTTCCCCGTTTATTGTAGCAAAACCTTTGTTCTCGGGTCGCGACGGAACTAATTTCCATATTACCGCTCATGATACACAGTGAAAAGAACGACTCATTGTCGTGTCGACGAATGCTAATGCCAGCCTTTCACCAACAAAGACATGGGTATTATATGTTTGTGTCTTTAGATTAGTGGATTTACCATTAAGGAAGATAGAAGATCGTGGATTGTCGATGTCATTACGTAAGCAATGCGTTGGACTTATGGAAATGCTATGTATGTCTGCCCCAGAACAGCTTTTGCAGCTGCCAAACAATATGGTAAATAAAATAGGCACTGTCTGGCAATGCCCAACGCCAGCTTTACGCTTACTATAGCGTTACCATTTATTTATTTCTCATTTAAATTTGTATGTTATTTTTAACAATTTTCTCTTTAAAGTTTTTTTATTGATCCGTTCGATGATATGTGTTTAAAGAGGTCACAGTCGACAGTATAATGGCAAATATCCACTAAAAGTCATCTTGAAACATTTAATTCTAATACTCACATTTGACCTGGTGGTAACCTGCACTAAGTACATTATGTAAGCGGTGGTTGACATTCAGCCGAGGTGCGCCGGGCGAGCCGCGGACAAAGACGCCGCTATATTGGCCCCTTTGTGCCGCGACCCGGACAGGGCTGGGCCAACGAAGTAAGGGTGCACTGGACGAGTTCATTCAATGAGGGTTTTCGCAAATGAAAAATCCGCTAGATGGCAGTAGGTAGGCGTAGTAACTAACTGGTATGTGATTGGTGAATTTCGACATGACAATGACAGATATGTCAAAGGCCCTTTAAGGATGTAAGCGTAAAAGCGTTCTCCTACTTATTCAGAATTTGTCGCTGATTATATTTCGTCTTCATCTTCCCATCGGCCTTTTTAGATGTACAAGCCATATTTCTCATTGGAAGGTGCCTTAGGAGCGCTGTGGGTTTTAATGGTTATACGTTTGCTCCTGACAAGGGAATCTTAACTCCCTGTTAAGATTCACCAAGCAATCCCAAAGGTATACCTAAATGGTCCAAAGTAAATAAAACGTCCCAAGTGTTAGCCCTGCGCCGCCCTGGGTCTTGAATTTATGCGATGCTCCTTTGTTAGGCGGCTCGCGGAGTTTTTAAATTTACACCGCGTTCGCCGCGCTTATGAATATCTTGAACACCCGTGATGAAACTCGCGAACATTCAATCTCCTCCCCGGCCAATATTAAAATGCCTATTTAAGTCTTCCTTGGTAAAGCTGCGAGGAATTTACGAAGGAAGATTTATAAATTCAACTCAATCGTCGCGCGTTAAGAAAAAGAAGTTAGGTAGATATTTGTTGGCGAAATGGCACTATGAAGGAAATGGACGAGGATAAATTAATGGGTTGCCCAATATTTCGATTTATGTTTTCTTTAGTTTAGTCTAAGCCATGTTTATTGGTTGAAATAAAGTTGCAATAAAAAAAAACGGATATAATAAGGCTTTGCGCACCACCCTGTACCTACGTCAAACATTCTTCTATCCCTAATAATAGATATCTATAAGGCGATATGTTGCTTTTGTTTAGTTACCCGATTATAATGGATAACAAAGATCCTACAATTTTACATAATGAATTAATCTGCGAGCTAGGCTAATTATTCTTTTTCACAGTTCTTTGTGCACGCTTTGTTTGTAAGTAAATTACAAATGACCACGTCTTTTTGCATACGTAATGTAATCGTGTTTAATACCATTGCACACTCCCAACGCGGCAGGCAACGTAATACTTGTGTTTTTACAGTTTAAAAACAAAAAAATATTATTATTATTTAACTGTAAAACTTATTTTTAAAATCTTTATGATCCGCTTAATTTGGTTGAATATTTAAATTATTATAACTGTCAACTAAACGGAATAATTTCGCCCTTTTCATGTTTTATACTGTAACTTATTTTTCGAGCAGAAAATAGAGCGATATGCGAAATTTCTTTCCATCGGCCCCAAAACTTGACTCTTGGGTCGGCCGTAGTTTTGAACCATTTACCCAATGCGCAACGGAATTGAACGGAATAATAACATCAGAAAATGTTCGAACGTACCAAAACTGGAGGCATAAAAGATGCTGCATAAATAAAGAGGCTTGGAAGCTGGCCACCCCGGACTTAATATTATGTAAACGAGCTTCGGCGCGACAGCCGCAGCGCGGTAATTAAATTATAAAAGTAATTCACCCACATCGGCGCAATTACGGCCGCAATCAACCTTCGCACCAGACAATGCGACGAGTCACCTCCAGCGGAGAATTTTGATTAATCAAATGTATTTTTAGACTACGACAACTTACTAAGATAGATTCAAGTTGACCAATGCCCGCAGAAGGCTGAACTCTGTCGGTACTCGTAGAGACATTATTTATGCTAATTTCATGATGCATCGTCGCTGTATGTTATACAAATAAATTTCTGCACGTTTTTATATTATTTACTTAATTTTAACTTTTTAACTTACACTTTTAGCAAGGAAAAAGTATGTGGTCTGAAATTTTTAAGCCAAGTTAATTTAATGTTAAGCTTAAGTTAATGTAAAGTGGGCAGTATCTCAAGTTAAAATCAGCAACGCTAGTGCAGACTTTAAAATAAACGTCCTGCGTTTTTATGAGCTTAATAAAGTGGTTACGACGTCAACTATGTATCCTATGCCAGATAAAAACCAGGTCAGAAGAATCATGTTACCATTACATTGAAACGAATTTCATACACACGATTACAAAATGCGTTTAGATGGTCACAAATTTTAACTTAGAATAGCAGATCCAGGATTTGAAAATTCGAGGGCTAGGCATTATCACCCAGAAATTTTCCACCGGAGGACGTAGACTTTCCCCAGGTGGGTGTGACAGGTATCCATAACACCAGACCAACAAGACGATATGGTACTTGATGGATTGTGAGTGGAAAGAAAAATGCAGGGCATAATTTGAAGAATATTTATTGGGAACAAGTCAACACTTTTATACGGCAGTAATAGGTGGTATTCAGTGTTAGAATACAAGGCAACTGAAAAACCATTTTCAACCAAACAAAAAAAAGCTGACAGCTATTACTCACTAGTCTATTTTAAGTTAACACACTTATCCTTATAAAGTTTGGTCTACCTACACCAATATAACTTACTTCCTCAAGATCGAGGTCGACCGAACCTATGAACAATAACAAGAGCGTGTCGGACACGCCCATGAAAGGGTTCCGTAGCTAAAAGATGGCCCGACCGCTTAAGACACCATTTAGTAAGGGCAACTGCACGTCATAAGTTGGTCGAGTTGTATAAAAATAACTATTTATGATACAGAGTTCGCTATAGTTTTCGTTGAAAGTACTTACTTGGAGGTATACAGGACATTTTTTTCAGAATTATTGTAATAATATTTTAAAAGTTAAGGGGGGGGGGACGCTCTAATTTTAACTTTGTATTAATATATCTCGAGACTGGGGTGTTTGATCCACATGGTTTCAAGGCACGTTTTATTGTATTTAAAAATACCTTTACAACGATACCCCACACGATGGGGTAAGTCGAATTTTTTTTTTCGAATTTACTTTTCGATGTATGGGAGGGGGGGTAAAAATAATTATTTTTCGATTATTTTAAAAACCAATTCTTGAATTATCACTATGCATCTCTCCACCAATTTTCGTGGCAATCGGTTCAGAAACGGCGGAGAACGAGCCAGGACAGACAGACAGACAGACAGACAGACATGACGAAATTATAAGGGTTCCGTTTTTGCCATTTGGCTACGGAACCCTAAAAACTTGTAACCTGCACCAAGTAAAACGGCTTCAGTGTTTTATGAGATTTCTTCTTGGAAGCTAAACGTTGAACTTTGTTATTTATCGGAACTCGTAAATAAAGTAATCGAGGTAATGCGGACAAGATGAAATAAAGTGAATTTCTTGATCAAGTAATATTGGTTTCATCATTGTAAGGCCCGGTCTGTTTGGTAAATTTGGATCATCGATAGGCCCTTTTGTTGGTCTAGTGGTTAGTAACACCGATCTATTTTTTTTATCGTTCGTGTTTTATCCGTCTAGACCAAGCTTTGGAAACCTGACTCACAAACAGAAACATAGAACATTTTGCTATGTTTTTGTTCTCTCAATGTTCTATGTTTCTGTTTGTGAGTCAGTTTTATTCTAGTTCTGTGGTCTTTGGTAACTTGGAGCTACTTTTCGATTCGAGCAGCTCATGCGAGTGGAACTTCCACTTTATTCTTCGCTTAAAGTTTTAGTCGCGATTTCATTTGCATCTGTTGTAGTGAGGCTCAGATCAACTCTAGTCGCATCATTACGGAGCGGCGCAGACATTACGAATGCGTCTCGACAATGCGCTGCCGAGCCAGTCATTAGCCCGGTCATTAGGCCTAGCAGTGGGGTCCCACTTCTAGCCTGCGTCTAGGTTAACTAGCCCTTAAACCCAACCTTTAGATCACAAGTAAATATATAAAGTCAACATCGTAGTAGACAGTTAGAAATAAGGTGTTCTTCCCATTATTTTACACTATGCTATTTTGAAAGTATCGCTGTATTTTGTCATAATCAAGCAGAACTATGTAAAACATTTTATGTCGTAAATATCCATTTGCAACTGAGGGTAAATGCTATCCAAAACAATCTCAGAAAAAAGAATATTCCTCATCCGCTGATTTGCATACTGCGGTTAATTATGCATGTCGTGAACTTATTTATGCACAAAAATCATTCTTTATTTTAATGAACTATTCGCTAATCTAGACGGTCACGAACTTTACAGCTCAACGAACCAAAAAAAGGTTTTCGTTTCTCCTATCCATTACTACTACATCTTCACTCGCGAGCAGTGGAACCGATCCCCGTGCCAAAAGCCGAGTGGCTGCGCCTGCCCTACTTCACGAGCGAGGCGCCTGACCCCGCTCCTCCACGCGGAAGATCCCCAGCCGTAGACGCTGTCGTCTCAAATATTTGCTTATCAACTTAATATGTACCTAACCGCTGAGATTGCATAGTCTAGTATTGATTAAATAACTCTAATAACTGTTACTTGATATCCAATACAACTCCAACACCGCGAGCAGTGAAACCGATCCCCATGCCAAAAGCCGAGTGGCTGCGCCTTGCCTATATCACTAGCGAGGCGCCTGACCCCGCTCCTCCACGCGGAAGATCCCCAGCTGTAGAAGCTATCGTCTCAACTATTAGCTTATCAACAACACGCATACGTATGCTGTTATTTAATTAACAAGTATATTTACTTTAATTGTTTTCCATTACATCTTCAGCCCCGCGAGCAGTGTAACCAAGCCCCGTGCCAAATGCCAAGTGGCTATGCTTATAATTCACAAGTAGGTGTAACATCCTGGAATATTCTAGTCACACAAAGACTTTCAAAATAATCTAAAATCTTTGCAAAAGTACTTCTTGATGTTGTAGCCTTAAAAAAATTGCAGGTGAACCGAAATGTTTATTCATTAATTCTACAAATTTTCTAAAAAAAGGATATTTTGCTTTGCTGACATCTCTTTAAAAGCATTAACCAATAAATCAGCTTTGTTGCCAACTTCTAGACTTCCAGCTGTAATCATGAATTCCTAGCAGAAAGTCCCAAATATATGTTTTCGCTTTTGGCCTTACCTACTCAATGATTCGTATTGAACAAACCGAAGACAAGACTAAAAGTAAGTTCCCAAAAGTTCATATGATCCCGGGCCTATAATCGAAGCAAAGTTGTCTTAAGTACAGTCAGTAATAACACGCGCACGATAAATTACACCCGCAAAGCTGATATTAAAAAGAACAAGAAAGTAAGTTCATAAAACGTGTCCAATTTCGGGTCTATGTCACGATTGTCGAAGTAATGGCGGAAATACCAGTGAGAGAAAACACTTTTATACACTTATAGCAAAAGTCAAGTTGACAGTGGTTCTGTCCTACCCAACAAATAATAAACGATCAACAAAAAAAGACAAATTATAAATAGCTTTGTGCTTTGTAGCCTATCGAATAAATAGCACACTACCAAACTTAACTAAAAAGCAATACCTTAAAAAACAGTAATAGTATTAAAGTTTATTTTTATATCGTTCTCACGAATAGATCAAAGTGCTAAGGAAGAAATAGTTGTTAGCAAAAGCTTTTCCAGGCAAAAACACAAAATTTTTTGTTTTTATTATTATTCGAAATGAATAACTAGTAAATCGTGTCTCACTGTCATTCATCTGACTGTGACATCAGTACTGAAAGGTCCCAGATCCCGGATTTAATACAAAAATCCCAAATTTCTGAGGGACACCAAAGTTGTGCAATAAACCGCGCCATGGCAGGGATCACCCGACTCTTGTCATTTGAAGTGTAAATCGTGATAACCCTCATGGGTTGATTTATATATTTGTAGATTTACGATTTTTACACATCACTTACTAAGCGAAGAAGGTAAAATGTTGCAAGAAATTTTGTGCACAGTATAGCCAATGTTTAGTTTATATGTATAACGCATTTTAATGAAGTTAACACTTTACAAATAAACCTTAACCAAATGGCATGAATTAAACGTGATTAATGTTAATTAAAATAATAAATTTTATTATCGGTCTCGTTTAACAATATGAGTCGCCTTTAAGCTTTACTCGACAACTACAATACTGTCTATGATTTATGTACCTATCCAAATACCGACCCAAGCAAGACTCAAAGTCAAAGAACAATACATATTTAATCAAATAACCAAAATTGCACATCCTATTTCTAAATTTAGACCTACCCTTACACCACACAAAAAATAACACCACCCCAAAGGACTCAATAAGACAGGACGCGCAATTTGTCCCTTGTTTCACAAGTCCCTCGCAACCGGTAATTCCCTCAGAAGTCGGGATGACACGACAGGTATGAGCTGTCGACATACCGGCTCGGACGAAGGGTCAGGGGTCTGATAATCCGAAGATTACGCGATACTAAGCTGGTAATAGGACTTTTACGAGACAACTGATGGGTAATGGGCAAAACAATAAAAGTAATTGAGTGATTCTTCTTTTGGTTAATTACTTTTCTCAACTTTGGTCTGCTCTGGGCGATGATTTGACTTCACTCTTGCATCTCAAAAATGTACAATTTCTGCGAGTAGCATATATTTTACGTGGGTACAAAATTATGTATTTGTGATCTCTAGAATTCAGGGTAAGTGTTACAGAGAGATTAGTGACGCTGGAAAGGTCACAAACGTCCATCGGTAACGTCAACTATTTATCATTAGGTGATGTGAAGACTAGTGCTCCACCTTAAAGATAAGAGAAACAAAAAAGTACCTTTTATTTACCAAAAAGGTAAAAGCATAATGTGTTTTTTTCTTATTACTGAGTATCGATAAGTTTCGTGTCGTGGCGTTCTATGTAACTGTCGAGTAAAAACAAGCGCAAGACGGCTCTGATGAAACTACCAGATGAAACGCTGATACTGCCAGGGTGCGAAGCTGTCACACTGTGTAAGTTTGTTTATCCATCACACAACTGAAGAGTTAGGGGAGAGTGGGCGGTGACTTGAAGCACGATATTGGAAGTAAACAAATTGGGCGGTCAATGAATTTGGAAATAAAACAATCAACGTTCTTTCTGTTTTTAAATGCTTTATTTGCTTAATGTTTCCACTGCCAATATGATCACTCTTGAACTATATGGACTCTGTAAAGTTAAAACATTTATAGATGTTTCAGAAATCACTTTTTGAGAAGTAAGCTTCATTGTATTTGTAGCCTTTCGTGGATGCCACCCATTCCATTTTAATTATGACAAGTTATCCTCTAACAATCAAACATTGTGCTTGTGTTTATATATGTACATCTGTCCTACAGTACTATTCGCTAACTCACTTTCTGGACATAAGGTTGAAAATCCAAACATAAAATCAATTGTAAGTAGGTATAACAATTTTCACTATAGGTACGAGTAGTTTCCAGGATAAATCATATAGCGTAGAGGCAACCCCGCCGATGTTGCTAATGCCGTAACATTATTCATAGCTAATTTGAATGCGCAAAGCGAGCAATTGTTTATTCATTCGTTTATTAATAATGCCCCGCGAGGCAATAAGCGAAACGATGATCCTATCTAAGTCTATGTAAATTCTTTGTTAATTTGCAACGAACCTTGCCGAATATACTCTGACCTTTGAAGGTAAAATATGAATGTTTCTGTGCTAAAGTGGGTTGCTGATAAAGATCGATAAAAGCTTTCATTTGCAGTCTGGTGACACGGGCGAATAAATGCTGCGTAGTTTGACGATTCATGAATTTATGTTGAGCAGAAAATATGAGCAGAGTTCACAAAACGTCGCGTCATGGATTTACAAAGTGCTTCATATTTTATGCATAGTGGTAGTATTTAGGGATGTTAGCAGTATTAAAATACTGCTAACATCCCTAGCCTTCACTTGAATCGATGTGTTAATTTAAAGTAATATTATGTCTTTCATCCTATTTTTATATTACTGGTTTATTGTTAAAAAGCCCTGATAAATACAATACTATTTAACTTGTGAGATTCTTAACTAGTTGTTATATATTTATTATTTTATAGACGCTCCACAAAATGTGATAGTGCAAGAAAATATCCCGATGCTTGCAACAAAACATCTTTATTGTGTGATATTTAACCTTCGTCTTCGTGCCTTCACAAGGGCCCTTACATCAATGGCCCTCGTTGTTTGAAAGAACCAAAAAAGCGTTCATTGTCGACGACGTGCATTCTTCTTTTTACGAGTCGTGGCGTGCAGGCGATTGTAAGCAATATCGGAGTGCTTGGGGAATTTAATGAATATTCGACCCAAGTTTTTTGTGCCCTTGAAACTTACTTGAAGAGGCATTGTGCTCAGGTACATCAATATAAATATGTAGTTTTAACATACATTGCTAAATATGAGTGAAACACACATTGTATGTCACATATACATAGTACTAGTAGTTGTTAATTTGGTGCATACAACTATAAATATATAATATGATACATACTTGCACAATAATTTTTTTTTTTGTATCTTTTGGATATATAGATAGTGTAGATATATTTGCTTCTTTTTTTGAGAAATCATATTTAAGACATAAATTGTGCTTGAAATTGTCAAAGGGTGAGGGCCTGGTGATCTGTCACACAGGGATTACCCTAGTATGGACACCAGTTTCTCACAAAAAGTAATAATAAAATAATTAAGATTGTATCAAAACCATGTAACCACCTATACTGTATGTACTTTTTGTGATGATAAATAAATAAATTATTATTATTATTATTATTATTGTCTTAAGTCCATTCCAGCGTTATAAGATTCATACTACAAATTGATCACTGCCATGCCAATAGCTAGCAAATTCACAAATGCGAGCATAAAGCATTTTTGGATTCTTCGCATCTTAATTTGTTTTTGCCGTTCTACATGAGTAGTTATTCATGCGCAGATTGGTCATTGGATGGCTTTAGAATACTTTCCATTTAACATATTTTCTCTTTTTAGGGTTCCGTAGCCAAAATGGCAAAAAAACGGAACCCTTATAGATTCGTCATGTCTGTCTGTCTGTCTGTCTGTCCGCTAGTCTGTCACAGCCACTTTATTCCGAAACTATAAGTACTATACTATTAAAACTTCGTGAGTGGATGTATTCTGTGAACCGCAACAAGGTTTTCACACGAAAATTGAAAAAAAATAAAAAAATTGGGGGGTCTCCATAGTCAGAACTGAAACTCGAAATATTTTTTTTCGTTGAACATATACGTGTGGGGTATCTATGGATAGGTCTTTAAAAAATATATTAAGGTTTCTAAAATAACTTTTTTCTAAAGTTAATACTTTGCGTGACAGACCCTTCCAAAGTGGAAAAAAGTGTGTCCCCCCCCTCTAACTTCTAAAATAAGAGGATGATAAAACTGAAATAATTATATAATGTACATTACCATAAAAACTACCAACGAAAATAGTTTCGAACGAAATCTATTCAGTAGTTTTTTTAATACGTCAAAAATAAGTTTGTACGGAACCCTCAGTGCGGGAGTCCGACTCGCACTTGGCCAATTTTTTTTTTGTTATATATATCTCTTATAATATTGATTATTGCCAAGTCTTTCCAAAATTGCATTAAATCTTGTCCATTCTCTGGTATTCAGTGCAAACTTTTGTTAAATTGGTTTCCACACCACTTCCTACTTGAGCACTTCCTTACTTTACTAAGCGATGTAAAAGCTTCTTCAAGATATACACAACATATGCATAGCATGTGGCCCCACTGCATCGTCGGTGCATCTCGATCGTGACGCAGTGTCAAGAGCCTCTCAGCGAGCTCTCGGTCGGGCTCTGGCGAAGGTTGCATGTGTAATGCACTTGCACCTCGGAGGGCTCTTGCTGTCTTGGCCGTTATCGTCATTATATGCAGTTGTATAGTACTCACCACTGGCTTTGACCGTGACTAAAATCGTTAATTTTTCTTCTAGTGTAATTCAAATAATTTTTTAATTAAAACGAATTCTCAAAATTGTAGCATAGAAAAATTTGAACCATGCGTTTAAATACGGTTCTTGTCTTTCAAAACATGAATTAATATTAAAATAATATATGTTTCTTCAATTTGCTCGATCCATAATTGTACTGCATCCGAGATTTCTATGGTACAGGCACAGCCAGTAGACGTCTATGATACTGTAATATGTGTGTTCAATCCTGCAAGAGTCATCTTCTAAAGCATTTTGCGCATTCTTCTTAGGCTTTGTTAAGATAAATGCAATTTTTACGTAATCGCAATTTGTGCTCGACGAGTCTCCTCTACTATACATTTGTTATGAAGTACCCCTCAATGAAGTAGGCTGCAACAACTTATCATGCCCGGCTCGCGTGCAAGTCTACCATCAGATCCGCTGTGCCTTTGCGCAGTCACTCCCCACACCTAACATAATTGCAGTGCCAGCCCCGCAGAATGGCTCGCTTGTCGTCGCCCAACAAAAACCCCTTCGTGCCCCAAGAAATTAAAAATAGTCCACATTTGCATTTTAAAAGAGTTATCCGCACCAGCATTAGCATGCACCTCCCCCCTCCACCCCTCCCTTCGAGGAGTGAAGGGTTCGGTAGAGGAGAGCTTGAAACCCTTCATAAAAACAGTTACAATTAATTTTCACTTGATGGCGCGAATCGTAAAAGGCAAACATTCAGGGGATCATTTGTTTTGCTACCATAGATTCGATATCAATCATTACACTCACTAGGTCTGTATAACAGTGTCAGTAAAAAAAAAACAAGTAACATAATTACAGCGACAATTGGTCGCGTAAGCTAGCTTCTTTTTCCGTTGGATAACACATCTGGTTGAAGCATCTGAATTCTGTGATGGTCATAACTACCAATCATGCATCAAGTATGTCTTTATAAGTACTTGTCTAAACAAGAGAACGCTAATGAGTATTCTTAAATTCATAAGTCTAATTAATTCTTACATCTAAAAACAAGTACGGGCTCTTCATTCCAAAGCCTACTCTCGCACTTGACTGTTTTCTTCAAGTCCTTTAGAACGTTGTAAGTAATTCTTCCTTCTAGAAGCATTGTTTTATTTAATAACAGCCATTCTGAATTGTAAATTCTTTCGAACACTACGCCAGTGCGGAATACCAGTTGTTTGTACAACTACCTACTATGAATAATAACGTTTTATTGAACTTATGTTTTCGAGTTGTAGCTAGTAAGTTATTAGTATTGTGTGTTCAAACATAACATAATACATATTATTTGAAAAGAAATGTTACATAATGATGATAACGTATTTTATATTTGTATTTATGTGTATTTTGTGCTATCTTTACATCTCAATTGGGCAAATCATGCGGTTTTCAAAGGCAGGCAACGAATTAGTGTTGTTAATAATTCATCTTTTCATATAAATTGAAACATAGGATATAATTCAATGGATCTAGTTGACCGCTGAATATTCAAAGCAACTATTCGTTGCTAGCTAACGTATCACAAAACATCTTCTTTACCATCCACACAATTTAGGTCACAGATACATAAAAGGAAGATTTGATT
The DNA here is from genome assembly GCA_958496325.1 of Nomophila noctuella. Taxonomy (NCBI): domain Eukaryota; kingdom Metazoa; phylum Arthropoda; class Insecta; order Lepidoptera; family Crambidae; genus Nomophila; species Nomophila noctuella. Next base: position 323,657 of record OY292493.1, read on the forward strand.
AGTTGATAATAACGTAAAACAAACTGTAAATTCAAACCATTCCGCGGGCTCTAAACACGACGGGGATCACCCTCACGCGAATGGATCTCGATCCGCAGCGCCCGCTCGTAAACCACGCTATGGCCCGTTTTAGAACGAGGATAAATAAGAAATGTCGCGAAATTTGCAGGAAAACAACGTAAAAATGTCATGCGGCTGATGCTGTTTATTTATTTCAATTGGTCTATTGATATCCGTCCTAAGTTAAGCCTTAAGAGCGTGACAGAAGTTTAGGTCAAACGTTAGTCTCATCCTTACACTGTCTGTTACGATGCAGACGATCGTTTGTGTGTTTAAAACACATGGAGACTACTCTATATTCAGTTTTCTATTGGATACGAGTTTTTCCGACCGACATTGACCGTTTTAACTGGCGTTTTAATTGATCAGCCAATTTTGTCCCCAAAAATCACATTGCAAAGAAAAGAGAAAATACATCACATACGCAATCTACTTCGCATTCGAACCCTTGCAAGGCAAACATAAGGCTTTCCGTAAAAACATATCCTAACCCGTTTCCCCGCGATTGAACCGACGACAAGAGCCACCTAAACGTGCGAGACCCTTCAATGCATCGCTTCTCATTTATTTGACCACGCGACCCCGCAAACATCCATACTAATATTATATATTATATATATATATATATATATATATATATATATATATATATATATATATATTTATATATTATATATATATATATTATATATATATATTATATATATATTATATATTATATATAATATTATAAATGGGAAAGTGTGTCTGTCTGTCTGTCTGTCTGTATGTTTGTCTTTCTTTCACGGCAAAACGGAGCGACGGATTGACGTGATTTTTTTTAGTGGAGATAGTTGAAGGGATGGAGAGTAACATAGGCTACTTTTTGACCTATTCCAACACCCCACTTCTCTAAAATGGGGCGTGGAAGTTTGTATGGAAAATCTAAACTACTTAAGTTAGACACTTAAAATTTGGCATGCAGGTTCCTTAGTAAACTTGATGCTTAGTTGCAAAAGGATATTGCGAAATTCTCACGGGAACGGGAGTAAGCGGGAAAAAAACATTTGTATCATGAAATCCGATATCCACGCGGACGAAGTCGCGGGCGGCCGCTATCCATAATTCCATACTAATCCATACTATATACTATACTATACTATACTATACTATAGGAGATAGTTGAAGGGATGGTCAGTAACTTAGGCTACTTATTAACCGACTTCAAAAAAGAAGGAGGTTCTCAAGTCGTTTGTATTTTTTTTATGTTTGTTACCTCATAACTTTTGCCTGGGTGAACTGATTTGGATATTTTTGGTTTCATTTGTAAACTGGTGCTTTGGTCCCATAGCAATTTTGTCCCATTCTGACAGTCGCATCCATGAAAAAGCTAAATAAGTCTAAAATTTACATTTAGTTTGTGCTCAACAAATGCACAATAAATCGATTTCGATGGTTCTTTTATATTTATTTATTGGAAAGAATGCACACTGGTCAACAAAATTTTGTAACAAGAAAGGTGACAATCGTTTTTGTATGGAGAGTTAGGCCCACATAAAATTTTAGCGTTTATTTACGAAATGGGTATCAATTTATTCCTTATAATCTCCAGATTATAGTGGTGATATTACTTTTTCATATTTTAACCGGAATCGTTAGAAATAAGATGGGAAAATATATATTAACCTCATAAACTAATCTGTCTATTTTCTTTCCTGACTTTCAACGCCTGAACCGTAAATACTTACACATAAGGGCGATTTTCCATTATGTTTTTCCTACGTATCTGAAGTAAAAGCAATTTATTATGACTAGTGTCCGCCTGTGACTCTGTCCGCGTAGAATAAGGTTTTTGCAAAAATATGTAGTCTTAAACTATAGCTTAACATTTTTTAGTTTAAGCCTGGCTCGACTAATAGATAATCCAACGCAAAAATATTTTTTCAAATCGAACCAGCTGTTTCTGATAGTAGCGTGTTCAAACAAACAAACTACAGCTTTTTTAAATTATATAGTAAAACCATTAATGACAGTTGACAGACTGAAGGTTTCTGACATTTGTATTCAGTTTTTAAATAAAATCAAAATCCGGCAATAGACTAGCACTTGCGTTCCGTTATACGGATTTTTTTGTATTGTTTATTCGTATTATTTTATTTCATTAATTAAATGATTAAAAGTCACTATCAATCACCGCCTTAGATAAAAATAGGCATGAAAACCGTTCCAAAAGTAAATTGCGTCTCTTTTATGTTCGATTTCAAGTGTTTCATTTTAATTCTATTGATAAAAACCTTTTTTCCTTCAGTTATCTGGATGTCAGCCATTTTTTACTAATCTTTGGACAGATATTTCACGGATATAATCAAAATAAGGCTTTTTATTTTGGTTTTATGACTCCGGTTTCGTTTGAAATTCACTTCAATAGCAAAATTCATAAAAAAATATATACATTTTTTACATAGTTCTCTTTGTCTTAAACGTTACCGATTGTTGGTGGGCCCAAAAAAAACTGTGTCCTTTGATGGCTAATTTTAAATAACTTACCTACCCTTATTTTATAACCATATTTATTTTGATTCCATCAGATCTAGTTTTCGTGTTACAGCTACTACCCACAAAATAAAAATTTAACCGCTTTTGTTTTAAGTTCGCATTCAGAGAATTTGTTTCTTTGGGGAGCGTAGTATATTGTTCTGTTTTTTGGGTTGAGTGATTCTTATATAATGTCAAGAAAGTGTTAAAATATTCCTAACAAGTTTTGTTAACATTTTCGGTGACATTACTTTCAAAACTCAGCGAAGGAATTTGGCACCATTAGTAACTAAGTTATATGTTAAGCAAGACTGGCCCAAAAGGCAATCTCTTACTCCAGGACAAAACAATATTAAATACCCTCCATTAGTGCAGCCTGAGAAAGTATTTCTACCACCCTTACACATAAAGCATGGGCTTATGAAGAACTTCGTAAAAGCTATGGATAAGAGTGGTGACGGCTTTTTATATTTAAAAGAAAAATATCCTAAGCTGAGTGAAGTAAAAATTAAAGAGGCTTATATTTATTGGCCGCCAAATTAGGCAATTGATGAAAGATGATATATTTAAAAAAAAGCTTAGTAATTTAGAAAAATCAGCTTGGGAATCTTTCTTGAAAGTAACTTCCAATTTTCTAGGAAAATCCGATCAAGTGACTATAAAATGTATTATCGCCGAACATTTATATCTACGTATAAGGCTTTGGGCTGTAATATGTCATTGAAAATACATTTTCTACATTCACATTTAGACTTCTTTCCTGAAAATTTAGGCGCCGTCAGCGATGAACACGGTGAAAGATTCCATCAAGACATTTCTCCCATAGAAAAACGATATCAGGGCAAGTGGAGCCCACGTATGCTAGCTGTTTACTGTTGGACATTAAAACACGACCTTCCTGAAGCAAAATACATACGAATATCAAAAAGTAAATTCATGTTAATGTAGCAATAAATCGGAATAGCTTCTTCTATTTGTTTATAAAAATTCAAAATTCAAAATGGTATTACAAAAAAACTCTTCGTATTTGAAGCATTTTAATTTTATTTTAAGTATCTTTAGCACTCTCCTAAATATAAATAGGCAAAAGTTCTCATGTTACACGCAAAAATTGATTTTTTGTTGACCAGTGATGTTATTTATTGGCAGTTTGATAAGGGTTTGGTTAGGTTTTCATAATAGGATCCATGAAAAAGGGACGGAACTCTTCAAATATTAGGAGCAAATTAACGATACTCGAAGGAATCTTTAATTGGCTAAGGGCCGTCCGTAAACGGCGCTGTCTCATATGAGAAGCACGCATTAGGGTACACATATTTAGGCAAATAAATAAATTATATACTGTATATATATATATACAAGCATGTATATATATATATATATATATATATATATATATATATATATATATATATATATATATATATATATATATATATATATATATATCGTTTATGTATAAATAAATATATATATATATATACTAGCGGCCGCCCGCGGCTTCGCCCGCGTTAAATTCGGGGTCGCACAATTTTCCTTTTCTGGACACAGAGGAGAACTCGAAACATACTTTTACACGTTATACGCTTACTCCCGTTCCCGTGGGAATTTTGCAATATCCTGTTGCAGCTAAGCTCCACATTTACTAAGCTATCTGCATGCCTCCGTCCACGTGGTTTTCGGTTTCCCCACACATAGGCAGGTATATATATCTATCTGTCTATATATATATGCACATAGGTATAGCCTACAGCCTTGCCCGACCCGAACTTAAATGCACTTCAAAGTAAAAAATAATTTTCGGTGCCTGCCTAAAGACAAAAGAAAAAAGCACCAGCTTCAGTTACTTCGTTTAAGGCAAATGACAAATTCTTAAAAGTAAAATATTTTTTTACTTTTAAGTAAATTTAAGTTTGTTTTTCAAAAACTTTTTCTTATCTATTCTATCTATTCTATCTATTCTATCTATTCTATCTATTCTATCTATTCTATCTATTCTATCTATTCTATCTATTCTATCTATTCTATCTATTCTATTCTATTCTATTCTATTCTATTCTATTCTATTCTATTCTATTCTATTCTATTCTATAATTCTATAATATATATATAAAGCTCGATTACCACTCACTCACTCACTGACTCATTCATCGGGGCCTTTTTTCGCAGTGTTGCCAGCTTCAGACTCGAAACCGATGTATGGGAGTTTTGTTCGGATCGCCAATCAATCTGGAAATTTTTCTTTTTTTTTTCAAAAATCCAAGATGGCGGCCATGTTGGTGGTGCCATCTCCAAACCTATTACCTCTGGAGCTGTCAAATTTTCAGGGGTTGTAGTCTTTGGAGAATGGTTGGGATTTAAAAAGAAAAATGTCAGAAAAACAAAATGGCGGCGCCGCCATCTTGGCTTGAAAATTGGAAAATCGACCCCTTTTTGCGGGGCTGTGTCTCTGGACTGGGCAGAGATAATTTGTTGGTTTTTTTTCTGTTCGGTCAGAAATATGGTCAATTTTAATCTTAGTGTTGCCAGGTGCAAAAATTCAAGATGGCGGCGCCGGCAGAGACGATTTTGTCTGTGTCAAAAATTTTGCAATTTTTTGAATCCATTTTTTTGGCGGATGGCAACATCGGATAGATTTGGTTCTTTACAGTTTTGGTGGAGTATTTATCCGAGAGTTGCCAGAAGGGAAAACATTCTACCACGTTCGTAGTAGATTTTTGACATTTGGTCCAATTAGTAGAAAATGACTTTTTGACAGCTGGCCGAAATCCGAGTATGCAGTTTGGTGGCAACTTTGGTAGTGAAGGACCTTTGGGTATTTTTCTTGAAATCATCTGGCAACACTGGGAGCGGCGGGGAAAAAACGATTTTTCGGACTTGGTGACTTTGAAAAATTCCTGTGGCAACACTGGGCGTCGTGGGTTAAAAATTGAAACGGTATTCGACGAAGTGTATGATGTAGTTTTAGTAAAAAAATTGGCTGTCAAAAATTCAAGATGGCGGACGCGTAGGCAGCCATTTTGTGAAATGAAAAATTTTCGAAAAAATTAAAGTTGATTTTTCGGGTAGTTGGCAACACTCTACGCGAATGTGTTGTATGGCGGCATCGCGAGTCCAAGTAACAAGTATTACCAGGTGGAAAAACATCTTGGTAATTTTTGGTAGTTTTCGCTCCAAGGGCCCAAAAAGGGTCGAATCTAAAAACTGAGTTCAGGGGAAAATCGAGGCCACGAATCCGTAGTCCGAAAGGCGTCTATTGACCTTTTGGTAGTTTTGTCTCTTTACGCTGGCAACACCGGCAGTGGGGATTTTTTGAATTTTTCGGGACATGGTCGACTTCGCGGACCTCTCTGGCCCAAACTATAAAAAATACAAAAAAAGTAAAAATGAGGTTCGACGCTGTCTATGGTCCAGAATTTGGGAAAAATACGCGCTGTCAAAAATCCAAGATGGCGGACGAGCTGGCGGCCATTTTGTAAAAAGTAAAATTTTTCGGAATTTTCAAACCCGTTTTTGACGACCTTGGCAACACCTGACAGAGTTGGCTTGTATAGCGGCTACGTTTGTACAAGTGCCAACTATTGCCAGGTGGAAAAATATTTTGGTAGATTTTGGTAGATTTGGCCGAGGGGCCCGAAAATGGGTCGAATGGAAATACGGTATTTGGAGAAAAATTAAGTACGAGCGACTGTGGCATACAGAGTCCCCAATGACGTTAGGGTAGAAAATTGAGAATCACCTGGCAACACCGGGCGTGAGGAGCAAAAGAAAATTTTCGACATGGTCATCTGTCACGAGCTGTTTGGCCAACTGGGTGCGGCGGAGGAAAAAAACAAAAATGCAGTTTGATCCGGTTTATAATGTAGTATATGGGAAAAATACGGGACGACAGAAAACCAAGATGGCGGACGCGCTATCGGCCATTTTGTGAAATTTTCACGTTTTCAAAACTTTCAACTTGAAATTTCGGTTAGTTGGTGAACCAAACGGGGGTTTGAAATATACTAGGCGTTTGTGTGTTTTAGTGTGAGGTATTGCCAGACGAAAAAATATTTTGGAAGATTTTGGTAGTTTTTGAGTTGAGGCCCAAAAACGTCGAAAATAGAAATAACGGTTTTTCGCAAAATTCATTTCCACGGCTTGGCAGATTAGAAGATCTTAAATGACATTTGACTATTTTGATCAAAGTGATCTGGCAACACAGGGAGGTACGACGGTTCAAACTTTTTCGGAAGGGGTGTCTTTGAGGATCTCTGGAGGGGTCAACATTGGCCTAAGATGAAATGTGAAAATGCGGTTATTTGTGTAGATTAGATTTAATTCTAGGAAAAATACGAAAAAAATTCCAACCAAGATGGCGGACGGGCTAGCGGCCATTTTGTGAAAAGTTTTAGTTGAGAAATATTTTTAACTGATTTTTCGGGTAGAAGGCGAAGGTTTACGGCAAAATGTTGCATGACCTTTATTGTAGATTAGACCTTGATCTACAATGTGGTATAAGAATTTACCCCATTTTCAGGGTAATTTACGAGTTCTAGGGGAAAATGTCAAAACTCGAAATATCAACTTTTGGGCAAAAATTTGTATGAGGAACTGTCAAATGTCGACTTTTGTTTCCATTTTGGCCATGTTTTTAATCATCTTACTTGTAACTTTGAAAAAAATGCAAAATGGTTTTTTGATTTTCCCCATACATTTTGTACTGGATCGAGCTTTATATGGGGCACGCGGCACTGTGACTTGGTATGGATTTTTTCAAGTGTTTGAAAAATGTTTAGCGGTACTGAAATATTGTCTGTAAGGACTGTATTTGTGGTATGTTTGGTTTGTAGAAACGAATCGCTGCCAAAACCGACTCCACGTAGTCTTGTTTGCCCTACCCCTAGAGTGCAATATAAGCCCGCGTAGGCGCGGAGGGGCGAGGCGGCCCGCGAGCTGAGGAGCTCTTCACCGCAACTTCGGCTTGTTGGCCGGCTCTGCCGGCCAGCCTCAGTCGCGGCTTCGAGCTTCCAAACCACCTGCGACGAAAAGATCGCGTGGGACCGCCGGAGCCTCGCAGCGCCGGAGCCGTGGCAGAAGCCATAGCTGCTATGCGTTTACTTGAATGATTTTAAATAATAATGTGAAATATTTCAAACGTTTTTAATTGCATACTGGATCAATTTAGAGTTATTGGTTAGTTATGTTGATGACATTATCATACAAAGTTTGCTTTGAAAATGAAAAAAAAAGGTGTCAAGGCAAATAAATCTGCGAGGCCGAAGGCCGAGCGCCGCGAGGGCGAAGCCCGAAGCGGCATAAAGTGAATCAGTAGGTCTTAGTTGATGGCTCTCGGGGCATTAAAAAAAGACAGGGAACCCGCTGACGGACAGTCTAAGCCAGCCATGTAATTTTGCGAGGCCGCAGGCCGAGCCACGGCGAGGCCGAAGGCCGAGCGCCGCGGAGGGCGAAGCCCGGGAGCGGCCCCGTCGCGGAGCGACCTAGCTCTGGGCGCGACCGCGTAGCGGGCGCCCCGAGCTAGTCTATACTATATAAAGCTCGATTACCACTGACTCACTCACTGACTCATTCATCGGGGCCTTTTTTCGCAGTGTTGCCAGCTTTTGACTCGATTCACATGTATGGGAGTTTTGTTCGGATCGCCAATCAATCTGGAAATTTTTATTTTTTTTTCCAAAAATCCAAGATGGCGGCCATGTTGGTGGTCGCATCTCCGCAACTATTAACCCTGGAGCTGTCAAATTTTCAGGGGTCGTAGTCTGTGGGGAACGGTCGGGATTTAAAAAGAAAAATGTCAGAAAAACAAAATGGCGGCGCCGCCATCTTGGCTTGAAAATCGGAAAATCGACCCCTTTTTGCGGGGCTGTGTCTCTGGACGGGGCAGGGATAATTTGTTGTTTTTTTTTCTTATTGCTTACAAATATAGTCAATTTTCATCTTAGTGTTGCCATGTGCAAAAATTCAAGATGGCGGCGCCGGCAGAGAGAATTTTGTCCGTGTGAAAAATTTTGCAATTTTTTGAATCCATTTTTTTGGTGGATGGCAACACTGGACAGATTCGGTTATTTACAGTTTTGGTGGAGTATTTATCTGAGAGTTGCCAGAAGGGAAAACATTCTACCACGTTCGTAGTAGATTTTTGACATTTGGTCCAATTAGTAGAAAATGACTTTTTGACACCTGGCCGAAATCCGAGTATGCAGTTTGGTGGCAACTTTGGTGGTCAAAGGCCTTTCGGTATTTTTTTTGAAATCATCTGGCAACACTGGGGTTGGCGGGGAAAAATCGTTTTTTCGGACTCTGTGACTTTGGAAAATTCCTGTGGCAACACTGAGCGTTGTTGGTTGGAAATTGAAACGGTATTCGACGTGGTACATGATGTAGTTTCTTAAAAAAAATTGTCTTTTAAAAATCCAAGATGGCGGACGCGTAGGCGGCCATTTTGTGAAATGAAAAATTTTCGAAAAAATTCAAGTTGATTTTTCAGGTAGTTGGCAACACTCTACTCTAATGTGTTGTACAGCGGCATTGCGAGTCTTAATACGAAGTATTGCCAAGTGGAAAAAAATCTTGGTAGATTTTGGTAGTTTTCGCTCCAGGGGCCCAAAAAGGGTCGAATCGAAATACGGAATTCAGGGGAAAATCGAGGCCACGAATCTGTAGTCCGGAGAGTGTCTATTGACCTTTTGGTAGTTTTGTCTCTTTACGCTGGCAACACTGGCAGTGAGGATTTTTTGAATTTTTCGGGACATGGTCGACTTCGCGGACCTCTCTGGCCCAAACTATAAAAAATACAAAAAAAGTAAAAATGAGGTTCGACGTTGTCTATGGTCCAGAATTAGGGAAAAATACGCGCTGTCAAAACTCCAAGATGGCGGACGAGCGGGCGGCCATTTTGTAAAAAATAAAATTTTTCGGAATTTTCAAACCCGTTTTTGACGACTTTGGCAACACCTGACAGAGTAAGCTTGTATAGCGGCCACGTTTGTACAAGTGCCAACTATTGCCAGGTGCAAAAATGTTTTGGTAGATTTTGGTAGATTTGGCCGAGGGGCCCGAAAATGGGTCGAATGGAAATACGGTATTTGGACAAAAAATAAGTATGAGCGATTGTGGCATCTTAGGTCCCCAATGACGTTAGGGTAGAAAATTGAGAATCACCTGGCAACACCGGGCTTGAGGAGTAAAAGAAAATTTTCGACATGGTCATCTACCAAGACCTGTTTGGCCAAATGGATGCGGCGGAGGAAAAAGGTAAAAATGCAGTTTGATCCGGTATATAATGTAGTATATGGGAAAAATACGGGCAGACGGAAAACCAAGATGGCGGACCTGCTGTCGGCCATTTTGTGAAATTTTCACGTTTTCAAAACTTTCAACTTGAAATTTCGGGCAGTTGATGAACCAAATAGGAGTTTGAAATGTACTAGGCGTTTGTGTGTTTTAGTATGAGGTATTGCCTGGTGAAAAAATATTTTGGTAGATTTTGGTAGTTTTTGAGCTGTGGCCCGAAAACGTCGAAAATAGAAATAACGGTTTTTTGCAAAATTCATTTCCACGGCGTGGCAGATTGGAGGGTCTAAAATGACATTTGACTATTTTGATCAAAGTGGTCTGGCAACACTGGGAGGTACGACGGCTCAAACTTTTTCGGAAGGGGTGTCTTTGAGGATCTCTGGAGGGGTCAACATAAGACTTAGAGGAAATGTGTAAATGCAGTTATTTGTGTAGATTAGATTTAATTTCATGAAAAATACGAAAAAAAATCCAACCAAGATGGCGGACGGGCTAACGGCCATTTTGTGAAAAGTTTTAGTTCAGGAATATTTTAAACTGATTTTTCTGGTATAAAAAAGCGTGATAGGGGAAAATGTTGCATGACCTTTATTGTTGAGTTGACCTTGATCTACAATGTGGTAAAATAATTTTCCCCATTTTCAGGGTAATTTTCGAGTTCTAGGGGAAAATGTCAAAACTCGAAATATCAACTTTTGGGAAAAAAAAATTATGAGGAACTGTCAAATGTCGTCTTTTGTTTCCTCTTCGGTCATATTTTCATTCGTTCTACTTGTAACTTTGAAATAATTAAAAAAACAGTTTTCGATTTTCCCCATACATTTTGTACTGGATCGAGCTTTATATGGGGCACGCGGTACTGTGACTTTGTATGGAAATTTTACAAGTGTTTAAAAACTGTTTAGTGGTACTGAAATACTTGTTGGAGAAGTAACTTAACGCTGTAAGGACTGCATTTGAGGTATGTTTGGTTTGTAGAAACGAATCTCAATCGCCGGAGCCGTGACGGAAGCCATAGCTGCTATGCGTTTACTTGCATGATTTTAAATAATAATGTGAAATATTTCAAACGTTTTAATTGCATACTGGAGCAATATAGAGTTATTGGGTAGTTAATTGATGACATTATCATACAAAGTTTGCACTAAAAATTAAAAGTGAAGGTGTTGAAGAAATTATTAAAAAATATCTGCAAGGCCGCAGGCCGAGCGCCGCGGAGGGCGAAGCCCGAAGCGGCATAAAGTGAAATCAGTAGGTCTTAGTGGATGGCTCTCGGGGCGTAAGAAAAGACAGGGAACCCGCTGACGGACGGTCCAAGCCAGCTACGTAATTTTGCGAGGCCGCAGGCCGAGCCACGGCGAGGCCGAAGGCCGAGCGCCGCGGAGGGCGAAGCCCGGGAGCGGCCCCGTCGCGGAGCGACCTAGCTTCTATCTATCTATATCTATCTATCTATCTATCTATCTATCTATCTATCTATCTATCTATAATATATAAAGCTCGATTACCACTGACTCATCTATAATATATAAAGCTCGATTACCACTGACTCACTCACTGACTCATTCATCGGGGCCTTTTTTCGCAGTGTTGCCAGCTTCAGACTCGAAACCGATGTATGGGAGTTTTGTTCGGATCGCCAATCAATCTGGAAATTTTTCTTTTTTTTTCCAAAAATCCAAGATGGCGGCCATGTTGGTGGTCGCATCTCCGCAACTATTCACCCTGGAGCTGTCAAATTTTCTGGAGTCGTAGTCTGTAGGGAACGGTCGGGAATTAAAAAGAAAAATGTCAGAAAAACAAAATGGCGGCGCCGCCATCTTGGCTTGAAAATCGGAAAATCGACCCCTTTTTGCGGGGCTGTGTCTCTGGACGGGGCAGAGATAATTTTTTGCTGTTTTTTGTGTTTTGTCAGAAATATAGTCTTTTTACAGGTCAGTGTTGCCAGATGTTAAAATTTAAGATGGCGGCGCCGGTAGAGAGAATTTTGTCTGTGTCAAAAATTTTACAATTTTTTGAATCCATTTTTTTGGTGGTTGGCAACATCGGATAGATATGGTTTTTGGCAGTTTTGGTGGAGTATTTATCCGAGTGTTGCCAGAAGGGAAAACCTTCTACCACGTTCATAGTAGATTTTTGACATTTGGTCCAATTAGTAGAAAATGACTTTTTGACAGCTGGCCGAAATCCGAGTATGCAGTTTGGTGGCCCCTTTGGTAGTGAAGGACCTTTGGGTATTTTTTTTGAAATCATCTGGCAACACTGGGAGAAGCGGGGAAAATTTGATTTTTCGGACTTGGTGACTTTGGAAAATTCCTGTGGCAACACTGTGCGTCGTGGGTTAAAAATTGAAACGGTATTCGACGAAGTGTATGATGTAGTTTTAGTTAAAAAATTGGCTGTCAAAAATTCAAGATGGCGGACGCGTAGGCAGCCATTTTGTGAAATGAAAAATTTTCGAAAAAATTAAAGTTGATTTTTCGGGTAGTTGGCAACACTCTACGCGAATGTGTTGTATGGCGGCATCGCGAGTCCAAGTAACAAGTATTACCAGGTGGAAAAACATCTTGGTAGTTTTTGGTAGTTTTTGCTCCAGAGGCCAAAAAAGGGTCAAATCGAAATAGCTGATTCAGCGAAAAATCGAGGCCACGAATCCGTAGTCCGGAGGATGTCTAATGACTTTTTGGTAGTTTTATCTCTTTCTGCTGGCAACACTGGGAGTGGTGAATTTTTGAATTTTTTGTGACATGGTCGACTTCGCGGACCTCTCTGGCCCAAAGTATAAAAAATACAAAAAAAGTAAAAATAAGGTTCGACGCTGTCTATGGTCCAGAATTTGGGAAAAATACGCGCTGTCAAAAATCCAAGATGGCGGACGAGCGGGCGGCCATTTTGCAAAAAGTAAAAATTTTCGAAATTTTCAAACCCGGTTTTGACGACCTTGGCAACACCTGACAGAGTTGGCTTGTATAGCGGCCACGTTTGTACAAGTGCCAACTATTGCCAGGTGGAAAAATGTTTTGGTAGATTTTGGTAGATTTGGCCGAGGGGCCCGAAAATGGGTCGAATGGAAATACGGTATTTGGGAAAAAATTAAGTATGAGCGATTGTGGCATCCAGAGTCCCCAATGACGTTAGGGTAGAAAATTGAGAATCACCTGGCAACACCGGGCGTGAGGAGCAAAAGAAAATTTTCGACATGGTCATCTACCAAGACCTGTTGGACCAACTGGATGCGGCGGAGAAAAAAAATAAAAATGTAGTTTGATCCGGTGTATAATGTAGTATATGGGAAAAATACGGGACGACAACAAAACTAAGATGGCGGACGCGCTGGCGGCCATTTTGTGAAATTTTCACGTTTTCAAAACTTTCAACTTGAAGTTTCGGGCACTTGGTGAACCAAACGGAGGTTTGGAATGTACAAGGCGTTTGTGTGTTTTAGTATGAGGTATTGCCAGGTTAAAAAATATTTTGGAAAATTTTGGTAGTTTTTGAGCTGTGGCCCGAAAACGTCGAAAATAGAAATAACGGTTTTTTGCAAAATTCATTCCCAAGGCGTGGCAGATTGGAGGGTCTAAAATGACATTTGTCTATTTTGATCAAAGTGGTCTGGCAACACTGGGAGGTACGACGGCTCAAACTTTTTCGGAAGGGGTGTCTTTGAGGATCTCTGGAGGGGTCAACATTGGCCTAAGAGGAAATGTGAAAATGCGGTTATTTGTGTAGATTAGATTTAATTCTAGGAAAAATACGGAAAAAATTCCAACCAAGATGGCGGACGGGCTAGCGGCCATTAAGTGAAAAGTTTTAGTTCAGGAGTATTTTAAACTGATTTTTCGGGTATATAAAGGCATGATAGGGGAAAATGTTGCATGACCTTTATTGTAGTGTAGACCTTGATCTACAATGTGGTAAAATAATTTACCCCATTTTCAGGGTAATTTTCGAGTTCTAGGGGAAAATGTCAAAACTTGAAGTATCAACTTTTGGGCAAAAATTTGTATGAGGAACTGTCAAATGTCGTCTTTTGTTTCCATTTTGGCCATATTTTTATTCATTCTACTTTTAACTTTGAAATAATAAAAAAAATTGTTTTCGATTTTCCCCATACATTTTGTACTGGATCGAGCTTTATATGGGACACGCGGTCCTGTGACTTTGTATAGAAATTTTACAAGTGTTTGAAAACTGTTTAGTGGTACTGAAATACTTGTTGGAGAAGTAAGTTAACGCTGTAAGGACTGCATTTGAGGTATGTTTGGTTTGTAGAAACGAATCGCTGCCAAAACCGACTCCACGTAGTCTTGTTTGCCCTACCCCTAGAGTGCAATATAAGCCCGCGTAGGCGTGGAGGGGCGAGGCGGCCCGCGAGCTGAGGAGCAGGTGGTTTGGAAGCTCGTCGCCGCGACTGAGGCTGGCCGGCAGAGCCGGCCAATAAGCCGAAGTTGCGGTGAAGAGCGTAAACCATCTGCGACGAAAAGTTCGCGTGGGACCGCCGGAACCCCGCAGCGCCGGAGCCGTGACAGAAGCCATAGCTGCTATGCGTTTACTTGCATGATTTTAAATAGTAATGTGAAATATTTCAAACGTTTTTTATTTCAGACTGGAGCAATAAAGAGTTATTGGTTAGTTATATTGATGACATTATCATACAAAGTTTGCTTTGAAAATGAAAAGTGAAGGTGTTGAAGAAAATATTAAAAAATATCTGCGAGGCCGAAGGCCGAGCCCCGCGAGGGCGAAGCCCGAAGCGGCATAAAGTGAATCAGTAGGTCTTAGTTGATGGCTCTCAGGGCGTCGAAAAAGGACTAGGAACCCGCTGACGGACGGTCCAAGCCAGCCATGTAATTTTGCGAGGCCGCAGGCCGAGCCACGGCGAGGCCGAAGGCCGAGCGCCGCGGAGGGCGAAGCCCGGGAGCGGCCCCGTCGCGGAGCGACCTAGCTCTGGGCGCGACCGCGTAGCGGGCGCCCCGAGCTAGTTCTATAATATATAAAGCTCGATTACCACTGACTCACTCACTCATTCATCGGGGCCTTTTTTCGCAGTGTTGCCAGCTTCAGACTCGAAACCGATGTATGGGAGTTTTGTTCAGTTCGCCAATCAATCTGGAAATTTTTCTTTTTTTTTTCAAAAATCCAAGATGGCGGCCATGTTGGTGGTCGCATCTCCCTAACTATAGCCTCTGGAGCTGTCAAATTTTCAGGGGTCGTTGTCTGCAGGGAACGGTTGGGGTTTAAAAAGAAAAATGTCAGAAAAACAAAATGGCGGCGCCGCCATCTTGGCTTGAAAATCGGAAAATCGACCCCTTTTTGCGGGGCCGTGTCTCTGGACGGGGCAGAGATAATTTTTTGCTGTTTTTTCTTATTGCTTACAAATATAGTCAATTTTAATCTTAGTGTTGCCAGGTGCAAAAATTCAAGATGGCGGCGCCGGTATAGAGAATTTTGTCTGTGTCAAAAATGTTACAATTTTTTGAATCCATTTTTTTGGTGGTTGGCAACATCGGATAGATTTGGTTTTTGGCAGTTTTGGTAGAGTATTTATCCGAGTGTTGCCAGAAGGGAAAACATTCTACCACGTTCGTAGTAGATTTTTGACATTTGGTCCAATTAGTAGAAAATTACTTTTTGACAGCTGGCCGAAATCCGAGTATGCAATTTGGTGGCAACTTTGGTGGTCAAAGGCCTTTCGGTATTTTTTTTGAAATCATCTGGCAACACTGGGAGCGGCGGGGAAAAATCGTTTTTTCGGACTCGGTGACTTTGAAAAATTCCTGTGGCAACACTGGGCGTCGTGGGTTGGAAATTGAAACGGCATTCGACGAAGTATATAATGTAGTTTTAGTAAAAAAATTGGCTGTCAAAAATCCAAGATGGCGGAGGAGAAGACGGCCATTTTGTGAAATGAAAAATTTTCGAAAAAATTAAAATTGATTTTTCGGGTAGTTGGCAACACTCTACTGTAATATGTTGTACAGCGGCATTGCGAGTCTTGGTACAAAGTATTGCCAGGTGGAAAAACATCTTGGTAGATTTTGGTAGTTTTCGCTCCAGGGGCCCAAAAAGGGTCGAATCGAAATACGGAATTCAGGGGAAAATCGAGGCCACGAATCTGTAGTCCGGAGGGTGTCTATTGACTTTTTGGTAGTTTTGTCTCTTTACGCTGGCAACACTGGCAGTGAGGATTTTTTTAATTTTTCGGGACATGGTCGACTTCGCGGACCCCTCTGGCCCAAACTATAAAAAATACAATAAAAGTAAAAATGAGGTTCGACGTTGTCTATGGTCGAGATTATGGGAAAAATACGCGCTGTCAAAAATTCAAGATGGCGAACGAGCGGGCGGCCATTTTGTAAAAAGTAAAAATTTTCGAAATTTTCAAACCCGTTTTTGGCGACCTTGGCAACACCTGACAGAGTTGGACTGTATGGCGGCCACGTTTGTACAAGTGCCAACTATTGCCAGGTGGAAAAATGTTTTTGGAGATTTTGGTAGATTTGGCCGAGGGGCCCGAAAATGGGTCGAATGGAAATACGGTATTTGGAGAAAAATTAAGTATGAGCGATTGTGGCATCCAAGGTCCTCAATGACGTCAGGGTAGAAAATTGAGAATCACCTGGCAACACCGGGTGTGAGGAGCAAAAGAAAATTTTCGACATGGTCATCTACCAAGACCTGTTGGGCCAACTGGGTGCGGCGGAGAAAAAAAGTAAAAATGCAGTTTGATCCGGTATATAATGTAGTATATGGGAAAAATACGGGACGACAGAAAACTAAGATGGCGGACGCGCTGGCGGCCATTTTGTGAAATTTTCACGTTTTCAAAACTTTCAACTTGAAATTTCGGGCAGTTAGTGAACCAAACGTGGGTTCAAAATGTACTAGGCGTTTGTGTGTTTTATTATGAGGTATTGCCAGGTGAAA
Source organism: Nomophila noctuella (assembly GCA_958496325.1). Taxonomy (NCBI): domain Eukaryota; kingdom Metazoa; phylum Arthropoda; class Insecta; order Lepidoptera; family Crambidae; genus Nomophila; species Nomophila noctuella. Next base: position 340,451 of record OY292493.1, read on the forward strand.
AAATATTTTGGGAGATTTTGGTAGTTTTTGAGCTGTGGCCCGAAAACGTCGAAAATAGAAATAGCGGTTTTTCGGGAAATTTATTCCCAAGTCGTGGCAGATTGGAGGGTCTAAAATGACATTTGACTATTTTGATCAAAGTGGTCTGGCAACACTGGGAGGTACGACGGCTCAAACTTTTTCGGAAGGGGTGTCTTTGAGGATCTCTGGAGGGGCCAACACGATTTGTAGAAGAAAGGTGAAAATGCGGTTATTTGTGTAGATTAGATTAGCCCACTCGGCAGACCCCTCTACACTATTTAGGGGCAAAAATAGTTTTGGGATGAACCTAAACAAGCCATCGGAGCTTTACAAACATCTTAGAGTTACCAAGATGCACATTCTGGGTAAATCGAAAGACAACGCAGTGGCAACACTCCCAAAAGATAAGAATATGAGTGAGTTAGAGTCAAGGTTACGGTTCCATAAGCAGTTCATAGTGGGAGCGCAAACAAACAGGGTAGGATTAGGAAGTCGAGGAAGAGAGGATGACCGGAGCATCATTAAGTCTTTTCTGCGAATGGATGAAGATAACGAGTATAGAGTACATGCGCTTAATCTTGAAATGCAAAACGAGTGGGTGTCCCTTGGTGAGTTTTGTATCCCTTTAGCATTGAAGTGGCGGTCGATACTGTACGATTGGTCTCCGGCGTTGCTTAAATTCTATCTGAATGCCTTTCAGTTGACCCTACCCGATCAGAGCAACCTTGTGAGGTGGGGAATGGCAGTAGACAAAACATGTTTACTCTGTGGCGAGGCCGTAGGTACCGCGAGGCATTTGTTGGTGGGATGCAGAGTACTCCTAGACAGAGGTCACTACTCTCGCCGCCATGACGGAGTGTTGCAGATCATACGTGAAGCGGTGAGCCTTTCAATAGCAAGAGCAGCAAAAGGTTTGACGACAAATACAAAGAACATCAACTTCGTCAAGGAAGGATCTACCAAGAAGTCCAAAGTCAAACCTTACTCCATCGTTAGTGCAGCTCCAGATTGGAAGATCATGATGGACATGTATGAAAAGCGCTACACTATTCCAGAAGACATTGTGTTATCGTCGTCTAGACCAGACCTTTTCGTTTATTCTAGAAAACTTAAGCGCGTACTGTTGGTGGAACTTACTGTTCCATGGGAGACAAACATTCCCAAAGATCACGCGTTTAAAACAAATAAGTATTATGACCTAACCAACGAGATGACTAAAAATGGTTATATATCACGGTTGTATGCTGTGGAAGTGGGTGCGAGAGGTATACCAGCGAAATCTCTCTACAACCTACTGAAGGACTTAGGATTACCAAGATCTAATATTAGCTCGTTACTGGAAAGAGCAACTAAAGCCGCTTTACTCGGCTCATACCAAATATGGTTGGGAAGGGAGAGGAACGTCATCGGTGAAGGTGATCGTTAGTATACTATAAAGGGGCCCCTTAAACCTACACGCTGGGTCGAAAGTCCCAGGCACCGACTGACGTTCCTCTCTGTTCCACGCGATGGACCCGGCACCCGCACGGAGAATCCATGGATAGCTAAGAAGTTCGTCTCAATTCTAGGAAAAATACGGAAAAAATTCCAACCAAGATGGCGGACGAGCTAGCGGCCATTTTGTGAAAAGTTTTAGTTCAGGAATATTTAAAACTGATTTTTCGGGTATATAAAGGCTTGATAGGGGAAAATGTTGCACGACCTTTATTGTAGTGTAGACCTTGATCTACAATGTGGTAAAATAATTTACCCCATTTTCAGGGTAATTTTCGAGTTCTAGGGGAAAATGTCAAAACTCGAAGTATCAACTTTTGGGCAAAAATTTGTATGAGGAACTGTCAAATGTCGTCTTTTGTTTCCATTTCGGTCATATTTTCATTCGTTCTACTTGTAACTTTGAAATAATTAAAAAAACAGTTTTCGATTTTCCCCATACATTTTGTACTGGATCGAGCTTTATATGGGGCACGCGGTACTGTGACTTTGTATGCAAATTTTACAAGTGTTTAAAAACTGTTTAGTGGTACTGAAATACTTGTTGGAGAAGTAAGTTAACGCTGTAAGGACTGCTTTGAGGTATGTTTGGTTTGTAGAAACGAATCTCAATCGCCGGAGTCGTGACGGAAGCCATAGCTGCTATGCGTTTACTTGCATGATTTTAAATAATAATGTGAAATATTTCAAACGTTTTTAATTGCATACTGGAGCAATATAGAGTTATTGGTTAGTTATATTGATGACATTATCATACAAAGTTTGCACTAAAAATTAAAAGTAAAGGTGTTGAAGAAATTATTAAAAAATATCTGCGAGGCCGCAGGCCGAGCACCGCGGAGGGCGAAGCCCGAAGCGGCATAAAGTGAAATCAGTAGGTCTTAGTTGATGGCTCTCGGGGCGTAAAAAAAAGACAGGGAACCCGCTGACGGACGGTCCAAGCCAGCCATGTAATTTTGCGAGGCCGCAGGCCGAGCCACGGCGAGGCCGAAGGCCGAGCGCCGCGGAGGGCGAAGCCCGGGAGCGGCCCCGTCGCGGAGTCTAAATATATAAAAGGAGAAACTGACTGATTGTCATATCATCGCACAGCCTAAGCGGCTTAACGTAGGCACTTAATATTAGGAATGGACGTAGCTTAGGTACCGTAGAGCCGCACGAAGAAAGGCATTCCCGACTGGAGACTGGAGTTCGCATGAAAAAACATTAGTATGAAAAGTCGAAACTGCTCAAGTTAGACGCTTGAAATTAGGCATGCAGATAGCTTAGTAAATGTATAGCTTAGCTGCAACAGGATATTGCAAAATTCCCACGGGAACGGGAGTAAGCGTATAACGTGTAAAAGTCTGTTTTGAGTTCTCCTCTGTGTCCAGAAAAGGAAAATTGTGCGACCCCGAATTTAACGCGGGCGGCCGCTAGTAAAATATAAAAGAACGTCTGTAATAAGGAGGGTATGTCCAAGCTGGCGGGCGGCGGGCACTTTCAATTCATCGTTAACTAGGCAATGTTGCAAATTGAGGATTAAATCCTGGTAAGATGATATACTAACGTGGTAGTCGTTTGACGTAGCCACATTCTTTACGATAACAGGATATATTTATTTTAGACATTTGTATTTGTGGCTTCAAAACTTTTAAACACAAAGAAATACTGACTTCTCTGTGAATATGGCCAAAATATAAATGGACTACGAGAGAATTACTGGGGACAACAACAATTAAAAATTTAAAACGACTTCCCAGAAAGAGCAGTGAAATCTCAAAGCGGCTGTAAAGGGGCCATTAATATTAGAATGTCTTGGGTCGTAATTTGAAAAGGTTTAGGAAACACTAGCAGAAAGGGACCCGCAAGGACGAGAGCGCGGAAATGGAATGAAAACATTTTGTCGCCATGTGAATGCATGCTGGATGGGGAATTGATTGTCTGTGTGAGTTTTTAACAATAAAAACTGATATTCCTTTTTTGTTCAAGTAAGATTTTGGAATTGTCTAAAACATGAGCCTTTTCGCATCGCAAACAGACACCCTATTTCACTGTATTTTAAATTATTAGTATTTGCCTAGTCGATATGAATAAATACTTGTGCCAATGATGTAGAGCTATACCTACTGTCTTGTGCTTTAGTTGTCAAGACATCTTATTCCTAGTTTAGGTATATTTATTAGATTTAGATAAGTCTCATTTAATTTTAGTTGAATTTTAGTTGCTTATGTTCAATCTTGTAACTCTAAAGAACGATGGTGCCTCACAACATCGATATTAAACCAGTTCCCTCCAAGGCATGTGTTAAACTATTTTTTCCTCTCTATGCATGGAGAGGAATATTCTCCCAGTTTTACGAGACGTTATGAAAATCTGGTAATAAGGGCAGATTACGTATTCCGCGGCCTACAGGCTGTTTACTTATTCCCAGGACGGGCCTGAGGCAGGGCATCGAGCTTAATACAAAAACACAGTATTCTCTATACGCATATGTCGCCGAATGGAGGACGTGTTGGACTCATACTGAATACATTTGTGTAATGTGACTAACATCAAAATGGAGGTGATGAAAATTATAGTTGTGCTGTATGATATTTATTTATTTATTAGGATATGGCTAGGTGATATTCACAACTCAAAGGCTGTAGCAGTTATTTTGTAAGTCAAAAGATTTATATAATTTTTTAAAAATCAAATATGAAATAATAAATAGTTTCATAGGTGAAGGACATCCCTAATAATAAAATCAGACATGTCTGCCAAGATGGCGTACAAAGCAATAGCCCAATGGCCTATGATAATATTCATGCAGTAAACATTTTTGTAGACACAATATTATTTTAATAAAATTATGGTATCATAGAATTAAATAATCGAAACGTTGAGTTTAGGTAATAGTTAGAGGCATTAGCTTGGGTTACACCCTTTTAATAACCACTGTAGCTGAAACAAGGCTAGTAGTATCCGTTACAATATTAACACACGAGATACACATTGCGTAATGCGTAAACATGAAGTGCTCGTATAAACCTCTAGAGTAAAGTAAAAGCTAATTAAAAGCTGTATATTTGCCGCGGCGTCAACAGATCGCGCGTGTGGAGTCGTAAAGCCGCGCGTTAACCGCGCCGATAAATTGTGAAGGGCCGCGAATATTCACGCAAGGATTAGGCCTAGGGTTGGCATCATCAGCTAGAACCAGTATTTAAACTCGTAAATTGCTATTTACATGAGACCTAACCGATATTCTATGTGCCAGGCCTAATTTTCTTCCTTTGGCCCAAGTGGTTACAAAACCTCAAACCATCAGACGGGCAAAGTGAGGATTGGTAGTCATTAAATATTCTAGTCAGTTTATTTTTGTGGAAGGCAATATTCCGCAAGAATAAACTTAAGATAAAAAACGTACTTCAGATGGTGGTCAAACGGTTACAATAGCAGTCTGAGAGCTTTTACCTCTGTGCTATCGAGATCCTTAGGAAGCAGCATATAATCCAACATAAATCCGTGTAAGAATGTTAACAAAGAGGTACAGCGACTTCTTTACAGTAAAAAAACTTACAGAGTCAGTGTTTTGCCTTTGGGACTGGCAGCCCTGCAGCCCTCCCTGACAAGTTGACAAGTGGTCAGTGACGTGCGGCGGCGGGTGACGCAAATCCCGGCGTTGCGTGCTTGTATCCGCAGCGTGTAGTCTGGCACCGGGACAAGGGAATACTGGAATAAAGAGTGATAAGTCAAATAACATTCACAAACACACCGATTTCTATCGTTAAAACTTTACCACACTCAGTGTTTTACCGCTGTTTCTGTCAGCCCTGCAGCCCTCACTGACAAGTTGACAAGTGTACAGTGACGTACGGCGGCGAGTGAAGCAAATCTCGGCGTTGTATCTGTAGCGTGTTGTCTGGTACCAGAACGCGGGAATACTGGAATAAGTGATAAGGCAAATAAAATTCACAGCAACAGCTTCCTCTATCGTTAAAAATCCAACTCACTCAGTGTTTTGCCGCTGTTTGTGGAAGCATTCCTGGCAGAGTACACATTTTTTGTTTCTGGCAGCCCTGCAGCCCTCCCTGACAAGTGTACAGTGACGTACGGCGGCGGGTGACGCAAATCCTGGCGTGGCGTGCTTGTATCCGTAGCGTGTAGTCTGGCAGGAACGGGAATACGGGAATAAGGAGTTACATCTTGTACTGGCTCCAATTCGTTTGTTCCCAATGTCATGCCAAAGCGTATAATATAACTCACACTGTGGGGAATGTTGGGGAAAAATCGTATAGGTACGTGTTTAATATTGGAAATTTGTATTTTTTTTATGCCACGAGTAGTAACTGTTGCAACTCATAGCTGGTTGATAGTTGACGAACAGCAGCAGACGCCGCGGTTGAACTTGCTGTGCATAGGTAGGTCATGTGAAAAGGTATGTCAAAATCCAATCCAAAATTTATATCAAAAATTCTAAATGTTTTATACATTTTATGAACAATAAGAGCAAATTGGTTTATTCCTTTTTTTATTTATTTTAAGTCTTTATTTTAGAATTGCTTGTATTGGTCTAAGTATTTCCGCAGCGCTGCCGCATTGACGATAAACTTGAAGCGATGATCGCAGAGTTACGCAAAGCAGCTGTACTGGCCATGTTCTCGTAACTGTCGCACATAAAGTGCGCGCACTGCACTCTCGCAAGAGTGCGCTACAGTGCACTGTTACGTAACACAACTATTGCTTTACTCGAGAATGCATGAGTGCGCTCATTCTGTATCGAGCCAAGGCAAGGGTTACATGACATGCTAGCATTTATTTTTTATTGCAGGTCTCGATGGTACAGTCAACATCATACAACAACAGTAACAAAGCGCAGAATATTTTAGTTGTTATATTGTAGTATTTTTTTACATCAAATCATTTGTTGACAAATCCAATCCAATTATTATTATTTCTCTTGAAGTCGGTCAAAAGTAGTACATAGTTTTGCAGTATGCCGAGTCAGTGATAGAACCAAGACATTGATCCTCAAACGTTAACAACACAATCTAGAAACTCCTACCTAATATAAAATTATAGACTAAACGTAACCCGACTTCTATTTACGAGTAATATGCTCAGTGAATGATTAATCTGCTTAATACGCTCAGTTCACGACGCTTAGCGGGCTCACTAATCTTTTCCGTAAAAATTCTCCGTCATACTTGTCTGAGCTCAATTTTCATAGGTCTGACTTCATCAATCCCGGAGCCAAAGTCATAAGCTTATATAACGTATTGACGGCTCGCATCCCGCATCTCGCATCCCGCATCCCGCATCCCGCATCTGGGCGTAATCCGCTGATAACCGAGGCTTATATCGCGTCCGGCTATATGCCTCACGGGAAGAGGATTCGCTTGATGGACTTACTTGTAGAATCAGTGCTAATAGGCTTAACATTGCTGCTGAGTTTCTTGCGGCCTCTTCATAGCAGGCCATTCACGTCGAGGCGCGGCTGGTGATAATAGTTTTGATGTGCAAAACAAGTTACTATGTGAATCTAATTGCTGCATAATTCAGTTTATTTATGTGGAGAAAATAAGTCAATATTCTTGGACTATTTTTTTTTACGATGACTAAAGACATTACTTGTACAAAAAGCCAAATAGAGTGCATTTAAAAATTAAGATGTAGTATACTTAATTTAATTTGACTGTATTCAGTGTATTTAGAAATTATTTAATAACTAATTTTCATAACTGTTACATATATAACTTATTATAATAGTAATACAAGGGATGTGAATCCCTTGTAATAGTAATACATGGGATTCACATCCTCTGTTTTACTATTTTAATAAGTTTAAAACCTCGCACACATATTGCAAATCATAAGTAGTTGTTAGTAAGTTAGAGGTCATGAAAATAACCGAATATTAATCTATATTTTCACCGTCGTCGCTGGCGTATCCAGTCCGAGTACGTCAGATCCAGCCCCGGCAGTTGTGCCGGACGCAGTTTTATTCGACTTTCATTACGTCCGATGAACTTTTAACTAACTGAGTGGAATCGGGATATTCGCCCCTCTGCGGACCGTTTACACAAAATGGCGCTTGTATATTTGTTTCTGTTACACGAGTATATTTGAATGTTTTATGAACGAAAACAACGAGTTGATCAGTTAGTTACACACTTAATAATTTTATAAGCGGAAAAAACGCGAACGCTGTTAGTCTGAAGTTCATTTTCTACGAGTATACAATATGCCGCGACTTATTTCGTCTTGGTGTGTCATCTATCCTCCATTTAAAATACATTTCAAGCGCAGTCTCGTTGACTTTTGGTCGCGTTTTTTCGGCCTTGTTTGTTTCTATAAGCAGCTTGTGCGTGCTAAAACGTCAGTGCCACAGTTTCATGTTCATTAATAAATACAACTACTAGTCCAAATGGTCGCTAATATTAGATTTAAAGGCTAATAAAATTACTTTTAGTAAAAATCAATAAATTTTGTCATTTCTACAGACTACCACTTAACCTTACAGCTACAAAAGTACTCTTAAGGTGTCTACACACCAAAGCCGCAAACAATTGCTTCATAATCAGGCCGCCGGCAGTGCCGGCGCGTTCGTGCCGCCGGGCCGGCGGCTTTCGTGTGTAGACACCTTTATGAAAGAAAGCAAATTAATTCATCTCACATTAGATTTCTAGTATAAAGAAAAAGATAAATTAGTATTTTCGTCTAAATAGCAATGTTCTTTGTTTAAGTTAAAGTTCTTTTCATCCACTAATTTCTCTCACTGCCTTCACTTCGAGCTACAAAAGGCTACAGACGACTGCTGCAGTACAGAATATATCAATGTGAATTCATTATCTGAAGTCGCATTCAGAGCTCATAAAAGAAGCTCATGAGAACTCCTCGTGAAAGTATCAAAGGGAATTTGCGCTCCGATCCGCGCTACGAAGTTACACGCTACGAAGATATACGCTACGAAGATATACGCTACGAATGTATGCGCTACGTTCTACGAACCCATTTGCTACGTGCTACGACGGTGAATTGCATTGAGTCGAGTACAATCGCAGCACGTTTTCTTCGAATATATCCGCTTGTGTTATCTTTGCTTTTTTTAGGGTTCCGTAGCCAAATGGCAAAAACAGAACCCTTATAGTTTCGTCATGTCTGTCTGTCTGTCTGTCTGTCCTGGTTCGTTCTCCGCCGTTTCTGAACCGATTGCCACGAAAATTGGTGGAGAGATGTATAGTGATAATTCAAGAATTGGTTTTTAAAATTATCGAAAAATAATCATTTTTTACCCCCCCTCCCATACAGCGAAAAGTTAATTCTAAAAAAAAAATTCGACTTAACCCATCGTGTAGGGTATCGTTAAACAGGTATTTTTAAATACAATAAAACTCGCCTTGAAACCATGTGGATCAAACACCCCAGTCTCGAGATATATTAATACAAAGTTAAAATTAGAGCGTCCCCCCCCCCCTTAACTTTTGAAATACTATTACAATAATTCTGAAAAAAATGTCCTGTATACCTCCAAGTAAGTACTTTCAACGAAAAGTATAGCGAACTCTGTATCATACATAGTTATTTTTATACAACTCGACCAACTTATGACGTGCAGTTGCCCTTACTAAATGGTGTCTTAAGCGGTCGGGCCATCTTTTAGCTACGGAACCCTTTCATTGGCGTGTCCGACACGCTCTTGGCCGGTTTTTTTTTATTTGAATATGACGGAATGGAGTTATTCGTCCTCTTTTCTAAACGGTAGTCAAACTGGATACATTTTTTTTATAGTGTTTCGGTGTATTGGCTCCACACTGGCAAATTAGTTTTTCTATGTATGAATGTCTTTTTTCGGCAGACATATTGAGAATGCTCATGAGCTAGTTCACTCACAGGCACAAACTAAACGTCTGATATCTTAAACATCGGGAGTGCATGTCTCATCGCATCACAATCTTTTCAAATGTGTGAATAGTTTTAGCAATACTTATGTAACAATTTGTAGCTAGTGTAATTCGAGATATGTAAGACTTAAAACTTCCAAACAGTAAATAAATAATAAATAATACCCTCCGGCCGTATTCGGCCATGGCGGCCGACCTTACGATCAGCCAGGTACGCAGGATATACATATTATAGTGCACAAGTGAGTGCGCAAGCACAGGTGCACTACCTCCTCCTTCACTCTCATAATTCGGTGGGAGAGCTTCCAAACAGTAGTATATAGTTAAGGCTTGGCACTGACCTGTCCATGGGCAGACGTAATTCTTACACCGCCAGACCTGCTATAACCCCATCTCATAAAAAAAAAATAAGATAAATATACCCAAAATTGCCAACATTACGACTTACCTACTTATGTCTTTCTGCGCAAATTACACAGCACACGTCTCATAAATGTAAGGCTGGCCGGTATGCGCCGCACGTCCGCGAGACGCAATACGAATATCCCGCATACACACGGTTTTTAGGGTTCCGTAGCTAAATGGCGAAAAACGGAAACCTTCATGTCTGTTCGTCTGTGCCAATCTTTAAGTACATTTAAGGAGATGTACCTAATCTGGGAATCGCTTTAACAATTTTACACAAAAGTAGAAAAGTAACGATAAAACTTAGAACAGAAAATAATTAAAAAATACCGTCTTTCCCGTATAATACCTGGTTAACCTATGGATAGGTCATCAAAAATTATATGGAGGTGTCTAATTTTTCTTCTTAACTGAATATGAGTCAAAGTAGTGAAATGTGTTCCCGAGAACTTCTGAAATAAGAGCACAGATATATCTGAAAAAATATATTCATTATTACGATATAAACTTTAACCAAAAAATGGCAAGAACGAAATCTATTAAGTAGTTAAATTTTTAATACGTTACAAATCGTAAAACTAGCTGCGGAACCCTTCTCGGGCGAGTCCGACTCGCATTTTGCCGGTTTTATTTGTTTCGCGTCGTTACGTATTTGCGTATTGAAACAAACGCGCCGGCCGTACCGCACAACGCGTATTTTTATCGGCTACTTTAGTATTCAAAAGAGAATAACGTATTAGGAAATGCGTGTGTATGTACTTAAGTCTTTAGGTATGTGGTGTGTGCACTTAATAGACTTTAAAAGCAAAATATCTACAGACAACAAAGATAAAAGGACCTATGTCTTGTGTAATGGGTCCGTCAAGTTATTTTTATTAATCTATCACTCGTCATACACATTTTATCTTTAAAGACTTACCACAGTTTATTTGTCTGGAAGTGTTTGTTAAATAGTGTCAAATAACAAGAGTTTTTCAGCTTAGATGGTCCCTGAGACATGTACTTCTTATTCGACATGAAACTTTATTTCAAGGCAATAAGTTCCACAAGGTGTTTATATGATTTTCCTTAGGGTCTAAAGTAATATATGTATGTACTTAAAAAGTGTGGATTTTCTTTTGAAAGTACACTGTCACAGAAATCTTTTTAGCTGAAATGGCCTATAAATAGGGGTAGGTAAGCCTTACAAAACTGAATACCTATGTTATTAAATTCATCACATACGTTATTTTTCTCGGCGACGTGTGACGCAATCTGGTTTGTAAAACAGATGCACTTGTCACAGAACAAAGTGGCGCATTCGTATAAAAAATGCCGCGCGTTCGCTGGTTACAAATATCCTTCATTTTTCGCGCGGCGCGGCGGCATCTACGCTCCGACGGAATAAATCGTGAAATGGCACGGACTCCAACTATTTATTTATGATTTGTGACTGTGAGACAGTGCTCACAATCTAACCTTACTTTCGGTAACAGTTTTTTGCCTCTGCTAGTAAGTAAGGCCGCCAGAGCCTCTTAAACGGAGGTAACGCAGCTGAGATTCTTGTGCAGTTGTTGATTTCCAATTTCCATGGTTAGCGGTAATCGCTTATCAGGTGAACCCCTTGTCCGTTTGCGTCCCGATGACATTAAAAAGTTTGTAACTAAGTTGCTAACGGTCACGTATTGTCACAACCGATTAAGAAGTATTTTAAACTTCACAATGGGTGATGATTATCCGTATGTCTGTATCTAATCTCACTGTTTTTGATGAGGAATCCATCAATTTCTAAGTGTTTTGAATTATTAAACAACATTTAATAAATGTGCAAGCAGTTGTCGTACGACAAGATTGTTAACGCTTTCACGACATACTCGTACATAGGTATACATGAATCTCAGGAATCAATCATATCACGAATTTGAACCTTATGACATTGTCATAAGTATAACTGTCCCTTCACTATCAAGACACACTGGGTATATGGGGTGTATTCTGTGGGACAGTGATAAATGCACGCTTGTCGCAACGAAAGTTTTTTACTAACCATTAGTTTGCAGTTGGGCATTTTTTCTTTGTGCGTAGTTTCCGAAGTTCCTAGGCGACCCCTCGGTTAAGCTGTCGTAATATAATTTGTACGATTCTGTATAAAAATAGTTTCGCGTTTGAAAATGATTCGAGTTAAAGAAGGTGAAACTTGTTTTATTATTCACTTACAGTTCAAGTTACAGCGATTAGGGATCTTGGGATCCACCTTGATGATAAGCTTCAATTTAATGTCCATATTGATAAGATAGTCACCAAAAGTTTTAGGCTTCTCGGTTTCATACTAAGAAATACTAAAGATTTCAAAAATCCGTCTACAGTTATAACAATCTACAATAGTCTTGTCCGGTCCGTGCTTGAATACTGCAGTGTTACGTGGTCTCCCCAATATGATGTTCACATTAAACGACTCGAAAGTGTGCAAAAACGGTTCCTATGGCACTTGAGTTTTCGTAATTTCCTCGCAAAGACTTTGGTATCCTACGACAGCCGTCTCGAATACTTTAAGATGGATAGTCTTAAGAATAGGAGACTTATTATGGACAGCATGTTTCTGTACAAATTGTTGAGTGGCGGCCTGGATTGCCCTCACCTAAGTGAGCAAATCAAATTCAGTGCACCAAAAAAACTGCCTCGTGCTAGCAGGTTCAACATGTTTGCACCAAAGCCAGTCAAGAGCAATCTGGGTTACCACTCCGTATTAAATAGGATACAGAAACAATATAACGCCCTTTCGCACGATAAAAGGTTGGGTGACTTGGACATGTTTCACCTCAGCCCACGAAAATATAAAGCTACCGTCAAACTGATTTGCAGTTACGTAAGCCCCCAGTCAATTTAAAGTAAATTAGATTAATTTTTTCACGATTTGTCACAATTTGTTTGTTTTTTTTTTCCTTTGCAATTTGGTTGTTAACTTTCTTTTTTTACAGTCCATATCGCATGTCGTGGCTGTCTTTAATTGTAAACTATTCTTAAATGTGTTTTTCTTGTTGATCTTTGGTGTCTCTGTTAGAATAAGTTTATGTTGACTGCCCTATAAATAAATAAATAAATAAATAAATAAATAAATAAATTCACTTAACACGAATGTTCTCAATAAAATTACTTATGGTAAAATTCTGGAACTATATTTACATTCTAAACGGCAAATTATTTCTCTGCAAGAAGTGCCAGCATTGCAGTTATCCACATATTCGCTTGTTTATATCCGGTGTGAATTTAAAAAAGCTTTAGTGAATCCACAGAGCCTTGACGAGATATAAACAAAACGATAGACTTGGTGTTATTCTTGAACTTGGAACTCTGCAGTTGTATACACAGCATGAAAAGGTCAAACATTCCGCATGAGACAAACATTTGTGTACATGACCTGTACACAAATGTTTGTCTCATGCGGAATGATGTCTGTTATACTGGGCTTGGTTTTTAAATTGTGTATTTATCTAATTATTATGGATATTTATAATTTCACTGCTATAAAATCGGAGTTTGAACCTGCTTATACCGAGACTACGTCACTTGTACTTTATTCTGAGGTGCAATTCAATAATCGCCAATGTCATAATCTCAACGCTGTGTCATCGGCGTTGAGATTATGACAATCAATTTAGTACTAATTTTGTACTGTCGCCAATGACACAGTGTTGAGATTATGACATTTGAGCTTTGTAAATTGCACCTCTGATTCCTTGGAAAAGAATGTACGAGAGACGTTGTAAATTGTTTTCTTCTTCAAAACTTCCACCAATGTACCTTACTGCATTTAATTCTACTAGCATGTTGAAACTACGTGTTATCCTTGAAAAAAGTATTATCAAAGCGATAGAACACGTACGTTACGTGGTGCAGTGTCAGTGCTGCAGTCACTGTGCTGCAGAACTCAGCCGCATAACTGCATTTTATTTATAGCTTCTGTATATGGCACCGATGAGCATGTTAGCTTATAAGGCCAAGACATCTGGCTGGCGTGGTAAATTCAAATTCACTTATTTCTGCAAGGTTAATATTCCAAACATACATACATACTTTCCAAAGACACTAATTTTCCTGAGTGACATAATTTCCCAAGTACTTACCTATATTTCCTGAGTCACAAGTTTTACCGTTTTACTTCTGGGAACATTTTTGCCATTTAATAAATTTACCTGAGAGACTAAATTTCCAGAGTCACAAATTTACCCAAATAACAATATTTTGTCGGTTTCATCGGTGTGAGACTCAGTCTCATGAGTGTCAGACTTAGTGTCTGTCTTTTATGGAATAATTATATGGGATCATGTATTTAAATCGTATGAGATTATGTTTTTGCAATCTTTGCTTTCTATTATGGATTTTTATTATGGATAAAAAATGAAAATCTGACTCCAATTAAATGTGATGTTGTATTCTGGTTGCGGTTACAATTTTTGAATTTTACTTGAATTTCAATAAACGTGCGTCTACCGAGAGGTTAGTTTTTAGAGAGTGAAGTTGTTGCGCTGGACGAGTGAAGTTGGCAGCGCGTATCCAGTGTTGCCAGCCTTGCCGCAACATATTGGGGGGCCCGGGAAGCTTCAATTTTCGATGATATCCCCCGAAGGCTCCAGCAAAGGACAGAGGTATTTGATGGCGCGTCGATAAGTACTCGTAGGGGTTTTTACTTCTGCGACGCGAGCCACGTCATCTTTACCAGGATACAGAGCAGTTATTCGTCCTAGCTTCCATTGCATAGGTGGGGTGTTCTCCTCCTTCATCAAAACTAATTCTCCAACCTTCAGCTGTCTATCAGGAACTCGCCATTTAAAACGCTGTTGGAGCTCTGCTACATACTCCTTTATCCAGCGGTTCCAGAAGTGTTGACGTAGCATTTCCAGTCTCTGATAGCGATTGAGTCTGTGAACCTTTTCATTTAATAAATTAGGTGAGGGCAGCGACGTCAATGGTCTGCCAATCAGGAAGTGGCCCGGGGTTAAAGGTTGGAAGTCATCGGGACTGGAAGATAAAGGATACAACGGTCTGCTGTTTAGGATGGATTCAATTTGACTAAATAAAGTTGCCAACTCTTCAAATGTCAAGTGTGTTTGCCCCAAAATTCTTTTTATATGAAATTTGGCAGATTTGACGCCAGCCTCCCATAATCCTCCAAAATGAGGCGCATAAGCCGGTTGAAATTTGAATTTAATTCCTTCTTCAGAAAGAAAACTATTAATATTCTGAGTATATGAATTTAAAAAATTACCTATTTCTTTAGAGGCTCCTAGAAAGTTCCTACCATTGTCACAAAAAATTTCAGCTGGCTTTCCCCTGCGGGAGATAAAACGGCGTAGGGATAATACGAAAGCATCTGAGGACAATTCACTTACGGCTTCTAAATGTATGCATTTAAATCTAAGGCAAATAAATATACAGAGGTAACATTTTGTTATCTTACAACCTCTGCCTTTACGATCGGTTATTAAAAATGGCCCTGCAAAGTCGACACCAACAGTAATGAAAGGAAAATCAGGATTTACTCGTTGGGGTGGCAGCGCACCCATCATAGGTGTCAACGTTTTACCGCTGGCTCTTCTGCAAACTACGCAATGCCTTGCTGTGGTTCGCGCAAGGTCTCTGCCGGCTAAAGGCCAAACTAGTTCTCTTATAGAAGAAAGAAGCAGCTGCGGACCGGCATGTAGGAGTCGCAAATGTTCCTGCTCGAATAACAACTTGGTAAGTCTATGTTTTTTATGCAATAACATGGGGTGACGCTTTTCAAACCTGTAGCAGGAGAATTCTAAACGTCCACCTACCCTCAAGACATTATTCTCGTCAATGAAAGGATTAAGGCTTGATAATGGATTTTTAGAAGGTAAAATTCCTTTACTAGATAGAATTGCTATTTCATTTGGAAAAAGCTCTTGTTGTGCTAAGCGCCCCAATTTCTCAAAAGAAGTTGAAAGCTCTTCTGGTTGCAAAATACCAGATTTTCTATGTTGTGGATTACGACAATTATAAATAAATCTAAGCAAGTAAGCAAATGAACGTTGTAGAAATTTTAATTTAGAGTACCGATTAAAATCTATGAGTTGTTCACTAATTGGATTATATTCATTAATAATATTCACATTCAATTCAGACACATAACTATCATCATTACATCGTTTAAAATCGCGTGAAGGCCAAAACAGTTCTGGTTGGGTAAGAAATGTTGGTCCATTCCACCATATACTTAAATTATTAATTTTATCGGTGTCCACACCGCGTGAAGCTACGTCAGCAGGATTCGATGCGGTGGGTACATGTCTCCAGTCAGACAGTTCAGTGAGTTCTAATATTGCCCCTACCCTGTTAGCCACAAATGTTTCTAACTTGTCGTACCGCGAAGCTAACCACGTCAGCGCAATTGATGAGTCAGTCCAAAACACTCTCCGCTGTATCACACATCGAAGCGCACGACATACGGCGCTCGCGAGTTGGGCGCCTAACAAACATGCACACAACTCTAAACGAGGAATAGTTGTCGGCTTGACAGAAGCTAATCGGGCTTTCGCACACTGCAGCCTGACTATGACATTATCCTGACTATCCACAGATCTTAAATAAATACACGCTGCGTACGCGCTTTTTGAAGCGTCGCAAAAACAATGCATTTCAATCTGAACAGGGGATATACATAGAGTGTTGTAACACCCCACCCCAGCCTACCCTACTCTACCTACTAACCTGATGCTAACTGAGACCTAATTGAACCCTAATTGAAGACCTAAATGACCTAACCCATCTAGCCCCAACTAAGTACTAACTAGGATACCTAAGCTGTTATGTATAAATAATAATGATAATAATTGGCTCGTGATGTTATCCTACTTTGGCACGTGATCGTCTAGTTACCCTTCGTTGTTCCTATAGTAACTCAGTTTCTTTTAGGAATTGGAATATAGTTATGGTATATTGAAGTAAGTATTTGAATAATGATGATATTAACATAAAACCTTTCATACATCAATCTTATTTGTTAATGTTAGATACCTAAATCATAAACTGATGAACCTAAAACATAACACATGAAGAAAAGTGGGATATATATATATATATAGGTATGTTTACTTTATGAAAGAGGACATAATGTATTGCGGCCCTCCTTTGAGGAGGGGGGCGAGCCTCCGGCGCTCCGAACTCTCCCTGTGGCCTCGTCCAATGACTTGGTCGGCTTCCCACCGCTTGACACAATGCAAATGTCATATATACAGTAAGAGGATGCAACCCGTGACTCTATGTGTGTCCAGCTCACACGCAAATCATTAGAGTACAATCTTGTGCTCAAGAGTTGAAACTCTAACTGTAGATGAGTTTAATGGGGAACAACATTATATAGTTGCTGGTAAAATATAGTTATTGCAAACATAAATAATATATAGTTGTACAGATTCGTCAACTGAACCACATTCTTTAGATAACTTATTCTGATCTAGAATAAGACAAAGTTTATATTACAATAAACTGGTATGCTGAATAAGTTAGTATGGCCAAAGAATCCTCCTGCTCCGTCAGGCAGACAGAAGAGACTCGTGCCGCATCGCATTACACAAGCCAACCAACAGATCAACAAACCTATTCCCTCTAGGAATATAACTTTAAATTAAATTCACTCAAAATGGTTCAAATCAACCAAACCAATACAAATATGGCTAATAATATTGAAATATAGTTTAAACAATTGAGCAGTACAAAAAGTTTAAATATAAATCAAACTAGGCTTTCTAGCTTGATAACCACTTAGCTTTTACACCATTCTCGTCCCTCAGCACAGTGAACCGCCATACTTCTCGAGGTTCAGCTATACTCCAACCACTTTTAGCCACAACACTGACTCTAAGCTAACTTCTAACAAGCTTTGTAAGTAAGCACTGATTCTAGATTAACCGACAGCAATAGGTCTAATACTAGACTCTACTTCAGCAAGACTTTACAAGGAAACTTCCAAATCACAGCACTGACTCTACACTGTATTCACAAGATAGAATTCCCGACGCGCAAAATCCTTACTTAGAGCAAGGTGACTCCTCCGATCTCTGGTAGCAACTGACTATGTGGGCAAGCATGACTGCTCCCGAACCCTGATTGAACACTAACTGTGAGCGAGCATGACTGCTCCCGAGCTCCGATAAAAACTCACTGTCCCAACTTGGATCCATTTCCTTTTATATCATTTCTACCCCTCGGTCGCTACAGTGCGATGGAGTGCTTTACAGGCCCCAGCAGTCCCGACCAGGTCAATACAGGCCCCGGCTGTCCTGAGCAGGTCAATACAGGCCCCAGCAGTCCTGAGCAGTCCCCAGCAGTGCAATACCACACAAGGGAGCTAGCGCTATACTCCCAACAGAGATAGACATATTCCAATTCAAACTCCCCGCCTTTCGACCCTTCAGTCTGTTCTAAATTGAACCTTAAGTTTATGTACAATACATTTTAAATTTCTCCGTTTCGGACCAGTCTCATTTTTCTGCGAACTGTCATCTGTCAAAGAAATGACATCCGTTTGTTTACATAATAATTGTTTACTTTTAATAGGAATTTAGGTAATTAAACCTATTAAACTAGAATTCTCACTTAATAAATCGCATAACCAAAGAGGATATTCTAAGGTAAGTTACTCTTGTATAAATATTCTATTAGAAACTTCGATATTTCCAATATATCATTTCATTGATTTCATAACTAATTTGTCGTTATTTCTTTTGCAGAAATCTGTTGCTCGGACGTATAAATACTGAAGATATGTTGAAGAAACATCCCGTCTCAACTGTAATAAATGAGAACCTGCTCCATCCTCAAAGTTTCATCTTCATGAACGAGAATGAAGTCTCCAGTTTCAATTGCATCCTGCATTCTCCATATGTATATAATAATCCAGCAATGTGATAGACTGATGTGATAGTGTT
The DNA here is from genome assembly GCA_958496325.1 of Nomophila noctuella. Lineage (NCBI taxonomy): Eukaryota > Metazoa > Arthropoda > Insecta > Lepidoptera > Crambidae > Nomophila > Nomophila noctuella. Next base: position 359,160 of record OY292493.1, read on the forward strand.
TATTATTCCTTAAAGTGACTGATTCAGTGTTTTGATTCTAACGTGAAGTAAGTTTGATTAATAAACCTTTACCTCAAAGTACTTCTTCAGTGTAGAATTATTGACCTTTTATAATTTAAAAACTTAATTACTACAAATATTAACTAAAATGATAGATTTAAGTTTATTAATGTGAACTTAATATGATATATTAGATATCCCAAGTTTTGAGTTTGATGATGATTATTTTACCTACCGGTGGATACCAAACGCTACCAATAGTATCAACATTACTTAAAATTAATTATTATTTTCTAGACTTAATAATCTAGATTAGCTTCGTATCAATTTATTGATATTTAAGTATACTTTTAGTATATTTGTTTGTTATTTTGGGACATTACCCTTGTGTAATGGTACATCTTCATCCCCCTAATTTCAACTGGGGAAAAAAAATCTTTTTTTTCCTGAGAAGTGGAAATTATATAAACTTAAAATTAATTAATAAACCCATCTTAATAATGCTTTTTTTTTTCAAATTGAACAAATTATTTAACTAACATCTTTTTTTTTTTTTTCAGCGATGCTAGAAAAATAACTCATAATAAACAAAAATTACAATTTACATCCAGCTTCTTATTCCTTTTTTTTTTTGACTGTGCAAATTATTTAACTAACATCTTTTTTTTTCTGCGATGCTTAGAAAAATAATTGCTAATGTACAACATAAATTTCCCATCCCCAGAAGTTTAGAAAAACTCTATAAAGGAAATTTGCCACCAATAAAATAAAATGTGAACATTTAATGCTTAAAAAATAAGCAATTTGTTATTTTCCACCTCCAGAAAACCGAAATGTGTAAACAAGTGTCTAAATCGGGATATCAACCCACGAGCGTCCCCAATACTGAGGCAAGGGCTGGCCCTACGATGCATGAAGTAAAAAGTAGTGTGTATTTAAACCAAATATGTATTACCCATCATAGATTTACTGAATGTAAGACTTAAGCATATTGAATGCAACAAACAACCTAATTTCCCCTATGACATCTCCCCTCACTGAAGATGACCAGGTTGTGAGGCTGATCAAATCCTAATGAATCTTAGCAAGTGACTCACAGCCGCATTCCTTCCGTCCGGTGTTGCTGTGTCCAACTTACATACCCTTCGAAAGGAAAGATGGCAGTCTTCGGTTCACATTAACTTATCAATTGCGATTCTCAATACCCATCTCACATGCAGTGTCATACTAGAGCAATCAATATTTGGAATATGTGCAGTGTAATTAGTCATGGTCTTAGCTTCTTGTCCAGTTAGGTCTTAATTTATGGTGTTTTACACAGGACAGTGCCCTCTGGCTTAACCTAACACCAATGTCCCCATAAATTAATTCCATTGTTTTATTTGAGTTTCTTTTGGTTTCCAATAACAAATACATCCCCAACCCAACTACATCCTTGAAACATGACCGTACCTATCTATAAAATAAATATATATAATTCTAATATAGTTTGATGATTCCACATCAGTTTTTTTTTTTCATCTGATAGTGTGTAATGTTTATATAAGATATAATACTTAGTTTTATTTATTGACCATAAATCAAGGAAAAGTTCCCTTTATATGTTCACTAGGTACGTATTTATAACATTATTCGCAACAAACCTCCTTTAAATCGTTAATTCAACATTTATTAATTTATATCCCTATGCCCAAACGTACTGGGTGAAAACTGTGATTTTAAAGTTTTAAATTAAATCTCTACTAATAAGAAACTCTGCAAATTGAAAGCTAGAAAATTGAGATTTTGGAAAGTGACATTAAATTAAATACCAATGCTAATACTCCGACCGAATTGTCCAGGAAAAGCCGACCCAGAACCATGATGAGATAATTGCTATGTTACCAGTGATAATAACAAAAACATTACAATCAGTTATTAAACTGTCGATGTCCTTTTTTCTTAATTTTAGTCCCCTATTTATTATTGCTTTTACTGTCGACAACGATATTCTAACATCGAAACTAACTTATAACAACATAGCTTAGGTACAGACTTAAACTAAATTACATTTTGTTACACGCAAACTAATCATTTATGTTCTATCAAAATAATAACCATGTAGTTACGGGAATTGAACCCGCCATCTCCTCAATACAAAAACACCATAACCGTATACAAGAATCGAAACCTGCTTTACCTCAATACACATCCACCTGTACTGCTCAGGGATCGAACCTGATGCTGTTCAATTCCAATAACAAATTAAGATTACTTTAATATTATATTTACTTCCTCTTAACTACCCCTCCCCTATTCAAATTCAACATCTACAAAATGATAACCTTACTAAAACTACAACGTCTTCAACACAATTCAATTGCAGGCACACTTTTTTTTTCATGTTATCGAAACAACAAAACATTTTGATATCGCAAACGCTTTCATAAGTCCACTATTCTGCGCTAGATGTCACTATCTTAAAATAATTATTACAAAGTAGATTGTTATCAGCTGATGTTTTGCGTACGTGTGCGTCTCCGATCGAATATAACAGCCGAATATTTATCTTAATGATAACTTTTTCTAGTTATCAAACGTACTTAATTATTATAACTATACCAACTTATTTCTACATAAATTATACCCCATCCCCATTTCCGTCAGATCTTTCGACTTTAGAGTTAACTTTATTTTTCTATCATATTATCTGTGCTAGTTCAAAATATTGCAAGTATCCTAGGAAGCAACAAAACAAATTAGTGAAACCACTTAAATGGGTTCATAAGTAGAATTTACAATATTACACATTTAGAAAAACACCTCACCTTCAAACCCCTTTTGTATTTCACCCTTGGTGTCGAACCAAGGTCAATCAATATAAATACATCCTCCACTATGCCACTTCACTATACATTAAACTATCTTAAATACAATAATAAGAACTTATCTTAATACGCAACTATTTAAGAAAAGAAGACTTTACCTCGAAAGAATTACATTACATCTCCAAGTTCGAAGATCTCTTTTACTATTTCATTTTTCATATTTTATCTAGGAATCTAACCTAGTAATTAAAGATGCAGTAGACTACATCCCCAACTTTGTAGGATCCCTCTTTTTCTTCATTTCGCCTTAGGTGTCGAACCTGGGCGATTCAATTTAAACATTTAACTAACTTCACTAAGTCACAACACAATGAAACTAACTTAAATAAGGTAAACTTAAATGTAATAATAACAACTGTTCACGACAGTGACTCCCTCTATAGTTCATTTAGGATCAACTTGTTATAAAATGTCAATATTCACAATAATTAGCACATTAAAGCATATGTCAAATAAGTTCAGCATAAAACCGCTAGATGTCGCTATGCCAATTTACTTCGCGGTAGCGTTTTGATTTTTGGTAATGTATATAGGTAAACGGAATTTTATACAATCTGTTGACTATTTGTTATCTGTAAATATCCAGACCACAGCTCAACCCAGCACAAACAGCTCAACCAGCACAACCACGGTGTTCCACCCCACGCGTAGTTCCCAGTGCAACCCAGTTCAAACTGAGCTATCGTAACAACAACTATCCAAGTAAAGTGGATTTTACTTTCAAATGAAGTAGCCTGCATCTCCAAATTTAAACTTGATATTTTTTTATCGTGATCAACCCAGGAATTGAACCCAGTAATCATAAGTGAAGTGCCCATCATCCCCACCTTTGTTAGACCCTCTTTATTTACTTTTATTTTGTACTTGGTGACGAACCGAGACATAACAATTTAATCATTTTAAGTCACAATAAAATACATTAAAACTAACTTAAATAATATCATCCTACAGTTTACCTTTAAGTAAAGTAACATTTACTTACAGATAAAATTGACTGCATCCCCCCGTTTGAAAAACTCTTACTATCGTCTCTTATTTAAATTTAACCGGGGAATCGAACCCAATTAATTATAATACTTACAAATGTAATAGACTGCATCCCCCCGTTTAAAAAACTCTTTAACTATTTATCTTCTCATTGAATTAAACTGAGGAATTGAACCCCGTTAATTATAGGTGTAGTAAACTTCATCCCCAACATTGAAGAACCCTTTAACTATTCAACTGTTTATTGTATAATATCCAGGATTTGAACCCAGACTTTTAAAATCCCTTAACCTCCACATTATCATCACTAAAGCCCATAAGAAATAAATAATTCATCTCTAATTAGTAATTACGCTGATTACTTATAAAAAAATATTAAAATTTACTACATCCCCGCAACTCTGAAAAAGTAAACTTTTACATTACGTAAAGTTACAGCATTTATCCAAGGGTCGAACTCAGATTTTTTTTCTTTTGTATAAACATTCAAGTTTAACACAAAGTCAAAACTACATACTTAATTATAATTATCATAACTATAACTATAATATTAATAACACAAATAGTTGACACAATAATGTTCTTTCATAACTGGAAATACGCTCATTTAACATTTAGGTACTAAAAATTATCTAACTTTTTACCATACAAAACATTGTTGCTAAAAATTACTAACTTATAACTAATAAAATAAAAATCAATAATGTAAATAATTAAAATAAAACTATAGAAAAATATTTAAACTTTTAAACCAGAATTGAACTGGCAACATGTGTGTAACTGACCCGGCTCAATTACTGTGTTCCCATGCCATTGGTTTTTTCTTTTCACACTAATTTTATAGAACTGTTTTTTCCACAGTTAAAAATTAATAATACCACACTACAAAAATTATCCACATTATTTCAAAACTGTAAAAAGCTATAATATTTTTTATTTTATTTTAAGTTACTAAGATAAATAAAGGATACGAATTGTCTGTGGTAAAACAAAATGGACGTTTCTGAACGCAACCTAATTGAAGCGTCTGTGCAGAGCTGTCAAGTGTCATGTCAACGACAATGTCAACAAACAAAATGTCGAATGACGCGTATGCGCAAAGTGAATGATTTTCTTGTACAATAATAGCAGAAAACATAAAGAAAAGTAAGAAATCTATTCTTAAAACAAGAAAGTACATGTGGCGGAGTATGAATCAAAAACTAAACTGGCGGCGGCAGCTAGGTAAACCGTTTGTTTTTGCAGGTTTGTTTTGATAACCCTTTTCATTTGTTTTGTTTAACTAACTAGAACTTTATAGTAGAACTAACTCAGTCTTACATTGTTTCAGATGCTAATACTACCAATGCTTTACTAAAGTGTCATCCGAAGATCGAGAAATGATCTTAACTTATCCCAATAACTTTGATATATATATGACGAATGAATAGAAGAGTTCAATAACATAACCTCCAGCTGCTATCCCACAACAAGTTGAAATAACAGAGGAAGGCGAAGAGATAGATGTTGAAAATGAACATGTAAATGGGGAAGAAGATTTAAAGTTATTCTAGTGCGTGATTGATTGTTAATACACTAATTATGATGTTTGTTTACTTATTGAAAACCCTAAACCTTTACCTTCTCTTAGGTAATTACTTTTCAACAAGTACACTAGTAGCAGTAAGTACTAGGATACTTTATCAAGTTTCTACATAATAGTAGGTTTAGATTACATAACAATGAAGCGATACTTATTTTCTTTTCTTTTGTGAACTATAGATAGTTAACAATATGGATTTGAAAGCTTTATTTATTTCCTGTAATTTGTTTTCTATTAGTTTGTTGAACATATAACAATCGCTTCACTCTATATGAAACTGGGGATTGAGCCCAAAACATTGCTATAATAAATTGTTGGTAGAATAACGATCGCTTCAATTTATGTTTCAACTAGGATTAGAACCCAGAACATTGTAAAGTAAATTTTCATGATAACACCATTAATTCTAACTTATGAAATACATTTATCCATCCCCCCAACTAAAGGACCTTTCAGTAAGTATACTTTTATGTTATTACCGGAGATTGAATCCGGAGAAATTAAAATTAAATATTGGTGATAACAACTGCAAACCAAAGTAAATTTTAAATGAACCTAGTAATAAAAGTTGCTTGCCTTACTTAATTTACCTAACTTAAAAATCATTATATCAATTTCAACATGTCATTAAAATTAAAAGTAACTTTTTTTTTTTATTATAAAATACTTAATCTAACTTACAGTCTTACACCCATAACTTCAAAATCCAACTCCTTTCCATCTTCACGGACAGCAAATTGTGGCTATATTTGCATATAGCCACGATATAAATTAATAAATAAATAAAATATACCTTAAATATAGTCCTATGTTATAATTTACCTACTTATCTTATTAATTTACATATCTTTACTATCCTGTGTCATCGGCCACCCAATTGTAACACCCCACCCCAGCCTACCCTACTCTACCTACTAACCTGATGCTAACTGAGACCTAATTGAACCCTAATTGAAGACCTAAATGACCTAACCCATCTAGCCCCAACTAAGTACTAACTAGGATACCTAAGCTGTTATGTATAAATAATAATGATAATAATTGGCTCGTGATGTTATCCTACTTTGGCACGTGATCGTCTAGTTACCCTTCGTTGTTCCTATAGTAACTCAGTTTCTTTTAGGAATTGGAATATAGTTATGGTATATTGAAGTAAGTATTTGAATAATGATGATATTAACATAAAACCTTTCATACATCAATCTTATTTGTTAATGTTAGATACCTAAATCATAAACTGATGAACCTAAAACATAACACATGAAGAAAAGTGGGATATATATATATATATAGGTATGTTTACTTTATGAAAGAGGACATAATGTATTGCGGCCCTCCTTTGAGGAGGGGGGCGAGCCTCCGGCGCTCCGAACTCTCCCTGTGGCCTCGTCCAATGACTTGGTCGGCTTCCCACCGCTTGACACAATGCAAATGTCATATATACAGTAAGAGGATGCAACCCGTGACTCTATGTGTGTCCAGCTCACACGCAAATCATTAGAGTACAATCTTGTGCTCAAGAGTTGAAACTCTAACTGTAGATGAGTTTAATGGGGAACAACATTATATAGTTGCTGGTAAAATATAGTTATTGCAAACATAAATAATATATAGTTGTACAGATTCGTCAACTGAACCACATTCTTTAGATAACTTATTCTGATCTAGAATAAGACAAAGTTTATATTACAATAAACTGGTATGCTGAATAAGTTAGTATGGCCAAAGAATCCTCCTGCTCCGTCAGGCAGACAGAAGAGACTCGTGCCGCATCGCATTACACAAGCCAACCAACAGATCAACAAACCTATTCCCTCTAGGAATATAACTTTAAATTAAATTCACTCAAAATGGTTCAAATCAACCAAACCAATACAAATATGGCTAATAATATTGAAATATAGTTTAAACAATTGAGCAGTACAAAAAGTTTAAATATAAATCAAACTAGGCTTTCTAGCTTGATAACCACTTAGCTTTTACACCATTCTCGTCCCTCAGCACAGTGAACCGCCATACTTCTCGAGGTTCAGCTATACTCCAACCACTTTTAGCCACAACACTGACTCTAAGCTAACTTCTAACAAGCTTTGTAAGTAAGCACTGATTCTAGATTAACCGACAGCAATAGGTCTAATACTAGACTCTACTTCAGCAAGACTTTACAAGGAAACTTCCAAATCACAGCACTGACTCTACACTGTATTCACAAGATAGAATTCCCGACGCGCAAAATCCTTACTTAGAGCAAGGTGACTCCTCCGATCTCTGGTAGCAACTGACTATGTGGGCAAGCATGACTGCTCCCGAACCCTGATTGAACACTAACTGTGAGCGAGCATGACTGCTCCCGAGCTCCGATAAAAACTCACTGTCCCAACTTGGATCCATTTCCTTTTATATCATTTCTACCCCTCGGTCGCTACAGTGCGATGGAGTGCTTTACAGGCCCCAGCAGTCCCGACCAGGTCAATACAGGCCCCGGCTGTCCTGAGCAGGTCAATACAGGCCCCAGCAGTCCTGAGCAGTCCCCAGCAGTGCAATACCACACAAGGGAGCTAGCGCTATACTCCCAACAGAGATAGACATATTCCAATTCAAACTCCCCGCCTTTCGACCCTTCAGTCTGTTCTAAATTGAACCTTAAGTTTATGTACAATACATTTTAAATTTCTCCGTTTCGGACCAGTCTCATTTTTCTGCGAACTGTCATCTGTCAAAGAAATGACATCCGTTTGTTTACATAATAATTGTTTACTTTTAATAGGAATTTAGGTAATTAAACCTATTAAACTAGAATTCTCACTTAATAAATCGCATAACCAAAGAGGATATTCTAAGGTAAGTTACTCTTGTATAAATATTCTATTAGAAACTTCGATATTTCCAATATATCATTTCATTGATTTCATAACTAATTTGTCGTTATTTCTTTTGCAGAAATCTGTTGCTCGGACGTATAAATACTGAAGATATGTTGAAGAAACATCCCGTCTCAACTGTAATAAATGAGAACCTGCTCCATCCTCAAAGTTTCATCTTCATGAACGAGAATGAAGTCTCCAGTTTCAATTGCATCCTGCATTCTCCATATGTATATAATAATCCAGCAATGTGATAGACTGATGTGATAGTGTTTATTATTCCTTAAAGTGACTGATTCAGTGTTTTGATTCTAACGTGAAGTAAGTTTGATTAATAAACCTTTACCTCAAAGTACTTCTTCAGTGTAGAATTATTGACCTTTTATAATTTAAAAACTTAATTACTACAAATATTAACTAAAATGATAGATTTAAGTTTATTAATGTGAACTTAATATGATATATTAGATATCCCAAGTTTTGAGTTTGATGATGATTATTTTACCTACCGGTGGATACCAAACGCTACCAATAGTATCAACATTACTTAAAATTAATTATTATTTTCTAGACTTAATAATCTAGATTAGCTTCGTATCAATTTATTGATATTTAAGTATACTTTTAGTATATTTGTTTGTTATTTTGGGACATTACCCTTGTGTAATGGTACAGTGTGCCTAGGTATACGTAGTGTGTGTAGATGTTTCATGTTCTCGATAAACGAATACCATGACTGGCAAATGTCATAGGGTGCTGGGGTGTCCCAATCTATTTTTCGTATCCATAAATTTTGTACTAGGATTTTCGGCTTAATTGTAAGAGGGCTCAATAACCCAAGAGGGTCAAATACTTTGCAAGTGTCTGATAAAATAGAACGTTTGGTAGGTTTGTCTTTATTGTTTTCGTAACTGTTAGGAAAATGGATAAAATCATCATTCGGATCCCAGCCTACACCCAGTATGTGCGACGATGAACTTAAAATTAATTTATTTTGACTACCGGTATTGTTAGGTAATATTTTCGATGTATTGCTACGATATTTGCGTAAGTTCATACAACCTTTAGATAAAGCATTTTCTACAGATTCCTTTATGTAAAGTAAGTCATCTGTACTGTCACTACCGGTTAATAAATCATCGACTAGAAAATCCTTTTGAATTACGTTTTTAATTCTTGGGTCATTACAATCCTCTCCTAACTGCCACAAGCAGCGAGTGCTCAAAAAGCTAGAACTTGTCAAACCATAGGTAACTGTGTTTAGTCGTAATGATTTTAAAGGATCAGTATCATGATCTCGCCACAATATCATTTGTAGGTCACGATGACATTCTTGAACTTGAATCTGCCGATACATTTTTTCGATATCTCCGGACAGTACAAAGGTATGTTGCCTAAATCTTATTAAAATATTAAACAGGGAATCTTGAATGTGTGGGCCAGTCATTTGTATATCATTAATTGAGAACCCGGAACTAGTTTTTGCACTACCATTGAACACAACCCGTAGTTTTGTTGATTCACTTGTAGGCTTTAAAACTGCATGATGTGGAATAAAATATGACAGCTCTGGAACTAAAATGGAAGATGTTGACAAATGTCCTAGGTCAGAATATTCTTTTATGAAATCAGAATACATTTGCTTTAAAGTAGGATTTTTCATTAATCTTTTTTCCAATGATAAAAATTGCCTTTTTGCCCTTTTGTATGATTCGCCTAGACAATCGGGTTGTGAAAGAAGAGGAAGTTTAACATTAAACCTTCCATTTTGGCTACGAAAAGTATTCGCAACAAAATCTTCCTCGCATTGTATTTCCTCCTCCGTATTTACAATGACAGAGGACGGAATTTGTTCTATTTTCCAAAAATCGGTTAATTTGTCATTAAGGGTTCTATTTGAAATGCAGTTACTATTGTTGCAAGTAACATTTACATGATTGCATTGAATTAATTTTGAGCTAACTTGACTTTTTGTTAACAATGGGCCTGCTAATATCCAACCTAATTTAGTTTTCCGTAGAATAGGTTGGTTGGGGCCGAGACTAATCTGGTTAGACTCAATTATAGACCAAAAATTATCAGCTCCTATCAACAAATCTATAGTTGCAGATATGTTGAATGTAGGATCAGCAAGTTTAATGTTAGATGGTAATATTATATTTGAAATATCTATAGACTTGTTAGGTATGCTTCCGGAGATATGCGGAAGTACAAGACAAGTTATGTTTGTATTAAAATGGCTATGTTTTGATTTAATGTGAATAGTGCATCTTTGCACTGCATTAGAGAGTGGCTTATTACCTACACCGACTATATCGACACTGGTTGGCTGAGTAGTCAACTGCAATTTGTTCTTTAAACTTTCTGTAATAAGCGAACATTGACTACCGCTATCTAGCAGTGCACGAACAGTACAGCGTGTTTGAGAAACTGGATTATTAATATCCACCAAGACCGTGGATAACAAAACGCAATCGTTTGTAAGTATTGACATGTTGTTTAGTATGTTAGTGGTATTGACGCTCGAACCCTGCTGACACTCAACTTCAGCCTCAGAGACAAACGATTCTACATTTGCTATATTAACGGCTTGAGAGTTATTTTGTCTATGTAGCAAACTATTATGATATTTCTTACAAATAGTGCAAGGGCCTAACCTGCATTGACGAGGAGAATGTCCTTTACGTAAACAGTTTATACATAGCTTTAACCGCGCTGCTTCCTTCTGTCTATCCTCCACAGACTTAGCCAGGAATGAGGAGCAGTCGTAGATGCGATGACTACCACCACAGAAGACACAGGTAGCAGCAGAACCACCAGAAACAGCTGAAACAGCAAATGCCTTTGCATGAGGTTTTTCAGGTTTTGAAGTGTTATTATGATTATGGCGTTCAGCTTTATTAACTTGGACAGATTCAAGAACGTCAGCACGATTCTTTAAAAATGTAAAGAAGTCCTTCAAAGAAGGCTTGCTATTGAGAACATTTTTATGTTCTTGCCACTTGAAGCTACTGCTGTTGTCGAGCTTTGCTGAGACCAAATGTATGATCAAGGAATCCCAAGACTCAGTTGGTTCACCTAGCGTATTCAGAGCCCGTAAGTTCTTTGACACATGATCGACTATGAACCTTAATGTCTTAGATGACTCACGAGGTGCATTTTGAAAATTAAACATGGAATTTAAATGGTATGTTATGAGTTGATTTTCATTGTTGTATCTCTCGCAGAGGAGACGCCAAGCATCCTTGTAATTAGCAGAACTAACCTCTAAATTGCTAATAACTAGTGCTGCTTCTCCCTCTAAGTATGAGTTGAGGTAGTGGAATTTGTGTATGTCCTCAATCCTATTGTTATTGTGTATGAGCGACATAAATGTATCACGAAACTCGAGCCACTTGAAATAAGTTCCATCAAAGTTGGCTATCTTTATCACTGGTAATTTAAAACTAACACTATTATCATTATTATGTTGACAAGAACTATTGACTGAATGCGCAGAACTAATTTTACCTTCGTGGGGCTGATTTGTGTCCAAAAAAATGCGAGTTTGGGCAATTAACGTAGAAAAATCCAATTCCATTTCATCTCTGACGTCAAGTTCACTATCCAAGTTCGAAGAATTGAGCATTTCGATCTCTGATTGAACATCTTCAAACGCCGTACACAACTCTTCAAACTTTTGGAATCTTTGGTTTAAACTACACAAATCAATGGATGAAAAGGTCTTGCCAGGCTCTAAGAATGTGTTTAAATAATTTTTGTACTTAGTAATCCTACCTTTTATCGAGCTTCGTTTTGTACACAAATCCTTTATGTTTAAATTGGACACAGACACGCAAGGTATTGGAAGTTTTGTCATTTCTGCTTGCAATTTACTCGCACGTTCACTAGTATGAGACATAATTAACCTTTGATTTACTTGACCTTTAAATGGATTTGAAATGGGAAATCTGGAATAGGTGTAGATGGGATGAGGCACTTTCCTGGCTAAGCACTGGCTGCGGCGCTGCTCGTGGGCTGTAGGCTGACCGGCTGGCTTCAAGTTCGGAGTGGATGGCCCTCCAATTGCTCCAATTTATATTGGTATCCAATATATCACGTCGGCGGTCACCAATGTTTATTATGGATAAAAAATGAAAATCTGACTCCAATTAAATGTGATGTTGTATTCTGGTTGCGGTTACAATTTTTGAATTTTACTTGAATTTCAATAAACGTGCGTCTACCGAGAGGTTAGTTTTTAGAGAGTGAAGTTGTTGCGCTGGACGAGTGAAGTTGGCAGCGCGTATCCAGTGTTGCCAGCCTTGCCGCAACAATGTCTTACAGCCCAATAAACCATCTCATCAAACACTTGACTGACACAATAAGCCAGATTCCCTGCAGAGTGTTTTACTTGCCGTTCCCCGGAAACATGTTCTTCGCAGCCTATTAAGGCATTAATTGGTATCGCGAATAGGCCGTGAACACAGCGCCTATTATCAAGCTTGTTCTCATGCTATTTTGCGTCAATAAGGCTTAGGCTAGGGTTGCCTAGATGTAGTTATTGATTAGATGTTGTACAAACACTTTTTACTAAAAAAAATCAGCGAGAAAAATGAAAAGATCAGATCATTTAGACATATAAGAGACACAACATTTCCTTGTATCGACATTCATTCAATGGAATTTCAGAAAAAAAATCTCATTGCCTTGTTCGACACCAGTTGAGTAAATTACGTCAAAGATGTAGAAACAATACATATATAAACATCATAAATGTCCAAACAAATTACTATCCCAACCAATACGTGATAAAGTATCATATCACCCGAGTTCTCCAAGGCTGTTAGTAGGCACGTGCGCTATTTTCGCAAGTTTAGGCCGGAGTGTATCGCGGCCTTGGGAGCGTAACGTTACCTCACGCGGCGTCTGCCATATTCCCGTGATGAACGCGTCAATGAGACTCTGTCAGGGCTACCGATAGTCGTGGCATTTTTATAAGATCATTTAATATGCGAAAAACTAAAGTATCGAATTTACTTTACGAAAATTTTGTTCGTCGTTTAAACGCACATGCGTTTATAAGAAAAACCGGCCAAGAGCGTGTCGGACACGCCCATGAAGGGGTTCCGTAGCTAAAAGATGGCCCGACCGCTTAAGACACCATTTAGTAAGGGCAGCCCTGGTCGAGTTGTATCTCTCCACCAATTTTCGAGGCAATCGGTTCAGAAACGGCGGAGATAGAGCCAGGACAGACAGACAGACAGACAGACAGACAGACAGACATGACGAAACTATAAGGGTTCCGTTTTTTGCCATTTGGCTACGGAACCCTAAAAATGTGGCTACTTTGTTAGCATATAATATTAATATTTGTAAATATAATAATATTAATAAGACTTTGGAATTTGTTCCAAATAATTTTTAAGTAACAAGACAATAGAGGAGACCTCTAGCACAGTCATATATAATAGTAATATTGATACATCTACCAGCTCTGTGGTGGATTTATGTCATACTAGTTTGAATCTTAAGCCATTAACTATAATTTGCCAAAATATACAGGGTCTCGCAGGGAAGGGCCTTGAAATTGAATTATTTTTGAAAGAGACTCATGTTGATTTTTTGTGTATAACTGAACATTGGCTTAAGAAATATCAGTCTTCTTTTGTTATTGGTGACTATCAAATAATGAGTGCGTTCTTCAGAAGCACCGCTATACACGGTGGCTCTTTAATTATGTGTAACAATAATCTTAGATGCAAAGAACGTAAAGACATTGTAGGCCTCTCAATTGAGCGAGTCGTTGAATTGTCATGCATTGAATTAGAACATTTTGTTATAATATGTGTCTACCGACCCCCCACAGGTAATTTTAATTTATTTGAGTCAACTATGGATGAAGTTCTGAGAAAAATTAGTAACAAAACGAAATCTATTGTTATTTGTGGAGACTTCAATGTCAATCTTTTAGATGATTTACCCTTACGTGATAGGTTAGTATCTTTATTTAAATCATCGGGTCTCCACTATCAGTTCTCCGAACCCACCAGAATCGCGGCCACTTCTGCTACCTGCCTTGATAACGTGTTTTGTAATTGTAAACCACTTCATAAGTCAGTGATGACTAGCTTGACGTCAGACCACTGTGGGCTTAAAATCTCTTTTGAAGGAAAAATTAAAAATGATCCTCCTAAGAAGTTTACGTGTAGACCTATAACTAGAACACGTTTAAAATCTTTTAAAAATAAAATTAATGTTAGCATACCAAAGATTGCCTATACACCGAGCGACCCAAACATGCTCTTTAAGAACTTCTTTGAATGTATTACTAATGAATTTAAAAGTAACTTCCCAACTAAGGAAGTTACACTTGATAGCCGCAATAAGTTTAGTGATTGGGCTACATACGGAATTTTCAAAAGTAGAATCCGTCTGTTTGAACTTTATGAAATGAAAAAAATTAATAACAGTCCTCATTTTGTCGAGTATGTTAGAAATTATTCTAAGGTTTTTAAAATAGTTTGTACTCTAGCTAAATCTAAATATATTCGAGATAAAATTTTTAAATCTAATAATAAAATAAAAACTACTTGGGAAATAATTAACAAAGAAAGCGGCAAGTCTAAACCTCGGTGTTCTACGTTTGAGTTGGAAATCAATGGCGAAGTGATAAAAGGTGATGAAAATGTCGCTGACGCTTTTGAAGATTTTTTCACAAATATTCCTCTAGCTACGACGGCGACATTAAATTCCTCCCCTTCGGAAGCTGTTATTTTGTTGAATTCTAGTGTTTCTCCCTGTAGTATTATGTTTAGCTTTGCGTACATCAATTCAGCTCACATATTGAAAACCTTCAAGTCACTAAACATGAAAAACACAAGTGACCTATTTGGCATGTCAATAACATTTATCAGCAACATTATCAATGACATTGCCCCTTTTCTGGCGGATATTTTTAATAATTGTATTAATGAAGGTGTTTTTCCTGATATGATGAAGATTAGTAAAGTCATACCTTTGTTCAAAGCCGGTAATAGTCATGACCCTAGTAATTTCAGACCGATTTCCATCTTGCCTGCTCTTAGCAAGATTTTCGAGAAAATCATGCATGAGCAGTTATTGGCACATTTTGCGTCTAGTAAGCTCTTTCATCCGGAGCAATATGGCTTCACCAAAGGCCGCTCTACAACTGACGCAGGCGTCGCACTTCTAAAACACATCTATGACGCCTGGGAAAACTCACGTAACGCCCTTGGTGTGTTCTGTGATTTATCGAAGGCTTTTGACTGTGTTGATCATGAAACACTAATTCTCAAACTACATCACTATGGTATTAAGGATAAATCTTTAGAATTAATCAAATCATATTTGGACTCAAGAATACAGAAAGTTAATGTTAATGGAGTCTTTTCCTCTGGGTCTCTTGTAAGAATAGGAGTGCCTCAAGGGTCTATTCTAGGACCTTTATTGTTTTTAATTTACATAAATGACTTACCTTTTATTGTCGAGAACCTATGTAAGATTGTGTTATTTGCAGATGACACTTCCTTAATATTTAACATGGATAAGACTAAAAACTGTGTTGATGATGTAAATATTGCACTCGATAAGGTTTCAAACTGGTTTAATATTAATAATCTGCAACTGAATGCTAAAAAAACTAAATGTGTAAGTTTCAATTTGCCAAACGTAAACAGAGTATTATCATCTACAATAAAATTAAATGATACTCATTTAGAAGTTGTGAACTCGACAGTTTTTCTCGGATTAACGTTAGATTCAAAATTGCAATGGTATCCGCATATAAGTAGTTTATCAAATAGGCTTAGTTCAGCTGCTTTTGCTATTAAAAGGGTTAGGCGGTTGACCGATGTTGAAACGGCGCGTTTAGTATATTTCAGCTACTTTCACAGCATAATGTCATACGGTATCTTACTTTGGGGAAAGGCAGCTGAAATCCAAAATATATTCGTCTTACAGAAACGAGCGATTAGATATATTTATGAACTCAGGGCTAGAACATCGTTAAGGGAAAAATTCAAAGAAATAAACATTCTCACGGTAGCGTCGCAGTATATTTATAATTGTATAATTTATGTGCATAAAAATATACATCTTTTTTCAAAAAAATCTGACATGCACAGCAGGAACACTAGAAATAAACATAAAATTTCATTTCCACGTTTTAGGCTACAGAAAGTGTCTCGTTCGTTCGTGGGGCAAAGTATTCACTATTATAACAAGATTCCTAATGAACTTTTAAATTTACCTTATATTAAATTTAAGAATCACATTAAAAAGGTATTAATGGAAAAAGGATATTATTCTACTGCTGATTATGTGAACGATAAGTTAGTATGGAAGTGTTAATTTCGATTTAAATTATGTGAATTGTATATTTTTATCATTGTTACAATCATTTTTTATTTTGTGCACTTTGTCCTACAGTTCAGTTACATGTTCTATTTTAATTTTATTTTTTAAAAATTACAATTGGATAGACTGTGTCTTAGTAGTCATGCTCTCTAAAATGTCGCTGAGGTGGTGGCGCTATGTGGCAGGAATGTTCACTCCGAAATGGCTGAGTGAGATGATGGCAGACACATACGTCAAACCTTACCATACGTGATTGATCAGGTGTCACCTTTAGCGACTGGTCAGCTGGGACTCAGTCTATCTATACAATTTTTTAATTTATATACTGAGGATAAGGAACTGTATGGCTTAGTTAGAGAACGTAATGAAATTAATGTATTTAAAAATATTGTACTTATTGGCGATTTAAAAGAGCAACTATCGAGTTTCTTGCCGCTTCTTCTCGGTAGATGACTGCGTTCCGAAGTCGGTGGTAGATTCATTACATTGTGATATCATTGACGATTTATAAGTGCCTCACTGAGGCCTACATAAATAAAGTATTTTTGAATTTTGAATTTTGAATTTTGAACCTTGACCAGATCCTACTTAAAGATCGGGTGAGCACTAATTATGAGATAGTAATAGCAAGAAGAGTCAATTGTTGCGTCTGTTCCTCCCTAAGTACACAAAAGCAACACTATCCTTTTGAAAGCGAAGACTCAAGTTACTGGCTGAAAGCTAAAAACGTGCGTAAGTACGACACAGGCAAGGCATTTTGTCCTTTCGTCAACTCTAGGTAAGACAAAATAAGATGAAATCAGTTTTAAACCTTAGCTGGGTTGATTATATTTATTTTTCTTATCATAAACTGAAAATGTCGCTATTAATTGACCTGAAGGTAACATCAACTAATCCGCAGTCGCCAGCCCTACACACAAGCGCTATAAACCAGTGCGGGTTTACGGCATCGCGCCGACGACGTGAAGGGCTCACGCGAGCTCCGAAACACCCTGTATATAGCCTTACGTAATTCCTACCCGTGAGTTTCGCCCAAATTCCCCGCTATTCTGGGCGTCGAGTAAAATTTAATTTTCTTATCGCGACCCCAAGATAAAACGAGTTGAAACGAGAGCTGTAAAGGATTTCTTTCGTCGTATGATTAACTGCAGGCTTATGAAGCACGAGGCATGTATAAATTAGAATTTTATGGCGTAACATGAAAGGAAAGCTTACTGGCGACTCTGTTTTAAGCGTTTCTGTCAACTGAAGTTGTAAAGAAAACCTAAGTTTTTACATGAAATGCTACCATAAGATACTGAAATTCCAAAGCGAGCGCCTTCCTTCATTATATCATCGCAATTTGTGAGAATAATGAATATTCACAAAATTGCATTATTATTTCATGTGTGGAACTCAACATTAAATTTCAACGCCTCACAAATTACTTTCGCTCTCAACTCAAAAGAAACATTATTATTTATTTAATTCATAATTAAACAGACACAACGTGCGGTGGAATCACGTTAAAGAAATATGTGTAATTAGTCTTGTAACCTTGTAGGCAACCCAGTTAGTTAATACAGCGTAATCTTAGGTAACTAATAGGTCT
The DNA here is from genome assembly GCA_958496325.1 of Nomophila noctuella. Lineage (NCBI taxonomy): Eukaryota > Metazoa > Arthropoda > Insecta > Lepidoptera > Crambidae > Nomophila > Nomophila noctuella. Next base: position 377,409 of record OY292493.1, read on the forward strand.
ACCTTAGTAATAACTGACGTTTCTCGGCTAATCCCGGCACAAAGCGCTCTTCTAACAACTTAATCTAATTTCCAGAGCCCTTTGACGACCCTATTTTAGAATTCTAGATCCCAAGTAGCCCATTACCGCTATGAACCACTAATTTAAGAAGAAATATCGCGTCGAAAATATTAAGTAGCCAAATTGTATATTCTTAGTTACGTTAATCTTTTTGTTACATGAAATGTAGGTACTTTTTCATTTTTGTGAAGCAAACATGGGAATTTTCCACATTCGCAGCTTGACCTTTATTATGATTTTTATATTAATTTAGGTGCCAGAAACTCTCCTAGCTAACTTTCCTAGGTGGTGGTACTACGCCGAATCGAAGTAAATGCTCTTTTTTAATACCAATTACTAAATAAATGAATACCACAGTAATAATAAACTATTCCTTCGTTGTAATATTGGTTTGAATCCCAACGAAATTGTCAATTCCACGCCTTTTGTTGAAACATTATTATAGTTATAGAATAACGGAGGCATTGCTCGGCTGAAGGGCGCGGCTTTTAAGGTTTCCTTTAGTTACTTTTACACGTGTTTCCGCGAAATATGGCGTCCTCGTATACACGTGTAGTGAACAGTGAACTATACCGGTAGTATTAATGATATTGTCGGGCAGAAGTGTGGTTGAACAATATTTAGAGGTTACACGTGGTTTTTGAAAAGTTTGTTAATGTTTAATAGTTAATAACCCTTTTACGATATAAAAGTTACAAACTAACTTCCAAGTATTTAATTTGATTACATAAACTCGTATTACAACCTAATTCTCTTGATTATTAGTATTTGATTTAATTTAAAAGTAAAATGTCTGACAAATCATGCTTTAAATATATGTAGGTAATTTACTTTACTGCCAAATATATTAAGCTTGATTTCAATGAAGCAGGACTTTTCTTTAAAAAGTAGGAAATCGCACTGTTCGCAAGTAATGCAGTATCTGAAGTGCAAGTTCCAGTCTCCATAAATCACGATTTAAAATCACAAGAGTATTCGAGCTAAAACTGAACCTCTTAAGGAGAGTGGCTGGTTAATGAAATGTGTTAAAACTCCGGAGAACATAAAACTTGCAGCCGCGGAGTTGCTGCGGAGTTTCTGCTTCATTTGAATATTAATCAAAGCTAGTAACGTAGAGGATGTACTCTGCACCGCTTTTATAATATTTTGCGGATGCTTGCGTTATTAAATTTTATTAATGGTCGTCAGAGAACTACGCTGCTAGGCTGCTAATTTACTGGGGAAGGGTTAGCTCTAGCTTTAGGGCCTGCCAGGAACTATCTTCTGTTTACTGAAAAAAGCTTGGTGTAGTGGGCAAGAAGTTGAATATAAGACTAAGAGGTCGCGGAGTTGATCCCTGCACTGGATAAACATGTGTGTGCATTAACATGTCTGTATGTCCTAGTCTGGGTGTTATATGTATATTATATTTAAGTACATTTGTATAAATAAAAAAAAATCTAAGTATGTCTATCCATTCCCTAGCACACATATAACAAGCCTCGAGCTTAGTTTGGGGCTAGGCAATTAGTGTGTTACTGCAAGGAATTTATGTACCGTAGACCTGGCATTAATCCCACTCATAGATTTTTGAAAATCCAGCGGTGCTTACCTAGGTTTGGATCTACAACTTTCATATGTAAACTAGTGTCATTCACCATTATGCTACCGAGCTCTGCTATAGAAATGTCAGGTTTATAAAATTCTCATAACAATAGAGTAACTAGGAATACGCTGTCAGTAGCTGTCCTCAGCTGTCAAGGGCTGTCAGGTGGCGGCGGTGACGCATACATTATTTAATAATTAATTACATCGATCGAACCGCGCCCGTTACGTCCCCTCTCCATGCGTAGTATTTTATGGGTTTGTTGTAGTCTTTGTACCAAAGTTGACCTTAAATCATTCAAATGATGTTTCATGTAATATTTGGTTCGTTCGGACACCATCATTATTCTCTTTTCCTACACTAAATGGGGTTGGCGTAACATGTTTTTCCCTTCCACTCGCTTCGTATCAGCCGTCAACTCCATATTCAGCCCTTTCACGGTTCATCCGGGGACTCAGGTTTGAAATCTGTAACGGAGGCAATACATTGAACGAACAGGAAGCAGGAAGGAAGTCTGTGGTGCAGTGCAATTTGCACCGTTTTACAGCTATCGGAGTTCTGACAGTGCATTTGTGTCGCCTCTAGAGGTCCAGATGTCGATAACGGTAGGTCAGTTATTGTATATGTTCAGCCCACTATGTACTGGTTTCAAAGAGCAATGTCAATTTTTGTAGGGGAGGTGGCATCTTTTTTTTGTCAAGCGCCCATCCAAACCACGAAATATAATCTTGAGGGGATCACAAATTATTTTAATTGCTCCTATACTTATACAATCCTACATTATATTGCGTTTTCGGTTGATTTTAAAAATTGTCGCCATATCGCCTAACTCCCATAACACACTTTAATTAAGAACACTGTAAAATGAGACAAATAACAATTCCAGAGTGGCTTGTTGACATAAGCGGCTTAGTAAAAGACAACAACCCTAGTTCCCAGGATCACATAGTACGTAGTCAGCTCAACAAATGTACTCGGTCCTAGCAAACAAGCCTGTATTTGACCTCCTCCTATTTACACTTTCTTCCGAGCCGCGCGTGGACCCACCGTTTGGCCAAATAGGTTGTCAAATTCTCGGAGGCAGGTAGGAAAATATAGCGCTTTGTGTTACAGCGGAATTTTCACAAGTCGCGAAATATTTCGTATTTGCGTCAGGCCCAGGTAACAGCTATTGTAGGGATACTAGATGTTTGAAGTTCCATATGATATTCCTTTTTAATTAATTTTTGGTTGAACACGTGAGCTTGTTGTTAATATAACATATAATAAGTTATTACGATGCATATTTTAACTAAAAATCATGGCACCTGTACTTATATAACTTTAAACTTTCGCGTTGCATTATAATTATTTAACCTGTACGTATGCCGATATTCATCACAAAAAGGTTTGCCTATTTTTTTTATCTTCTTGCGCCTTTGACATTTTTTTTTGTTAAGCCCTACGAACATAAAAAACCCGTATATAGCCTTAGTTGTGCAATGCCTAGTAGGTATATATATGACTCATCAAAATCTCTATATATGACTCATCAAAATCTCCATATTGACTATTCATAAGTGCTTGGTACAGTGCCTACATGAATAATGATTATGTAATTCATTTTGATTTGAATAAGCCTATCTGTAGTCATAAATTCAGCGAACTGCCAATAATAGTCAACCACATAATTATGAATGATATGATCAATCATAGCTCATAGTAATTTTCTTACTGATGTCAGTAACGCGAAAGTACTTGAGGTCCGATACCATTTATTACCCTTTTACGAATTAACTTTGCAAATAGGTCACTAATACTAGATGTGTTTGTTACGACTTCATATGCAAAAATAGGACAGTGTGAACAAATATGTAAATCATGGTGACCGTAGTCGCCTAGCACTCGGGCAGGAGCCAAAGTGACCGTCAAGGAGCACATCGTGCCGCAACGGGGTCACCACTCTGCGGCATTCCTACTGCTGCTGTTTAACCGAATAACATACAAAGGAGGTTATCAACACCACTGTTCTTGAGTTTGTTACGACTTCATGTATGTACATGCATACGGGTCGAATAGATAACCTTCTTTTTTATGGAGTCGGTCAAAAACTGCTGTATCGACAACCGTGTACCTAATTTGTGGTGAGCGTAGTCACCGGGCACTCGGGCAGGAGCCAAAGTGACCTCGCGGAGCACATCTGGCCGCAACGGGGTCACCACTCTACGCCATTCCCGATGCTGCTTTTTAACCGACTTATACAAAGGAGGTTATCAAGTTCATTTTCTTTTTGTTTGTTATCTCATAATCACAACGTTTTGATGATTATCTGTTAGATGGTCTCATTTAAGAAAGCGATGACGGTATTTTTTTCATTTTTCTCTTGCTGGATACCCGTCCCGTCTTCTCAAGGATATTATCAGTACTCCTTAATAAATTGTATTACACAAGCGATATAGTCTATTGATAGTATTCTTATTTGATCTTAAGTTCATGCCTGTATGTCCTGGTCTAGGAATAGTGTGTATTTAAGTATATTTGTAATACCACTGTTGATGCTGATATGTAATAAATGTATCTGATGTTGTTATATATTGATTTGTGGTCACACTTTATCATTGCTTAAAGCCTTTCTCACCAAATAGACTATACAAAACAAAAATACTTTTTCAACTCGAACCAGTAGTTCCTAAGATAAGCACGTGCAAACAAACGTAAAAACCTTCAGGTTTATTATATTGGTAAAGATTTCATTCGCTTTAGTTTGTTGTTTCTTCCCAGATAATGTAAGCATAACTTCTTGGCATCGCGATGCATGCGTTGCATTGTGACCGCGGCGTGGCGTCTGCGGATGCGTCCGGTCGTTCACTCCCGGGCACAGACGTGACGTCATTCGCTTTTTGTAGGTTAATTGGATTTGTTAGTAACGAAGGCCTTCTGTATTTGGGAAAGAAGGTGGGGAAGAGATATAAAGCGGACACTGAAATTAATATACAAATGTGGAAAATTGAAACCTTTATCTTTTAAAGGAAAATACATCTGAGGCACTTTTATCAGATGAATTTTTCTATGTTGAGAACTAAGTACTAATTACTTAGTAGACTTTCCTATAATTAAAGACCAAAACATCTAGTTAAAATGTTAGTAAAATATCTGACTTATTTTACTAACAAATAGTACCCTATGATAAACTACGTTTTTAAACTGTTTGCACATAGTTTTTCCTCATCATAGTAATAATACCGATGTAGGATTCACTACGCTGCAGCGAGTCGAACCAGGTCACGCAGGCGTTGCACAATGCACATGCACATTGCACGCACGCCCGGGACTCCAAGATACACTGCACTATACATTATGACTCACGTCTAAAGTCAGTTTACTTTAGTAATGTTCCGGATATGCGTATCCGTATCAGCAGATATTTTTTTTTATAGACCGATATACCGATAGGCACGGATCTTGAAACCCTGGCACATCACTAGTTTACATTACTTACGAACTTTTCTCGACTAGCTCATTCATCATCATCCTAGCGCCTCTCCCGGTTGCATCCTCGGCTAGCTCATTATTCATATCAAGAACATTTGCCTTTAGCGGGATTCGAACCCGCGACCTTGGTTTTGTAGCCAGGGTCTCTAGCCACTAGACCGACGGGCAGGTCAAGTATCATAAAATATCTTCCTTTTAAGAAAGTTCAATACCATGCTTTGTTATCACCTCCATTGGCTAAGGCCACGTCGCTAGTCTTTACAGAATACATAATTATGTCAAACTGTTGTGTTTGACAACTGACAAGTATTTTATAAAGGTTATTCAAACGATGTATTCCATGAAGCGCAATATGAATATTATTACTATAATAAGTACCTACACAGGTCTGAAATAACAACGATTATATAATCAACAAAATTACTTTACTGTGTATCATCGGCATATTGGTCCAAAATGACAACGATAAAACAAAATTACTATATTACGTATCATTATCATAATGGTCTACAATTACAACGATTAATCAACGAAATTACTATACTCGTATTATGTATCAACATCATCATTAGCATCATCCGACTATCGCAGTCCACTGCTGGACATAGGGCCCTTAGAGCTCTCCAATCAGCCCGATCCTGGCCAGTTCCAGCCATCTTAACTATACCATATCATACTGTATACATTTATACTCAAGTCAAGACTAAGTTTACAAGCGCTGTAACTACCGGGCGGGCAACCATCAATGCAAAGATCAGAATACCTGATTAGTGAACCCGAGCACCCGATGCGGGCGGGGCTCCTTATTTTATTATCGCCTTCCTTCCGCCGCCCCCGCCGCCCCCGCCGCCCCCGGGGCCCGCCCGCCCCGCGATGTTCTAACTACGTAGTACGGTGAACAGCGTAGGTTACAGTCAGTATGGATGCTTTTTTATTGGGAAAAAGGTTCCGTCAACTAACTTTGTGCAGTCATTTAGTATATCATTCTTCATCGCCATGTTGCAAATGTTTATATGTTTGTTTGTTATCCCATGTATGTTTACCCATATCTATTTATTTATTTATTTATTTATTGGCACACCAACAACACATATACAATACATTGATAACGCTACAAGCACACTGGTATTGTTCTAGTATACGTGTCAATTACAGGTGAGCACAGCACTCACAGATAAATTAAGAAGACAAACTAAAGCATTTAACAGAAACAATACAATAAATCTAAAAGGACAACTAACAAACAATCACAATATATTGGCTTCGGGGAACATGTAAGCCATATCAAAAAGTCAAAAACTATTTAAAGAAAAATCAAATTAATTCTTTAGGTCGGCATTTGTTTTTCAAATATTTCTTGAAGCCCTTGACTGGTTCAAGATTCTGTTTTATCAGAGATTATGAATTTAAATAACCGCGAGTATAATATATATTGAAATCGGTATTGTTTGCTTTGTAAATCTTTTGAGGCTAGGTGATGTGTGACACGTATTAATTTGTCATGTAGTATCCGTGCAGTTGTCATACTAACGTCTTTTCTGTACTGTGACTAGCATTCTCGTGTTCCGGGTTATTAAGTTTTAATTTATTTTCCAGCCTTAAGAATACAAATGTCGCGGAATCTTACACGTAATCCATGGCATAGTTACAACGCTGTTCGCTTTATGCACTTTTAGAAAAAAATACATTTTGACTTGAGACTTGATTTTAAAGCCACGGATCGTTAAAAAAGGCTTAGATATAGTTCTATAGTTATAATTTATAGTACGAGTAGATGGCTTTTTAGGAAACAGTTCAGTGAGCAACGACTACATTTGACAAACATGACGCAAGGCTTTTCCTTTTCTTTGTCGAAGCGTTTTGTCCCGTCTGTTAGCTTGTCATATTCTGCAGCGAGCTTAAAGCAAGTCGGGGAATAAAACTAACAAGTTCTTGTACCATTCAACATTCAGATGTAGTCAGTCAAACCAACCACGCTGTAAAGAAACCAGTCTTATTCAAAGTGGATATCGAGTCCACTTAATTAATTTACAAAATTAATCAAAGACAGTGGTCACTAAAAGTTTTTATTTAAACAAAAACACTTATCTTGTAACTAATTTTAGTCCTCCTATCTAAACCTCATCAAGCTCATCACACGATAAGCAAACTGTTGTCAGTAATAAATCAGTTTAATTCAAAGTTTATGCGAACAAAAGTTCTGTTCGACTTTATCTCACAGATTACGTAAACCGGTCATTTACTTCGGCGATCTTGTTAACGGCATCAAATAAAACATTCAAATATGCCCCGACAACATAGAATTGTGGCTTTTTAGTGATCTGATGTATGTCGCTTTGTATGTTGGTTTCGTACTCTAACCAACGAAAACATGAGTATTTATGACAATTAAGTATAAATAATCTAAGCAAGGCCTACGTTTAGCAGTTGACTCCTATAAGCCTCTGACGAGGCGCCTGTGTATGTATGAAATACTTGGCATTTGAATAAACAACACGTTTATTTTCAATTATAACTTAGTAAGAAACATACTAGGCGGAAAAAACGCGTTAATAGTTCGGCGTTACTACGCCTGTGATGTATTTTCAATGGAAAGCACACTTTGCCGAAATCACGCCGCGTGATTTTGTGCATGCATTGCTGCCTAACTTATGTCGCGTAATTTTAGCCTAGTGTGTTCCTTAACTTAGTCGTTTTGTAGTGACGCAGCTTCGGCCGAGTCGCCGCTTAACCTCTGGTGGCAATTAACGGCCTTCGCCCGTAGCCCTGCATTTGTAATGGCTTAAAGTAATTAGTTGGAAAGTCTAATTTTCGTGCAAATGTTTTTTTCATTTCTGAGTTACGTGTAGAATATTTTGTTCTTAAGATACTCCTGCATAGTTTACAACCGTCGTTCCGCGTCTGGGCCAGAACCAGACAGTAAATTATTTGTTTCTGTAGACATTACTTTTTATCAAGTAACATAATTATGTCATTTTCAATAATGACAAAAATGTTAATACTTATTAAATATGTATTTGTAACAGCTATATTCTCCACAGTTATATATCATGAAAATCTTCTAAATAAGAGTTCTTCTTTTGTTTCCTTTTCATTTACTTTTCTCTTATTATTCCTAACTAAGAGTAATGTATTCTGGTACATGTGCTAATTATGTACAATTTGTGGGTTTGTATAAAAGTTGAAGTGTCACTGACCGCCGCGTTCTTCTAGGAGGTAAAGTACTCTTACAAGCGCTTGGAATCAATAGACTGTGTGAAATGGGTCAAGCGGGTTCATACGATATTCTGTTATTTACATATGCGACCGTATTGTTTTATTCTACATAGTATAGGCTAGTTGCCACTATTTTTATTATTTGATGGAACGGTTCATTACGATTATATTACAACATAAAAAAAATATGAATATTTTTTGAAGCACCTATCCAACTGTATTTTGAATTTTAAATGATTAATTTCACTATACTACCGTAAACGCCGTCCGCCATGATGGTCTGTGCCGTGGCGTCACTGTTCTTGTCAACAATACGCGTGACATAACCAAAAAGTGTTTATCGGAATTAAAACCATGTCTTCGTAGAGATTACATGATACATTTATGAATTACCACTATTGTATCGTGCGTGAATGTAAGAATACATCAATAAGAAGTTGTGGAGTGATGAGAATTTGTGAATCAGAATTTGAAGCAAAACATTTTGCAACCATCAAAGTATCTATTTTAGGCAGGTTTGTTTTCAATAAATGTGAAGTGTATAATATTTTAATAGTGAAATAAATAACAATCAACGCGTTTAAATAAAAAACAACGAATATCCTGTCGAAACTGTCGTTTGAATTTGTGTTGTTTACAATATTGGTGACGTAGAATCATGGCGGACGGTGTTTTCAATCAAGAGAAAGAAAAGTAAAAATGTGTCGGGTTTAAGTTGAATTTTTGCAGCAATCCCATATTTATATTTAATGAAGTTTACATATTTTGGACCCTTGTACGGAATAATATTCGAATTAAAAGTGATTTTAGAAATGGTGATATGAGGCAACTAGCCTATTGTGCAGGAATGAGAATCAGGAACATTTTATTGTTTCAATAAAGACAAAGAAACCTGTGGTAATATATCGACATTAATAATTTTAGTCGTATTTGGTATTTTGGAAATCAATTCAAATCATACTAAAAATAATTATGTAAACTTTCGATATCATTGACAGAATTGCGTAAAACAAAACATATTAAGATTAAATAACGGGGATAGTAAAACAGCTTAGCTTGTTTACTTTAATGAACACGTAAGCGAAACATTTGATGTGAAAGTAATGTATCAAAACCACACAATCAAGCAACCTTGCTCGGCAAAGTGATCGGTAGACCAGGGATGCTAAATATAGCCAGTAATTAATTTTATGCTGTTATGTAAGAGTGTGCACACAGAATAATATTGTATTTAACCATTAAAACGTTTAGGTAGACATTTTTATACAAATTGGTCGATTGATTTATTAGTTCGTTAACAACGCTGTGTTTATTGCGTACCATACATTGGAGGGAATTACTTTACCTGTGTTACGTTAATGTTAAAAGCTTAAAATTAGGTGTGTGATAAAAACATGATTTTAAATGATGAAGGCATTTGCCCTGCAGTGGAACCTTTTTTACTGTAACAGGGGGCAGACGAGCAGGCTATTCACCAGATGGTAAATAATCACCGCCGTTCTTAAACACCTGCAACACCAAGAGCGTTGCAGCTGCGCTGAAGGCTTTAAGGTAAGAGAGAAGAGGTGCACTCTTCTTTTGAATATTTTAAGGTTAGCTGGGAACACCGCACAAAGATATTATGTGGCTATGTGATCGATACTCATATTTTTATTACTGCTAATAAAACATCATTTTCGCAGCGAAGCCCGTGAAAGGCGCAGGCTTCCGCAGTGGGTATAATACTCAGAGTGTTTCAATGTCGTGCCTTGAATACGGCCAACTTTCGCCAAATGATAAAATGCAATACTAATCGGTCATAAATTGTAAACAAATTTTGAATTAGTATCTCAAAGTTTAGACGCAACAATCACAGTCTTTGGAATGGCTTTAATTACGTTGTTAATTGAACTATTAAACGTGCACTGCAATTTTTCATGTTTATTTGTACTTACATCAATTTGATTTATGTTGAGAGTACAGTATAAAAACTCTATGTAATGTTTCCTCTATGAATGCCACCCTGTATATGCGTATGTATATAGGTAGTACAAACCGGATTACACCATGCCCAGAATAGATAGCTGGTATCACGTCTCAGTCTAAAGCGAGCCCATCGAAGATTTGCTACGTCATTGCACGTATGCTACATTGCATACGCATATCAATTGACACGAGGCCTGACTTTACATTTAACACGAGTATTGGAATAAGTGTCGCAGTCAGTGAGGGGCAATAAAAAGTTTTTTCCGACAATAAAGCAATTTCACGATAATTAGCAGAATGAGGTCTGGAGTGGATTGCGCTTTTCAGCAAGTGTCCCCAAAAGCGGTGTGTATGACGCCCTCAAGCCTGGTGGAGTGACGATCTGCGCAAGATGGCTGGCAGGAGATGGATGCGAGTCATCGAGGATCGGGCTGAGTGGAGAGCCCTCGGAGAGGCCTATTTCCATCAGTGGACTGCGATAAGCTAATAATGATGATGATGATAATGATTGAATGTAAAAATAAACGTATCTAAATTTAAAAACCAAAGATGAATTTATTGATTAATTTATAAAAAAATATTTAAAAATTGTAAGGTAGTACATTATCGCATACTTAAAAATACAATTACATTAAAACATCATCAAGAAACACGCCTTACACACTCACAATTCACTACACTACTACTTCAATACACTTTTTATGCCTTTTCCTTGTTCGTACTCCATTGCCGTATACTGTTACGCCATACTACGAGTAGCTACAAGATTGTTACGATGTTTTCAATGCTACGGTTTTACGTAGCACGAAAATACTACGATTGCGATTGTGTGCAAGTGAATTTCAAACAAGGATAGCGCAGAGTATTTATACAAAGTAGGACACAAGCTTCAGTTTTGAATTTATATGGAACCGCGTATTTGTGATTCGTATATTAGATGCTTGAATAATATCGAGTTGGTTCTTATTAACTGCAAGCCCCAAAGAAGAAAAAACACATTTATTTACCGAGTGGAGACAAAAATTATAACTTAAGTTTATTTCATTGCTATGAAGGAAATACTATTCAACTGTATAAGCAGACAAAAGGTACACAATTATTTCGTATTTATCGCCGGCACGTAGCACGAATTACGACGTCGTTGAATATTCGAGTTTCAGTTTTCGTTGGGAAATTGGTAAAATATAAATGTGGGGGCGCCACCGGCACTAGTGGCCCGATTTTCTTGACCTACTTATAACGGTTTAAACTACAGTACAGGACGGAGAAGGTAGTTATAAAGGCAATGTTTGAGATATATTACAGTTAAATTGCGTACAATTGAGACTGTGCAATGGTGGTTACGCCGCTTGAATTTATCACAACCACAACGGATTGGATTATGAATTTGATTTTATTATTTTGATGACATGTAAATAATTATTTATACTAATTGTATTTATTTTTAAAAAAGGCAAACTGTTGAGTTTCTTGCGGCACTTCTTCTCAGCAGGCCATTCACGTCGAAGTGCTGGTAGGTAAAAAAAGATATGACGTGCAAAAGAATTTCTTTGTAAATCAAATTGCAAAATAAACTACTTTGACTTTGACTTTGACTTTGTCATTAAAGAATATCACAGTGAGCCTCACAGCTTTTGACGATGAGTGAGGGGTTCTAGTAGTGTGAATACGCTAAGTTTAAAAAATGGTTGCAGCACATTCTCTCGATTCTGGCATTTTATGACAAATATTCTACATTATTATTTACTAGCGGCCGCCCGTGACTCCGACCGCATGGAATTCGGTTTCCACACACACTGCGTTATATTATAGTTTACTCCAACGCAAAAAAAAATTCTATTCGGACCAGTATTTTCTATGATTAGTGCGTTCTAAAAAACAAAGAAATTCTTCAGCTGTATTATGTTAGTATTTATGATTAAGGAATAGATGAAAGCAGAATACAAAATTAATGATTCATTTTTTGTTCTTTCATTTATAATAAACAGTATCACTTAAAAATTTATCCATGACATACATATTTTATAATAATTCTTACACAAGCTACTGAGCAACCGCGTAGTATGCCAAAGCTTGCGTGCGAAGATGCGGGTAGCAACAGTTCCTTAGTTCGGAATTTACAAGGATTCGCCGGTTCACATTCAGGCTTCGATTCGCAACAAGCCAACAACAATTGGGAAAGACCTTTAGTTCAGAAACATTGGCGTGCGGAATATTTCTTTGTTCTTTTCGACCCCGGGCTGGGCCTACAACCTGCGTTCCGATAATTCCTGGTGGAATATCTTTGTTATTACGACACCGCACGAAATACGGAAATATAGCGAAGGTCACAGAATGTTCGATTCCTTCCTGCATAAGAAATATTTTTAGGATTAAGGATTAAATGGAAATATCGCTTCTTGATTATACAAACGTTTGCAGTTTTTATTTTAAACGATCTATTTATCATTTTAACAGAAGCTCCTTATTTGGAGTAGTATTATTTAAGAATATGACTGAATAGCTAGTGCTGTAGGAAGGTGTCCCGATGAGGTAGGGTCCGGGGGTCCGAGTGACGCTGGATCAGTAAGACACGGCGTAGCTGGTACACGTTTATTAGATACGTGCGTACAAGATTGCAAGAGTGGACCCGGCAAAGTGTTCCAACCCATGTGGATGCACTAGGCCGTGTGCCTACAATTACTTGAGTACTACATGATAATACTATCTGCTAGTTCGCGGGAGTTCCATATTCATGGAAGCAACCACAAAGCTAGTCAGATCTAATGCCTGGGAGGCATGTTAGTACTGCTCCACATCAATGTATGGAGAGACCTTATATGATCGGAGAATCGAAACGATACCGTTATATAGAGGACTGGGGCTGCCATCTATTGACGAGCGGCGGAACTACGTAGGCGCGTGCTAATCTTGTGGCTGGAGTTGTGACATCTGACATTTTATAATGTTGTCGTGTTACAGTCTCCCCCTCTGTCTCTGATAGTCGTCCCGACGAAGAGACAGGATAAGAAGAGTTATTCCTTAGCTGTACGCGTCCTTTCGTTGGTTGGGTTACAGCAACTCCTTCAGGTACCGTCTTCTGGCACGCCCTCTCCTTCTCAAGGGTTGTATCGGGTCAGGAACGGCGACTGGTTCTCCATCACAAGGTCTGAGGGCTGAGGCGTGAAACACTCCAAGATCGCTTCTGCAACATCTCTGCGCTGGCGTACTCGATTGGGTGCTTGATTTCTTCCTCCCCCTGAACAAGAACTGCTCCGAAATCATAGCGTTTGGTTTGCTCACTATGGTGCATGAATGGACCCGGCAAAGTGTCTCAACCGTCTTAAATGCACTAAGCCGTGTGCCAACAATATTTGGTAGCACTGTACGTAAACTCTAACTTGACTAGTTCGCGAGAGTTCCAATACTTTGGAAGCAACCACAAAGCCAGTAAGTCAGTAGTGCGTAGTACGCCAATTCCATACGTCGTCTTGCCGTCTGCATCTGGTCACGAGGAACTTCAGTCCACTGCTCTTCGGAATGCCAGGTTGTAGGTCACGAGTTCTTTCCGCGAGGACCGACGTGAAGATCACCGTCGACGAGGAAGCCGCGAGTTGGGCGCCAATTTGTAGGAAGGTGTCTCGATGAGGAAGGGCCTGGGTGTCCAGGTGACGCAGAGAGGAGTGATACACGGAGACGCGTAGGGAGAACACGTTTATTAATTACGTGCGTACCGTACAATGACGTAAGGGTGGACCCGGCAAAGTGTCTCACCCGAGAGTGAAAACACTAGGCCGTGTGCCTACAATCACTTGAGTACTACATGATAATACTATCTGCTAGTTCGCGGGAGTTCCATATTCATGGAAGCAACCACAAAGCTAGGCAGATGTAATGCCAGGGAGACATGTTAGTACTGCTCCACATCAATGTATGGAGAGACCTTATATGATCGGAGAATCGAAACGATACCGTTATATAGAGGACTGGGGCTGCCATCTATTGACGAGCGGCGGAACTACGTAGGCGCGTGCTAATCTTGTGGCTGGAGTTGTGACATCTGACATTTTATAATGTTGTCGTGTTATTGGCGCCCAACTCGCGGCTTCCTCGTCGACGGTGGTCTTCACGTCAGTCCTCGTGGAAACAACTCGCGGCCTACAACCTGGAGTCTCGAGGTGGAAGTGGACCGAAGTTCGTCGTGGTGACCAGATGCAGACGGCAAGACGACGTGTGAAATTGGTGTACTACGCAGCTTAGTAATTAGCTTTGTGGTTGCTTCCAAACTATTGGAACTCCCGCGAACTAATTATTTAAATTGATTGTACGTACAGTGACCCCAACTATTGTTGGCACACGGCCTAGTGCTTTTGACATTAGTCGGAACACTTTGCCGGGTCCTCCCTTGTACCCTTGTACGCACGTACCTAATAAACGTGTTTCAGTTCCTCCGTGTGTATCACTGTCTCTGCGTCACTCGGACCCCCGGACCCTTCCTCATCGAGACACCTTCCCTACAAATTGGCGCCCAACTCGCGGCTTCCTCGTCAACGGTGATCTTCACGTCGGTCCTCGTGGAAAGAACTCGTGGCCTACAACCTGGCGTTCCGAAGAGCAGTGGACTGAAGTTCTTCGTGACCAGATGCAGACGGCAAGACGACGATGGAATTGGCGTACTACGCACTACTGACTTACTGGCTTTGTGGTTGCTTCCAAAGTATTGGAACTCTCGCGAACTAGTCAAGTTAGAGTTTACGTACAGTGCTACCAAATATTGTTGGCACACGGCTTAGTGCATTCAAGACGGTTGAGACACTTTACCGGGTCCATTCATGCACCATAGTGAGCAAACCAAACGCTATGATTTCGGAGTAGTTCTTGTTCAGGGGGAGGAAGAAATCAAGCACCCAATCGAGTGCGCCAGCGCAGAGATGTTGCAGAAGCGATCTTGGAGTGTTTCACGCCTCAGCCCTCAGACCTTGTGATGGAGAACCAGTCGCCGTTCCTGACCCGATACAACGATAATTAATCGTTGCCAATTTGTAATAAGGTTGTCCCGATGAGGAAGGGCCCGGGGGTCCGAGTGACGCTGGATCAGTAAGACACGGCGTAGCTGGTTCACGTTTATTAGATACGTGCGTGCCGTACAATAATGTAAGGGTGGACCCGGCAAAGTGTTCCAACTATTGTTAAAAGCGCTAGGCCGTGTGCCAACAATCTTTGAGATCACTGTACGTACAATCAATTTAAATAATTAGTTCGCGGGAGTTCCAATAGTTTGGAAGCAACCACAATGCTAATTACTAAGCTGCGTAGTACCCCAATTTCACACGTCGTCTTGCCGTCTGCATCTGGTCACCACGACGAACTTCGGTCCACTTCCACCTCGAGACTCCAGGTTGTAGGCCGCGAGTTGTTTCCACGAGGACTGACGTGAAGACCACCGTCGACGAGGAAGCCGCGAGTTGGGCGCCAATATGTAGGAAGGTGTCTCGATGAGGAAGGGCCTGGGTGTCCAGGTGACGCAGAGAGGAGTGATACACGGAGACGCGTAGGGAGAACACGTTTATTAATTACGTGCGTACCAGATTGCAAGAGTGGACCCGGCAAAGTGTTCCAACCCATGTGGATGCACTAGGCCGTGTGCCTACAATTACTTGAGTACTACATGATAATACTATCTGCTAGTTCGCGGGAGTTCCATATACATGGAAGCAACCACAAAGCTAGGCAGATGTAATGCCTGGGAGGCATGTTAGTACTACTCCACACCAATGTATGGAGAGACCTTATATGACCGGAGAATCGAAACGATACCGTTATATAGAGGACTGGGGCTGCCATCTATTGACAAGCGGCGGAACTACGTAGGCACGTGCTATTCCTATGGCGGGAGTTGTGACATCTGTCATTTTATAATGTTGTCGTGTTACAGTCTCCCCCTCTGTCTCTGATAGTCGTCCCGACGAAGAGACAGGATAAGAAGAGTTATTCCTTAGCTGTACGCGTCCTTTCGTGGGTTGGGTTACAGCAACTCCTTCAGGTACCGTCTTCTGGCACGCCCTCTCCTTCTTAAGGGTTGTATCGGGTCAGGAACGGCGACTGGTTCTCCATCACAAGGTCTGAGGGCTGAGGCGTGAAACACTCCAAGATCGCTTCTGCAACATCTCTGCGCTGGCGTACTCGATTGGGTGCTTGATTTCTTCCTCCCCCTGAACAAGAACTACTCCGAAATCATAGCGTTTGGTTTGCTCACTATGGTGCATGAATGGACCCGGTAAAGTGTCTCAACCGTCTTGAATGCACTAAGCCGTGTGCCAACAATATTTGGTAGCACTGTACGTAAACTCTAACTTGACTAGTTCGCGAGAGTTCCAATACTTTGGAAGCAACCACAAAGCCAGTAAGTCAGTAGTGCGTAGTACGCCAATTCCATCGTCGTCTTGCCGTCTGCATCTGGTCACGAAGAACTTCAGTCCACTGCTCTTCGGAACGCCAGGTTGTAGGTCACGAGTTCTTTCCACGAGGACCGACGTGAAGATCACCGTCGACGAGGAAGCCGCGAGTTGGGCGCCAATTTCAAAATTCATTTCATACTAACATGCCTCCCTGGCAGGCATTACATCTGCCTAGCTTTGTGGTTGCTTCCATGAATATGGAACTCCCGCGATCTAGCAGATAGTATTATCATGTAGTACTCAAGTAATTGTAGGCACACGGCCTAGTGCTTTCACTCTCGGGTGAGACACTTTGCCGGGTCCACCCTTACATTATTGTACGGCACGCACGTATCTAATAAACGTGAACCAGCTACGCCGTGTCTTACTGATCCAGCGTCACTCGGACCCCCGGGCCCTTCCTCATCGGGACAACCTTATTACAAATTGGCGCCCAACTCGCGGCTTCCTCGTCGACGGTGATCTTCACGTCGGTCCTCGTGGAAAAAACTTCGCGGCCTACAACCTGGAGTCTCGAAGAGCAGTGGACCGAAGTTCCTCGTGACCAAATACGGACGGAAGACGGAGTATGAAATTGGCGTACTAGATCCGTTCTAGCTTTGTGGTTGCTTCCAAGCTAATGGAACTTCCGCGAACTATCAGATACTACCATGAAGAACTCATGGGATTGTAGGCACACGGCTTAGTGCATTCAAGACGGTTGAGACACTTTGCCGGGTCCATTCATGCACCATAGTGAGGAAACCAAACGCTATGATTTCGGAGCAGTTCTTGTTCAGGGGGAGGAAGAAATCAAGCACCCAATCGAGTACGCCAGCGCAGAGATGTTGCAGAAGCGATCTTGGAGTGTTTCACACATAAGCCCTTAAACCCTATGCAGGAGATCCAGTCGATGTCCCTGACCCGATGCAACCCCTGAGAAGGAGGGGGCGTCCCAGAAAAACCGCCCCTGAAGGAGTTGCTGTAACCAAACCTAACAAAGGACGCGGACGACCACGGAAAAACAAGTAATGACATATCTCATCCTGTCTCAACGATGTAGGAAGGTGTCCCGATGAGGAAGGGTCCGGGGGTCCGAGTGACGCAGAGACAGTGATACACGGAGGAACTGAGACACGTTTATTAAGTACGTGCGTACAAGGGTACAAGGGAGGACCCGGCAAAGTGTTCCGACTAATGTCAAAAGCACTAGGCCGTGTGCCAACAATAGTTGGGGTCACTGTACGTACAATCAATTTAAATAATTAGTTCGCGGGAGTTCCAATAGTTTGGAAGCAACCACAAAGCTAATTACTAAGCTGCGTAGTACACAAAATACAAAATGTATGGAGAGACCTTATATAATCGGAAAATCGAAACGATACCGTTATATAGAGGACTGGTGCTGCCATCTGTTGTCAGGCGGCGGAACTGCGGAGGCGCGTGCTAGTCCTATGGCGGGAGTTGTGACATCTGTCATTTTATAATGTTGTCGTGTTACAGTCTCCCCCTCTGTCTCTGATAGTCGTCCCGACGAAGAGACAGGATAAGATAGGTGATTGCTTGCACTTCTTTGGCCGCCAGTCTTCTCTTTTGAAAAAGGTTTCAGCAACTTCTACAGGTACCGTCTTCTGGCACGCCCCCTCCTTTCCAGGGGTAGTATCGGGGCAGCAACGGCGACTGGTTCTCCAATGTACGGTATGAGGGCTGAGGCGTGAAACACTCCAAGATCGCCTATGCAACATCTCTGCGCTGGCGTACTTTGGGTGTTCGTTATCCTCCTCCCCCTGAACAGGAACTGCTCCAAAATCATGTTTTGGTTTGCTAACTATGGTGCATGAGTGGACCCGGCAAAGTGTCTCAACCGTCTTGAATGCACTAAGCCGTGTGCCAACAATATTTGGTAGCACTGTACGTAAACTCTAACTTGACTAGTTCGCGAGAGTTCCAATACTTTGGAAGCAACCACAAAGCCAGTAAGTCAGTAGTGCGTAGTACGCCAATTCCATACGTCGTCTTGCCGTCTGCATCTGGTCACGAGGAACTTCAGTCCACTGCTCTTCGGAATGAATGTCAAAAGCACTAGGCCGTGTGCCAACAATAGTTGGGGTCACTGTACGTACAATCAATTTAAATAATTAGTTCGCGGGAGTTCCAATAGTTTGGAAGCAACCACAAAGCTAATTACTAAGCTGCGTAGTACACAAACACAAAATGTATGGAGAGACCTTATACAAACGGAAAATCGAAACGACACCGTTATATAGAGGACTGGTGCTGCCATCTGTTGACAGGCGGCGGAACTGCGGAGGCGCGTGCTAGTCCTATGGCGGCGGTCGTGCTAGCTGTCATTATATTGTTGTTGTGTTACAGTCTCCCCCTCTGTCTCTGATAGGCGTCCCGACGAAGAGACAGGATGAGATATGTCATTACTTGTTTTTCCGTGGCCGTCCGCGCCCTTTGTTAGGTTTGGTTACAGCAACTTCTTCAGGTACCGTCTTCTGGCACGCCCCCTCCTTTCCAGGGGTAGTATCGGGGCAGCAACGGCGACTGGTTCTCCAACGTATGGTATGAGGGCTGAGGCGTGAAATACTCCAAGATCGCCTGCAACATCTCTGCGCTGGCGTGCTCCATTGGGTGTTCGTTATCCTCCTCCCCCTGAACAGGAACTGCTCCGAAATCATAGGTTTTGGTTTGCTTACTATGGTGCAGGAGTGGACCCGGCAAAGTGTTCCAACCGATGTGAAAGCACTAAGCCGTGTGCCTACAATCCCTTGAGTACTTCATGGTAGTATCTGATAGTTCGCGAAAGTTCCATTAGCTTGGAAGCAACCACAAAGCTAGTCAGATCTAGTACGCCAATTTCATACTCCGTCTTCCGTCCGTTTTTGGTCACGAGGAACTTCGGTCCACTGCTCTTCGAGACTCCAGGTTGTAGGCCGCGAAGTTCTTTCCACGAGGACCGACGTGAAGATCACCGTCGACGAGGAAGCCCCACGTTGGGCGCCAATTTGTAGGAAGGTGTCCCGATGAGGTAGGGTCCGGGGGTCCGAGTGACGCTGGATCAGTAAGACACGGCGTAGCTGGTACACGTTTATTAGATACGTGCGTACAAGATTGCAAGAGTGGACCCGGCAAAGTGTTCCAACCCATGTGGATGCACTAGGCCGTGTGCCTACAATTACTTGAGTACTACATGATAATACTATCTGCTAGTTCGCGGGAGTTCCATATTCATGGAAGCAACCACAAAGCTAGTCAGATCTAATGCCTGGGAGGCATGTTAGTACTGCTCCACATCAATGTATGGAGAGACCTTATATGATCGGAGAATCGAAACGATACCGTTATATAGAGGACTGGGGCTGCCATCTATTGACGAGCGGCGGAACTACGTAGGCGCGTGCTAATCTTGTGGCTGGAGTTGTGACATCTGACATTTTATAATGTTGTCGTGTTACAGTGCATAATTCTTTATCACTGAAAAAATATATTTTGGAAGCGTTAAATATTTTTTGAGTTTACATCGCACTAAATGATTCTTCTTATTTCCCTGTATTAAGTAGTAAAAGGCAACTGTGGTAATTGACTATCAGATTTCGTCAAAAAGCACATTTTTGTAAACATATCTTTACCAGATGTACAATATTTGACAAAGAACCAGACATCGAAAGAGCACTAAAATATTCAAGCCTTCGTAACAAGCCAATGCTAAATAAGACGTTGGCAAAAGGGCAACGGCTCAGTCACAATGTCTGCGGGTACACGCAAGAGGCAATCGCTAATGATAAGACAGCTCATAGAGACGTCTTGAATATTAATGCTGGATGTGTCCGGAGCGTATCGAGTCAGACGCCGAAACGAGGTTAGGTGGAATAAACATGTGCCCGGCCTGTTTGCGCTAACCCTTGTAATGTCAACCTAATTGTGTCTGAGCTAAACTATCAATCATTACGGACAACTACCACAGGATTTATATGGTTATCATCATAATTTTCGTAACGTCTTCATTGTCGACTTGACGACAACTACAAATATGTAGGTATCTGGTTGACGTATATATAGGCTCGTTCGAATACGCAAAGGATAATGGCGTCATGCGTATGAAATTACAATGCACAAGCGAGTGTGTAAATATAGGTTCACTTCGCCTTCTTCAATCTCATTGCTCGGTAGGACAAAACCAATGGCCAACATTAATGTGTTGTAAAATTGAAACATCAACTTTCAGACTCAACACTAACTGAGTCATTAGAACAGAAAATAATATTAATCAAAATTAATCAAACATACAAATCAAACAAATCAACAAATATTTATTAAAAAAAAAAAAAAAAAAAAAAACTGGTACAATGCGAAAGAAATGGATTTTGACCTAGCTACTTCGCCATAAAGAAATTCACTGACCTCTGTATGGTAATAGTACCCGCCCTCACGGCTAATAGGTGGCACTTTAAAGGGACTACGTCAGTGGTCCGGGGTTGAATTCCCGGGTCGCACTGTGAACTTGTAATTAGGTTTTTCGGTCCGAAGTTTGAAAGTTGACGGTATAATTACACCCTCGGCCGCTCTGGTAGGTAAACCCAGTGGTTTACTACTTGTTCTACGCATGACATCTAACATGTATTTTTTTTATGTGTTTATTACTGAACTGATGGTATAGAACGGCTGCCCATGACTATAAAAACCATAAGAAATTACTGACTGTTAATGTCCTGTGCCCGTTGTTAGATCTAATATACTCGTAGAGTAATCCTTCTAATATTTTCCTAACAACAAATAAAACAAAAGAAACGTGCTGAAAATAAATAAACATATTTACACAACGTTAACTTTATTTAGAATTACATTACAAAGCAGTTTATAAGTTCCAACTGTGAATTAGAATCAGCGAAAGTTAAACAAAAACACGTACATGTTGACAATGCGAGGAACAAACAAGTACACCACAAACCTTTGCACAAAGAATTACTTCGAGCAGCTAACTTGGAATAGAGAATGAAACGTGTAAGTTCATTTTAAGTGGAATAAATGTACATTTTTCGGAATAAAATTGAAAAGTATTTACACTACTCGTAAAAGTACTGTGCTAATGGTCTTAACCAAATATTTTCAAATCATTCAAATATTTTAAGTACGGTTTTGTAACAACAAAAATGTAGGGCTACTTAGCCTTGTGTTAATTTTTTTTTGATTTGTCAGTTGAGAGTATGATTGTAGCTCCGTCGTTTGTTTCCTTAAATGTTAACCATTTTAAATATTTATCAAAATTATTAGAACCGATTTCACTACATTACAATAGGCCTGCATATTACACGAGGCGGTATGTGAAGTACGTTGGTCGACTTGGGACCGCACTACGCAATAGCCTCATACCCAACTTAGCCAAGCACCGCTGAGCGACTTGCCGAAACAAAGTTAACACGCCTCCGCCCCCCCCCCCTCCATCAGCCCCCTCCAGCCATCATCCCTAACTCCAGGGCTTCCATTAGCCCGCGCGACTCGCCGCATGAATTTTCATTACCCGCCTGTCTTTTCATTCAAATTAGAATGTATTTGTTTTGTATTTTTGGACCGGCCGCGGCCGCTGCATTTCCGTTTGCGACATTAATTTGTAAAGGCTCCGGTTAATGAAGATTAAAGCTTTTGAATAATAAGCATTCTTATGCGTAATATCTTTTTGAAGCTGGCTAACTTGCTTCGTTAACTTTGGGTTAAATTGCATTATACTTGCAAATTAACTGTAAACTTTTTTTATTTAGCAGGTATTGATGTTGTTCGGCAAACTGGGAACGATAAGGTACTAAAACTATGTCTAAAGTTTGTCATTATGAGCAAGTCAGTATGAGTTGTCTTGCACCCTCCCTTAAACCTACATCCAGACTTTGAAAGTACCTTTAGCAGCAATGCAAAGGAAAATTTTGTAGTTTTGATTACAATAACAACAACTGTTAGCATGAAACGCATGAATAAACATGTTCATAGTTAACACAGCGCCATCGCAAATGACAAAGATATTTTTATTCATAACGGCGTGAATTCATTTTCTGCTAAATTGAATTCCTTCAAAGTGAGTACGAGTCCGAAGGCCCGTGTTATTCCGCAGAGGCAAGTCTGGCCGATGCTTAGATAACGTCCACATAGAAACACTGCGTACGTGACTCCTGTGCCAACAAGGCGAGTAAAATACAGCCTCCCCAATTACCGATATGAATACTAAAGTGAAATAGATAACCCTCTGCAGTACAATAAAATTATGTTTATAAAAATAAAGGAAAAGTATCACGTCCTTTCCAAATAACAGACATTTCATAAGTAAACCACGTGTCACCTGATTAGTCATCACCGCTGCCCATGAACATAAACAACTCTACAAGCTCCGCAGATGCGTTGCTTGCCATATAAAGCCTTTTTAAACAATCTCTAAGCACCTCGAGTGTTCAGAGATGACCGTCACAAGCAGAAACATAGCACAGTAATTATGATAGGCCACCTTAATGTGGTCTTCCGTTAGGTTGGGGTACTTCTTCAGGAAAGTGACGCATTAGAGTGGAAGGAAGTTCCAGTAAACTCTACTCAAATGCTGTTGCTATTAAAGTACTAGTTCGTAAAGTGACAATAATACAAATGAACATCAAAGTGAGCAAAGAACACCGCTCGGTTTATAAAAGGAGGAAAACTCGTATTAATGATTGGGTGAAAGTTTATTGTTCATTGCCTTTAACCTTGCCATTAATGTTCACGACATAAAATTCAACTCTTTACTTGACTACACCCTTTTGGATGTCAATTAACTCTTACGTCTTAGATTAACAAAGCTGATGTAAAAGATCAGCTTTTTGTTTTCTTTCCCATTTTAATATTGCCCTGAACAGGCTAGATGTTATTAAGTAAAAAACAGAAGAAAGAAATACACGAGTCGTTGATGAAAAAACAAAATGTCTCTCATTATACCCACGACCTTGAGATAACAGTCCTTTGAACTATCAAACAAATATTTACATTCAGAATAACAATGAATAGTTTGCAGTTTTCGTAAGCTTTGATAATGTTGGATAATGTGTAACAAAAGAAGGCGTGTGGAAACAAAAACAAGATGCCCGCCGACAACGTACTCGTGTACGTTGAAGCCTCTTTGTTACAATCGGTTACAAGTTGACCTCGGGAGCGTTTCCCGCGTGTGTCGGGGTCCGCCTGCAGCCGCGATCAGCGAGCACGCCGCGCCGCCCGTCAATAAGGACATCATTCCGCAGTCCGCATTGTTATTCATCCGACGACCTCCTTTGTGACGTTTTAGGAGCATGCAATGCCGCATCTCCCCTCCCTCTCGCGTCCCTCCCGAAATACACTCGCCCGAGTGGGACAGGACTATGTATGCGTGAGGCTTGCGCCCCGAGCCCGTCGCCGAGTCCTCCGCTCTGTCTCGTTTTGATATAGGTGAGTCAACGCGTGCGAGAGGGACACCCGATGCAGCGCAACAGTTGTCGCACGACTATCGATCGCTGGCTGCGGCCACGTGCGGCGACGTCGTTCCACCCTGATACCGTTTTCGTAAGCTAGAATTTTCTTTCAGTGCAATTTCCATTGCGGGCTTGGCTCTCTTCAACACAGGACGTTTCCCTGAGCCAGCAGTAATGGATCAGTGAATCCGGAGGATGCGGGGTTCTCTGGGCGTAGTAGTAGCAATTATTGCTTCATTTCTTTTTCCGTTGCGCCGGTCGTAAAATAAGGCAGAATGAAACGCTTCCCTGGCCTTACGACGCAGTAGCGACAGATATGAGGAAAAACTTATATAATTGAAAGCTGTTTTGTCAAAGGGCCGATAAACGGGCTCAGAATGGAGTATAATCATCATTTATGAGCTAAAGAGTCTTTGAAGACTTGATAACAATGTAATTTTTTAAAATTAAATACTCCGGGTCGTTACATGTTTATAAGTTAGCAACAATATTTGATTTGACAAAGGACCACAGCATACTTTTTATAGGGCTGGCGATTTATCCCGCATTCATACCCGTTTCCCGTCTAGTACAGAGACTTGATTTCTTAGAAGAAGCCGTTGTCCGTAATGGCTAACGGTAATTAAATCGTCTGATCCTTAGCAACTAAGGGGCAAGCGCGTTATTCCCAATACCTGTACTTACGTAGATAAACATAAAACACTTTCTTCCCAAAGGATTACCGCGGAACTTTCTTCCCTCCCACCACTTATCCTGGCATACTTAATTCACTTCCACCGCTTGCATTAAGCCTTTTACGTGTATTAGCTTGCGCCTTGGGATTCTACGCGTACTTTTATTTTATTACATTTATTTAACAAGAAGTTACATACAGTGCAGTTTTTTCATTCATGCTATTTGTTACAAGAAGCTATGTTTAAAGTATGTCGAAATTATTGAATATCAAAAATTTACCTAATTTAAATAAACCCCAATGGACAGTAGGCACTGCATTGTTATAAAATAAATATTAACATCTACAGAAGAACGTCCACTTAGTCTTAAAAGTTCTTTGTTTTAAATTTTGTAGCGTCGTCTTCTATGGAGAGAAATAGGCTTAGGCGAAAAGTTAGGCGAATTTTTGACGCTTGGAGGTACATTTAAACGTTACATCTATGGTTTTTAATACTCTGAGAATCTAATGAATTTTAACTGATTTATCTGGGAGATGTTAATCTGGCTGAGCCTTAGTTGATTACAATTTAATTGTTATTTATGTATCATATAAATCTTAAAAGTACCTAAGGGCTTTTCTCATTCCTTTTTCCTATACATTCAAATATTATACGCATATATCCCCATGTATGTATGTCATGCCAAATACGGATGTAATTTATTCGATTGACTAGTCGTGATATTGGATAAATATCTGATACCGACTATCGTATCGGATAACGTGTTATGTATGCCTTGATTTCATTGATAAATGCTCTTGTTATCGCGTCAGAATATTTTAATATTTAGCTTACAATTTTGGTATTATATGTGGTAAGTAACAATTATATAAGTATTTATTTAAGTTTAATTACCTACATTATTTATGTGACAGTTATTTAAACACCATATAACACTGGCTGATCAATTTTGCCCGCGGATGTCGTTAAGCAAGGAAATTCGTGAAGGGTTGGTAAGCAGCGTACATTTCTCAACGTTCCCGTAGTGAAAATGACTGAAAACCGACTCATGATTTTATTGATGCTCTAGTTTTTACCCGCGGCTTTTCTTGCGTCATCAAGATTCCTGTTTTATCCTTTGCGACTATTTAATTGGTATAAAAGTATCCTATCAGTATCACCTAAGTCAGCCCATACCTTCTAAATCCATTCAGTGATTCCAAAGGTAACTTTTAGTTACAGCGTGATTAACGGACAAATATGATTTTACGAAGCATAACCGGGAACGGTTTCAAGGCAGGGCAACCCATTTGCGACACATGTAGAGTTGTAAACGCGCATATACAAGTAATTCCCACGTCGTGTCTCCCTTACATAATAAAATGCAGCAAAGCTATTTCTAAACCAAAACGACATACGTAATCCTAGTATGGAAACCATATGTCTTTATTTATTGTACACTTTCGTGTTTGAAGGGCCCTCTGGCTGTCTGAGAAGGCTATTTCTCTATCCAGGTAATCGGTAGGGATTGGGCGTAGAGCGTGAGCGACGGTAAAGCCAAACTAAGTGGACACGTAGAGGAAACTACTTAATCTGCTTAGGCGTAATGGACATATTTATAAATTGATATACGGCCGGACTGCATCACAGATATTTAATTTTGTGAAATAAAAATCATCGCGTTTGAAAATGTTTTTCTGTGTGCCTCCATTAAAAATTGTGTACAATGTATTACTTACATACGAGTATATTCACATGGTCTACTTTTAGGATGTAGGTATTTCCAAAAACAAAAAGTTGGCCTCAAAGTAAGCTTTGTTAGGAGAACGGAAGAAATTGAATTGAAGTTCCTAGTATTTCAAATAGTATTTAACTTGTTCTTTAAACCTTAAGAAAATAAAGTGTACTAGCACATTCGGATTTCACTCTTACAAGTTTAATTTAATGAGCGCCGGTAATCACTTAAAATCACGAGAAATGCATACATGGCCTTTATAATGAAGAGTACATAATTATTTAAAAAATATACGTGATACGTAAACTGAGCTGATTTGTCTTATCATTTTACACGTGTCAAAAGAAATACAATAACATGATAACAATTATATCGCGTGATCTTTCCTTATAGTTGTAATCTAAACAAAGTCAAATGTTAGTTAATAGTCAGAGCTAACTACTGTTGAAACAAATATTTAACTTTAAGCCACATGAAAAACATGAGAAATAATATAAAAATCGTTTTTTAAAATGTTAATGGATTGAAGATCTTCCCCGTTGCTTTTGTCAAGGCTCTATACAAAGTAAACTCATATTCTGAACAAAATTAATAACAGATCAAACGCCGGAGGCCTATGAAAAGATATTTTCTTTTCACTGGATCACAAAGAGCAACAAAATGCGAGCATTTGCTAACAGGATAACATTAATCAACAAGTTTCTGATAAATTGCTTACCGCGTTGAATAAAATAATGGACCAACTCTTTGATATACAAATTGATGACACAAATCTCACTTTTCTCTGTAGGAGCCTTTATTATATTAAAGTCTGTTTAGTAAAACAAAATGAAAGTAGTCTAATCGATTTAGCTACTTTATAACAATAAATGGTCGAGCGATCTCAGTAGTTCAACTGAAGTAGTTAAATCTAGAGGTATATTTTAAACAAAATAAAGACAATTTATTAGGGTGAAGGCTAGGGTAGATTTGGTTAGAATAGGAACTACATATTTTGATAGTATAAATAGGAAAATTACATCTTGCGGTAGGTCATCAAATAAATCCAGAATGAATCCTTCAATAGAATACTATTAAATAATGTTTTTTGGAAGGTAGAGTAGGCCGGAGGTCACAAGGCTTATTAAGCGCAGTAAATCTCCCAGTCCATTTAACATTTCGGACATATTTCTTGCGTCAGAAACGCGTTGAATCCACTTGGCTCCTGTTTTAGTAATTAGGACGTTTTAGTTTAAGGCACAGTATCATTTCATGTAACATTGACGTGTTAGTAAAGGGACCAGAACCATTTTCCTATAATGTTTGATGGTTCAGTATAAGGAGTAAAACATTAAAATGTAATTAATGGTTTTATGAAAGGAGGTATAAGAAATGTGTTCTGTAATATTTGGTCGAACTTTGTCTTTCAAAATAACCAGCAGATCGATTAGACAGCAGCCTGTTTTATCTATTTTTATACTGGACCTTGTAAAGTTAGTGACCAGTGATATTTAGTCTAAATTGTTAATCTAAGTGGATTTTGTTGTTAATTCTGTCCTGAATGATGACTGATCTATATTATTTAAAGGCTAATTTCAGGTATTGAGTGTTCAGAAACTGTATCCATTATCAATCCCCACGCCGCTTACCTACTCAAGAAATCTAAATGTTTGGAATCGCAAGGGACTCTCCGTTAATACGTCTTTAGGCAAAATACCCGGAATACGCGGGTAGCCGGGTACCGCCGCGCGTCTGTCACTCACTCCTGACTTATTTATGCCACGGACTTAATACGCCTGTGTAAATCCGTGTTTCAGCTGCGGTTATGGTAGGAAATGGGCAAGTCGAAACTGCTGAATTCTCGTCTAGTCTACGTAACAAGCGATTTGAAGCGATTAAGTATAGAACAGAACCTTAAAAATTATGTAAACATTTACAGTTATTTTTAAATGTGGAATCCGAAGAATGGAGTCCAAAACTCATTTTGGGTAGCTGCGCTACTACAGCAAGTGAGCATCCGACAAACCACCCAATACAACTAGCCTCAAAATTAACTTGAACTTAAGCAATTGTTTTCTTTCCTTCCTCTTCAATAAAACCATCCACAAAATTCATAACTTTGAACTTAACCGTTTCCTTTCCTCGTCCACCAAGGCCAGCGGAAGTATTTGTGGTGTGGTAATTGAAAATCGATCGCAAATTACATTACTGCTGTGCATCGGCGCGTGGGTACGGGCGCTCGCGTGCCCAGGCGCCGCCCGCCGCGTAATGGTCGCGACCTTGCGCGGTGAGGACGCTTGCCGAAATATTGGGCCCGAATTATATGACAGGCACTAATGTTGAGATGAATTTATACTATACTAGGTCTGAATGATAAAGTTGTTTTAAACTAGCGTGATTCATCGTCATGGTAATTTTCAGTGAAGAATGAAAATTAGGGTCTAACTCTCTTTTATCTGCTGCATATTATTATATTTTATTTTAAACCGCCATCCTTCTAAAGTGATAGGTTTCAATTATAAACCAAACCCATGAATTTTAAATCCATAATCAATATAGGTGACTATTTTCTAAATGTATGTCTCCATTTTAAGTAATCTCACAGAATGTTCAGGCTGTGTTACTTCTAAGTTTTATATAATTTCCTTACCTTACTGGTCTCAGCTTGTCATTGCCAAGCTATCATAGACGCGGCTTTATGTAAATATAACTTTAAGGTAGGCCTGTTTAAGCTTTCCTTTCGATTACAACTAAATCTAATCATATTATAGACCCAAACAGGCCAGAAAATTGCTTTCGTGCTAAAAACATTCCTATATCGATGATTTATGTTACCCAAATATACACACATAACCTGGCTGTAATAGACCCTTGTTGTAAATATTTGAAGTATTAAAGAAAAACTTTATTAACTTACTTAATAAATTGTATTAAGTAAGTTAACAAAGTTTTTCTCTTAAAATCTGTCAAGCACACTATTTTACTTCCCCGACGGAAGACTGCAAGTTACTTGGCAGAAAAAATCTCGTCACGCAAGATTAAAGATCTATAAGTAAGATTTGTGAACTACAACCAAAATAACGTTATCAGCTACCACGCTGGAAATGCGGAATGTTGTCTAGCAAGAGTCTACCTCTATTTGATAAAACAGACCCTTAATTTTTTTTAAGGTGAAGCGCTAATCATATTTATAACATGCAAAAGCAATGCTTTTCCGTAAGCAACGTTGTCCAATGAATCAGTCGCAATTATGCAGGGCCGGCACGCAACG
Organism: Nomophila noctuella; assembly: GCA_958496325.1. NCBI lineage: Eukaryota > Metazoa > Arthropoda > Insecta > Lepidoptera > Crambidae > Nomophila > Nomophila noctuella. The sequence goes on from OY292493.1 coordinate 407,220, forward strand.
CGGCATATTAAATACCTCGCGTTCATTAGACGAAAGACTAAGTTACTTGCTTACTTTGCAGATGTTTGACAAATCTTTTCATTTATCTTCAAGCTAGCGTCATCATCTTAGTCTGTTGCAGTTCATTGCTCGTAAGCCTTCCGCGTATGAGAGGTTCAGGTTCCCATAGCCACGCTTTGCATGCGAAATGTTGTCTAGCAAGAATCCACCTCTATTTGATAAAACGGGCCCTTAATGTTTTTTTTATTAAGTGAACCGATAATCACTATTATAACATGCAAAAGCAAGGCTTTCCCGTTTGCAACGTTGTCCAATGAATCAGTCGCAATTATGTAGGGCCGGCGCACGCAACGCGGCGTATTAAATACCTCGCGCTCATTAGCTGATAGCGCGGTAATGAACAATTGCACAGCGCGCGCAGTCATGCGGGGTTACGTGGAAGTTAGGAATTGCAGGGCATTGCACAGTGTGCCTGGCCGGCCTTTGAGGATTAGGGTCGGTAATAATTTGCACGGCTAAATAGGGTTAACATCATATACTTTATCTGAAAAATGAAGTTCATTAAACAAACGACGTAAATGAAATAATATGATAAATTAAATATCATGATAATGTTAATAACAAAAATAAATTAAAAGATAATAAAAATAATCTTTCATTAAAAGGCTTTGCAACTCAGGATCACAGTAGCAGCGTAACGTGGGCTCCAAGGCAATAGCCGAGGATGCAACCGGGAGTACCGCTATGATGATGATTATTAACAAAATATATTTAAGTCGAGACAAGTACATTGCGCAAACCCCATCCCATCCGCTTTTATGTCACATCGCCTTAAAATCAGAAAATAAAACAATTACAGCGGGAGATCGTATAGCATTTACACATTAAAAACACAATACTGCCGCTATAGGTGAACGGACCACTTCCCCTTTAAACACACAATATTGTCGCTATAGGTGAACGGACTACTTTCACCCAGATCCTTTAGAAATATACACAGTCGCACTGTAATAGTCTAACCCACCACGAGTGACAAGTGACGCATTAGCAGAACAGGCTGTATCACGCCGTATCACGCAGTATCACGCGGTCGTCTTTCCCGCAGCCATCCATCACGGAGTCGCGGCCGGCCAATTACGCAAATTGGACATTACGCTGACAGCCCTGTAGCCCCGCGACACCTAAACATTTTCTATTTTTAAACCGCTAGATAACAAAGTCGTTTTGGCAAAGGAAAATTTTCCGTTAACATTTTGTTTTTTCATGTGAATACATGAGTTGGTGAGCAGAGCGTCCAAGAGCTATGAGGAATTCATGTAATGAAAAGCACCGTCAATGTTAAAATGCCGAAGAAAACCTTTGATACAAAATACAAATTGTTGCTGTCATGAAGAAACCTGCACCAGTATATTCGTTAATTTGTCAGGATTTATTTATGATTTTGACACACTTAATGACTGTAAAGTCACAGTTGTTTTTTTCATCATAGGCACAGAGCAAAAAAGCTTCCTCAATTCTGTGATCACAATAATATAAAAATAAATTTAAAGTAAAATACTCGCTTAAAGACTAAAAATGTTATATCACTAAATCAAAGGTCACGGAAACAAGATATGTTTCGGTTCCGTATTTCTTCGTTCAGTAAGCGATTGCACGAATTTCGGTCCAACAAAGTAATAAAAGTCACAATCGAGCTAGCTTTACTTCCAAAAACTTCGTAACTTTATTACACCTACGGCGTAGCATATGACTACGAATTCGTAGCGTATCCAGTGCTACGGCAAGTTGTCGTAGTTCCGATCCTCTTATTTTTCTAGAACGTAAAGTGTGAGACTTTGGAAGTGGGATAGTTGAATGTAACTCACTTGTAGAAACATAAATAGTATATCTATCTTAATAGTGCTGTTCGTAGTGCCCTGACGCAATACAGCCGGAGTCGAGGGTTCAAATACCGTCCTGGAGAAACTATCGAATTAGTTTTTTTAGTGTCTGGATGATCTATTTCATTTGTTCTGTCATCTACTAATCATAAAAAAGGCATCATTAAGCTTTTTTTAATGCATTAATATAATTCGCTCAAAATATATACATATTTGCCAAATGTACAGAAGTCTAAAACATTATAATATTAAATGAATAAATCAAATCTTGCAAAAAAGAAATGTTAATGTTCTGAGATAACCTATATTAATATGTATGTATTCCCAATACTATTCATTTTTTGAATGAGGGATCTGAGAATGCGCGCTTATTTACATATCTCTTTGTATATTGTACCTATTGTCACCCAATATTCCGATACGAAGCACAATAAATGACTGGGATCGCGTCCTCATTCGCTATTTACATAAAAATCTTATTGATGTTTCCATACTGGCGTATTTTTGCACGGATTTCAAAGGAAAACTGCTTTTATAATGAAAAAGTACCGTTGCTACTTTAGCTTTTGGAAAGGTAAGGTATAGTGTTAAGTGATCCTTACCACAAAACTGAGAGGAGCGGATTTCACTTGAGGCAAATGTTTGTGTGATGAACGTCATTTACACTTAAGTTTCGGACAAGGCTGTTTGTAAAACAAAGTACCTATTTTATGAGCTGACCCTCAAAAGGGGTAGTAGGAGGAAACATGTTACGAATCGGCTTTGGTACTTTGTAACGCTTAGGCGAAGATGTCTCATCACATCACACGCTTTAACATGCAAGCGAGTTCCATCGAACGTCGCAAGCTAACCCGTCAGTGCGCTTGGCACGGCCGGCTTGGCGCGGCTTGGCGGGCTTGGCGCGACTTGGCGCGACCGGTCCATTTGGCAGCGGCCGCGTCGCCCGGCGCCAACGCCGCCTCTGCACTCAAGCTCGGTGGAACCTACGCAGTACAGTCAGATATGCTGCGGTGAAATACTGACGTCTCGAGCGACATTGCTTGTCATCTAATTTTCTTTCGACTATCCACTTTATTAATGATTAGACCATAGTTGTAATACTAAGCGATGCTCGACGGCGCAGTGGTATGCGAGCTCGGCCTGCGATTGCTTAGTTAAGTAACTTTCGCAGATGATGGTAATTGCATAGATGACCGAAAAATTTAACCTCGAGCTCCTGCTTTCGAAGGCACATTAAGCCGATGATCTTGCGCCTGATCTCTCTACAGTCGTGTCAGATTACTGTACCACCAAACTATGAGGGAATGGTAGTGCACCTTTGTTATATTTCCTGCGAACCTGGCTTATTATAAGATCGGCCGCGATGGTCGAAAAACGACCGGAATGGTATTATTACTACACCACAGAGGAACATTATTTTCTAGTTAAGAGGAAACAACTATATTTGTCAAACTAGACAACCGAACAAAGCAAAGAAATAGCATCGAGTGATATCTGAGTCGTGACATCACACAAGTAAAACTGTATTTGTTCCCAAGAAAACGATTTCCTTCGGAAGCGAGCTGGGTGGGATCGGTTTGCGCTTTTGTAAATTGACCGATCTATACTAGCAAATTGACGCAAGAAACACTAAAGTACTTTTATTCTTAGTTTCATTTGAAATTATAATCAAAATATCAACATTTGTGTGGGAGATCGGTCTATGAAAATGTCTTTTATTGTCTAATGTGTTATAAATTTATCTTTGGTGCATCGTTTTAGCGGAAGATTAGTGCATGGTAACAAAGCTGGAGTGTATTTGGCAGACAGCAGTGCATCTGCGGCCAAACTGCAACTTACTGCAGTGGAGGCTCGAATTAAGTGCAATATGGAACATGTTACACGGCATAGATAAAACTATCAATGATCACATTTATTTGAAAAAATTGCGTTATTAATTTCTTGTACATCTTTAATACTGTTTGTTTCGACAGTTTAGACCTTTGCATATGATCGTGTCAAAAGTAATACTTTATTTACTATATTTCTTTTAATATTTAAATGTTTTCATTATTCCATACCCAGTATTGATCTCGCACTACAACATACACTAAAAAGTAAAGTAGAACTCCTTAGTTATTTTTTATATAACCTACATAATGAGAACCTTAACAAACTTGATATTTGATATTTGCAAATTCGGAATTTATAAGACTCTACCTAAGCCGCAGAGGTCTAGATTACATTATTTCACACTTGGCGGCCCAAATGCGAATTGAACCATTTATAAATTGTGCTCTTCGTAAATTTATCTTTTCACCCTTCCAACAACTGCGTCTATACGGACAAATTCACCGGTATTCTACTCCGGTAGCGCGGCCATTATATTTTGTGAACTAATAAAGTGGCATTATAATATAATGTTTAGCGCAGTCGTCGTTAACTGGCAGGCCTGGTGCTTGGCAGTGGCGGCACATTTGGCAGCGCCCCCGCGCCGCGTGCCAAGCGATGCCTCCGCCAAGCCCGGATTATGCAGCGGGCCGCGTTTAGATAAAATGCTTCTCTCAAGGTTATGTAAATCGATATATTCCTTTGACTAACACACGCGACAATGTAAGGCGACGGTTACTGCTACCCATGAGGAGAGGAGGTTATAAACAAGAATGTCTCGTAATAAAGTAAAGTTAAGTATAGGTTACTAATGTCCCGCTGCAGGGCAAAGGCATCTGTCGGGTGTAAATCCAACAAATAAAATGGTAAAAAAGATAAAAGTCTAATTGTTGGTAAAATGGTATATATTGGTAATGGTTAAATGGTAATGGTGAATGGTAATGATTATTGGTATGAGTACACGCGGCGAGGTTGGTGATCGATCGTGAACTGTCTTATAATTATTGCTAAAACTAATGCATAATATTATCTGGGTCAACGTGAGGTTATTGACCGTGTGCACTCTGACGTTAATCTACTGTACTTCGTACATATTCCCGAGGGGGAAATGGTAAATGAGGGTGCATGGTGATACAAGGTGATAAAACAATAAATTGGTGCAGATAACAAGATGATGATAACAAAATATTCCTTAGAAAAAATATTCCTTAAAGTCTCTACTCCACAATACTAAAATTAAACGACTTTGGCACTTTCACTTTGTTAACTTTGGCATACACTCGCTCACTCGCACACTCGTTCACTTGGTTAAGTTGGTCACTAACACTAAAACACTGGTTATTATCACTAACACGAAAACACTGATTATGATCACTAACACTAAAACACTGGTTATGTTCACTATGACCCTGTCGTGGTGGAGCAGCGGCGCGCGCGCGGGGCGGCGGCTGGGGCGCAGCCGGCGCCGGGGGGGGCGCGCGCCACTGCATCCGCGCGCGGATCCTCCGCACGCCGTACGCCAGACCCGCGACTATACCAGCACTCGCTAGTATGTAGATCGCGATGTAGTGGTGGACATCATGGTAATTGAGACCGGTGTCGTCGTCTACATCCTCTTTGGTGTTGTTCTTAACTTGATCGATTTTATCTCCGATCGCTTTAAGTTCCCATTGTATGTCTATTTGGTTGGTGTCGGTTTCGTTTGTAGGTGAATGCATGGTAATGTTTACGATGTTATTAATAGTCGGTATGTCGATGTTTAGAATATCAGGTTTCAGCTTTATATCGGTCGTCGATTGTTTGTGGGACAGTAATGTGATCCCGGCGTCCTTGATGACGCATCCGCTAGCCAGTGCGAGTATCCCGACCTTGTCTAATCGCCCGATGGTAATATGATTATCGCATATGATTTGAATGGAGCATTGACCGCAACATGAGTATAGGTAATTGTTTATTTTGTGTAATTGCACCCAGGTGTTTTTGCATTTCATGCCTTCTGTCTTACAACTGAGTGACTCATTTTCTTTAATGCAGTAATTTTGATCTGGTTTTGTCACTGATATAGGAATTTGATGGGCACAGAGTAATACATCCGAGTCGTACTGAATACATTGTTGATATTGTAGTTCAGAGAATGGTATTTGCATGTCTTTTTGAATAGAACTGTTCCCTTAGTTTTAAATTTTTAATGTAATATGTATAAACTGTTGGTGTACCTTTTATAAATAAATAAATAAATAAATAAATATTTATGGCCAATAGGTCGGACTCTATAATTATTTTCAGCATTTTATCGCCTACTTGGAGAGGAATCGGTATCAATTTGTATATTTCAAAGGTATCTCTAGTTACAAGTGGTATTTTTATTTCGAAAATCAAGTTTTGCTCGGTAAATCTTGTTTTAACCGTAAGCAAGTGATAAATTTTGGTTAAATCTGTCTGAATGTTGTCAATTGGTAACGACAACTCTTTAGAGATTTGGCCAGAGATGATGTGAAGTTCTTTGGTTAATTGTTCTGGTTGCAATAGATGAATATTAAATTTACCATGGAAAATGTCAGTAATGGTGTTTAATAACATTTGTTGGATGTCCTTTAAATTCATCAGTATACCGTTGGCAGTGATTGAGGATAAGGCAAACTCATTGGCGTATTGATTCTCTTGAATTTGTTTTTGCATAGTATTGGTTAATTTGTCTAAATTATTAAATTAAATTATTAAATTAAATCATTTATTTCAGGTAAGTTACACCCATAAATTACATTTACACTTACAATTTTTATAAAATAAATGGATTAACAATCAAATAGTAAATACATAGAATGTCACTGATAAAACTACAATTTTAAATTAAAATAATATAATAAGTACATAATATAAATGTCAATATAAATTAAAATATCTAAATGTCAATATTAAAATAATCAAAATAAAAATAAAAATATAAAACATCAGTACAGCCTTTTGGGCATTGGGACAGTGCCATGTCTTTCACCACAATGCCGAATATAGCACGAATCCGGTCTTGCTGCTATCATCGCCAGGACGGTGTTGGAGCTGGCCCGGACTCTGCGCACCAAAGATGCAGCTCTTTTGCGCATGGTCGCGTTAAAGCAGTCAACGCGTGCCTCCGCAAACATAGTTGATGCACTGCAGAACCTGGGCAACCCCATCACCGCCCTGAATGCGTTATTGAATTGAACGCGAAGAGCGCTGAAGGCCTTCGCTGAATAAATAGCCCACAGGCTGCACGAATAGAGAGAGGTACAATACGCCCGAAACAGCGTCGCTTTGACCTCTCTTGAGCACCTGGCGAACCTGCGAGCCACCATATTCGCCCTTACCGACAGCGCCCTCCGCTCCCGCTCCATGTCAAGGTGATCATTGAGGTTGGTGGTGAGAATGTGCCCCAAATATTTAAATTCAGTAACCCTTTGCAGGGGAATCGAATCGATCCTTACCGGGGGAACAGTGTCTGGGCATTTAGCACCGACAGCCTCGAAGACCATGAGCTGACTCTTGCTAACATTATACAACAAACCGTGACCAGACGCATATTCCTCACATATACGCATAAGCTTCCGTAAACCGCAGATCGAGGCGCTCAGCAGCACCATATCGTCCGCATAACTTAAGTTGTTTACACAAATCCCGTCAATATGGCATCCGATACGATGACTACTGAGCGCCGCAATCAGGTCGTTAACGTAAAGATTAAACAGGGTTGGAGATGTCAAGCCACCCTGTCTCACTCCACACTCTAGCCGATATGTTTCTGACATTGCGCCCGCCCACCTGACGGTGTTAGACTGGTGCGCGTACCAATACCGAAACAAGGTTATGAGTTCTTGAGGGAGATGTATGCTCTGAAGCTTGTCCCACAGCAGGTTATAGCCGACACGGTCAAAGGCCTTAGACAAGTCGAGAAAGCACGCGTACACGGGCGTTTTTCGATCAGTGTAATATTTGACGGTCTGCTTTAAGCACAGTATGGCGCATTCAGTGGACAAACGAGGACGGAAACCGAACTGATTGTCGTGGAGCTCAACGTATTTATTTAACTGCACATTAAGCAGACCGTCAAATACCTTCGCTATAATAGTAGCTAGCGAGATCGGCCGATAATTTCCTACATCTGTCAGATCACTCGTTTTATTTTTAACGATAGGCACGACTAACGTTTTCATAAAAGCCTCTGGCAGGTACGAGTGACTCACGCACAAGGAGAAAAACATAGCCAAAACCCTAGCGAGATGTGGTCCAGCATGCTGTAGGTGTTCAATGCTGAGACCATCATGCCCGGGGGACTTGCCTCTGGACATGGATTTTAGAATGCCGGCGACGTCTTTCGCACGGTAATGAGTCCCTACCTTCTGTCCTATTATCTCAGCCTTGAACATTAAGATGTTGATTAAATGTTTTATGTTGCTGTCTTATAGTTTTCTCTATTCTCTGGATAACGTTAAACTCTGATTCTATTATTGATGTGTGGTTTTTCAGTAATTGGTTAAAATATTTGTGGTTGCTTCTAAGTTTACTCAGATCTTTTTGGTACTGCTGTGCGAAGTCATCGTCGAGTACTCCGAATAAACTACGGGCTATCGAACCTATAGCATTTATGAGACCACGGCGACGACGATAATGTTTTTCTGGTAACTGTCCATGGTTGGTTAATATATCGTTGTAATGTGCTATCTCGGCTTCACAATGGTGTAGATGTAACAATACAAGTTGGCAGTGTGATACATTCTGAATTTTTTGACATAGGTTCTCCAAGTGATCTATATATTTTTTCGCTAGTGATATACCTTCCCAATAAGCATCCATATCATAAAATACCACAAGTTTCCATTCGTCTGTAATTAATCTCATGTCACTGATTTTATCAAAGTAGATGGTTTGGTTATTTCTGAGTGTCGAAGTATGGTAGTTACACTGTGATGGTGGTACGAAGAGCATAACTAACATAAGTGCCATGGTCAAAAGATTACACATATTAAACTTCTTTGTTGTTCGGCGTGGTGATTGGTTATCGGGTGTTTTATCATTTCTATTGGTTGAGACTTGTTCAGTACATGGTTGGTTTGTTGGTAATGTTGGTGAGTTTGGTTGTGTTTCTTTCTGGTTAATTGGAAGGATAGAAATTTTGGTAATTGGTCTTTTTAATATACCTCCTTTAGTCTTTAGTGTGACTACTCTAACAAGACCGTCACTGCCTGGGTGAACCTCTAGTACTCGCCCGAGGGCCCATTTTCCTGGTGATACGTGAATGTCTTGTATTATTACGATGTCATTAACTTTAATATTATTTTGAGTTTGGCGCCACTTCGATCGTGCATTTAATTGTGTCAGATACTCAGTCTGCCACCGTTTCCAAACGTCGTGGTAAATTTTTTGTACTAGCTGCCATCTGGTGCGTTCGTCTTTCTCTGTTTCTATGATGGTTAATAAGGGTCCACTCGCAAGGAAGTGTGATGGTGTTAAAAAATCTAAATCATCGGGATCTTCAGAAATGGCACACAGCGGTCGTGTGTTCAAGCAACCCTCTAACTGTGTCAAAAGCGTCACGAATTCTTCATAAGTCAACTTTTGTTCACCGAGCACTCTACGTAGGTGGTATTTGAGGCTCTTTACAGCGCTCTCCCATATTCCTCCTGCACTTGGCCATGATGGTGCATTGAAATGCCATTCTATTTGCATTTCCGCTAGGTCTTGGTAAACATTTTCATCCATGGTTTGTTTTAAATTAAAATATTCTTTTTGTAAGGTGTTATTAGCTCCTACAAAATTGGTTCCATTATCGCTGTACATGTGTCTTGGGGCTCCTCGGCGTGCTGACATCCTCCGTAGTGCAGCTATGAATGATGAGGATGTGAGATCAGACACCAGCTCCAGGTGCACGGCTTTGGTCGCTAAACATACAAATACAGCGATATAACCCTTACTGCATTTAATCCCGCGACCCTTGTTGCATTTTACGTCTACATAACCAGTAAAATCTACACCAGTATGGAAGAAGGGTCGAGACTGGTTGGTCCTTGCAGTCGGTAAGTCTCCCATTAATTGGTTTTGGTTTTCAAATTTAGCTCGCCGGCATTTTATACACTGACGTAACCGTTTCTTAACAGCATTATTTCCTCCTATAATCCAAAACTTCCTTCTCAACCATGCTAATGTTAGTCGAGGACCTCCATGAAAACTTTTTTCATGAGTATAATCAATAATCATGTCAGCCAAATGGTTATAGTTTGGTAATATGATCGGGTGTTTCATGTCTTCACTGAGATTGGCATGTTTTATTCTTCCGCCAACTCTTAAAATACCTTCAGAGTCTAAGTATGGGTTTAATGGTAATAAACGGCTTTTTGAATTTAAATTAATTTGATTTTTTAAATTGGTTATTTCGTCGCAAAATTCAGTTTGTTGCACATGCTTTACTAGTATATTATTAGCTTGTTTTAATTCGCCAATGGTTAGGTACGATGGTTTGTTTTGGTCACGTGAGAAGGCTCGTCTTACCCATGCGAGGACTCGACACGTTCGTGAATAACTACTGTTATTAGATATTAAGTTACCGATGACGTCATTCTCATATGGTTTGGTAATTACATTTACTTGGTATTGTTTTTTGGTTTCTTCTTGAGTGGCATATTTTGGTTTCGTGGCAAGGGACTCTTCTTTAAAAGTTGAAAGCCAGGTAGGACCCTTCCACCAAATAGGATGGTTAAGAAGTTGTGCAGCAGTTATTCCTCGGCTTGCACAATCTGCGGGATTATCCTCTGATTTAACGTAGCTCCAATTATCAGGTGGTATTATTTTAGTTATTTGGTGTACTCTGTTGGCTACAAAAGGTTTCCAACGGCCTGGGTCTCCGTTAATCCAGCCTAAAACTGCCGTGGAGTCGGACCATCCAAAGGTTTTGATTTGGTGTTCTGAGAGACAGGACTGAACTGTTTTCATCAGTTTGGTCAACAACTGAGCTCCGCACAATTCCAGCCGTGGTAAAGTCACGTCTTTTTTCACTGGTACTAGACGTGACTTTGCAGCTACGATTACCACAGAATCCTGTGTTTTACAAAAGATAACACAGGCATACGCCTTGGTAGAAGCGTCACAAAATCCGTGTAGCTGAATGCTGTCATTTTCGTGGCAGTTCAACCATCTTGGTATTTGAGCATCATTGATGAGTTGTAGATCCAATTTACTTTGATTCCATTCCCTGTTTATATTTTCTGGTAAAATATCATCCCAGTTAAGGTCTAGTTGCCAAATTGATTGGAATAAAAGTTTTAATTTTGTGGTGACAGGTGACAACCACCCCAGGGGGTCGAAAACTTTGGATATTTCTGAAAGGAGTTCCCTCTTGGTTATCCGTAAGTTTGGTGATGGTAATATTTTGACATCAAAACTAAATTTATCATGGTTTGGTACCCATTTTAATCCTAGAGTTTTGGTTGACTCCTGTTGTTTAAATTCAAATGAGTTTTCCTTATTATTTGGGTTATTTTCCATTAAACTGGGTTCGTTAGATTTCCATTTCCGCAAGTTAAACCCGCCTGCTTTAAACAATTCTATCAATTGGGTCTTTAGATTTTTAGCCGCCTCAAGATTATGTTGTCCATGCAATAAGTCATCCATATATAGGTTATTTTCTAAGGCTCTGGTCGCCTCTGGGTATCTATGAGCTTCATCTTTCGCTAGTTGTTTCATCGTCATAAGTGCTAGAAATGGTGCCGCTTTGGTTCCGTATGTAACAGTCGTTAGTTGGTATTCCCGTATTGGTTCAGTCGGACAGTCTCTCCATATAATTTTTTGGTATTGTTGGTCATCTTCATTGATAATTATCTGTCGGTACATTTTTTCTGCGTCGGCGACGTAACCTATTTTGTATTGTCTCCATTTTATAATAATTGATAAAAGATCGTGTTGCAAGTTCGGTCCACTGTACATAAGGTCATTCACACTATGACCCGTCGATGTTTTTGCTGATCCGTTGAAAACGACTCGTACTGCAGTAGTAGTGGACTCGGCTCGCAACACGCAGTGATGAGGTAAAAAGCATTCTAATGTATGGTTATTATGGCTTATTTTCATGTGACCGAGATTAAAATATTCCTTCATGAATTCTTTGTAAGCAATTGCGATCTGGTTATTTTTACTAAATTTCCTTTCTAATTGATAAAATTGCGCAACAGCTTTCGACTTGGATTCACCTAGCTTTTCCTGGACATCTGGTTTCATTGGTAACCTAACGACATAACGGCCATCTGATTGGCGTTTTGTTTCATTTTGGTACTGCTGTAAACAATATAAATCCTCACTGGTTTGGTTATCCGGGCCGTCAGTCAAATCTTCTATTTCCCAAAATTTCTGGATGTCATCACAGTTATTAAGGATTACGTTACAATAGTAAGATTTCACATTACCACACAAGATCCATCCCAATTGAGTTTGTTGTGCGATAGGTTGTGATTGGTCTTCTTTTATAATTCCATGTAACATTATCTCGGAATACACATCTGCACCTAGTAACAGGTCGACAGGGCGGCTTTGGTTAAACTCAGGGTCTGCGAGTTGAATACGTTCGAGATAGGGCCATGATGGTTTGGTAAAGGATTGGTTTGGCAACTTCTTAATAAGATTTTTCATAATAAATGCCTCAATATTCATGGTAAACTCGTTATAAAGTGAGGATATGGTAATAGACATAATTCCCTTGCAACTATTTTCTTTCGCCCCAATACCGAAAATAGACCCTTTGCATCTTTTTCGTGGGAGTCCAAGTTGTTGCGCGGCATTTTCAGAGATAATTGATGTTTGAGACCCTTGATCAATTAAAGCTCTCATAGTTTTATAGGTTCCGTCAGCTCCTAAGACGTTAACCTGAGCGGTCGCTAATAATATGTCGGTCATTGACTGGTTGTCTTTACACACGTGTGACACACATTTTGATTGACTAGGCTGGTTGGTTACAGGGCTTATAGTCACGCCGTAAGCATTGTGTAATAGCGAATTATGCTTTTCATGACAATGACGACATGTTTTTTGTGAATTGCACTCTTGGCCATTATGACAAATTAAACAATTTTTGCATATGTTATATTGCGAAATTGCCTTCCGTTTTTCTTGGTTATTGAACTCACGGAATCTCTTACACAAAAATAGAGCATGATTTTCATCACAAACATAACATTTCTGGTTTTGGTGTTGATATGTCCTGGTAGTTGAATGGTTAATAAATGGTTTGTTTTCGACGTATTTATTCATATTATTATAATTATTGGTGGTTCTAAAAGCATTGTTCAAATGTCTAAAAACTGTATCTCTTGGTTTTCTATGCTGGTAGTTACTTGATGAAGCTTGGTTATACTGATGTTGCTGATTTTGAGATGGTTGGGTGTATTTGGTTGTCTCAGTTTTGCGACGAGCAGTTTCTAAAGCAATGAATTTTCCTTCTAAATACGTCAGAAAATCTTGCAAATATGGTAAATCGCGTGGTTCTGGCAAAGAGTTAATATATTCGCCATATGTCTCGGCGTCCAGTTTTTGTGCAATGAGGTAGACGATCATCGGGTCCCAGGTGGATATATCTACTCCTAGGTTTTTTATTGCGTTCAGACATTCTTTGGTAGTATCGTGGATCTTTTTTATGTTAATTGCGGTTTGTTGGTGCATTACTGGTAGAGACATAAGTATATTCATGTGGGAGTTAAAAATTAATTTCTTATTATTATATCGTTGGTTCAATATGTCCCAGCAGGTTTGGTAATTTTCTGATGATATATGCAGATGCTGAATGAGTTTTTCAGCCTCTCCACGTAGCTTGCCTTTTAAAAACTGCATTTTTTGTGCTTGCGACATTGACCTATTTTTGTGGATGGATTCCAAAAACAGGTCTTTGAAAGATATCCACTGCTGGTAGTTGCCATTAAAAATTGGTATATCTATTTTAGGTGTAGAATTGTCCCGGTGATTCGCCTCCCACATTCTATTGTTTATGCATTTTTTAATATCATTATACTCACTCTCGTAGTTGTTAAATAATTCCTCGTATTTACCGTCTATTTCCTCTAAATTACTGTCTATTTCCCAGTGGAGAGAGTCTATTGCCGCCCAACGTGATTCAATGGTTTTCAGAGCATCTTGAAATTCCCACTTTTCCGTTAAAACGTTAAGATTAACATTAGAAATAGTTCGCGCAAAAGCTTTGAAGTTGCTCTGTTGCTTTCTCATCATTTCGTCGATTTTGTTTGGTTTTTCGACATCATGGAAAACAAATCGCGGTGACGGTAAAGCTCTTTTGGTTAAGGCTTCTGGTGGTGCCATACTATGCCCTGATGTGCCTGGTTGTACGGATGGTGATTGCGATGGTACTGGTGGTTGTGGGTTTGGTGATTGCGAACAAGTGGTTATTTCCTGCAAGCTTTTAATTAAATGTTCCTTTACGTCTTTATAAAATCTCTTAGTCTTAATAAAGTCTTCTTCAAAATACTGATTCTCTTCGGTTTCATCACAGACACTAACTAATTGGTCATGGTTACGCGAAAACTCTTTCCAGAATGCTTCTAACGACTGAATACGACGTTTGATACTCTCAGAAGAGCGTCTTTCTTTCCCCTCTTTCTTAAAATTGATGTAGAGTTTATCCATATTTTGCATAATCTCCGTCTGAGCAGCAAATAAGTCCGCGATAATTGCCATCTTGGTGAGAAATAAAAATGGAAAGATCTTACTTGGTAACTGGTGGTTGGTTTTGATAATTAGTGGTGATTGATTGATTGGTTGGTTGGCTCGCTGGCTGCCTGGCTGGCTGGCTGGCTGGCTGGCTGGCTGGCTGGCTGGCTGGCTGGCTAGTTGATTAGTTGGTTGGTTGTGGGAAACTGGTTCTCCCAATGCTGCCTTGGTCACAAATTCACTAAACTGGCACTACTGTTTCCAAAAGGTCTGGTTACACAGAAAGTTAGTCACTGACACGTCACGTACAAAGTCCACACAACGCGACAGGTCCCGCCTTTCCGAAAGCTCGAAGGACCAATTTGTCGGGTGTAAATCCAACAAATAAAATGGTAAAAAAGATAAAAGTCTAATTGTTGGTAAAATGGTATATATTGGTAATGGTTAAATGGTAATGGTGAATGGTAATGATTATTGGTATGAGTACACGCGGCGAGGTTGGTGATCGATCGTGAACTGTCTTATAATTATTGCTAAAACTAATGCATAATATTATCTGGGTCAACGTGAGGTTATTGACCGTGTGCACTCTGACGTTAATCTACTGTACTTCGTACACATCCATCATTTGATATCATTTTTCTGTTACAAAGATGGGGTTTGCCTTAATCACCACGCTTACCAAATGCAGATTGGTGATGACAAACCCGGGTTCGTAATGGCTATAAAAAATACAAAACGACTAGTTGTGTCGATCTAATTGGGGCCGGCCGGCACTACGGGGCTTGTTATAATACATACTAGAAACCCCATCTCTGCCTATAAGGTCTTGTGGCAAGCGACTATGGGACATTGCGGGGGAATCATGACCTCATATCGAAATACTGCGACCGTTAAAAGACAAAACTTGTAACTCTTACCAGTGAAAACAATTTTATTCGCTGCAATCTGTTTGAATTTACTACAACCATGATAACACGATGATAACATCTACAGAACAAATACAAACGTTTATCAGTATCACATAACTGTTTACTTAGGAATATACGATTATTAGTTTTGGCCAAAATATATTATTTTGCGTGTTACCTTTATTCAAATTAGGTCACGCATCGTATTGCTAATTAACAATGCTTTCATTGATTAAAATGGTGCTGTAACTGCGTATGGTGTTTACATAACTTAAATAACTTAGAACGCACGCAATCTCCCTTATGAAATACAAATGAGTCATAATTCTACAGAAAGGCAATCTAGTGTTTTGGATAATAATTAAGGCACAAACTTTTTGCCCTTAGGACTTAAAATAATTCACCCAGGGTGACTATTACAAGCAACAGTCAACACAAAGCCTTCTTAGTCTAGAACAACACAATCTGATTTATTCAGTTAACAAGCAGGGGATTTAAACGACCGTATCGCAAACTACATAGTGAATTAGTAGATTGAAATCTAGAAATAACAAGGTGTGCACCATTGCAGCTGCTTTTTTACACTATCGAATGAAAGTTGAGCTCACTCGATACACAAAGACTTGATTAAGGGCGGGCTCTTGGTTATGTGTTAGCTTTGCGAATTCAGTGGATGGTGAAATTAGTATTATAAAAACTTGACAGAACCTTTTGCACAATGAGGGGAAGCAAATATAGGAGGACTAGGTTTAAGCTCATAAATTAGTGCTTGTACCACGATTATTATATGACTCGACCCTATCGTACTCTTTATCTTCAACTAGCTGCCCGCCCCGGCTTCGCCCGTGGTACTTACTTACATGTATTATACATACAAACCTTCCTTAAGAATCACTCTATCTATTAAAAACCGCGTCAAAATCCGTTCCGTAGTTTTAAAGATCTAAGCATACATACGGACATACAGCGAAAGCGACTTTGTTTTATTTTTATACTAGCGACCCGCCCCGCCTTCGCACGGGTGCAACTAAGATTGTGATGTATTTCTCTACTATATTATGCATGTATTATACATAAAAACCTTCCTCTTGAATCACTCTCTTTTTAAAAAAAACCGCATCAGAATCCGTTGCGTAGTTTCAAAGATTTAAGCATACAAAGGGACATAGGGACGGAGAAAGCGACTTCGTTTTATACTATGTAGTGATATACTATGTATTGATACGTAGAAAGAGTCTTGTAAAGATTCTGGAAGTTAAGTTTTCGTATACCCGTATAGAGCATGAAAATGTCGTAAAATTTAAAGCAGCAGTCAAAATTAAATTAATTAATAAAAATACATTGGTTATCAAGAAATAGCTTCACATGCGATGACGTAGGCCTGTCATACGCCCAGCAATCAACTAATAACATGTCCAGAAATGTGTTGTTGTCCTAAATCACCCGAGCACCGAACATCGCGTGCCCGGTGAAACTGTACCTGTCGTTGTTATATTACCCGAAATTGTTGGGTAATTAGAGAAATTACTATATGCAGTAATTACCAGAATGTATTTTGTTCATTTTGTTTTTTTTAAATATTAGATATAGGAAGAATAACTTTCATCTTTGTAACGAAAACATGATTTCAAATGATGGAGGCCTTTGCCCTGCAGTGGGACATTAATAGGCTGATACTGATAGGAAGAACAAACAAGGGGGTCACCTGATGGTAATAGGTCACCGCTGCCCATGGACCTATGGATGAATATAAATAGCCGCACAAGGATCGCAGATGCGTTGCCTGCCTTTAAGACCCCATACCCTCCCCAACTGAGCTCTAGCGACCTTACTCACCTGCAAAAACATAGCGCACTTTCACTGGGTAAGGAGTACTAAGGAGTAAGGAGGTACTTCCCAGGACAAACGGCTCATTCAAGTGGAAGTTCCCCTTAGCTCTACCTCTCTTAGATATACAGTACTCCAGAATTTATATCAGTAATATTTTCAAATTTAGTTTTTTTATGTTGAACGAATGTCACAATACTTAATTCCTGAATTTCACATGTTTGAATGGAAACGATCTTATGGTATTATAATACAGGTAGCCTTATTTAAAATTCTTAGAACCACAGTAACAAGTGGAAGTAATGTAGTAATCCATGCCTAAACGTTATAGCTACATCTGGGCTGGTTCAATATTTACACAAGCTTGGAAGTCGGCAGAGCAAACAGCCCTGAGGCTCTTAAGCACGTAAAGTTATTGGACTTGCACCTGATCTCTCTCCGCTAGCAATAAGGGAAAAGGATAAGGGTACTCGGTTATTTAAACTTATACACCACAAGTAGCATGGCGTTTGATTATTGATTTCTATGTTAATACCTATGGCGGACTTTGTTGAGCGTTTGGCGATTCCGTAGCTACCCGAAAAAGCATAAGATGAAAGAAGCAGTATTTCTTCTAATAAATTTAAATATTTTATGAGGTCAACATAAAAAAAAATAATCAGTAATCCCACAATGAGCTATCATTTTTGGAGTTATCACTACTCGTATATAATAAACCGCCCATTTCAAAGCAAACCTCAAAATTTTAATACCATTAACTCAATTTGTCAAGTGGCAGCCGTGTCATTCGAATGTAAAGTTCACATGCGGTTGTTACCGGGGCAATTAGGCGATGGTTCCGGCCGCGCCCCGCTAATTACCGCTAACTAATTCATTACACGACAGCGGACGAGCGACTTAATATTGAGTACACGATGTCAGCGGGGCTTCGTTAACGGTGCCCTCTCAAAAGAAGCTTTTAGTCATTGAGGTATTACTACTACGAGTACGTATAGAGCAGACATCTCGAAGTAATATTTTCTAAATACGCATTATCCATGTACAACAGCGACCGTTTATTTGTACTTGTTGTGTTGTTGTATTTGTATGTGTTTAAAAAAATCTAAAAACCGTTTTGCTTTTTTAAAAACATGTACCTACAAATCATGAAAGGACGAAAAATAAGGCTAGTGGCGTGTCATTTCATAAGGTAAAAAGACAAGTTAACGCATATACTTCTTCTCGATGTCCATTCCTCCACATAGTAGTAAGTAAAACCTCAATGCCTTAAGTTAACCTCGTTTAGAAACAGCACTGAAAAACCTTTTAATTAAGATATTATGGTGGTAGAACCATTCACGTTCGAGTAACATTAAATGCCAGGTTAATTTAAAGGCTTAGGTACAGGAATACCTACTTCATAAGTACTTTCTTTTTGGCAAAAGATGAACAGGTTTAGAAGCGGCCAGAACATTGCAATTCTTGATTATTTAATCCCACGTTTGGGCATTTTATAGGTACCAAACGACGATCGCACACTGCTTTTGGATTCTTCATTCGATGTCTGTCACCTATACCTATACCACAGTAAAGAACTCCCCCTTTTCCACACTGATCAAATTGATATTATTTATTTAGTGAATGCAGACAAAGAAAACGTTGATTGAAATGCAATATTATGCGGGAAAAGCCTAGCTATTACTTGGCTAGGTCATCCTTCATTTATAGTTTATTGATTATGGTTAAGTATTTGAAAAAATAATATTAAATTACTTATTATTATGACCTTCACTTCGAACAGAACGTTTTCAGTGTTCGTTCAGTTCAATCATAACAAAGGAGTGTGGAAACAAAAATGTGGTGTTGCTTAATTAACATTTTACACTCCGTAATCAGTCTTCCGATTAGATAGAATAAAAATAACCTTCTAGCCAACAATAAATTAACCAATACTTATTAAGATTTTAGGAAACATTATTTTCAAAGTATCTTAAGATTTCATTTCAATATCGGAATACCGTTTATGAAATTCAATAACGTTTCCGTAACAATCCGTCGCCCGGCGAAGTTGCCAAACAAAAAAGCAATTTTAGCAGACGAAAAGTTGCGCCAAAAGATAAAAAGTCTGCTTTACTTGAAATTCTTTCTACAAAAATCATGATAATTATGTGTTTTACTAACAGTGTAAAGTTTTCTAAGCGATTTCGAGTTTTTTCTACTTAGGAAGGTATACCGTAGTACGTAAGTACATATAAGTATTAACGTGGCTATCTACAATAAATACTGGGAGCAAACACAAACGCTAAATACCTAGGTAGATAGGTAGGTATAGGTAGGTTCACGTGTTGACGTATTCACGTCATAACTGAATACCCGTTGTAATTGATTCAGCTCAGAATTTACAATGGTTTATTTAAAAATATTAGTGATCAGGCAACGCCTAGCAATAAAGTTACAGCAATACTAGAAACCTGCTCTTTGTAAGCAATATTTTAACAACAGGCACTTTCATTTGAATGTTCCAATAAATCTAGGTATATACCTAGATTATGTTAACAAACAGTATGTACCTATTGACCCAAACTAATGACGGCATATTTTTCTTATCTGAAAAGATCCTTTAGAAAACCTTATCTCAGCTATAATCATCATTGGCCACAGCATCTAAGAGAGATGATTGTTGCAGCGCTACTGATTTGGCAAGACACCACAACGCCGCTTATGACTGTATAGCCCTATTGCGGCTCGACATATCTTGCCACACCGATCACAAGTCCACCCCTGATCTGTTGGGGCAGATAAAGCCTGACGAAGCTTTTTCTGTTTCATGTTGTCCAGCCAGTCTTTGTCGTGCTTTGATACTCCAACCTTAATATCATGACGCCATTCTGGCCTCAAAGCGGCACGCTTTTCCCATCCGTCAATCGGGATTCCGAAACTGACCATGTCCCGCTTACAAGAGTCTTTAAACCTCAACGTCGGACGCCCCACAGGTCTCTTTGCGTTCGCTATCTGACTCAGCATCACTTGTCGTGGAAGCCTCTCAGGAGCCATGCGGTGTACATGACCAAGCCAACGCAATCTCCGTTGTTTAAGCATAGCGGTGATGCTGCTGCAGCTGGTCCTCGAGAGAACCGCTTCATTACTCATTCTGTCTCTCCATGTGACTCCAAGTATAATCCTCAGACAGCGCATATGGAAAGCGTTGAGTTTGCGTTCTTGTTTCGCATAAGTTGTCCATGTTTCCGAAGCGTACAGCAAAACACTCAGTACACAGGTCTGGTAAACAAGGACCTTTGTGTGGATAGTTAGTTTGCTGTTCCTCCAGACGCGCACAAAAAGCTTTCCAAATGAAGTCGATGCTTTGCCAATCCGAGAATTTATTTCTTTATCGCTTGATAGTGAGGAGGTGGTGGCAGAGCCAAGATAGCAAAAGTGCTCCACGACATCGAGAACAGTACCATCAAGAATGATTTCAGGAGGCCGACTTACTCCCTGCACCATGATAACGGTCTTCTTAGTGTTGACGCTCATAGAAAACAAGTGACAGGCGTTACCAAACCTCGTTACCAATTCCTGAAGTTCGCCCTCGGTGTTTGCAACTAGTGCAGCATCATCTGCATATAGGAGTTCTCTGGCAATTAAATCCAGACGCTTATTTCTCGACTTTAACAAATTAATGTTGTAAAGTTTGCCATCTTTCCTCGTATGCAGGTGTACTCCGACATTGCAATTCTCAAATGCAGTCAGGATAAGCGCTGACAGAAAAATACCGAAGAGGGTAGGAGCCAGTACGCAGCCTTGCCTAACTCCTCGCTTTACGTCAAAGGGAGCTGATTTTTCTCCATCAAACATAACCGCACCCTTCATGCCGTCGTGGAAGGCCCTAATGACGCTTAAAAGTTTAGGAGGACACCCAACCCTGCGCAGTACCTCATACAGCCCCGCTCTGCTAACGGTGTCAAAGGCCTTATTAAGGTCAACAAAGGCAATGTATAGCGGCATTTGATGTTCTCGGCATTTCTCCTGTAGTTGTCGAAGGGTGAATATCATGTCGTTGGTCGATCGGCCAGCCCTAAATCCACACTGGGTCTCCGGATATATCTGAGCGGCTAAAGTGTCCAGCCTCCGTAATACAACCTTCGCGAATGCCTTTCCCGCGATGCTCAGTAGAGATATGCCTCTGTAGTTGTTACAATCGCCTCTGTCTCCCCTGCCCTTGTATAAGGTAACTATCTCTGAATCCTTCATATCTTGAGGAATTGCTTCCTCGTCCCAACAGCGCAACAACAGAGCGTACAGAGGAGAAGAAACGCACCCAAGTTTTAACAATTCAGCTGGTAAGTTGTCCAGACCAGTGCACTTGCCTAATTTCAGACTTCGGATAGCGTCAAGGAACTCGGCCTCCGTAGGAACATCGTCAAGTTCAGACACTAGGGGTCGAGGAGCAAGAGAGTTAAGTGCATCAGGATGTAAAGCCACCTCATGTGAGTAAAGGTTTGAGTAATGTTGTGCCCACCTATCGAGTTCTTCTTTCTTATCTGAGATCGGGTTTCCGTTAAGATCTTTGATAGGGGCACGTTTTTTCTTAGTAGGGCCTATTGCAGCTTTTATACCCCGGTACATACCACAGAAGTCACCCACATCGCGGCAATTTTGAATTGACTGGCACAGTTTGACCCAGTATTCGTTTGCGCATCTACGACTGGTACGTTGTACTTTTGCTTTCGCTTCCTTATAAATGCGTAAGTTGATTGTGTCCCTATGATTATTCAAAAGATTAATGTGAGCTGTCCGCTTTTCCTCAATCAATGGGAGCAAAATGTGTTCATACTCAGCAAACCAGTCATCTGGAGTCTTCGCCTTCCTGCCAAACACATCCTGAGCCTCTTCCAGTAACACCTTCCTCGTGATCTGCCACATATCTTCAGCACATGCCGCTCGGTCCAAAATATCACTGGCAAGTTCTTCCTTGAGCCGGTTTTCCAGCTCCATACAAAGGTTTTTATCACGCATGGCTACGGTGTTAAGTGAAACCTTCCGAGTAGACTTCTTCGCCGAGTGAATCTTCTTTGGAATAAGGCGGGTCTTTGCCATCACAAGAGAGTGGTCCGTGTAGCAGTCAGCACTATGATAAGTTCGAGAATTAAGGATGTCCCGCAGGTCTCTCCTCCTTGTGACTATAAAGTCAATCTGGTGCCAATGACCTGAACGGGGATGCCTCCACGAAACTTTGTGAATAGGTTTACATTTAAAGTAGGTGTTGGTTATACACAGAGACAGAGACGCACAAAGCTCCAACAATCGCTGCCCGTTTTCGTTTGTGCTGCCAACTCCATGTTGCCCGATACACTCCGGCCAGTCATCATGCCTGCCTCCTATTCTGGCATTAAAGTCGCCAAGTAAAAGGAGCTTATCAGAAGCACGAACACCCTCCAGACACTTGCGCAGGTCTTCGTAAAAGCTATCTTTAATATCAGCGTGAGCTTTCAGAGTTGGTGCATACGCTGAAACAATGGTGATCGCACCCGAAGCCGTTAAAAGCCTTAAATGCATAAGACGCTCAGACACACAAGTAGGCGTCTCAATACATCCGAGTAAACAGTTCCGGACAGCGAAGCCAACACCGTGTTCACGCCTTTCGCCCTCGTTTTTCCCTTTCCAGAAAAAGGTGTAATTTTCTTCCCGTATACTGCCCTCGTCCAGAAGACGGGTTTCCTGCAGAGCAGCTACATCAACACGAAGACGGAGAAGTTCCCTGTCTATAAGCGTGGTCCTCCTAAGCTCTGGTAAGCCGTCAACACTTGCGGCTGAAGACGACATGTCATTATCGGACCCAGGTAGCATGGTCCTTACGTTCCATGTGGCAAATCTTGTAAGACTGGAGGTATTATTCTTCTTATTCTTATGATTTCTATTGTTGCAAGGTGCTTGAATACCCATCTTGTTATACAGACGCTGCGACACGTCTGCTGCTTCACACACCTATAGAAGCGCAAGATGAGAGACGGATCGGTACCCTACTGGCCGGGGGCTGCCCAGCTGAGGCAGGCGGTAACTGATCAGTTAGTCGCGATGAACTATCCTACCGTCAGGAGTCACCCCTGGCGCCCGCGCTTACGCCTATTAGCACAAGGCTTATCACCGGTAACTGTGACTCCCCGTGTTGTAATCCACACCTATTCTGGCGCGGGTGGAGTGACCTCTCCACAGGCGCTGCATGCCTGGGACGCAGTTAAGAAACCACGGACTTGCCCAACATCCATGATCTCCTCTCGACCTCTCCGACCGTGTCCCCAGGAATGACGAGTCATTACGTGAGGGGCCGGTTTGGTTGCAGGGGCTGCCGACTTGTTCAGGTTGTACCTTAATGTCGCCTACGGTACCCCAGATCCACTGCCTCCTCCGCCTGATCCACCGTACCGATGCCTTCCATCTCCGCCTTCTCAGCCGTTGAGGTCTTCACCCGTAACCCTGGGCACGGGCTCCGCACTATACCCCGCAGAACTGGGTCCTTGTCCGAACTTAGCCACCGACTCACCCTGGCCTACTAGAGCGAGTGGTGCCCACCCCCGCGACGTGGACGCGCCGGACAAGAATTACCCCGGTGGGCGATAGAGAGGGTAACTCTACCACCCCCGGAGCCGGGTTAGTGGTCTTGTGTAGGCCCAAGACCAAAGGCACTCAGCTATAAAGTTCTAAGGAAATACAAATAGTTAAACTACTTTTAATTGCCTTCTTATTATGTTAATTAAGAATAGTGTTGATAAAATATATAAACATACAATGCTTCTATATTACGCAAAACAATGGTTAAACCGGCATTTAAAATTTTTACCTATGAATCAAAATACATATTTTGTCATTATAGTATTGCACATGGGTAATACAAAATATAATATGATTATGCAGGTATTATGGAATATTTCAAGTACATAAGTACCTACTTATTTTATTATAGGTACATTCCAGTTTTCCTTGTGCTATTTGTTTCATAAGATAATGTATAATATAAGCTATATTTTGCTCTTTCATGTCAAGTACCTACGTACTATGTATCTTAAGTACCTATTCAAGGTTGCGCGAGCGTAAACACGCTTAGAAAACATTTCCACAGGAATGTCTGATACTTAATACATCTGTGTGTAGAGCTAGGAATTCCAATATGGAACGAAATGCCTTCCATGCAGTGAACTATATCCTGAAGCCTACCACCATCGAATCGCATGAGCCCTAATGAAACAGCAATAAAGTCGACATTGTACGCGTGCGAAGTGTTTGCGTAGACGTAATATTGCGTGTTTACTTACTGTCGACCCCGACAGAGAATCCAATATCTAATAGTAGCGATGATTAAGTATGTATACCTACGTGGTACATAGCCAGTTATTTATAAACAAACATTAACAAAAAAGTATTGCGCACAATTTTACAACGACCCCTTTAATGCAGAGCAAGAGGGGCGGAAGTGCCCTTAAATTTGAAATTTAACGATTAACGTTTCGTTCATAATAGAAACTGCCGGTATGTTTGTACATTTGTAAGTATGTACGTACATATTCATAAAGTATTTAAAATAGTGATGTGTTCACAATTATTTTACCTCTAACCTAACATAAATTAAATCATGTTTTTTGTTTGCATTTTAATCTTGTAAAGCTATTACAACCAACCAATCATGTTTAGAGCACTTATTTTTTCTAACATCTAGTAACAACCCATATGAACGTAGGTGAGCTGTCCGAGGTAAAATACCTAATTGTTATAGCATATAATAAATTGTCGAAATAAAGCAGAAAACTTATTTAATTTTTGGCTTTCATACATTCGATTATTTAATAATCGAATAAGAATCGATAAGTGCTGTCAATTTTTTCCCGTTAGTTTTAAATTCCTGCAGTTCTAATGAAATGTTCAGACAAAAGATTTCATGCCTTTGTTAGAGTAAAGTAGTTAAATAAAAGAAGGAACTAGGAAATGCTGTCATGTTTTCATGCACCAATTTTTTATATTATTTTCTCAGTATTTTAAGACCAATTTCTCGATCTACTCAATGAGATAAGAGAAAGTTTCATTCATTTCATAGAGACGTAAATGGACGTAATTATGTGTAAGGGGGTAGGCGGAGGGCTCGAGTCGGCGACTCTCGTCGCGAAGCCCGTGCCCGGCCGGTGCGGCGCGTCACCCCGCGTTATCTCGTTAGCGCGGGCAGCGGGCGGGACTGCGGCGCGCCCTCGCGACCGCGATCTAGGGCACCGGGCGCAGCCGCTGCGGCCGCGGTGCGGGCCGGCTCCCGCGCCTCCGCGCCGCCGGGAGCCGCGGCGGAGGCAGCGGGCCCGCGCCGCGCGCCGCCGGGCGCCACTCGCGCCCTCGCCCGCGCCGCAGTGACGCATTGCAGGTGCGCGGCGGCCAATCGGCGCGCGCCGACCGACGGTCCACGCCGCCGCACCCGCCCGATATAAAACCGACTATCCTTTGCGGATTAAATGTAATCCCGTTCCGTGCGTCCCGAGACATGGACTTGGACGTTCGAGACCAGCTCTGAAACGAAAACTTCTCGAGCGAGCGCGAAACGGTTCTCGGAATCGGTGAACGGATATGAAAATACGACGAATCGAGTAGACGATTCGGAACGGTTCGCGGCCGAGCTCGAATCGCGGTCGTGAGTTTCTCGGCGCGGCCGCTCGCGCGAGTGAGGGCGGCAGTATCGTTTCAACCGTCGGTTCGTGCGGTCGCTTTTGCGGCGTAGTCTGTGATTTTTTTAGTGTAGCTCCAGATAATCCAAGTTAATCTACAATGGTGAGTGTTATTTCGAATGAAAGGTGCCGGGAGTGCATTCGGGGGATCGTCCTCTATCGTTTCCTGGGCGTATTTCGGGGATGTGGTGCATCGGTGTTTATAGTGATGACGGCCTCCATTATATTATTGTGATGGCCGTTTTTTACCGCATTGCGGAACAGCGACGTACCCAAAGTCGGGATGAGGAAAGAATTTTGCGGAATAAGCAATGAGCGGGGACTATCTGTGCTGAGCTGCGGCCTCGTATCTTTTCGAGATGGGGTCTCGGAAGGCCCGTCGCCATAGTTCCGTATGTGGTGCCGGTGAAAATGACGTTACCCAGGCTGAAGCCGGTGCGCCGATAGCGCTGTAAGATGGCGCTTGGCGGCCGTGCCTAGGAAACAAGTGGTTTGTGCGTTTCGAGGTGTCGAGCTGCGTCGCGCCCTGTTGACGGCGGATCGATCGGCCGGGCACAACTGTCAAACGCCCGTTGACTCATCGTTAACCGATATTTTTCATACGCAATTCGCTGTGCGAGCCCCGGTGCTGCGGCTGCGGCTGGCCCGGCGCGGCCCGGTGTCCCGCGCTGTCAACACAACCGTCGGCCGCACCTGGCCGCGGGCTCGCGCCCTACTCTCGCTATTGATATTCGCACCACGTTACTCGGTGCTCCTTTTCAAGGCAAACTTGTCTGCTGAGAAGCAGTATTTTCTTATTTGGTGCCTGTGAGTCACAGAAAAATGCCCCCGTCTGATATATTGCTCTTAGAAGCTTTTATAATATCTGTGCTAGACAGGTTTTCATTCAGTTAGTGCACAATGGCACTACTTCCTTGTGTATTGCAGTTGCTCCATATTCATAGAATGCTTAGGAGCTGAATATTGTTTAGGGTCCTTCTGAATTGAAAATTCATGCTCAATTGTTTACCTTGTGTGAGATCAAAGCAAATCAGTTTTACCTTGATCAATTTAGACTGTTACACTATTGGTGAACTTTTGAATGTCGAACATAAGTTTGCATTTTAGTACAATAAAATGAGTAAAAATAGTTCTCTGTAGTGGTCATTATGTAGCAAACACCTTGTCAAATGATTTAATTTGTATCGTTTGGTATCAATTCTATTTTGTTATTGATGTAAAGGGGGCTAAAGATGTTCTGGATGAGGCAACATGTATTCCGAGGCGATGGAATTTGTATGTAGGTAGATGTTCAAATGAAAATATTAAAATACGAGACATGCAGGATTTCAGACATGACATATTTAAGAAAAGGTAGGATCTTGACATTTACATATTGGTCAGTTATAAAGTTGCAAGAATAAATGTGATTCCTATTAGAAATAGGAATCAATATTAACAATTAATATTTTGATGGAAGTTAATGAAACTGCAATTCTTTTTTTATTGCTTTAACTTAATGGTAAAGCTAATATCCTAGACTTGATTTCAAAAATGATTTGATTTGTAAGTTGTATGATTCAGAATATTATTACTATGGTGATTTGAGTTTTACCCTCTCTTGTTTCTTAAGATGTTTTTTTTACCAGTTTGTCACCTTTACCGTTACTTAAATTCATATTCCCAAAGGGCATAGCATCATCATCAGACCTATTATTACTATAAATATTTAAAATTGATGATAGATTATGTATTAAAATTGCCAAGAAAGCTTTTGTGTGTTTCTTTCATACAATAACATTGACAAGAACATAGCTTTTAAATTTGGGAGAGAAATAAACCGTTCGATCAGCTGTATTTTTTAAAATGTTTATGGCATACTTTAGGCATGATGAAACTTGTTATCTAGCCAATAAGAAGTTTAACAGCACATAGTGTTAGTCACTGGTGATATCACTCCTTCACAAAATCATGACTACTGATAAGAATTGAAAAACATTATTTATTACAGCCCGAACAATGGTGCTCTCATACCTAATTACCATAGAGCTGATAACACTACAGCAAGGTTTTAATTGCTTGTGTTTTTGTTGTTATACATATTTCTATTTTTAGTATACTTCGTCATCCCTATTGTCTAAAAATGTTTCGATGACATTTATGAGGTAAACTGAGAGCAATGTTATTTGTTATCTCTTTTCATACATAGCAAATCATTGAGTTTCAAGGGAGTCTTGTTATCAACAA
The DNA here is from genome assembly GCA_958496325.1 of Nomophila noctuella. Lineage (NCBI taxonomy): Eukaryota > Metazoa > Arthropoda > Insecta > Lepidoptera > Crambidae > Nomophila > Nomophila noctuella. The sequence continues at coordinate 435,282 of OY292493.1, forward strand.
GAAACTTAAATAGAAATAAAATTTAACAAATAGGTATTAAACAATGTTTGTAGCATTGAACTTAATAAGGTATGGAATTGACAAAGTCACCGCACAAATAGGTGGGGGTTTTAAGTCTTTCCTTTGATACCCAGGGAAGGTGTATGATACCTGTACTGAAAGAAGTTTAATAGTTTACTACTCGAGGTAGTTAAACTCAAGATGAATGCTTTTATAAGCTTTTTATTCAATCTTGAAGTTTTATTTGTGGTTGAATTGTGCTTCATTTACCTACCTACACAAAATACTAAAAAAGTCTACCCACATATTTTATAAATTCTTGAAAGTTAGGTTTGGTAGGTAAGATGTTTCGTTACATGTAAACTGCCTTACCTACAACCTTTTTAGTATATTATAGTATTATCGCGAAATAGCAATTGATAAATTTTATTGTAATGCAGTAGTTGATATCTTTGGCGTGAAGACCGCAGTGTGACGTGTCAGAAGGCCAAACAGAGGTAATTACATATAATCGTAGAGTAATCTTATCGCGCTTTGATAGCGCACACATTATTGTTCGTTCGCCGTCTGGGGCTCTTCTACAACGAACATTCCACCAAGATGGTCGCCACCTCTGTACGTTTATACACTTGACTATTTATTTAGCCATTTAGCATGTTCCTGCTTTGGAAATATAAAGCACACATTTGCTATTAACACCCTAACTGTTGCTAAGGATGTTTACGAAGGCCTAAGGAAGTCCAAAGTTCGACAATTAAAGAATACTCTACCCCACGTGTTTAAATAAACTAAGCGTGTTTCTAATTGGTGATTGGTACATTCCAGGCGGATCAACTGACTGAAGAACAGATCGCCGAATTCAAGGAGGCGTTCTCACTGTTCGACAAAGATGGCGACGGCACCATCACGACCAAAGAGTTGGGCACCGTCATGCGATCCCTAGGACAGAACCCCACAGAAGCCGAGCTTCAAGACATGATCAACGAAGTTGATGCAGACGGTGAGTACTTTAACATTTACTGCCTCGACAGGAATGCCTACCTGTACCTACTGATTTGTAAAAGTTGACAAGAAATGGCAATTGTGTTGACGAACTTACGAAAAGCCAAAAAAAATATGAACTTGAAAAAGTTCTTTGACATACATCTTTTGATGAAGTTTCCCTAATTTTCTATGAGTCATGATGGCGAATTCGTAAGAAATATTAAAATTATATTGGCTTGAATTACTAGGTACATTACTAATCGATAAAAGTCTTAAGAGTTGATAACGAGCCTAGTAATTACTCGATAACTTATCAATGATAACTTGTAATGGAATAGAATTGACTAAACTCAAGTTGGATTACTATTTATATTGCCTTGACGATTATTTAGTTCATTAGGTTTTATCGCGAACGTTTTCCACAGAAATGTAAATTGTTGTTTGGTTACCTACCTACACATTATTTGTCTAATCTTGAACTTAAGTATAAACACCTAGTTTCATTAGAGATTAGGCTTTTTTGAATGTGATACGTGTTCTTCAATAATTTATATACCTATATCTTATCTTAACCCTTTCCACGCCACGAGTTTTCGTCAAAAACGTTCACCACACGCCACCGCAATATAACTGGTTGATTAACTAGTGCTGACAATGTTGAGTATCGATATTATTAATTTGTAACAAATAAATCATTTGAAAAAAATATTTATAGTTATTTTTTAAGTTTCTTGGGTATTATTTTATTACTAGCGGCCGCCCGCGACTCCGTCCGTAGTTTTTACGTGAAAGAGTAACAAACATCCATACATACAAACTTTGGCCTTTATAATAGTAGTTATGATTTTAGTTACATGAAATAAAAATATCAATAATGACCGGTAAGTTTTTCTAATGTAAATACATCTACGTATTCCAATAATCCTCTAAAAAAAAAGAAAATTACAAACACTTTATTGTGTCAAACCATGGTTGCACCATTAGATTGGTACACTAGCGGCCCGCCCCGGCTTCGTCCGTGGTACTTGTCCACTATTTATACATAAAAACCTTCCTCATGAGTTACTCTATCTATTAAAAAAACACCGCATCAAAATCCGTTGCGTAGTTTTAAAGATTTAAGCGTTCATAGGGACAACATGACAGAAAAAGCGACTTTGTTTTATACTATGTAGTGATATTATATTTTTTTATAACTTACCTGTTGATTATGTAAGAACACTTCAAATTCAACATCATCAGTTCCTTCTAAAATCCTAATCAACTCCTCTGCAGTGGTCATATTTCAATAAACATTAATTTATTAACGTAATAAATCTACACAGCAACGCAAAGCATAACACAGTAAATAACATAATTTTGCAGGGTACTTCCATAATTTATCGATATCTCCAACCCTCATTGTACAACACTAAATAAGTAGTTCTAGAAACATCTATCGCCTCTGACGTCACTTCCGTGTCTGACATATCAGACGTTGGCGTACGAGACTCATGCATGATCGTGTCGCTATAGTGTTGTGACATACTATGCAATTTACTGGATTTGATCATGAAACCCAGTATCAATCAAATCCACCAAATCAAATTTTGATGCAAAACATGAATCGAAAATAAAGCGTTTATCAATGTAAACGCTTTATTTTCGATTGCATTATTATCGAGTGGATTATACAGGTTTTTGTTTTGGGCATATTTTTTGTGTGTTACGAAATCTTACCAAGTTTAACCAATGTAAAACTTGGCAAGATTTCGTAACACACAAAAAATATGCCCAAAACAAAAACCTGTATAATTTTTACATTTTTGAATGTTTCTATTTTGAGGTACCAGATTTCTGGTTTTGGTAGGAACATTGAAATGGAACATCACTAATGGAACGCCAATGTCTGATATATCAGACGTTGGCGCAGAGGGTCCAAGTAAAAAAAAAATAGTATGAGTCGATTCAACACGGTTTTGTTTTTAATAATTTATCATTAAAATAACATTATAATACTTTATGAAATTGATATTTTTGATTAACTAAAGTATAAACAGTCTGAAAATGTTATGCATATGTCGTCACGTACTATAACGATAAGAAAAAATAGAGTTAAATAGGTTAGATATTTATGTCTGATATATAAGACGTTGGCGGCGAGGGCACGAAAGTTAAATGTCTGATATATCAGACGTTGGCGTGGTAAGGGTTAATCTTGATAAATAAAAATAAGAAGTGGCATTTTTCGTTGTCACTTTACAACTCAAGAATGGTTCCATACCAAATTTTGAAATTATTTCGTAGAAGATGTTTATGTGAGGTTTGCACAAAATTGGTCGAGTTTTTTCATTTACTAGACGCAGCGAAGCACGTAGCGGGCCGTTAGTATATTATAAATGTTGTGTCGTCAATTTCGAATTCAATTGTTGGGCCGAGTGTGATCATGCCACAAGCAGGTGTACTACCTATATCAGTCTTGTAATCAACAAATCACATTAACGATACACGTAGGTTTTAATATACAAAGCGATATCTTATAATTTTTCCAAACCGCTTTATCTAAAAGAATCTGTGTCATTAAAATTCCGTTGGATCGTGTTTTCTGTGCATTTACCCGGTTTTTGGACGAGCATTGTTTACTTGAACGGCCCTTTTTGCTCGGTTTGAGTTACTGCGAAGCGCTAAGCGTAGGCGGTTTCGTGTGTTATCGACGTATTCGCACCTAAATTGAATGATGTGGTTTAGTTTTCACTTCACACTTTTTCGTTCCAAGAAACGCTTGTTAGCCTTCGATTGTTATTTATTTAAATCTTTGCTTTATACGTAACTTCACAACAATTAGTAGGTCGAGAAAAGAACTAGTTTCAATGTGACCTTAGATGTATCCTGTCCTTTCCAATCAATCAAGCTTTAAGTCTTGATTCATAACAGAATTTAATCCTTAAAAACTTGTAATAATTATCGGATGCTGAAGTAATCAAATTCAATGTTAAACTTATGATTAAAACCTTTAAAAGCAGACCTTATTATTCTAAGTACATGAATTACACTTGTAATCAATTAAAATCAGTTACAAGAAAGCAATCACAGACTTTAAACACGTAATTGTTTACTTCGTATCAGCAAGAAAAATACCTACCTAACTTCATTGTTCACGATTGTAAACACGATTTTTTTCTTTTTCTTCGCTGTTTAATATGTATAACCACGACGCTTTATATTTTCAAACCAACATGCCATGTCACATTCAGTATTTTTGAGTGTTTTAGAAACTGTTATTGTCATAAATGATTCTACACCTTCTTCAAATCCTAACTAACTGCATCAAATCCTGGTTGCAAAGATCCTAAGAATCTTGGATGGTTTTTGTTAAAAACATACTTATGTTTTGTAGCCATTTTATGTCTTGAATGCGTCATTCTTTACTGCAGTATTTAAAACATGTATCATTGTCTTATTTTCTCCTAAGTTTATTTTACGATTTTTATTACAGCTAGCTCAAGGTCACATTAAACGTGCCTACTGCACGTTACTCAGATAAAGAGCCGACCAACCAAATCTCTTCACTAGACATACACACAAACGGGGTTAAAATGTAAACAAGAGTTTTCATTTATTTTTTTGCCACAATTTGGGCACAAACATTAGCGGCGATAAAGCTCGGTAAATATTTACTCGGCGGTGAACAAATACCGATACTTGGGACGTTCTTCTACGATAACACAACAATGACTTAACTGCGCCAATATTTGCACAGACTTACACTAATGTAGGAACCTGGCTTTTTGATAACGCTCCTATCACGTTCCCGAGATGTCGGAAAAGAAATTTATACGTCATGGCTTGTTTATATAATCAATGTTGTTATTATAAATGTTTTCTTTGAAGCGTGATTTTAATCACATGGTTTTAAACGTTATGCGTAGAATGAGATGCCCTTGGAGAGAAATATGTTGATATCAATTTAAGCTATTAACTATTCTAAGTTTGCGTTTAAGACTTACTTCAGGGTTCAACGTTTCGGTAATAAATATCTAAAAGTCAATACAAGATGTGCGTTATGTTTTTTTCAAATGATCTAAATTGAAGGCAACTGGCTAAGTTGAAGACAGATTAAAGGCAATAACGTGCTCCGAATTTGAAGTTTGAGCTAATTGGTTGACCCGCCTCTAACGACAATCGATTCGTAAATTGGGCCGCGATTAAGTATTTAGTTAATTCGATCGACATGTTAAAAGAACGTTCATGTTGATTTACAATTGTTTGACAGACATTTATATTAAGAACATTTGATGGCCAACTTGCGTCGAATTTTAAATTTAAGGCCCAACTGATAAAACAACCGGCAACGCCGTCCACGTAAAGGTTATTGACTTTATTAATAAGCTGATGTCAATAGACTTTTTATAAATATTTCATTTAGCAATGTACCTAGTTATCCCATCAACACTTCCTTCATGGAAGACTATCAGGGCTCGCCAAAGATAACAGTAATTTTATTAAGGTTGAGATCTATTCTATTGATGATCGATTTCTATACTGTAAATATTTGGGTTTTATTATATTCAGCCCTTCTCAATTGATGAATTAAGGATCGTTAATGAACAAAGTCAATTTATCGTAACCCTCGTAGTATTGAAAAATATATTGGGATGACTCCCTTTTGATGATTTGTTGTGTTTTAAAACATTACGAGTTCATAAGCTTGCCATGAGACTGTCATTATAATTTCAGTAAATAATCTTGACGCAGTAGACGCACTTTCTAAGTTTTAAATTATGAAAAATACTTCTTTCGTCATTTGGTATTCAGGACGAAGCAGCGAGCAGCAAATAGCATTGTTGAATTTTAAGCGGCCGAAGATTTGACGGCGGTCGACCGCACTTTTCACTAAATTATTCACGCGACGTCTACGCCCGGTGACATTAAAATGCTTCACAATGTACAGGCAGGAGGTTTTAAAAAGCATTTGTCCAAGTCTTCACGGCGAAAAAACAGTTCCCGATTGTTTCAAGCCAAATATAACGTGGCACAGTTGACACTTAATTACCCAGGTTATTTTGATTGAGTGTTACCGTACTACCGTTAAGTATCCTTTTTGAGTAGCATTAAGTGCTAAGACAAACTCTTTTATAAACGTAAAGCTCAGTACTTAAAACGTCGCATATAAATATAACTTACAATCGAATATTTTCTAATTGCCACTTCTCCTTCAGTTCAATCGACAATTTACACGAACATTCGAGCATTTCTTCCCAAGTCTCCATTTTACTGTTTTACATCAATATCTAACTGAAAGCTTTTTTCGATCAGATAAACCTATCAGTGTTAATTTTCATGCGTAATTAATACGTAAAAATGCGACCTAGTTACCCAGAGCAGACTGAGATAGTTTAAAAAAATCAAATTGCAAGATCTAATTATACCACAACACAATTGTATTCTTTCTCTTGTATAATTTGTCATGAAGCGATACACTCCGCTCGTAGCGGTAGTGGTGTGATGGCGACTCGCGAAGTATTTTCGGGTCGTTTCGTTTGCGGCGATACGTCAGTGTTTTGTTTACAATAATTTATATTTACCGGCGCGTCGCCGCCGGCCCTGACATTACTCGTTATCAATCCGCAGCGCAATATTAATAGCGCCTGCACCGTGTCGATCACCCGCCTTGGGGCCGGCATCTTGATAGCGCGCGGTAATCCACGCTAGGTTTACTACGAAAACTGATTTAACAGTGGGTGGTGCAAATTATATTGATTCCGCAAGAACAGTTCTTATGGGCTCCACTGAGGAAATTCCACAAGATTGGCTTCCTATAAAGAAACTCTTGAAGGTGACCGTGTAACGCGTTCTTCGTGCGAAATGATTTAGATGGGCGCACTTGTGCCCTTTAATATATTTTTTTTTCGAATTTAGAAATCCAAGCATAAGTATGACATTTAATTGTTTTATAAATACATTATTGCGCCTACAGAATCAAGCAGAGCCCACCTGAATGTCGGTTTGTTACCTATTCAGGCCATTCTAAATAATTTCACTGCGGCTCTTACGCAATTTTTACAAGTTACAAAATGCTCACGCAAAAGAAACAAAGAAATTTCTCCAAAAAGTCGAATTTCCTGATTTTTGTTATTTTGTGGCGCAAATCAGCTACTCATATTTATACGTATTATGTACCTATATATAACATACGCAAGGCTCGTTAATGCATAAGTATTCGATACGTATGCCCATTTTCTATATCATCACTATACGAACTGATCAATTGATCATATTTTGTTGATCGAAGTCCTCTATTTTGCATAATAGCCATGCGGCAATATCCTCAATTGAGTGAGCGAATTTGCTTATGATATCATTTACATGTGCGAGAGGTTGTGTGCATCGAACAGTATCAATTAGCGTGGTAATTGTGGTGATCGCAACGCAACACCTCGTGTGCATCGCACGTGGCGGATTATGTATCTAAATTATTTATTTATGTACATACACTTAATGTGATATATCCTGTATCACATGGTGACACTGCAAAACTGCCAACATCTGGCTGAATGTGGCAATTTACGGCTGAAAAGTCATTGGACACTTCCCTTTTGTGTGAATTCGCTGGAATTAAGGTTAAAACCAAACGCGTGTGCTGCAACTTTGTTGTTTTATATTTTCTACGTAGAACGTCCCATATTCATGCTTTGTTGCGTCTTCGGGATAACTTTGAATTAACCTCATCATAACTAAGTATTATCTTACACGCATCAGTGTATCGGAAAGTAATTACGTGCATAGTATTTTCATACGAATCTGTTTGCACATAAATCTTTACATAAGATGAATACATTCTTATTTCTTACGACGCACGTTTAAACGTTATGCTAGCTCCGTTTTCTCTGAAACTCGACTTCGACATTATGCTGATTTATAAAATGTTTTCTTTCACGGCGAACAGTCAAGGTTGCACCTTCTTTTTTCATCGGGGAACAAAGTCAAATGCTTATTTCGTATGACGTAACAGTTCAGTAGGTATGTATTTCTATTTTAAATTCAAATCATTCAATGATGCATGTAAGAAATATGGTCGATGATGCATAAATTGTTTGTTGTGGCAGCTTTGTGTAATATTTATATGTATGTCGTTATATTTGTATGTCGCTCTCTCCGCGGCTTTCACGTGTAAGGTTACTTCAAGAACGCGATTAGAAACCGCGGTGGAACAAGATTCAATTCACTAACATTCTCCTTACGCTGATAAAAAGTTGATAGTGTAGTGAATTAATTAACATGTTGAAAACTTGTCAGTTTACATACACGCTGGTGACCATACGAATACGTCACTGTGTCTTGGGATACCATTAAAACTAAGTATAGAAACACACCAAACCGAAATTACGCGACCGTAGTTACGCGGCTGATTTTATGTTCCGTCGTTTTCAGTTGATATGACACATCATAAGACACAAGTATCCAAAAAAACGTTTTTTTTGTTATTTATCCATCCAATCCCATAGATTGTTTATAGAAAACGCAATATTCAATACTTGGAATTTGTAAAAGAACTTAAGTAAACAAGTATTTTTCCATATAGGTAGTTCGTGATACTAAAAAACGTTCTTATCGTGTAAAAATATTATCTGTTATCTCTTATGACTGTTTATTACGCAGATTGTATTTAAAAAAGTGAAACTCATAGCTGTCATAATCTAAGCTGATTTGCTAACATTAAAATGCCGATTGGCATAAAAAAGTTGCATTTCATCGAAAGTTGATAAACTTTAACCCTATAGAGAGGAAATGGACCAAATAGATTATGAGTAGGTACACAGCTGTTGTAGACATCGCCACACAGATTCTTACCGACAAACATTTGAAAAATGTTCCTGTGTTCAAACCGAAACATAATCAATTTGAATGGCAGATTGTGTTGACATAACTGGTCGTTCCTATGGGCCAGGTCACATTGAATGGCAGTGACATTGGCGCGACTGGCAACGCGTATCGCGCCTTGTGCGGCGGGATAACAAAGCCATATTGAACACATCCGTCCTTAGCTACAGCTACGCGTGTCAATGACAGTGAAGAAACATGAATTCGGTTTCAATATTTTTTTTAAAAGTTCTTAGGATTGTCACTTCATTATTTGTAGCCTATATCGCTTCACTGCAGTGGGGCAAAGGCGCCTCCTCCTTTGATTCCATTTTTCAGGCAAACTTCGTAGTTATATCTATCTGATATTGTGATTTTTAGTAGTTTCTACTTGAATTAAATGCCAGAACGCCTTATCAAGCGGTTACACATTAAATACTTCATAAGAATTATAATTTAGGCCGTTGTATGCATGGGTAGAACCAGCTATTAAAAAATATACTTGTTTGAATTGCATATCTGCGGCAATGAGCCAAAACTTTGATTTGTTTATTATAGATGTAAATAAACCAAATATAAATATCCGATCACATTCATTAATTAATTTGGTATTGGATTCCATGCTCAATCTTTCGTGTTGTGCAGATATTAAGGCCCAGAACAATCTTTATCTCGTTTCACATTTAATTCAGACTTCTGGGACTGATAGCGTGATCCCGAGGTCACATTTCAAAATCCATAATGTGAACCTTTATTAATTAAGCAAACATACATTGTAACAAGTGAAGACATAGCCCGCTGGTCTTCACTTAGTTGTGGCAAGCCTGGAATTGTTTTGTCGTCCAACTTCGGACGGGATGTAGGAGCTGATAAAGATCACTTTGGCATCCGCGTATAACCCGTCGGATAATAAATGGATTATAAAAGTATTGTGCAATGTTTTTAGTACGTCTATTATTTTTATTCAAAACAAATCTTTTGAATGAAACTAGTAGTTACAAATCAAATTTTGGATCACTTACCCATGTTCACCAACTACTAAAACGAGTAATAAAATAAAATAAAAAATAAAAACTTTTTTTTCGTACAGCGTGGATCCATAATAATATTATTTATTTCATTTTATGTCACTTCTTACTTGGCTGCCAAGAGCCAGTCCAACTGGTGGCCTGCGACCTGGACTCTCCAGACCAGGTAAATTCATATTCCTACGGTTTCACACAGACAAGAAAACAGTCAAGAACTTCATGATGGATGTACATCAATGGCGTATTTATCTTTCAAATCATGACTCCACAACCTTAATTGGCTGTCGCGACGGAGTCAATTGCAAATCTGAAGTTTCCAAGTCAGTTTGTGTCTAGAATCGTTCTGGTTTTGCTTCGCTGCACTCTATACTGAATAACGCAATTTAGGCGTCGTTCGTGAAATTATTGCGTGAACAACAGAATGAGGAGAGCTGAAAATGACGGCAATTCCCGAAATTGTCGTTATCCCGCTATACTCACCGCGTGATAATAGTCCATGCGAGAAATGGCTTCGCGGTCGGCTCATGGCCACTTGGCTGTTACATTCGATACGTCTATAATGTGATATTTATTCTAAGTGTGCAGTTTCGTTAGATTGGAGACAATAAATATCATTTTGGGCACGTTTCCATCTGTAATGACCGTCGTCTACCCGCGCGCGCTCTATGTAATTATTCTGATGTTCCGCCATACTAGTCCAGATTGTTTACAACTCGCATGCATTCGCTCTTGGCAAATCTCGACTATTGAACAAATATGCACGCTATGGGAGTATAATCATTACCGGTTCCGAACACAAGGCTTTCAACGCACGAGTAATCAAATATTAATACTCACTTTATATTCAATGGAACTGTATCAAGTACCGTCTTGTGGGTTTATAATAATAGACTATGTACGCTTCATTGATACTTCAATTTTGTTTGATGTATTAGAAGGAAAGTAGGTATTGTATGTCCAAACAAGATCAATGTCAAAGCGAACTGCATGCGGCGCAGTAATCCCTCGCGCCGTCCGACACGGGCGACGACTTGAGAAAAAGTAACAAAAAAACGTTCACCGCTTGACAACACTACGTCAAGCCATTTATTTCTGTCGTGACATACACAACCGAGCCAGCGCATTGGCAGTGAGTGGGCCGAGGTATGATTTGATCGGTTTTCAAGCTTTTCTCCACGTGGGCGCTGGCGCTAGTGACCGAATTCGCGGAGGCACAGTTGCAACCGCCAAGTTTCATTGACCCCCACTCTAACGTCTCGAAAGGTAGCTTTATTGGTTTTCGAGTGCAAAACGCGGCGAGAGCGCTGAACTGGCCCGAGGCAACTGCAAACGTCGTTAAAGCCGGTATGCGCTGCAGATATCGGCCAGAAGGCGTCCATAATATTGAACGAGGCGGAAATGCATCGAGATGTACGGATTTATCTGAATTCAACGGACAATAGGGGCAATCTAAATCAATTAAATGCTTCGTTATTTATTGCTGAAACGGCGGTGCGAAAGTCGGTTAATTTAAATTTACAGTTGTCTAGTTGGCATGGTTCGGACGGCGCGATAAGGAGTCGTTCACTCGCGCGGGCGCTGCTTCCTCGCTGCGGCGGCCGCTATTTGCGGAACAATGCTGCGACCGTTACACTCGGCTTTACTTGACGACTCCTCGACAGCTGACCACAGCCCGACCTTTGCTACACCAGCCATTGGCCTCACCTATCCAAATTACACCTCGTACCTAATATGATTAATCTGCGTAGCGCACACATTTGAAAAATCACTACCTTCCCCGTACACCTGCGCTTATTCATTTTCTATTTGTCATCGCGTAAGTCCATGCTGACAGTCTTTACCGCTACTAGTTTATCATCACCGTATCCCTGTCAGCCATGTACGACAAATTCTTCATGTAAACAGAGTCGGCCGTTGCCAGTGTGGCTATTATAAAAAGACGATATAATGAAACTTATTTGAATAAAAATATTCGCAAAAGTCATGCATAAAAATTGCGACGCATTCCCATGAGAAGCTACGAGAGATCTCTCCATAACGTTTAATGAGGAGATAGGGCACGCTGATGCAGTAGTATCCCCCTCGGGGCCGAATAAAATTTGAGAAGCGCGACCCGAGGCGTCAGCTGACGAGCGATCAATACGGGCACGTGTCGGGACCCGCCCCACCGCGCGGTGAGGCCGGTCTGCATCAGATTCACATCATGTTCAACAAACAGATTTGAGGCTAGTCCTACACGGAGACGTTTATAAGATTACCTCTATCAATCGCCGGTGGGCCCATCGCGACCACGGCGCATACACGCGACAGATAAACTATTAGCGCCGAGGCGAACGACCAATTAGCTCGATTGTGTCGAAGCACCGCGTCTCGCTCCGATTGACCCGGGTCGACCTCTAGCCTTAAATAACACGCCTCTCGATCAAGCGCGCCTCAATTACACCATCGATAAGAATACATAAGAATTCAAGTTCAAGATTCCGCAGGGAAGCGAATGAATTTTGCGTCGTTCTTTATTCGTGATTGTAAACAATGCAATAATGTATGTGTACCAGATTTATTGTAAGCCGAGTGATCCAGTGACCCGCATCGAGCGTGCAGGGCGATGCAGCGCTGATCGCGGCGCCGCGTCTGAAGCGCGATGATTTATGCGCGGGCAGGATAGATACGCGTTCGCACAACGCATGCGCCTGTTTACGCTTCTAATCCGGGATCACAATAAAAATAGGTTACAGGCCGGTCAAGAAACTCTGCCATCGATCGCCTCGAAACCGCTTGTGCTCCATCGCGGTGCCTTACTTTGCCGTGTTAAGCAATAAGCATGCCCGTGTTTTCCTGCCTGACAATAAAATTATTGTTTTTTTTAAAGGCAATATGGGCAATATAACCTTGAGTAAACAATTCAATGAAATCACTTCATTGACCTTGTAGTGAATATGTAGGTATAATTTGATGACTATATCAGAATCCTTTAAAGGCTGCATAGGATAGCGTATGTGCTATAAAATTCCGTCATAATTATGACTCAATATCATTACTAAAGCAAACGAAGCGGTTGATTAATCGGCTAATAAGTTCCTGGGAGGAGCGGCCTTCGACGCTGATGTCACCGGCGCGGTCACAGCCGTGACGCGTGCATGAATTAGCGGACGAATCGCTGCGGATTGTCTTGACGCCCTGAGCCGTGGCGCTGTTGGGGCTATTGTGGACCGGTTTATTATCCCTGCTACCATGCTGACATGCTCTAGATATTGTACCAGTGGATCCTTCGCCAATATCTTGTGGCTTTCTATTTAGTAAAACTGTTCTAACATTCCCTAGCACTACTACATACTATACAGAATCCATATTTTTTCTATTATATCTCAACGACGTCATTTTTGGAGGCAGGTGGTACCTAGAAGATAAAAATCCGTTTCTACGAATCTACAAACTGGAAGCAATTTGTATGTGTCGCTCTTTCCACAAGTGTTGAAATACCCAGTCCGGGGATAATGGTCATTAGGAAACAAAGTGGCGAGAAAAATACGTGTCGGGTAATCGCCATTTTTCTCCATTTGCTAAATGCCACACTTTCCCCGGTGCGAAGGAAGATATAAAAGTCTATATTTCCTCATCGACCGCTAATAGCTTGCAAAAAACGTCGGAAACGAGCGAAATTTATGTCCGCAATACATCACTGCCGACCTTTCTCGCGCCATTACTATGTAGTTCACGCTGTGTCGCCATTTATTGTCCTCCGAGCTTATTCCACGGGCAATAGTTTCGTTTTCGTTGGTATTTTGCGGTTGTAGGTTACTTTGAATATTACTATTTACTGCGCGATATAGCGTGGCTTGTTTGATCTTTGTTTCCCTAACATTATGGCACTTTGAGCATTAACTCGTGACCTCGACAACGCCGCATTGAGATTGAACTGCTCCGATTTGAATGTGCAAAATCAATCGAGACGTAGACATGCCGGTAAATTGCTATGTATGTCGTATACTTTGTATGATTAGGTAATCTCTAAGACATACAGATCAGCAGTATATTATACCAATGTTTTGTAGTCAAACATTCCCCTTGTATTTCACAACTCGAATTGTTTTGATGATTTAAATTTTATTCAAGATTTAAAATAATTACTCGTCCATAGTGCGTAATTGCTTCTTCGTAACGTAAATAAGACAGACACTGTGTTATTATCACGTGCCGTCCAATGTGAACGAATTCACTGTCCTAAGCCGAAAGAATTTCACAGAAACGCTTCTGGTTTGTGTCGAGCGAATTACTGTCTGCTACAAATTAGCAAAGATGGCGGGTAATGTATGGACGGAACAACTTGTTTCGACGTTGTTCAGCCTCTGGGGAAGTTTGTGACATTCTGTAGTATAGCCCTATTTGTATCGACGACGGACCAGATATACAAGTAATGAATAATTATATAGTACTTGGATAATTCGTTTTAATGCTGTGATTGTGGATTGAAACTTTAGCAAATTAATTAATGGAGCTGCAGATTAAGTATAACATGTTGACTTTGCTTGCTCTTGCTATTAAGCTGTGCCTTCTTTATTGTTACTGGAATATTTTCACCCCTTCATGATCTTTAGTGCTTTGGCGACTTCGACGAAAAGATACATAGTCATAAGTAATTGGTAATCGTCAATAACGCGGAATATAAACAGATATAGCATATGTCTCAAAAAGGCGATAGGATTGGCTTATAGCCTTTTTTTGGACTGTAAACGATTTGCCTAATTACTCTCTCGGTGCTACCTTACCAAAAAAGTACTTGAAGAACAAAGTTACAATGATGTTCGTAAGATACTCGCGGCGACTTGTACAGTTTATAAGCCTGACCGAACCATCCGTTCCAGAACCCACTTGAAACATTGGGAAGACCCTTTCAGAGGATTAAAGCATGTTATCCAATAGGCGGTGTGTTGGTCGGCCGCCAGGCGCGCGCCCCCGCCAGTGCATGCCTGACCCATTGTCGTCCTAATTGCCGGGTGCCCTTTCCGATGAATGAATCACACACTGGATCGGTTCCCTGTTCTATTTCTATTCTAATCTATTTCATCGGACGAGTAAGCGTATGCTAATTGGGACTCGCCAGAAATAGGAGGTTCTGTGAAACGGCTGTGCAGTCTCGGACGGGCAATGCAGCTCGGAGAATGCACGCTAACCGCCGCTGACAAGGGACGGAACCGAATGTAAAAGGCTCGGAATCGCAAATGAATTTGCATATTCCCCTGGAACCGCGCCAACGTGTTTGTCGCAATTTATTAGTTTCGGCGCGCGTGTACCGACAGAACATCGCCTTAAGTTCCATATTTATAAAAACAAACGTCCTCAATGTTATGCAGTCGTTACCTGAAATTGTAGGATGTTATTAAAGCGACGAGGAACGTGTCGTCGAGAACTCGCGCATAAACTAGGCTGGCGTCGTAATGCGAACAATTACCCCGCGCTCTCAAATTCATGATTGCAGCTTCTTCCGCATGTTTCTCTCCTCTCGCCTATTCTATTGTTGTATAAAAGCAGTGATAAAACGTGCGCGGTATGTAAAATTGTCGCACGTGGGATATTACTATGATTTCTTTTTTCCATGGGGAATGTTGATTCTTTATTCTAGTTGCGTGGTTGGAGTGAGCAATTGCCGGCATCACGTTGCTCATGGGATGTGTCGCTAAACAGCGCTGACGCCATGCCGAGTCACGCGCAAGGACGCGTTGTAAGACTTCGCACGACAATATTGTGTTAAGAATGCCTAAATTTGACGCACGGCCTTACTTGCCAACTAGGCTGACTACTGTCGCAATACTTCTGCTGGTGTTTTTACAAGATTAGTTTAATATCATTACATTTAGTTTTGCGAGTTGGAGTGCGCGTCATATTTTATATGTAGTTACTAACTAAATATGTAACTATTAAAATGTTATCAATAAAGATGGTGCCGAATCAGCCCAATCATGTAACTAACATATTCTTTTTCAAGAAATTCCTCTGGATCTTAATGCCTCTGAGAAAAACACAACCACTGATTCATACTGTTTTTCTATTTACCGCAAACTACTACATAAATAATTGTAAATTGTGCAAAATTAACGGTAATGTTCAGGAAATTGCTCTAATATATCAGGAACGTTGTTGTTGGAACACAGATATCGCCCTCGTTAGTCGTTCACGCTGCACAAACAAAACCTTTACTCATCGCGGCCCTGTAAATTGCCGTTGAATTATGTATGTTTCCATTCGATAAGACAATGGCGTGCTTCGTTCATCTCCGCTTTTAGCCGTGCCCGCCCGCGGTGCGCTCGCTCGACTGCGCTCGGCTAAAACTGTTGCCGCGAATTATCCCCAAACGGCGTGTTTACACACCTCACACCACCCTTCGGATTGGCGATTTGATTGCATCGCCCCTCGCCTGATTGCGATTCCGGTCGACTTTCCGACAGCCGATCGAATCGGCGAAACGTTATCATCATTATGATATCAATCACATCGCAGCGATCGCTGTAATTATTCGAACATTTCCTGTACCACTGAAAAACAAATTATTCGGACGGAAACTGATATTTAATTCGTCGTAAAATATTCTTACACCAGAGAGAATTCCGCAATGAAAACATTTATATCTTGGTAAATGAAGCAAAGTCGTAGAAAGAAATCGTTTTATAGTAATAAAATAATTACGTCAACTCAATCTCGAAGTTAAGCTAGCAACAATCGGGTGTGCGTGTGTCGATTCAGCCGTCAGGAAATTACGAAACTCATGTATTGAATGACTAGCAAAACAGTTAATAACCAAAAATTTACGGTTTATTAAAAGCTGAGTACAAACACCTAACTTCAGCATTGATTGCCTTGGAGTACGTTTTCGGAAGTCATCAGATGATAGCGGACGGCGTCTCGTTTCATCCTTTCATCGGCAAATGAAGACCCGAGAATGCAGTAGTGTTTGCGGTGAGGGCGACGCCGAGCCAAGGCTGGTATCGATCGCGGCTCGGGTTACAGACATGCCGGAAGCGTGATATGCCGGCTCGTCCCGGCTCTCGCCCCGAGCCCCGGGTACTGGGATTACGGAATGTCAGCCCGCCCGAGGGCGCAGCCTCTTAATGCCGCATCGGATTGCATAGTTGGATTTTGAGGTATACAGTTACATCGAACACCGTTCTAGTTTTAGTTATAAAACTTGTCACTGAACGGAAATACACTAGCATTATTGGTAACTGACAATCCCATCCGATTAGAAAGATCATTATTCGGTGATCACGTTCAGCAGCCGAACGTGATCTTCGGCAGGTGGAATGATGACTATTATTCTAAAGCGCTTAATAAATACGTCGTGAATACCACAAAGCGCAGTTATTAATGCAGTTTACGAGTCTGATTCACTGCAATCGAAAATGCTATTAAGAGATAACTAATGGTCAATCAATTGCAGTGTGAAGTCGAGATAGCATCGTTAAACTGGCTTGAATTATTTTCGAGTAACGCAGTCGGACGGATATGACATGCGCTATTAAAGTGGTTAAAAAACAGCTCATGTTTAAATTGCCCCGCTGACATCTGAGACAGAGGCTCCCGTGCTCGGCCCGTCTTCTGCCAATTAAAACAAGTCGTGATGATGAATGAGGTTACGCGATGACATGTTTACATAGGCGGCGTCTCGTCGACTACTCTGTTTGTATATGGGAACACTGCAAAAACAACAAATAGGTCGATCTCATGTAGGGTTATCAAGTTGTCCGATTACTTTAACATGAGATATTCTTGTATTGTACACAATATGTGTTAATTTCCTTTTTAATAAAGAAATTCGGACGGTTAAATGATTCAATATCTCACTCAATAATAAACTGTCAGTCCATCAATCCAAAACGTGAATGTCTGCAAATATGTAATTCAGTAATCTCATGATGTGGCGATATATCTTTGATGGATGTATTGTTGGCTGTCAGCCCTGGGCGGGAGCGGCGCCGGGCGGGTTCAAGGAGATTCGCCCCATTGTTGCTCCCACGTACGAGCTCGCATCGCTCTGTCACGCTTCGCCTCGCCCCCACTAGTCACAATGGACCCATAAACTTAACCGATGACGAAAGGACATCCCCTACCTCGACGTGTCTCGAAACTGCTTTGCTCTGCACGCGTTTTAAATTATTTATTTTTCTGTCACAATTAGTTCTTTTGAGACAAAAGTATTAAAATAACATTTATCGCGCTTGAATCTGGCAAATATCTTCGATCATTACTTTCTCGATTATGCAAATCGTTTATGCAGATATAGAGAACTGATAAATCTTACACGTAAACCCATCCAATTACCGCATCCTAATTGATAAGATAAAATACATTTTATTAAACAATTATTTATTTATTTTTTATGAAAAAACTGTAAAAATCGACTTGAAACAACTAAATTAAATCTATAGAAACTTTCAGTTATTGAATTGAAAAAAAAAATACAGATCTTCACGTAAATGCGAAAGCGCCTTAGCACAATAGAACGATCAATCATGGATGCATCTAGAAAAGTGTCCTAGATTCACTACCTACTCACTCACGCAAATCTCTGCCAAGCTTTAGCATACTTTCTGATGTTATTACAACCAAGTTACTCGTTATTTCTCTTTACCATAATCGTATATTTGCATTGAAAAAGTTTAACATAATGTACCTGAAACTTTGATGTTTATAAAATGATCTAAAATTCATGTCATCTTTGCTCGAATGATGAAGTAAATTATCCGAAATCACTATTAGTTGCATTTGTAGACGTGGATTAAACCGGGCACCAAGACGTCTGCCAGACCATCCGGCCCCAGCAGTGTCTCCACAGCTCTTCAGTCAGCGCTCCCGTCATTCCTCGCGCGCGATCAAAGCCACGGCCCAGGTGCCTGCAGCGGCCTGCATTCTCAGCTGTATTTATAGCGCCTCGGAAAGGTTGCCGACGGAATTAGACGGACCAAACTTAACTCGCACTTATTTTTGCAACGGGTCGCTGGGCGCGTACCGACGTTCACTCACCCCCCGTCAGATGCAATGCCGCTCAATCATTGCCTCACTTTTGATTGACGTGATTCGGCATCATTTTGACCAATCGACAGATGCTGTGTTGCTTTATGTGAAAACCAGATACGCTCAATTATGTGATTGAAAGCATACAGACTTTATTTTAATGTTGGCTTTTAAGTTTAATCGAACTGTACAGATAATGACGTCAAACAATTCATTGGTTTGAAAGAAAATCTAGAGAAGTTAAATAAATTGCATAAAGATGTTTGACATCGTTTACGCTACGAGTAGTTTGAAATCGCAATATTTAATGTAACCTAATGTAAGTACATAAGGTAATAATAAGTAACATTAAATGTGCTAGAAAATTAACAAGTGAAGGTCATATTTTATTATATTTATTTATGGCCTATAATAATCTGATTAAACTTTATGGCCCACAAAAGTTACAAATAAGTACTCGTTAAATATAATAATTCAAATCACCTAGTTGGTTTTTACGTAACCGCCCAATATTCGTGGGCCCTTTAGTTTTACTGCTGTGTGAAATATTATACCACATCGAAGGAAAATGGTAATGTCGTGTTAGGTTTTGATGGCTTTGTTTGCTCGACATTATAATGTGCTATAAATATCGCGGTAATAACCTATAAAGCTTATCGCGTTCAAAATCCCGCTACACATCATTATATTAGGATTTTAGGACTTGTGAATATGTACATTCGCTTGCCATTACTTTCACTTTACTACAGTTTGGTTAAAATTGATGGATCAAGTATCATCGCGTAAACATGGTAACGTGTACGTAGGTATAGTTGATTGTTTTCTGCAAGGAAAATTAAATATGGTAAAGATTTTAAAGAATTTTACATGTTTTTTGTCATAGCGGAGAAATGCTTGGAAAAATACTATTTGAATGAAAAAATAAGAGAAGAATACATACTACGTCAAACGATCACAGCGTTATACAGTCATTAGTCAAAAGTACATTTCTCCTAACATTACTTGCAGTAAAAAGCCAATATTGTGTGTGAAACTGTTGCTGTCAGTGCGGATATTACAAGGCGCATAAGTCTGTCGCGCGTGCGCGTGCGCGCTGAGATGTGGCTGCTACGCGCACAAGCGTCAGTGTCACCTCATCACTCGCGCGTTTACAGATTCACTAACGGCTTGTTGGTGCTGTTTTATTGGCTTCGAGCGCGAAACGTGTTGAATCATCTATTGGGCCATTGCGGCGGTGAAATATCCGATTCGTATCCTCATAATTAGCAAAATGCCATTCATATGAAAACCCCTTTACTGTTATGTGGGCAGCATAATCCAAACATTAAAAAACGTGAGAAAAAAAATGAGCCAACATAACCAAACAAAAATCCATATGGCTTGTTTACTCGGAAGCATGTTAAATGTGTGCTAAATATCAAGCTGAGTAATCAGTCTGCCGTGATTTATTCCCTAACAATAATAAGTGACGTTATTGTCTTAGAATCGTGGAATCTTATGGGTACACTTGCGATCAGTGAATTATGGCACTCAAAAATTACTAGCGTGTTTTGAAATACGACCCACACAGTAATTTCAGTAAATGCAATTAATGTCTATTCAGAATGATACAATGACACAATTTAGAAATTGTGTGTCATTATCATCGTTTTGCTTTAGTACAGGCGATAAATTTCAAAATATGTATATACGTATTCTTTTCATGAGTAAATAGGAAAACATTTTTACAAATGAAGCTTTTTTCAAATGTAGATTTCGTAGTTCGTTGGAAGAAGCATTCGATTGGCTTTAGTTAATTTCCCGCAAGTGTAGGTAGGTACTTGATCGACGAAGCAAAACAAACGGCCGATCACGAGCCGGGTGTGTGTGTTTTATGGGACTTTTACGTTAACTACCATAAATCCTTCACCTACGGACAGATTCATGATCTGCTACTTATTTCTGAATGATACTACATAATTAATTATTATTATCTCAATTCTGTTTAAAATTCACATCAAAATAAACTATGCAATAGGTACCTATACAATATTGTTGTATTTTTCCTGTCGATATCGTTATAAATAGTATAAAATATACTATTTATGTGTTATAAACCCCGTTGTTAAACCAAACACCATATTTGGTACGTAGGTAAAGTCCGATAATTTTTCCTGTTACGCATGTATGTTTGAATATATCGAGTTTATTGATAATATTTTGTGCACTAATTGCACAAAATATTATCAATAAACTCTATATAGCTTGTCAAACGTGTATTTAAATTTAACTGTCTGTGGTTTACGTAAGCGATATAATAACCGTTACAGTCAATCTGTAATCGGTAAGATTTTAGTCTAAAGTATTATAAAATTATTATTTTCTGTTACACTCAATTGTCCATCTTGCAGGCTATGTGCTGCAATACCCTGTGAAACTAAGTCGAATTATTTTCCGTCTGTTATGATAAGTTGGAGTACATTTAAGTAACGTGCATCGTTTTGATGTTTCCAGGCAACGGCACGATAGACTTCCCCGAGTTCCTCACGATGATGGCGCGCAAGATGAAGGACACGGACAGCGAGGAGGAGATCCGCGAGGCGTTCCGCGTGTTCGACAAGGACGGCAACGGGTTCATATCCGCCGCCGAGCTGCGCCACGTCATGACCAACCTCGGCGAGAAGCTCACCGACGAGGAGGTCGACGAGATGATCCGCGAGGCCGACATCGACGGCGACGGACAGGTCAATTACGAGGGTGAGTACCGCCGTTGCGGCTGCCACTGGCAATCTTCTTAGACTTTACTAGCGCATTCGACTAAGTTTACATGCAAAAAAAGTTGCTGCCTTGAGGCACTCCGGAAATTATCTTTAAGACAAGCGCTTTTTTTAAACTTAACAATAGCAATCTTAAAGCTTGCCAGGCATTGAAACCCAAAGGATTGACGGCATTGCAATTTAGATAGAAGCTAAAACAAGGTCGCAAACATAATATCGTGTAGGTTGCTTGCATACCTCAGTCGTTACTGCTAATTGTATGAACCGGGCAAACAAGGAGTGCTACAAAATATTTTGTTAGCATCGATCATATCGATACCTTAAATCTCAAATGGCGTAACCACCAAAACACAACTTTTCAGGGGAGCAAAAAAACAAAAAAAAAATGTTTGTTTAAATTATAACTTTATATATTTTAATACTATAAAAATGTTTTATACATCAAATTTCTTAGAATTTTAAGATGAAGGCTTCAGTTAGAACTATTTGCACCTAAATCTTATATTTAAAAAAATAGAAGTCTGTTACGACTTCTGAAAATATGACAAAAAGGCGTTTACGCCCTATAAAAAACACGTTTTTTTTTGAGATTAAGGTCGTATCTCCCATTAAATTCATAAAAAAATACAAAATAAGGGGTATTTTCTACTTCTTTTATTGAATTAGGTACATTAAACGGGTAAGAGGATTTTAGGAAATAAAATAAAATCTAAAAAAGCCAAGGCCGAGAGAATAAGAAGGCCTAATTCGATTAAGCAGTGTAGTAGTAGAAAAACGACCCTTATTCTTAGCAACAATGATTTCTACTTATATTATTATTAATATAATATTTACGTAATAATCAACTTTAAAACTCAATTTAAGTCCTAATGGAGTTAGAAAAGATTATAAAAATTGTATTAATTTAAGAATCAATGAATCAAGTAGCTACGTTCGAAAAGTAAGAGATTTTAGAAAGCCTTAATTTAAAAAAAATCGTGTTTTTTATAGGGTGTAAACGCCTTTCAATAAAAAAAATTGTGTGTGGTGTAAACGCCAAAACCGAAAAATGATGTCCCTTACCCCCTTGTGTTTTTACTTTTTTTTTCACTTTACAATAATTTCTAAGGGCGTAACCACCAAATAAAGTTGGCTATGTGTGATACGCCATATTAATGTATTAAAATATCTCGTTACGCCCTGACGTTGTTCATGCATTAAATTTATAGCTGCTTACGACCTCTTTACCTTATAAAAAGTGTTCAAATCTATAAAAAACATCGGGTCGTAATGACCATTTTTTTGCGAATTTGAGGATTTTAAATATATAGATCGATAGAGAAAAAAAAACTGAATAAAACTGCATTCAAAAGTCATTTTGACCAATTTGGCGCTTACGCCATTTGAGATTTAAGGTATCGAATATTCGTGAAAAGACTCGTGTACATTATGATCTGACAAGGCCGTAACGTTAAAAGAATCTAAAATCTTATATCAAGATAACACAATGGTGTTAACTAATTGTGCGACTGACGTAGAAATTATCAGTTTCTTTGTTTTCGAGACAAAGTAAATAAATTCAATGTCAAGTAAGAAACTTGAAACGTTTCTTATACAAAAACGACAGTTTTTCTGTGGCCTTCCATTCCTACAATTAGCTCGTCCGACACATTGACATTGTTTCTATGAAGTTATTGTTACCACTTTGTAAGCAATCTGCCTTCACATGCATTACAATGACTCTGGGTAATAAGCGATGTGGACAAAGAGTCTTCCTTTGTATACTCCCTCGTTTCCGTTCAAACGACTCTCTCCGACACGAAAGGGAATAATTAATCGACTTAGGAGAAATAATGTTTACTGTTGATTAGAACAGCTATACTAGTATCTAATCGCTTTTATTATTTACTAGATAAAATAATACGTTTATAGTTTATGATACCACCCTCTCGAGTAAATACGTCCCGTCCCGAGCGGCTCTCGCGCGCGTCGCTGTGATTTGCTTACGTCCACAAGATTCACGATTGTGTTTTTCGCTTTCAGTTAGCGCTAGCATCGCGGTACAAAGTTTATCTTACACTTGATTTAAGACAATTACAAATTCCTCAGGAATGAGCTTTTATTTTATACAACGGCAGTTTCGGATATTCGTTTTGAAATCAACGCATCATCTCCACTCTTGTAAATTGAAGTCATGTAGCTAAATTCGATATGGTTTAGAATAGAAATTGCCTGCAAAGTTAATGTTGCGTAGTAACTTGTAATTTTGGAATCGATATGAAACACGATGAAGTTGTTAGTAGATAAGCCGTACTGTTGAAGTTGTCCTCGAGCAGTAGTCGTTGCCGCCCTCGCCCTCGCTTGGCGACGCTTGCCGCCGCTGCGCGCATGCACGTTGCCGCGGCGCCTCGCGACCCCGCCGCCTCCGTACCGTTCACCACTTCACGATACTTAAAATGTAAAGCCTTTTGACTGCGGTTCCCATGCTGTAGTAATATCACCCTCCGCTTGCCATCAGACGAGATAAAAATGTTAAATGTTTATCATCCAACACTCATATCACGAATAAATAAATTTTTCCAGTCACATGTTAGTAAAAAGAAGATAGATCTTCAGTAAATTAAGTAAATGTTATTCGTGTTCAAATATTAGCAGATTGTTGTCAGATGATGATCTCATTATTTTTGATAATTAGTCATATTCCGACACTTGTGAACGTGAACGATATGGCGGCGTGTACCGATCCTCTGTTGGCTAGCCTGTACATTCGGCCATTAACACTGCTCCGTAATGTTATAACGTTAACCAGATTATGTGTTATGACGTGATGGTGTCCGAGTGTATGGGTAGGTTCATTAACGTTTCAATGGAAAACATTGTGCAAACTTCGCCAAAAATTATGCTTGCGAAAATTCCTGCAACCATTTTACAAGTGTTTTTGTTTCGTAACGATCATTTGCATCTCAGCACAAACCCAACAGCACCCGTCAACTCATTTCTCTGCCGACCTATTTTACTCGCTTGCTAAGTTAATTAGCCGGTTAATTTAATGAAGCCGTATACAACGATTTAATATTTCGAAAATGTTTCTCGACAAACAGAACAACTACTTACAAATTTAAAAATGGGAATTTATGACACTTACTTCGTGACTAGTAATGATGAATTCGACGTCCGCGGTTGGTCGAATAGCAGGAAAGTTTGCGAATGGTTTCCAGTGAAGCGGCGGACAACCGGACTGTATACTGTG
Source organism: Nomophila noctuella (assembly GCA_958496325.1). Classification (NCBI taxonomy): domain Eukaryota; kingdom Metazoa; phylum Arthropoda; class Insecta; order Lepidoptera; family Crambidae; genus Nomophila; species Nomophila noctuella. Next base: position 460,124 of record OY292493.1, read on the forward strand.
TTACCCGACCGGCGTTCTCTCTCTTGCAGACTTCCATGCACTCGCCCAAATCATATTCGCTCGCGGCGACGGAAGCCGTTAGCGCACGGCTCGCCTCGCTTGTGATATTAGTCTCGTAACTAACCATAAGAAAAGACTCTACGATAACGCTGTGATCTCGAAACGATTTCCCCTGGTAGTGTGTAGCAATGAGCTCAACGGCCTACGTCGACTCCGGTGCGACTATAGGTACATGCCAGTGTTAATCTGAATGGTTTGCTGCTCGTTATTAACTGTTCCTTGATATGTTAGCCGCTCCCGCCTCCCGCGTCCCCGCCCCGCCCGCTCACATCTCGTTGGGATCTCACCACCTGACTCTTCGACTGTGTCTCTGTACTCACCTGACGACGGATCGTCTGCAATTGTGTCGACCGGACGGTTCGACAGAATTGCACTCGTCCGCTTCACAGGATATACGTACCTGTAGATTGGTGCATGTGTCTAATGTTTGTATAGATTTCTAGTAGAAATACCACCTGGTGATTCCCGTAGCCCCGGCGCGGTGAACGAGCAGCAAACGTGGCGCGGACCGGTCCGCCCGTCCGTCCGTAGGCGCGCCCGCGACACTCGCACATTCACAGCACCGGTACAGGCCTCGAGCCAACCTAGAACCTTGCGTCCGCGACTGTTGCCAATATCCGGAGGGTGGTATTTCACGTAATCCCCTGTAGTGGCATGACGGGTACACACTTCTTACGGTTTATTTATGTTGTTCGTCGTTTCCATCGAGTACATGCCTTGCGCTTTGTATATTTTCCTTGTATATTTGCGGGGGCATGTGCTCGGTGCTCCTGTCGATTTATTTGTTATGGTAATAATATAGTTGGTCACGTGTCTAATAGCGGTTATTACATTGATTAATGCATCTCTTTCTGTCGGATACTTTTCGTTGTGTTTTAATATATTTGTGTTAACATTATATCTTAGCGATGCTCCTACGCTCGGATTGCCCGGCAGTATCACTAATGGTCCGTTCTTTCTGTTTCAGAATTCGTCACCATGATGACGTCGAAGTGAGCCGCCGGCTAGTGTGTGTGTAAAAAGCAGAGAATTTAAATATACATTTTGTTTCATGACACACAATATTACCATCGTATTGGACCTGCATTTCTCTAGTGTTTGCGATATAAATTACTATTGTCATCGTTTCAGTTTATGATGTAACGTACGTACGAGGGGCGGGGCGGCCGCGGCTAGCTCGGCCCGCCGCGGCCGCGACCTCCGCCTCTCATTTTTATTTAGATTTTAAAGTATTCCGTTAATTTTACTATGTAAGAAAAATTTTAACTGTAGCGGTACAAAGGGAAACGAATAGGTGTGCGTCGCAATGTGATGGTACAAGTCTCGGGTTCGTGTCGGCTCATATTGTATTTGTGTATATTCCGGCGGCCGCGCGGCCGCGCATTATGTATGTGTGCGTGCGTGTCTGTCTTGCGTCGCGCCCTAGTGTATGCGGTGCTAGCGTCCGCACCTTTCCGATACATTTTAATGTAAATTTTTTTCAAGTATGAGATATTTATAAAGTACGTGAAGATTAAAAATTTAAAAAATCCCAAAAAAATATACTGTCCCGTAAGTGATGCGGCCAGTCTCCGGCCGCCGCCTGTACATTGATGGTCATAATAAATGTTTAACTACTAACTCAGTAAACGAATAAATTAGATTTATCGGTACTGCATTAATTGTATTGTATCTGTAAATGACTTGATAAATATTATATTTCTATTGTTGGTGAAACTAATTCTATCGAAATGGAAAGTAATCCGCTCTGTTATTCTCTTACCACATTTGATTCATTCTGTTATTAAATTTTACAAAAGACATACTGAAAATAAATGTTTCTTCATTTTTAGGTCAATAAGCATCGGTGTTTCATTTCGCCCCCGTTGTGTTGGATCGCTTTGGTTCACCACTAACCGCGCCCCCACCTCCCCGCTCCCCGCCTCCCCGCAGCCGTGACACGCGCGCCCTCTCTCTCCCACTTACAGTCGTTCACATCTTTGCTTCTTAAATTAATTAGTTAGGTTAGTACTTAATAAATTATAATGCTAATGTTTATGTTAAGTATGTATATTTGGTATGTCAACAATTATAAATATAAATCTATACAATTACTGTCTTCAGAGATTTTTTTATGTTTTTCTTTTTATAAAACTACCTGTACTACCCGTTTCTTTAACATGAATAACATTCATAGAAGCCAAACAATTTAATCCAGGCTGAAAAAAGTACAATCACATGACATTGTATAATTTAATTTGATTTGGTTTTACGTTTTCTTTAACATTCGTTTGGGTTGGGCCTTACCTTACAATGGCTAATTTAAAAAAAAGTTACGAAAATGTTGTTTTTGTTTCTTAGTTACATTACGTTTTCAAACTTTCTGCTGCAAACAATAATAAGATCATTAGCCACATTATGAGTCGGCCCAAACGATAACAACTCTTGTGCAGGATAGCAGACGGTGCTTCAAATTCCTATTGTGATGGAGCGCATCTGTGGCGCCACTGAGCTATATGGATGTTTCTGAATGTATATTTTCGCTAGATGGATAGCGTCACGTTAACAAGGCCCAAATATGCTGTGATTGGTATCATTCTCTGGGAGATGTTAAAGTTTATAATGATCGCATAAGTTGGACCTATGTTTATGGTACGCCATCTAGTGGAAATAATATTCAGAAATATTTCCCACTGCCATACAGGCTGCACACTAATCATAAAATTCGGGGTCGCTGGTCTATTTCCATGAATTTTTTGTAAACTAGAGGCAAGAATGAAGAAGTGGTAGAAAGCGCCACAGTGACATTCCGAATCTCCTTGTGTCGTGCCGCCAAGTTAAGTGCACAGAGGGCGCTTCATCACACCGTCTAGATGGGACATTGGGTTTAGGAAAATTACACGTATTTTACTTTTTCTTCCTAACATTAGATACAATATATTTGAGGAAATGACGTCGGTGATTGGAGGTCTTAACGACGTAGGTGGAGACATCAGCGGGAGACGATAACCAGCCTTAGTATGTCGTCAGTATGAGTTGTAATCGGCAAGCGAGATTAATAAAATATATAATATGACTGAGGAAATGATGTCGGTGATCAGAAGCTTATTTAGGTGAGGTCATCAACGGGAGACTAACCACAGCCTATGCACTCCTCCAACATAGCCTGCCTGGGTGGGTGTGGACTCTGCGGATTTTTCCACTTTGCCCCACCAAGGCGCCCACCGGTAGGGCAGATTCGATCGCTTCAAAATTTGCAGTGGAATATGCCCTACTGAAACCCACTTACACTCTTTGCTGACCTTAGTGCATAAATTGATTCAGTGGCGTATATTCCACTGCCAATTTTGAAGCAGTGGAATCTGCCCTACTAGTGGGGCGCCTGGGGGCAAAGTGGAATAATAAGAATCTGCCAGTGAGACTGTCACGCCTTAGCCTTAGGCTTGTCTGTGTCGTGCTGGCGGCAGGAGCGGGCCAGGTCCTGCAAGGCTCGCGCCAGCGTGCGCGCGGGGCGGCCGGTCATGCGGCGCGCGCGCAGGTAGGGCGCCGCCGCGTGCGCCAGCTTGCCCACGCCAGTGATGTCCATGTGCAGCCACGGCCCGCACACGAAGTTCTGCAACGCGACACAGATACACTTAATCATCTGTAATATAAAAATGAATCGCAAAATGTGATGGTAAGCGCATAACTCAACACCGCCTGGACCAATTTGGCCAATTCTTTTTTAAAATGTTCGTTGATGTCCAAGGATGGTTCTTACGGCGGAAAAAATCGAATAATTGCCGGGAAAACCCTAAAAACAGCCCTGCCAGATTACAATTTTTTTCGACAGGACGAAGTCTGTCGGGTCAGCTTGTTTATAATATATAACTAGTTTATTCCCTCGGCTTTGCCCGCGTTGTCAAAATTCGTGTGGAAACATTTAATTGGGATAAAAAGTATCCTCCTATCACCTATGTAAGTCCAGCCTTTACTCTGCCTGTATACCAAATTTTATAAAAATCCGTTCAGTAGTTTCAGCGTGATTGACGAACAAACTTTCACATATTTTTATTATTAGTATGAAATATGATTGCATGCTACATTGAACTCAAAGTATTATAAATGTGTACAGTTACACTGATCTGGGGTATTACAATTTAGCGCCCCTGTAAGGGCGTTGCACACTTGACAGGGCTAACAATGAAGGTATTCGCAAATGATAAATCCGACAAATGGCAGTAGATAGGCGTAGGGTCTAACAGATAGACCCTCAAAATTTACTAATCACATACCAGTTAGACTCTAACTGGTATAGTGGAGTCAATGAAGCATTTGACTCGAAAGTCCTCAAGAACAGCTCCGATTTCGATGATTTTTTTTTGTTTATTTTGTTTTTTTTATATTATTTAAAATCAGAAACCTCTTAGAGCGGGGACGGAACTATTTATATTGTTTAAACAATATCAACGATATGGATATAAAAAAATAAGTTTGGTCTATATTTTTTTGTAGAAAAATCTCTATAATAATCTTATTGTAACAAATAGTTGTTACAAAAAGGTTTTTAACAATAATTTAATATTATTTTCGTCCGCGTTTATTTGGGTTTCATACAAACTTTCATCCCCCGTTTAATTCCTCTATGAGTGGAATTTACCAAAATCGTTCATGGGGAATACCTACGTCATAATAACTTGATGCATACAAAGTTTCAGCCCGATCGGCTCAAAATTGACAAAGTTTCATACAAACTTTCATCCTCTATTTTATCCCCTTAGGGGCTCAGAATACAGAATAAACCAGAAAGAGCTTTCAATCAAATTTCTATGGAGCGCGTTGTGTCCAAAACGTCTTTGCCCCCTTGCGTCACCCACCCGCGTAGTGATACCAGCGCTCGATGAAGTTACAGTTTTTAAGAAAAATATTAATTTCATGTACCTCGGTGCTGCTACAGTAATTTGAGAAAAACGATTGAACAATAACGTTTTTTCAAACAATTATTTCAAAAGTAACTAGGCTTGACCATCCAGTTTGTATAAATGCATCTAATTATTAAATTTATTTTGAAACTTTGTTTGTTTGGATGTTTGTCTGTCAATTACGCTGAAACTACTGGACGGATTTTAATGAAATTGAAATTGTGTGCTGGTGGGGTATGGGGTGACTTGGGTGATAAGCTACTTTTTATCCAGATTAAAAATGCTCCCATGGAATAAACCAAAATCCACGCGAATGAAGTAAAAGGATATTGGAAAAAAAATGAGAAAGTTTTTAAAGTATATTTCGTTTGAATATATTTAGCAACAATATAATATGATACGCCTACATATATAAAATATACTATACATCAGTCGAAAGTGGATAAATATAAAGCACATGTTCAGAATTATTTAAAAACAAAATGTGACAGAAAAACCAAATCTAAAACCTTTTTTTTTCCACATATGATATTATGTTGTGACAACACTTACAAATGGTATGTGTTTTTTAGGCAAATATAGAAAATTTATTGAAATAAGTCCTGTAAAACTTTGGGTAATTTGTGGCAACACGCACAAAAGGTACACATAATTTTCATGACAGTTAAATTACGAAAAATAAAATTCAATATTTTAATAGAATGGACTGCAAATGTGATAATTACAGATGAACCGTAATCCCAACATTTTTTTTCGTAAACCCGGTAGCACTTTTGCAAGTGGGAACGACAGAGGACGGCATAATTATTAAAAAACTAACAGCTGCGATCAGATGTCAACAGTGCGGGCGTCGGCCATTGACTAACTGACAATTTAGTCGACCACACCTATTAGGTGTACTGCGAACATCTTCAGACATGAGCGCGTTGACGGTTTCTGGTTTATTCTGTATTCTGAGCTTAGGGGTGGAATTTATCAAAATGATTTCTTAGGCGATGCTCACATCAGAATAACTTTATGTATGCAAAGTTTCAGCTCGATTGGTTTAAAATTGACAAAGTTTCATACAAACGTTCATCCCCTATTTCACCCCCTTGGGGGTTGAATTGCTCACAATCCTTTCTTAGCGGATGCCTACGTCAAAATATCTACTTGCATACCAAATTTCAGCCCGATCCGTCCTGTGGTTTGGGCTGTGCGTTGATAGATCACTATGTCAGTCAGTCACCTTTGAGTTTTGTATATAGAAGATCGAGCTTTATTTTATATACATATATAGATTTGAGTTTTATATATATAGATTGTTTATAACATTAATTAATATATTTACAAGTTTTTAATGGATATTGTGTAGGAGAATTTTTTTTTGTGTATAAACTATATCGTAGATATTGTTTAAACAATATAAATAGTTCCGTCCCCGCTCTAAGAGGTTTCTGATTTTGAATAGTATAAAAAAACCAATTTAACAAAAAAAAAATCATCGAAATCGGAGCTGTTCTTGAGGACTTTCGAATATTGCCTGTTTTATGTATTCATTGACTCCACTAGTATGTGATTAGTGAATTTTGACATGACATTGATAGATATGTCAAAATTCACCAATGACATAGCAGTTGAACCCAAAGATCTTGGTACTTCCAAAATCTTTGGTTGAACCTCACGGCTCACGCCTACATTACGCCATCTAGCGGATATTTCAATCCCAAACACCCTCATTATTTTATTGCATGCTTGATTGGGTACAAAGTGTTTTAAAATGTTACCACTGATTTTGGATATTGAATGTAGCGCCCTGTACGCCCTAAACGGTTCGCAGTCACTTGGAAGGGGCGTCGGTCGCTTAGTAGAGATGCAATAAGAAACAGAACCACCAAAAACATTATTTGAAAACAGTAAAAAAGGCTATAGACAAAACTTTTTTTGATCGACTTGACGTAACATTAGCTAGTTGTTAGATTTAAACCAATGAGGTGATAGGCAACGTATTTTGCAGCGAATGGCAGCGATCCTGCAAAATACTAGAAGAGAGAGAACGTACATTTGTATAGAACTCTTTCAATATTGTTAGTATGCAAAAAACACACTTTCAGAAGTGATTGTTCATGTGCAAATCTACACATTACACATTGAATTTTAAATAATGCAGTGTAGTACGTTCTAAAAATAAGCTGTTTCCCGAGTTCATTAATATAAATCCTTGCTGTACGTAAAATTCCGTACCAGAGGTCCCAACGGTAATAAACAAGTTTTATGTCACTCGACATTAACCTACCCATCTAACATAAAACTACCCGACTTTCAACGACCTCGTTGCAAAAACGTCCCCTTTTACTCCCAAGAGTCCCTTCTATCCCAAACACCCACTGAAGCCGCGTGTTATGTAAACGAAAGTTATGCAAATACATTTCTCCTCTCTTTATTTCCCGCTATGTACAAAAAGAGCGTAACAGTAAAAGTACCGTACTATGTAGTTTATCTTAAAGATGTTTATGAAGTGCAGTGTAATGAGTTCATAACTAGACACAAATTGTTAGGCATGTCGCAGATGTATTTTTATCAGGAAATCTGCTGGAGGCACAAAAATACATGGTAAGTTCTTCACCACGTTTTACAATTTTAATGTTTTTGTATTATGTATCCCGCTTGATGTTTAATGGTCAAGATGTTGCCTAAAACGCAAGAAGTCGCGAGTTCGATTTTATCATAAGTAAATTATTAACTTTATTTACCCTTAGGAAGGCAGCTCCGATACACGGCGTCGCTCGGCCCGAGCCCTTGTTCCTCAGGTCCACCGCCGGGTCATCTGGGGAGACATTTATGAATAAATTAAAAGTGTTAGCAATAAAGAAAGCCATAATCATGCTAAACATCGTTATAAAAATTGGTCACGGATTATTATTCACGAGGCTTTTATTTTTCGATCATTCTTACTAGTCCCTTGGCTAACTTCAATTTGATAAATAATATAAATAAATAATAAATAAATAAATATTTCACAACATCACATACATTGATCTGACCCCGTGTTAAGTAGCTTAAGCACTTGTGTTACAGACATCAGAATCAACAGTGGTATTACAAATATACTTAAATAGATACATATAACACCCAGACCAGGACAAACAGACATGTTCATGCACTCAAATGTTTGTCCTGTGCGGGGATCGAACCCGCGACCTCTTGCGTAATAGGCAACATCTTGACCATTACACCAAGCGGGTCGTCAAATCACCGAGAAAAAAAAGTATCACTAGTTCCATGGGAAACATGTCCACTGGAACCAGTGAGATGATCGTTATTTTTAATGAGGGTGACAAATACTCATTTACGTATCGATGGGCCGAATACGGCAGCTGTGCCGGGTCTTGGGGTTGAATCCCGGGTCGGACCATGTCCTAGTGGCGCTTCACCATTGCCGGGAAGACGACGAAGCCAGAGTCGGGTGGTTCTCTAGCTCATATGTAACATTCAGGAATCGAATAAGAAAAAGGTACGGAGAACTCGACAACATTTATAATAATTATGTCACACCATCAACTGTCCTTACCCAACTCTCAGATGAAGGAAGTAATTCGACAGTTATGCTATCTTTTTATCTCCTTATTACGAATCACGTGTGAGCAAGAGTCTTGCTGCAAGACAGCAGTCACATAGAGTACATGCGTGGCTTAACTGTCAAGTGGGATGTGGAAATTGATTATCGTAAAGTAAGGTGATTTTTTGGCGTGTTGGGAGCTACTCACTCACACGTGACCTAGGGAGCATCTATTTCATCGGAGACCTAACCCGACGCCACTGTGTCATATGCTTCTTCCTAGCGTTTATCCCGTTTCTATGCGTGATCCGCTTTGACCATGATCCAGGATTTGGCAAGTCTGGTTTATTACAGTGAAGCGACTGTCATCAGACCTTCGCAACCCAGAGAGGCGGACCAGACAGATTGGATCATGGTTACACATTCAGATCTAACTGAACTAAAGTCAGAAATCACTGAATGTGCAGGTTTCCTCACGGTGTTTTCCCTCACCGCCGAACTAACGGCACAAATCCACACGTAGATTTTCAAAATCCCGACGGGGGCCCGGATTCGAACCGCGAACCTCACGTATGTGATGCGCCGTCCGTACCACTAGGCCATCATCGCTCTCCACTGTGTCATACTGTCATTCCCGCTTGCAAGCTATATTCAGCTGGCGGTGTGTACCGGTGATCTGCCGCTGGTAGTAGGCCCAGAGCGGGAAGCGCCAGGGCCGGTCGCCGCTGTGGGCCCCCGCGCGCCGCAGCAGACGCCAGGCCGCGTCGTGGTTGCTGAAGCAGCCGAACGCGCCGCCGCCAGTCGCCAGCAGCACGCCGTCTGTGCACACACACATTATTCAATTCAATTCAATTCAAAATATTCTTTATTAACATAGGCTTCATAGAAGCACTTATTAATCGTCAAAAAAAATTACAAAATTATGACTCTACCACCGATTCGGAAAGCAGTTACTGCCGAGAAGAATCGGCAAGAAACTCGACATTAGCTACTATAGTCGGACCATTACAAACGTGAGAGCACAGTCATAAGTCATTTTTATCAGACCTCGCGCTCGCACTCCTAGTGTTTTGTGTAAAAATAAATAAAGGATTAGTCGATATGCAAAATAAATTGAGGTAATAAGGGCAAAGTTAAAGTTAATTAATTCAAAATATTGGGAAATATACTAGATGAACTGCCATACATTAAACCAAATAATGGAGGCTTCTTTGAGAAAGCAAATGTACCTACCGAGCTAAACCATCCGAACAAACGATCTAGGTATAACAAGTCACATAGCATTATCACATTCATATGATGTCTTGTCTTATGACTCTTTGTAATGGCCCAAGTATAGCCAGCTGACTATACTTGGGCCACATTATTATCGTCATAGTAGGTATGTAGTGTAAATTATTATCAGTAAATGATATGAAAAAGCGGGGATTGTGCTAAAGAATGTTCATTAGTTCCTTCTTATAGTACGGAAAAAAGTAAGTTAGTACTTTTCGAGGCAGACTCAGCTCGAAGAATCAAAATGTACGAGTTCAGATTACGGCATCCATTTTTCAAACGTTGTCCATAGGGTTTGTTTGAAATTATACAAGTAATTGTTAAAGTAAGAACATCGAGCAGAGATGCATTGATCCAACTTACGCGTGAGCGTGGCGACGTCGATTACGAGCGCGGGCTTGTGCGCGGCCTGACCGAACACCAGCGCGTCCGCCAGCATCAGCCGCCCTTCCATGTCCGTGTCCTCGATCTACAAACACATACAAACATGGTTAAAATAATTTCATTACTTTCTTTGCTCCTACAATGTTGGCAGACCCCTTTTTCCCAATGGACACTTGCTCAGAGAAAATAAGCGTAACAATAAATACTTACGTATAATAACAACGTTCCATGCAAAAAAACATTTCGGCTTTTCTTCCACCTTTGTCAAAATTGCTAAACATTCTGGAATCTATTTCATCTGTAAATACTTACGACTGACAACCGAAGTAGCTCAGTTATAAAAAAAATGAAATAGGTAAGTTACCTATAAATATGAATATAGTTAGTATTAGTGATGTGCCGGATGTTGCTATAATATACGGATCAGAAAACCGATATTTATTTTTAATTAATTTAAAAAATGATCTTATAACGATAGTTGATACTTTGCTCGCTGCAACGACACGCAGAACAATATTGTAATATTTATGGTAAAAGTACTCAGAATACATTTTAAGATTTTTTTTATTTACTCTATTTGAACTGCATCATAAATTGAAAATTAGTATTAAAAGATCAGTGTGAAAAGTAACGGATACAGATATTCTTGACATCACTAGTTCGTGCACGACGTCGCCCACCTTCATGCACTGCCCGCTCACCATGTTCTCGCACAGCGGGATGCACGCCACCACGTTCAGCGGCACCTGCGACATCACTAGTTCGTACCTGCACGGAGAGTCCGTTGAGCGCGTGCACGACGTCGCCCACCTTCATGCACTGCCCGCTCACCATGTTCTCGCACAGCGGGATGCACGCCACCACGTTCAGCGGCACCTGCGACATCACTAGTTCGTACCTGCACGGAGAGTCCGTTGAGCGCGTGCACGACGTCGCCCACCTTCATGCACTGCCCGCTCACCATGTTCTCGCACAGCGGGATGCACGCCACCACGTTCAGCGGCACCTGCGACATCACTAGTTCGTACCTGCACGGAGAGTCCGTTGAGCGCGTGCACGACGTCGCCCACCTTCATGCACTGCCCGCTCACCATGTTCTCGCACAGCGGGATGCACGCCACCACGTTCAGCGGCACCTGCGACATCACTAGTTCGTACCTGCACGGAGAGTCCGTTGAGCGCGTGCACGACGTCGCCCACCTTCATGCACTGCCCGCTCACCATGTTCTCGCACAGCGGGATGCACGCCACCACGTTCAGCGGCACCTGCGACATCACTAGTTCGTACCTGCACGGAGAGTCCGTTGAGCGCGTGCACGACGTCGCCCACCTTCATGCACTGCCCGCTCACCATGTTCTCGCACAGCGGGATGCACGCCACCACGTTCAGCGGCACCTGCGACATCACTAGTTCGTACCTGCACGGAGAGTCCGTTGAGCGCGTGCACGACGTCGCCCACCTTCATGCACTGCCCGCTCACCATGTTCTCGCACAGCGGGATGCACGCCACCACGTTCAGCGGCACCTGCGACATCACTAGTTCGTACCTGCACGGAGAGTCCGTTGAGCGCGTGCACGACGTCGCCCACCTTCATGCACTGCCCGCTCACCATGTTCTCGCACAGCGGGATGCACGCCACCACGTTCAGCGGCACCTGCGACATCACTAGTTCGTACCTGCACGGAGAGTCCGTTGAGCGCGTGCACGACGTCGCCCACCTTCATGCACTGCCCGCTCACCATGTTCTCGCACAGCGGGATGCACGCCACCACGTTCAGCGGCACCTGCGACATCACTAGTTCGTACCTGCACGGAGAGTCCGTTGAGCGCGTGCACGACGTCGCCCACCTTCATGCACTGCCCGCTCACCATGTTCTCGCACAGCGGGATGCACGCCACCACGTTCAGCGGCACCTGCGGACACACACACACATATTTAGGTAAGTATATGTTGCCGCCTTGTCTGCCGGTTTTTTTTCAGCAACAGTAAAAATGTCGTTACCTTATTTGGCTAAGTGCCAAAATATTGTAAATATTGCTAAGTAAGCAGGTATATGTTACTATGAATCATAGTATGTGATCAATGTTAAGGCGTAAGTATCATATCAGGCGGTCCGCAGACTTCATCAGCGCAGATTACCTATGTAGTATCATACAAATGTGCAAAACAAACAAAGTTTACATATTGTGACAATATAGAATTATCCAAAAAGTCCCAAAGGTCGACCCATTTAAAATGTGGTAAAGATCGGTTCATTTAAAACGCCATAAACATGGTTACAGACACATTTCTGAACACTTAGAATGCTTTGATATCATTGGTTCGCTTCCAAAGTTTCCATATGAAACCACAATATGGAAACTTTGTTTGTACCGATATCATTTGGTTGCGCCTATTTAATGAGTATCCTGTGTTGCACTATTTACCAGACGCTGACTGCACTACTCTAGACCAGTACCTACTACAGAGCCATCCTACAACAATAGTAATGTAGGATTTCACCTTGAGCGTGGCGATGGCCTGCAGCGCGGCTAGGAGCACGGCGGCGCCGGCCATGCTGCCGCGGTTCTCCGCCATCTCGTGCGCGCGCTTCAGGCACAGCCCGCCGCTACGCATACGTACACATTATACTTTCAATAACGTTTAGTTAAATAAAATTAATGAGATTTTATTTTTACGTAAAAACGTAGTAGGTACCCTACTTTTAGGCCTAATTATCTACGCTTCTAGAGATTTTAATGTTAGTCTGTATGAATGAGGAGCTCGAAGGCGCAGTGGTTAGCGCGTTCGGCCTACTATTGCTAGGTTAAGCAAATTTCGCAGAGAGTCATCGGAAACCATTCACCAGGAAAATTACATCTCGAGCTCCTCCGTGCCTCTGACGGCACATTAAACCGTTGGTCCTGCGCCTGATCTCTTTACCGTCGTGTCAGCAGAGTACCATTTATATAACTCCCAGCGGGCATGGCCCACTAGCGCCACCTAGCCTGTTGACCAGTATGCTCACGTACCTGTCGAAGGTGACCCCCTTGGCCACTAGCAGCACGGGCGGCGTGTCGTCCCGGGCGCCCCGGTAGCGGCAGTGCAGGAACACGGGGTCGCTGCAGGAGCCGCGCGCCACCGCCAGGAACAGCGGGCATGGCACACTAGCGCCACCTAGCCTGTTGACCAGTATGCTCACGTACCTGTCGAAGGTGACCCCCTTGGCCACTAGCAGCACGGGCGGCGTGTCGTCCCGGGCGCCCCGGTAGCGGCAGTGCAGGAACACGGGGTCGCTGCAGGAGCCGCGCGCCACCGCCAGGAACAGCGGGCATGGCACACTAGCGCCACCTAGCCTGTTGACCAGTATGCTCACGTACCTGTCGAAGGTGACCCCCTTGGCCACTAGCAGCACGGGCGGCGTGTCGTCCCGGGCGCCCCGGTAGCGGCAGTGCAGGAACACGGGGTCGCTGCAGGAGCCGCGCGCCACCGCCAGGAACAGCGGGCATGGCACACTAGCGCCACCTAGCCTGTTGACCAGTATGCTCACGTACCTGTCGAAGGTGACCCCCTTGGCCACTAGCAGCACGGGCGGCGTGTCGTCCCGGGCGCCCCGGTAGCGGCAGTGCAGGAACACGGGGTCGCTGCAGGAGCCGCGCGCCACCGCCAGGAACAGCGGGCATGGCACACTAGCGCCACCTAGCCTGTTGACCAGTATGCTCACGTACCTGTCGAAGGTGACCCCCTTGGCCACTAGCAGCACGGGCGGCGTGTCGTCCCGGGCGCCCCGGTAGCGGCAGTGCAGGAACACGGGGTCGCTGCAGGAGCCGCGCGCCACCGCCAGGAACAGCGGGCATGGCACACTAGCGCCACCTAGCCTGTTGACCAGTATGCTCACGTACCTGTCGAAGGTGACCCCCTTGGCCACTAGCAGCACGGGCGGCGTGTCGTCCCGGGCGCCCCGGTAGCGGCAGTGCAGGAACACGGGGTCGCTGCAGGAGCCGCGCGCCACCGCCAGGAACAGCGGGCATGGCACACTAGCGCCACCTAGCCTGTTGACCAGTATGCTCACGTACCTGTCGAAGGTGACCCCCTTGGCCACTAGCAGCACGGGCGGCGTGTCGTCCCGGGCGCCCCGGTAGCGGCAGTGCAGGAACACGGGGTCGCTGCAGGAGCCGCGCGCCACCGCCAGGAACAGCGGGCATGGCACACTAGCGCCACCTAGCCTGTTGACCAGTATGCTCACGTACCTGTCGAAGGTGACCCCCTTGGCCACTAGCAGCACGGGCGGCGTGTCGTCCCGGGCGCCCCGGTAGCGGCAGTGCAGGAACACGGGGTCGCTGCAGGAGCCGCGCGCCACCGCCAGGAACAGCGGGCATGGCACACTAGCGCCACCTAGCCTGTTGACCAGTATGCTCACGTACCTGTCGAAGGTGACCCCCTTGGCCACTAGCAGCACGGGCGGCGTGTCGTCCCGGGCGCCCCGGTAGCGGCAGTGCAGGAACACGGGGTCGCTGCAGGAGCCGCGCGCCACCGCCAGGAACAGCGGGCATGGCACACTAGCGCCACCTAGCCTGTTGACCAGTATGCTCACGTACCTGTCGAAGGTGACCCCCTTGGCCACTAGCAGCACGGGCGGCGTGTCGTCCCGGGCGCCCCGGTAGCGGCAGTGCAGGAACACGGGGTCGCTGCAGGAGCCGCGCGCCACCGCCAGGAACAGCGGGCATGGCACACTAGCGCCACCTAGCCTGTTGACCAGTATGCTCACGTACCTGTCGAAGGTGACCCCCTTGGCCACTAGCAGCACGGGCGGCGTGTCGTCCCGGGCGCCCCGGTAGCGGCAGTGCAGGAACACGGGGTCGCTGCAGGAGCCGCGCGCCACCGCCAGGAACAGCGGGCATGGCACACTAGCGCCACCTAGCCTGTTGACCAGTATGCTCACGTACCTGTCGAAGGTGACCCCCTTGGCCACTAGCAGCACGGGCGGCGTGTCGTCCCGGGCGCCCCGGTAGCGGCAGTGCAGGAACACGGGGTCGCTGCAGGAGCCGCGCGCCACCGCCAGGAACAGCGGGCATGGCACACTAGCGCCACCTAGCCTGTTGACCAGTATGCTCACGTACCTGTCGAAGGTGACCCCCTTGGCCACTAGCAGCACGGGCGGCGTGTCGTCCCGGGCGCCCCGGTAGCGGCAGTGCAGGAACACGGGGTCGCTGCAGGAGCCGCGCGCCACCGCCAGGAACAGCGGGCATGGCACACTAGCGCCACCTAGCCTGTTGACCAGTATGCTCACGTACCTGTCGAAGGTGACCCCCTTGGCCACTAGCAGCACGGGCGGCGTGTCGTCCCGGGCGCCCCGGTAGCGGCAGTGCAGGAACACGGGGTCGCTGCAGGAGCCGCGCGCCACCGCCAGGAACAGCGGGCATGGCACACTAGCGCCACCTAGCCTGTTGACCAGTATGCTCACGTACCTGTCGAAGGTGACCCCCTTGGCCACTAGCAGCACGGGCGGCGTGTCGTCCCGGGCGCCCCGGTAGCGGCAGTGCAGGAACACGGGGTCGCTGCAGGAGCCGCGCGCCACCGCCAGGAACAGCGGGCATGGCACACTAGCGCCACCTAGCCTGTTGACCAGTATGCTCACGTACCTGTCGAAGGTGACCCCCTTGGCCACTAGCAGCACGGGCGGCGTGTCGTCCCGGGCGCCCCGGTAGCGGCAGTGCAGGAACACGGGGTCGCTGCAGGAGCCGCGCGCCACCGCCAGGAACAGCGGGCATGGCACACTAGCGCCACCTAGCCTGTTGACCAGTATGCTCACGTACCTGTCGAAGGTGACCCCCTTGGCCACTAGCAGCACGGGCGGCGTGTCGTCCCGGGCGCCCCGGTAGCGGCAGTGCAGGAACACGGGGTCGCTGCAGGAGCCGCGCGCCACCGCCAGGAACAGCGGGCATGGCACACTAGCGCCACCTAGCCTGTTGACCAGTATGCTCACGTACCTGTCGAAGGTGACCCCCTTGGCCACTAGCAGCACGGGCGGCGTGTCGTCCCGGGCGCCCCGGTAGCGGCAGTGCAGGAACACGGGGTCGCTGCAGGAGCCGCGCGCCACCGCCAGGAACAGCGGGCATGGCACACTAGCGCCACCTAGCCTGTTGACCAGTATGCTCACGTACCTGTCGAAGGTGACCCCCTTGGCCACTAGCAGCACGGGCGGCGTGTCGTCCCGGGCGCCCCGGTAGCGGCAGTGCAGGAACACGGGGTCGCTGCAGGAGCCGCGCGCCACCGCCAGGAACAGCGGGCATGGCACACTAGCGCCACCTAGCCTGTTGACCAGTATGCTCACGTACCTGTCGAAGGTGACCCCCTTGGCCACTAGCAGCACGGGCGGCGTGTCGTCCCGGGCGCCCCGGTAGCGGCAGTGCAGGAACACGGGGTCGCTGCAGGAGCCGCGCGCCACCGCCAGGAACAGCGGGCATGGCACACTAGCGCCACCTAGCCTGTTGACCAGTATGCTCACGTACCTGTCGAAGGTGACCCCCTTGGCCACTAGCAGCACGGGCGGCGTGTCGTCCCGGGCGCCCCGGTAGCGGCAGTGCAGGAACACGGGGTCGCTGCAGGAGCCGCGCGCCACCGCCAGGAACAGCGGGCATGGCACACTAGCGCCACCTAGCCTGTTGACCAGTATGCTCACGTACCTGTCGAAGGTGACCCCCTTGGCCACTAGCAGCACGGGCGGCGTGTCGTCCCGGGCGCCCCGGTAGCGGCAGTGCAGGAACACGGGGTCGCTGCAGGAGCCGCGCGCCACCGCCAGGAACAGCGGGCATGGCACACTAGCGCCACCTAGCCTGTTGACCAGTATGCTCACGTACCTGTCGAAGGTGACCCCCTTGGCCACTAGCAGCACGGGCGGCGTGTCGTCCCGGGCGCCCCGGTAGCGGCAGTGCAGGAACACGGGGTCGCTGCAGGAGCCGCGCGCCACCGCCAGGAACAGCGGGCATGGCACACTAGCGCCACCTAGCCTGTTGACCAGTATGCTCACGTACCTGTCGAAGGTGACCCCCTTGGCCACTAGCAGCACGGGCGGCGTGTCGTCCCGGGCGCCCCGGTAGCGGCAGTGCAGGAACACGGGGTCGCTGCAGGAGCCGCGCGCCACCGCCAGGAACAGCGGGCATGGCACACTAGCGCCACCTAGCCTGTTGACCAGTATGCTCACGTACCTGTCGAAGGTGACCCCCTTGGCCACTAGCAGCACGGGCGGCGTGTCGTCCCGGGCGCCCCGGTAGCGGCAGTGCAGGAACACGGGGTCGCTGCAGGAGCCGCGCGCCACCGCCAGGAACAGCGGGCATGGCACACTAGCGCCACCTAGCCTGTTGACCAGTATGCTCACGTACCTGTCGAAGGTGACCCCCTTGGCCACTAGCAGCACGGGCGGCGTGTCGTCCCGGGCGCCCCGGTAGCGGCAGTGCAGGAACACGGGGTCGCTGCAGGAGCCGCGCGCCACCGCCAGGAACAGCGGGCATGGCACACTAGCGCCACCTAGCCTGTTGACCAGTATGCTCACGTACCTGTCGAAGGTGACCCCCTTGGCCACTAGCAGCACGGGCGGCGTGTCGTCCCGGGCGCCCCGGTAGCGGCAGTGCAGGAACACGGGGTCGCTGCAGGAGCCGCGCGCCACCGCCAGGAACAGCGGGCATGGCACACTAGCGCCACCTAGCCTGTTGACCAGTATGCTCACGTACCTGTCGAAGGTGACCCCCTTGGCCACTAGCAGCACGGGCGGCGTGTCGTCCCGGGCGCCCCGGTAGCGGCAGTGCAGGAACACGGGGTCGCTGCAGGAGCCGCGCGCCACCGCCAGGAACAGCGGGCATGGCACACTAGCGCCACCTAGCCTGTTGACCAGTATGCTCACGTACCTGTCGAAGGTGACCCCCTTGGCCACTAGCAGCACGGGCGGCGTGTCGTCCCGGGCGCCCCGGTAGCGGCAGTGCAGGAACACGGGGTCGCTGCAGGAGCCGCGCGCCACCGCCAGGAACAGCCGCATGCGCTGCGCCGACACCCACGAGCGGTCGTGGGCTTCCACCGTCACGCCCAATGGGCATAGCACGTCTAGGGCTGCCTGGAAGTGGTCATAAAAATATAAATAAAACGTCTTTAGGTGAGACTACCGAACCGGTTGCTTCACTCAAAAGCTCGGTAGTTTTATAGCCCCAAACTCGACGCGAAACTTGTTTAGTCAAACTAAGGCCGAAGCGTGTAGGTTCTATGGATGCTAAGAAACGGATAGACAAACAAATATACTTAGTTAAATACATCAATATTATCCAAACACAGATGTTAATAACACATTATACCCTACCGCGATTCGAAATAAAAAATAATAAGTAATATAGGCAAGTAGCCATAGCATATTTGTAAAAGCTTGAGTACCTGAGCAAGGTCAACAGGCGTCATGTGATTAGCGGGCATGTCGGACAAGTAACGCGCCCAGTTCTGCGCCCGCCCGCGCACCACGCCCTCCGCCCACGCCGCCTGCGCGCCGCCCGCATCGCCTGCATTGCCCGCATCTCCCGCTTTGCCCGCATCGCCTGCTTTGCCCGCATTGCCCGCATGAGCGCCGTACAGCGATACGCGAGTCTCGGGCACGCGGGCGCCGCATGACTTGTATTCCTGGAATCTTTGGACACACGAACACATGATAATATTATGTGGTAAAGAAGACAAAAATGACGGTTTTGCTAATATTGTGTGAAGATCGGTATTTTAAGGACCCAGCCACGGCGGAGCAGAGTGGAGTGCTTACCCCATCTTGGCTCTGACCTACCAAATCTAAAAATCTATCATAACAAAATGAATGAGATAAAACGAAATGAAATTTATCCGAAACTGAAAAAAAAGATATATTTTTTATAGCAGCACAGTATATTGGCTCCTCCTGATAGTAAGCAAAAGAGGAGCCCAGGAGGAAATTAAAAGCGAAAGGCGGTACAAAGTCAACGTGTCTGCCTGGCGTGTTGTACTTACCTCCAGGCGGCAAGTTCAGCGGCTTCCGCGGCGGCGTCGGGCGCGCCGGCCCCGTCCACGGCGACGACGCCGCAGCCGCGCGCGTCCAGCTCCATCACGCCCGCACCTACGCCCCACCGCACGTTCTCCTGCGAGAGACCACCGCTGGGCACAAGCGTTACTTACCTCCAGGCGGCTAGCTCAGCAGCCTCCGCAGCAGCGTCGGGCGCGCCGGCCCCGTCCACGGCGACGACGCCGCAGCCGCGCGCGTCCAGCTCCATCACGCCCGCACCTACGCCCCACCGCACGTTCTCCTGCGAGAGACCACCGCTGGGCACAAGCGTTACTTACCTCCAGGCGGCTAGCTCAGCAGCCTCCGCAGCAGCGTCGGGCGCGCCGGCCCCGTCCACGGCGACGACGCCGCAGCCGCGCGCGTCCAGCTCCATCACGCCCGCGCCCACGCCCCACCGCACGTTCTCCTGCGAGAGATGACCGCTGAGCACAATCTTCATTCACTAGAGAGCGCCAATGAGGGTGATTGCGATTGAAAAATCCGCTAGATGGCAGTAAGTAGGCGTAGGGTCTAACTGGTGTGATTGGTGCATTTTGACATGACATTGACAGATATGTAAAAATTCACAAATGACATAGCAGTTAGACTTCATGCCTACGTATTGCCAACTAGCGGATTTTTATTTGCGAATACCCTCATTAAGTAAGTACTCGTAGATAGTAGATCTCACTATGCTGAAAAAACGCGACCGAAATTGCACGGGTGAATTTACTTCCGTGTTCATGAAATGACACATTTTTAAATGGAAGATGAAACACTATGCCGAAATAAAGTCACATAATGTTGAACAGAAAATGCATTGGCGCCGAACTTCCGTCGCGTAATTTAAGCCTAGTGTGTTCCTAAACTCAAAACACTCTAGACATATAATCATGATCCTCCAACACATCCCGGTTGCATTCTCGGCCATTGCCTCAAAATCGCAACGACTATGATCCTGAATTGACCGGCGGCTGCCTGGCTATTACAATAAAGTGACTCAAAGATGAGTATTGTACCAAAGTAAACCTAGGTACATCATCATAATCGTCAGCCGTTTGCGATCCCCTGCTGCGCCGACGTATGACGGCTGCCCCCTCCCGAAATTACACTTTAAGACACTCCCTACTACTTCTAGAAATGTCTGGAAGTAGTAGGTAGGCGTCTACAATAAAATGTCGAACTAGCAATTCTGAGGATTGTTTCATGACGCCTACGATTCATTTAACAAAGAACAATGAATATGCTTATTTGAATTTAAGCCATGAAATATGCCTGCACTTTATTAGCATTTCACCCGCGAGGCGCGTCCAGCCAATTCAACAATATTGCTGGAGATGTAAAGTTTCTTTACACGTAAGAATTTAATGGCTCACTTACCCTGGTCTTATCCAGTTGCTCGAGCTCATCGAAGCCAGGGTTCTTGGGCCCCAGCGACGTGATGGCCACCGCAGAGTACTCCTTCAGCACATCCGTCACCACAAACGCCTTGCCCAACTCGAGTTGACACGACAACCTACAATGTTCTATGCGTGAGATTGAGAACTTACCCACGAGCTATCAAGCGTAAATGCACCACAACAATATTATTCCTATTAAACAACCTTAATATTTAGAGAAATTGGAGTTGGAGATGAAATTGTTTGTTAAGCGATCATTTCAATTTCTATTCCCGGCACAAAAATGTAACTAAAGAAAGTAATGAAGACGCGTGTGACGCGCGCGCGCTGTTTCTATTGGCCACCAAATGGCGGGGAAAGTTTTTCGAAGTCAATACATCGTCTTTAAATATCGAATTGATTAATAATCGTATTTAATAAATTATTCTCACTTAATACAATTTTGTTTGATTTAATAATTTAAATTTTAATGGTATCTAGTTAAATCTAATAACAATCTTAGTAAATAAAACAGCATTAAGTATTATTACGGAAACACGTAAAATATTTTACGGAAATGGCAGGGGTTGAAATTAATTTTAAATCTTCTCTTTTTATGGAGCAAAGAAAATTATCATAATAAAATGGATTTAGCTCCAAAGAAAAAAGCGAACAATATTATTTAAAGTAGTCATTCTTTTTTTTTTTTTGACGGAATCCTTTTGGGAAGCAAAATACTTGATGAGTGATGGAACCCAACAATAAAATAATCGTTTCCAAAAGTGTATTCTTTATTAATATAGACGTAACTAGTCCAGGAATTTTAGATTTTGTCTGCGGAATAATTCCTAGTGAGCTGAATTTTTGTATACACCTTTATTATGCTATTGTAATGATGATGTGAAAAATCGACATTGATATCGTGCCGGCTAAAAAAGTTATAGGGGTCCAAACGTCACGAAAATCAGTTTTTCGCAAATATCTCGCGATCTATTGCTCAGAGGTCAATAATGGTTTCATAAAAGTTGTTCGCCGTAAAATTGTCTACAAAAAAGGTGTCTTGCATTTTTCTGTACAATTAATCGTTTTTGAAATAGAGACTAGAACGCACTCACATATGGTATTGTATACCGTACGGCGCATACCAAGGCATAAACCCTATTGTTTGTTTTATTCCCTTTTTCGTTTGTGTGTTTTTTGTTAGTATGATGATCTGCATATAGAAATATAAAGGACTTGTAATACTAGTACAGTCAGGAAAATAGGAATATCAACTATAAAAAACTAAGTGGAAATTTTTTTTGTCACTTTATAACTCAAGAACGTTCTCATCGATTCAAACCAAATTTTCAGGGTTTGTACAGACTATTTAGTAGACGTTTAATGTGAAGTTTGAACAAATTCGTTCGTTCTTTTTATACGTAGCGAAGCACGTACCGGGCCGATAGTAATGATATAGATATGCTATGTCCAGTGACGTTTGGACCCCTATAACTTTTTTAGCCGGCACGATATCAATGTCGATTTTTCACATCTTCATTACAATATCATAATAAAGGCGTATACAAAAATTCAGCCCACTAGGATTTTTTCCGCAGATCGTGGATCAAAATTGCTATAATTCACATTGCATATCTAAATCATTACTAGCGGCCCGGTATGTGCTTCGCTACGTATAAAAAGAACGACCGATTTTGTTCAAACTTCACATTAAACATCTACTAAATAGTCTGTACAAACCCTGAAAATTTGGTTTGGATCGATGAGCCCGTTCTTGAGTTATAAAGTGACAAAAAAAATTGCCACTTAGTTTTTTATAGTTGATATTCCTATTTTCCTGACTGTACTAGTATTACAAGTCCTTTATATTTCTATATGTAGATCATCATACTAACAAAAAACACACAAACGAAAAAGAGAATAAAACAAACCATAGGGTTTATGCCTTGGTATGCGGCGTACGGTATACAATACCATATGTGAGTGCATTCTAGTCTCTATTTCAAAAACGGTTAATTCTACAGAAAATTGCAAGAGACCTTTTTTGTAGACAATTTTACGACGAACAACTTTCATGAAACCATTATTGACCTCTGAGCAATAGATCGCGAGATATTTGCGAAAAACTGATTTTCGTGACTTTTGGACCCCTATAATTTTTTTAGCCGGCACGATATCAATGTCGATTTTTCACATCATCATTACAATAGCATAATAAAGGTGTATACAAAAATTCAGCTCACTAGGAATTATTCCGCAGATCGTGGATCAAAATTGCTAAAATTACTGGACTAAACTCGCGGCGGCGGATTCAAATTGTTCGACCAGAGAGAGTTGTTTCAATTTTTTCAAATTCTTGTGGAACTCTTACAGAATTATTGTGGAACCCTAGGGTTCCGCGGAACACTCTTAGCTCGGTCATTTATCAGCTATACTGATTTAAAGCAAATAAAATGACTTCTACATTGAAACTATGACAATATAAAAGTCCCTTTTGATGATGAGACCCTAATAATAATAGTAACTTTTTATAATAGTAAATTCTTATTGCAACTGAAAAATATCTTACTCGCTGAGATGCCGGCACAGCTTGCCACCACTCTTCTGGTCGACCTCCTTGGCAGCAGGGGTCAGCTCAAACTTGCCTCCGACCTCGTAAACGCCCAGGACCAACCCTTTCTGCAAACCACAACATAGTCAAAGCTGGATTATCAATTTACATGTCTCAAACTTATTGCATAGGTACTAGGGTAATTATAATAAGGTTTGTGACTTAATTTAGCCACAGTATGCCGCTGGTGTTATAGTTTAACTTCTTATCACCAGGTTGGCAGTTTTCTTTACCATCTTAGGAATACCTTACTAAGAACAATAAGAGCTTATTTATAAACCTTGCTTCCATTTAGAGGCTGGTCATCACTTGACTGTTTTGCCTTCGCAGTGACGCAGGGCTTTGCAAGAGCCTCACTGCTGTACAACCTCTTTGGCACGGACCCATGTGATGGTGCTGAGTGCAGGCCTACAGATTTATCCTCGGTTGATCTCTTTTCTCCAACTTTTGGAATCTCCTCCTTTGGTGCATCATCACTATAAAATTTCTTTGGTACTGCTCTGTAAACAAGATCCTTTCTTATAAGACTTCTACTGAAAAGTAATTTTGGTAAAGACATTATAAAAAAATTTAGACATACTATGAAAAAAACATTTAAAGAATGACAAATTTTTGAGCCAACTAGATAATTATTGAAACTTGAAAAAAGCTAAATATGATTTGAATATGGAATGCTTTGTAGAAAAAGGAGCAATATCTTAATATTTTAAATCTTTTATGTAAAAGTAAAGTGAAAGTATCAGCCTATTAATGTCCCACTGCAGGGCAAAGGCCGCCATCATTTGAAATCATGTTTTTGTTACAAAGATGGGTTTTAGCTTAATCACCTCACTTGCCAAATGCGGGTTGGCGAAAAATCAACACTAATTTTGCCCGACCCAGGAATCGAACCTAGGAACTCGAGATCACGGCCTGGTACTTAAACCACTAGACCATTGAGGTGTATAATAATGTAGGGATTTTAATAGTCACAGCTCAATTTTGAGGGATATAACTTTTTTCCTGTTTACTTAGCACTGCCTCTCTTTTAAACAATTATAAATAATAATTTAAATGTTTTACTTACTTGCAACAATATTTTAAAATACACATTAGATGGGCTGACACAACAGGTTAAATCAAAACAGAGAAATTGCTGATTTTCATCTTTTATTACCAATGTTTAACTTAAAACTGGTTGTCTTTGGGACATGCCTTATTGTAAGTGATATCCTAGTGTCTCTATGGACTTTAATTCCTTTTACATAAGCATCAGTACACATGTGTAAATTAGCTATGGAATCATCAATAGTGTCCTCGGTAACTTCTTCTATTGTGTGTAAATAACGACTGAAGAGTTCATCTTGCAAAATAAGCAAACTACGGGGTTCTAACAAGAGGGAGAAGACATATTTCATCACACTGCTATCACCATCTTCACTTGGCTCCAGGAACTTCAAAACTATGTGGGACCCGACCGAGATGGTGGTAATTGTGGGGTAAAATATTGAACCATCTAAATGCGGCATGATTCCTTGGCCTGGTAAGTATTCATTGACCAGAACGTGGTTGGGTCTTTTCCCGCCCATGACGTCAAGCGCGTGTATCCGCTGCAGGTAGGCGTCCAGCCAGCCCGGGATCACTTCAGCGATCATTCCCTTCGCGTGCGGGATCCCACCCCAGTTCTGCAGGCGTCTGTTTGACAACTGTGTCCATTTCGGCTTCGGCGACGCGTATATGTTTGATAAAATTTCTTTTTCTTCATTCTCAGACACAAAACCCTTTACATAGTATGCTGAATCTGGAACCTAGAAGACAGCATATGTTTATACAAAGAATGAAAATGTACTAAAAATGAAAATGTGTGAAGTTTCATTTTTATTAAGACAATTGCATACTTACAGTTGTTATTTTAAAAGAATTGATATTATCAATCATGTTAAAAGATATTTCCTTATTTATATCCGTTATAATTGAGGCTTTATTTATAAAATAGAATTTGTTTTCGTATCAAAACAAAAATACAGATGATCATGATGTCGTCTTTTGGTCGTCTTTGACATTGACAATCTGTGAATCTGTCAGATTACGTTTTGTTACGTTATTTATTAAAGTATACGATCTTACTAAAATGTGTTCATAATAAATTATAAATCATAAAGTTTTGTAAGTGGAATTATTTCCATATTTTAAATAATATTTTAATTTAAAAATATTGATGAAAAAGTAACGGAACTACGGTCACAGCAACTATTAGATGTTGCCATCGTAAAAATTTAAAGATGATTGATGCGTTTCGTTCACAAACATAGTTCACACATAGTTTCACGACTGATATTTTTATTTATTTTGTAAGTTACAGGAATGTTTTGAATAAACTTATTTTAATAAAAGGTTAAAGTTTCTTATTTAAAAAATGTATTTGAAATTGCAAAATTGATGACAACCAAAAATTCTTTGTAATTTGATCGGTGCTGTAACAAAACATATACAGCTAATCTTTTTTGACAGGAGTGCACGGAGATAAAATGTTATTTGTTACTAATTTTTTTGTAAATATTTGCTAAACGTGCAGTTGTAGAATGTGATCACAATGGGCGGCTGCATCGGTATAACTAGGAGCAGAAGCGGTCCAATAGAGGAATCGTCGGGTACGGTGTCACGTCCTAATTCCGGTACGTGGTGGATCTTTTGTCGCCGTGGAGACGACTCGGGCGCTGTGTAGTGGTGTAAACCGAGTTTGTTGTTGTAGGTGGGTTGAGGAAGAACCAGTCGCTGTGTCACGAGACTATTAGGTGGAAGTCCGATGTGCCATTGACGGAGGGTCAGCTGCGGAGCAAGCGCGACGAGTTCTGGGACACGGCGCCCGCGTTCGAAGGTCGCAAGGAGATCTGGGACGCGCTCCGGGCGGCGGCGGTGGCGGCCGAGGCGATGGACTTCCAGCTGGCGCAGGCCATACTGGACGGAGCCAGTGTGTCGGTGCCTAATGGATACCTCACAGAATGCTATGACGAATGGGGGACGAGATATCAGGTAGGTGTTTAATCAAATCTGCACGAAGTTAGATTCAAAAACATTTTTATGCCCTGTTTCCCCAAAATTATCTACCAATCCGAATGTCAGACAATTGACTTTAGTTCTAATACATTATCTTTCTAATTATCTTCCAGACAATTTATAATAAGAGACTGACTTGGAGACTTTATACAGGGACTCAGCCTTTTAAATAAATATGCATGGAAAATCTAGACATAACATGAATTATCTTCTTTGATGTCCTTGGACCAAGGTCTATAAGATATTGTTTCTAATAACAAGTTTTTTTATTTAAACAATTTCCTTTCTTGTATAAAGTTGCTGTCATATATTTACAAAACCTGACAGCAGATGGTTATATTTATTTATAAACACATTTGCCTATTTTTTTTTCAAGCATGTCACTTTGTATTTGTACAGGCATGAGCAATAATATAAATACACCTCGACTCTTATGGTAAAGCAGTAAAGTTAATATTTCAATGTGTTTGTATACATGTGAGTGCTCATGACTGTACTAACACTTACATTAATTAATATTACTTATTCATGAATTAACTTATGAGAAATGCCTCAGTAGAAAACAGTAGTTATAGCTAATTGTGATTGATACACAGAATTTTACTGTCTAGTAATAAACATTGTTTGTGTGAGGATAAACAAAACCTTTTAGTTAGGGTTTTCATTACATAATTAATTGATTTAAAGTTACATTAATACAAATATTGTATTATTTTATTCTCACAAATAGGGAGATAAAAATAATACAGTATTTTTAGTAATTCATCATCTTGGTCACTTAATTTATTGACCAATGTTCTCATAACCAAAAATAAACAAGTATTACTGACAAGGTCTTCATGATTTATGCAAGTGTGGCAATTCAATACTATTCACAAAAATAATTTAACTACTAGAGATGATCTAGTTTTAATAATCAGGGTCGCTTTAACAAGTTCTTATGTTAATTTATTTTTGTTTAGCAGAAGGTTAATTAGTAAATTTATTTTATCTTACATACTTCTTGTAGAGGTCAATTCATGGAACTGTCTTTTGCCAATAACAAATCAACTCTTAAGAGGCTGTTTTTGTTGTAATTGTGGAAAGTAAATAAATCCGTAGAAAAGTTTATAGGAATTTGATATTGTCGAAAAACTATGAGAAAGCTAAGGAAAAACCAAAACTGTAATGTTATGGGCTTAGTTAAATCCACCTTTTAATAACCAAGCCATCAGTATACAATAATGTATGCTGAGTTTCTCCATTAAAGGATGGACAGACCCAGCACATTAGTCTCACCTGGCTATTGATAAAATATTTATGGAAGGCAGTAACCATCAGGTGAAGTGCATTGAATTATTATATTCTTCAAACAAAGCGAGAACGAAACTGCAGCTAAATGGAAAGTAATAAAACAAATTGTATTTGGCAGAGCATTGACTAATACATCCTGTAGAGATTGCCTTTTTTGTCCGGCGACACTCCACAACGAATTTAGCTCATAATAAATTCATACAGTGTCATATTGTCAATGTAAATTGTATTTTATTACTGATCATTGTGGTTAGATTTTCTTTACCATTAACAATGGAGAAAGGATGTTTTTATACTCAAAGAAAAAGTGTATTCCATTAAAACACATTGGTATACCATACCTTTGAATAGATATATCATATGTTTGTTAAAAGAGCTTGAATCAATCTGATTCCGCAAATGAAACGCAAGTCCGTACTATGCCTACGAAATAACTATTCATTGAAATACTTATGCCGAAGAATGTATGAACAAAGTAAACATCGACTTTTAAACAATGACTCATTAACCAAATATTTGGGATAGCTCAAACTTAGTTCATACACCTACTTTTAGAATCAAAATATCTTTTCTTTTATTCACGAGAGGCGTGGTTCTGTTTCGCGTGTGTTATTAAGAGCATTTCTCCTAATTTCTTCGAAAGTACACTATTGCCTCTGTTCATGAGAACACTAAAATAGCATTTTTGGGGATCGTCCACCAGGATGTCTTGACTTAACCACTAACTAACTAGTGGGACCTCTTGTACTCATCAGTTCAACAAATAATACTTTTTATCTATATATACAAATATTATAAAGAGGAAAGGTTTGATTTTTTGTTTGTTTGATTTTTTGTTTGTTTGTTTGTTTGTATGAATTGAATAGGCTCCGAAACTACTTGGCAGATTTGAAAAATTCTTTCACTGTTGGAAAGCTACATTCACCCAGAGTAACATAGGCTATATTTTATCCCGGTACGGGAAGTAGTTCCCCCGGGACGCGGGTGAAACCGCGTGACGGGCCGCTAGTTTTTGAATAAAAGAATACAGACAAAATGACACTGGGAACTTACAGCATTTCTTCGAACTATGTCGTACTTCAAATATTTGCTAAAGGGATGTATCTATTCCTTAGAAATTCACGGATATAATATCCTTAAAAATCCACTGATATAATTTCACCAGAAAATATAGTAAGAAGATGCAACAATTGTTATCCCCAGGTGCCGATATACTGCCTGTCGCCGCCCATCAACATGGTGAAGGAGGCGAGCGGGCGCGACTCGCCGGCGGAGTGGTCGGAGCCGGTGGACGGCGGCGCGGAGCTGGCGCTGCGGCTGCGGCTCTCGCACACGTGCCGCGACGTCGACCTCGCCGTCTACTCGCGGCACACCATCGCGCAGTGCAAGAATAAGCTGCACGTGAGTATTTATTTCTACAAAATGACTCACGGGCTTACAGAGTAATCCAAAACGCCCAAAAGTATTACTACTTAACTTACCTGCTACCAACTCGGCGCCCACTCTGAACCGATATTGAATTAAATAAATAAATAAATATCTCTGCACATTATTCAAACAGCGCCATCTAAGCCCCAAACTAAGCATTAGCTTGTGCTATGGGTGCCAGACTACGGATTAACATTACTTATATTCTTTTTTTTTAATACATACATATTATACATAGAAACACCCAGACCGATACAAATAGACATGTTCATGCACACAAATGTTTGTACCGTGCGGGGATCGAAGCGCATCCTTTGGTGTAGTAACCGACTTCGCGACCATTACACCAAACGGCTCCTCAAAATTACAGCTCTATCTCAGAAAATGGAAAAGGAACATGCTCAAACCACTTTTTTACTTTCGTAAATTTGCTGACTAGACTTATTTCTATACTTGACTAAAATTCTATATCCCCTAGCTGGGGAAGACGGCGTCCACAGAGGTCTTCCATCTCGATCAACATCATATAAAATCAAAAGCTAAAAGTTCTTTATTTACGTAGGCTTCAAGCACTTATAAATCGTAAAAAAAATCACATTAGTCTAGGATTCTACCACCGACCTCGGAAAGCCAGTCATCTATCAAGAAGAAGCGGCAAGAAACTCAATAGTTGCGCTTTTAAAATTGTAAATTTTTAAAGTTTTTGATAAAACAATGAATTAATTAAAAACTCATCGGTCTTGAATTTCACTCTTGATCTCGCTTCAAGTCAAACCGATGCTCGCCGCCTCTGCCATTACAGTACAATGCCAAGATTGAAGATTGAGAGAGAGGATTAAAGTTCCGGGCTTGCTTGGGGATACAATCGGGTCCCGGTCTGCATCCCGTTAAAACTGCAATCATATGTGTGTCAGGCGCAAGAGAACATCGAGCCGTGGCGGCAGCGGTGGTTCTACGGCGGCAAGCTGCTGGGCGACCGGCTGCTGGTGGAGGAGGCGCGCATCACGCCCGGCTACGTCGTGCAGGTCATCGTCAGCGCCGACCCGCATCCGCCCAGCTAGTCGCCGGGCAGAGACAACGGTCAGTATACATGTCGCAGCCATCTGGTTAAATCAGCCATTTAAATAAGCGGCTAGCCGCTTAACTAAACGCCGGCTCCTAGTTAAATGGCAAGCCCGCTTGTAAAATGAATTGGAGAAATAAACATATTTTTAAGGGTTTAAAAAAAACACGAAGACAAAGGGCGGGAGCAGAACCCGCCCCTTGGTCTTCTAACCTACTTCTGTCAGACGAGAATTTCTGCATACTTGGATATTTTTTTGACTGAAGCTTAGCCATTGACTAGGCGCCGGCATTTAATTAAGCGGCTGATTTAACCAGTTGGCTGCGACATACACACCACGTAGGTGTAGGTGTAGAACTCAGCAGTCAATGGCTTCACCGATCAAATCCGGACCCATTGCAAGAATGGTAGAGGGATAATTGAGAACGAGACTGACGGTGGCCACCGATGCTCACTTAAGCGCCAGACGTTTCGGCTCGCGTCAAGCCTCAATACAACTTATACACACATCGCAACATCCCACTCCTCACAGAGTCTCCGGAATTTTTTTTCCCAACCAGTTACCGTCTGTCGGGGTTGGTGGTAAATTATGTCGTCTCCGGTAGACCTGAAAACTCACGCATAACATATCATATTAACATTTATGACGAAGGGAGCTTGATATAAAGAGGTCGACTCTTTAAATCTAACTGCCTTCGCCATAAATGATAATTATCAGAATTGTAACATGTAATTGTGATAATCTTTAAAAGATTAATTACTACATATTATAATTTGAATGTATATTTATCTGTCGGCAGGCAGCGGCGCGGCAGGAGGCGGTACGGGCGCCCCGCGTCCCGAGTGACGCCCCGCCCCGCCCTGCTCCGCCCCTTGGCATAGCTTGCGGTGCGACAAGCGACATCAACAACCCTATTAGTGTGTCTGCTTTCTAATAACTAACCGAGTTACCGTAATCTTCAAACGGGACCGTGTTTTTGAGTTGCCATTTCCACTAGATGGCGTACCTACCTGCGATCGGTCTATTTCTGTAGTAGGCGTCGAAGCGCCGTGAAATTGACCGATGACAGCATTACTTTCCCATGTAGCAGAAATGTAAATAAGCAGTCCCTTAAACCTGAAATTAAACGTTGTAAAGAAATTACATAGCAGCACAAATTATACGCGAAATAGGAAGTCTGTCGATGTCGCCGCACCGCATTTACTATGCTGAGTTCAACACGTCTTATATTCTGTATCCATCGTAATCGGATCGTTTTGATGAATGTACGCTGATTCATATTATTGAGTGCTGTGCATAGAACTGATTTAGTTAAAGTACTAGGGCTAACTTTGCTTTGTATGGCCCTCAAATCCGTCAAAAATCTTCAATCTATTTTCTACTTAATCACCTACAGTTATGGTTAAATATCAATTGGAGAATTGTGACAATTTGTGATAGTCTGTGCGCATTGTACGTCAGGCAATAAATTTTTATTTTTCGGCGAGTTCTCAGGGACTGATTGTACTTCTCACTGAGAAGTGCTGAGAATACGCCGAGAAACTTAAAAATGCTTGGTGTTGCTGCACTCAGTAATATCAAACAACTAGAAGGAATCATAACATGAAATATATCATATAATGTTATCCATATGTTCACCATGAAACGTGAAGTAGGATCCCGAGATATATATTTTTTATTTCAAGTAATAAATAAATAACCGTTTTGCATTATATAAATAAAATTAAGAAAATATTTGTATCAATCGCAAATTATTTTCATATCATTAGATGGGAGGTCATGGCAATTTTTCAGTTTTTCGGATGTTAATATTATTTTTTTAATAAAATAAAATATATATATTTTGTGATTTCGAGATGATGAAGTCAATTTTGTATCGTCTTTATTTTTCTGTTGGTTGTTTTTGTAACATCGCTTGTTATATTAATTCGGTCACAAATGTCTAGTATTTTACCAGTTCTTTTTGTGAGAGAATCTTATATTTGTGTAAGTATGTATGTATTAACAAAGCCCCAATGTAGTTGATAATGTAAATTGCGAGAGGACGTTGGTGACATAAGTTTTTATGCAATTCAAATAATTATAGATATTCATAGTTTCGGTAGAAGAGTGTGTGCGACCGGGCGTAATACATAATTCGGTACGTAAATATACACGTACTGTGTTTATTTTGATGTGTGATTGCTCTGTAGTTGTTTTAGTTAGTGTTAATGAGGGTGTTTGCGATAGAAAAAATCGCTAGATGGCAATATGTAGGCGTGAAGGCTTACTGTTATGTCAATGGTGAATTTTGACATATCTGTTAATGTCATGTCAAAAATCACCAATCACATAACAGTTAGACCTGACGCCTACATATTGCCATCTAGCGGATTTTTCAATCGCAAACACCCTCATTCTAACTCATTATTTATTGTGAGGTATGTTGTAAAATTCTAATGGCTCATTAAGTCTTAATTTGATTGTAGTGCTGGGTGTTCGCGGTCGCGGATTTATTCAAATCGCAAACATATTTTCCCATAATTATTATGGCTTTTAGGGATCAATTTCTCTTATAATATAATCTCATCATTTCACGTTATCATACCGAGAACAGCCAGACTTACAATCTTAGATATTCATTATATAAATACACTATAATATATTTACCTAGCGTGAGTTGTCGATGTGGCCGACCATCGTCCAAAATGAAAACGTAGATTTTTATACAAATGTCGGTACTAAGGTGTTTTAAATGCAACAACATGGGTCTGTATATATGTCTTTAACTGTATTAGCACTTGCTTTTGTGTTCCATAGATCTATGTTATGTGATTTGAGTATTCCATGACTTTAAACTACATTTTCATCAAAAATTAAGAGACATATTTCATTCTAATGTATTATGTACCCAATCGTTACCTACATTAGTTGAAAGTATCTTAAGAACAATTAAATATATCAAACTAGCCTTCCGCCTGCGGTTTCACCCGCGCGTTCTTGAGTTTATTCGTTTCATACAAAAATACAAATTTTTCCTCTTAAAATATTAGTGTAGATTACGCTACGATTTCTATATGTAAATAAATGAATATGAATATTGATGTGTATAGTACGAAAGGGCTGGTCGGCCAAGCGACGCGCTCGCACGACGTAAAGCGACTGCCATGTATTGTGATGTTGTGAGAATTTTCTTTATACTTACTAATTATTATTATAAAATATTGTTTATTTTGAATATTTAATTCAAGCGCTAGATTTTATTTTTGCATGAACGTCGCGGGAGGCGCCGGTAGTCTGTCACGAATCGATTCATTGTATTGCGATGCCGCAAAATAAATCGATCAATTTATTTTCACGACTCACTTTATTATCGTGATATTTGCGCTAGATTCAAGTAATGAAAACTAACTATACATAAAAGTGTCGTATAGTTCAGTTTATTAAAATAAATGTTGCCATATTACAAGTACTTATCAATTTGTTCTATTTTATAATTCAGCTATCTTGCACATTTAAAATTAAACGAAGACTGTTCTAGATAATGCAATTATAAAATCATTCATAATGTAAAACATGTCATTTTCTTTCACCTCATGCATAGTTAAAGTTTTCTTAAAAGTGTTAATACATTCATTACGAGTTATAAATTTATTCTAAATGCTTTAATGTATTTTTGTCTACTGAAGCTTCTTGATCGGTAGCCCCCGCGCCTTTCACTATAAATAGTGTTTTTCGCACGACAATTAGATATTAAAATTGTAATCGTACGCGTGTACGGCGGTTTATTTCGTAGCTTATACTAAAACTAGTATTAGTTTGCACAGAGTTGATATGCGCAAAATTATTTCAAGGCTCCTGCGAACGACACGTTGCTTTTATGAATTTATTTTCCTTGAGATAACAATTTTATTTATTAACAAAAAGTTTATAGACGTAGCTCATGAAACCTTATGCTTTTGAACAGTGATTTTCATTCACAAGTAGGTACAATATGTCATCATCATTTTTATGTTTCACATATAGACATACACTTCAGATCAAATAGTTAATGATTTTATTTAACTGAACATGTCGTATGCAGGCGCCTTAACGTTGTTAAGCTGTTTAGGCGATAAATTCTTATATTTGAGGTTACGATAAGTTGTAATAATGTTTTATTGTATCGATGTCCAAATTGAATATTCACTCGTCATTCCTCTGACCCAGGTCCACTCATTCCTTCACAGCATCAGTGTAAATGTTCATTTCAATGTCATACACCGTGGTTATAGGATAGCTAGTCGCAGGATTTACTGAATATGGGAACACAAAAATTGCATATTATAAAATAAATATTGTGTTATTGGATAGATAAGGAATAAATTGCACTTGTGTTGGGTGAAAACGGTTATTGTATCATTCGAGTCCATTAATAGAAGTGACAGATTTTAAAACTTATCAACACCTGTAAATATTCGAATTTCGGCTATTAGCTTTCCGCGGTAGCTATTCTATAACCATGGTCAAGTCAATCTATGTAATATAGGAATTTTTAATTGAAAATGTTGTGATTTTGAAAATAATAATAAGGCACAATAAGCTTACCCCATGTGTAAATAGGGACAGTCTGACAATTGTGCTACAGAACACTAACTATACCGCTTTCTTAGACATAAGTAATATTCAATGGATGCCGAAATGTAGGGGATTTCGAAAAAAAAGATAATTATAGTGTGAATTTTAAACGACTGTGAACTGTTACAGTAAGTGTATGGTTAGGTTTAAGAGATTTTATCGGAGCATAAATAATAAATTCAGTTGTTTACAATATTATCAGCGCGGTACAAATTTTCGTTTAAAATAGACAATAAATAAATGTACATTTGATGTCCACCCACACTTGTATTGTCATTTTATAAAATAAACTTTAAAGTAAAAAAAGATTAGCATTAATTGTACGAAATCTCGATTTCTTTTCAGTTCACCGTCAACATTACTATGAATAATAATTATAGCATTATCACGGGCCAATATTATTATAAATATTTTGCGTATTAGAGTTTAAGAGACCGTTAATTTAAAACATCGGTCATCGGTCAACACCGGTGTAAAAATATTGCTTCAGAGCAAATTAACTCATTAATAAAAACATAATCGTGAATTCATTATGTAAAGTCGAGGCTTTACACGGTCAAATTGTAAGTGCGATAGTTTTTGTACATACATTGTTTTCTTAAATGTGAGTATATGCTAGAGTTAATCATGTTGTATGGGAGTTTGTAAACACTGCCGAGTTCGGACAATCCTGTATCTGAGAATGTACCGACACTTGATGCGTTCTTAGTGCAGGAGGCATGTCGAAGCATTTGGAGCACGCCGCCCTTTCTCACGTCTCAAGTACGGTACGTGCGAAATAAGTTGCCTGGAAGTAATGTGTCCAAGGCGTTGCGTAAGTACAGTTCAGAAAGTACCGAGTAATGATTTCTTTGTGTCATAAACATCCAGTTGTTTGGAGTCTAAATTTCAACTAAATCTTGTATGTAAAGGGTTTAAATTCATAACAACAACAAATGACAAACTTTAATTCTGGCAACTTATTCCGTGCATATCGTTAAACGCATAGTATAGAGTTAGACACCGAGCATTACCTGCCGTTGCCATACTGTACCAGATATTATACACGAGATTAAGCAGAGGCTACTGTGGTGTAAATATACGAGTTGTAAATGCTGTCAGGTCAAATCTGTGGCGTGGATAAAGTAAGGGATAAATTATGAGGTATTGTAATGACTTCATTATTCTTTTTCACGCCACATGTTTTACTAAACGGTAGGCAAATAGTTTGGATAGAAATAGGATTATTTACTTTTTAAACTCATTCAGAGTACGAGTTTTAAAATAATATTTTTCTTTTTTAACAGTTCAACATAGCATGTTGATTATTTTTATTCATTACACGGACATAAAAACAATCAAGTATATATTTTTTACTGGCATATTACTTTGATATTCACGATGCAAGTGCCTCAGCTTACTTACCACAGAAATGGAACATATTTTTGTTTTTATTCATATATCGAAAGTATCCGAGCTATTTGTATATCGGCGAGTGATTGTAAAATTGTACTTTTATCACTAGTTCGTAAGTCGGTTAAGCCTTATTCACGCAACACATTTCAATATAGTTTGCCGGATGTATTTAGTGGCCTAACATAGTTTGTGTTTCGTTCGCGCCTAGAATTCTAGGAGCATTTATGTGTTTCGAACTGAATTCACATGCAAATTGTCTCGTTTTAATTTCAACTATATGTTTGATAAAATAGGGTATAAATTAACACTTAATCGTAAGAAAGTGAGATTTATTTCATAGACAGTCTGATGCCACTTTCAGTGGGGTCGAAATGATTCTTTCTGTGTTTTTGATAATAAACAAAATCGCTTGCTTTAAGGGTGCGTTTCCACATAAGCTGAGCTGCGCGGAGCTGAGCAGAGACGTGTAAAAATTGACCAATCAGAAACGGAGCGGAGATGAGATGTGTATTTTGAGCAATGTGATTGGATTGCAATTTTTACTCGTCTCTGCTCAGCTCCGCGCAGCTCAGCTTATGTGCAAACGCTCCCTAATATTAGCCCGAGTGTTGTCATCAGATTGTCTATTAAGTACAGTCTCAGATTTATTAGGTTATTCTGATATTTATGTTATCTCATATCTTTATGCAAAGGGCTATTTGAGTGTCTACTACTGTCATATTATAAAAAACAGCCTCACAAGAGGTGGTAACAAATACTTTTAAAATTCGAAAATTGCATCGTGGACCCTATTTGCCAAGCTAACTAAGTCACTCAAAATCGCTCTTCACACATGCTTGCGTCCAGTATAGGTAAAAGATGTTTTTTTTTCTAAATACCTAACATTGTATGAAAATTGTTTTTAAGATAGCTATTTGTCACCATATTGAATGAGGGTTTTCGCAAATGAAAAATCCGCTAGATGGCAGTAGGTAGGCGTAGGGTCTAACCGGTAGTCGAAATTCACAAATCACTTAAACACCAGTTAGACCCTACGCCTACCTACCTACTGCCATCTAGCGGATTTTTCAATCGCAAACACCTTCATTGGACGTGAAGCTTGCAAGCTGTACTGGTTGACCCAATGTTACCAATCGAGTTAGCCTCCGTATACTGTAATTTGCAATATTATTTTTAAGTTCCTTTAGAAACTGGATTCGACTGAAAGTATTAGCAGAAGTATATTTTTATATTAAATTAAATGTCTTAATTAGTTTCAAGGCGGAAATTTTCATTGATTTATACACTGATTGACATAATACGAGCAACATTAGAATTTAATTCCCATTAGTTAAAAATTATAATCTCGATAACCATTGTATTAATTTCAAATTTTAACTATTTTGTTTAAATATGTAGTTGATATATTTTATTGAATCAATTAAAATATTGTACACTCTTATTTATTAAAACACAATCTTTCACTTATTTACTTATTACTTTAAATAACTACACCGGCTACTGTTATGTCCGTGAGTGTATCATGGGAGTGTCTGAGGGCATATCTTAATGTGTTGTAAATCAATGATAAGCTATTCTTTCATTATAACCGATCTCAAGATTTGGCACTGAACAAAATCTGAACATATCTATGATATTATTACATGAGAAGGGAAATATTTAATATATTTACATTTATTTACCTGTAGACGGTTTCTCTTAAGGAATTTTCGCATGGTGCTAAGGTATACTTTGATTTATTATCACATCTTGAACAATATTACGAAACAACTGCAAATTGTTTTGTTTCTCTCGCAATTCTTTTGTATACTTATGTAATAGAGGCAACAATATAATACTGTTATGAAATATAAGGAAGTATGATTCTATATCTCCTGATTCATTTTACTAGGATAAATTTATTAATTTAAAAAAATTGGCGTTAAATAAAAATCAGTGATAACAATTATAATATATTTCCTAACCATCTTTTCTTTAACCTATAATGCAAGAAATCAGTCATTGGCTTAAATAATACACTAGGAACATATGACAAGTGTTTTACAAAATTCTTGACCAGATTACTCTTTGTTTGATAAGTTAATGCTAATAAATACTGCAACAAATACAAAATGAAATGCTTTGATCATAGATTAATGGGTGCAGAAAAGCTTTGTCAACCGTTAAGAAAATTACAGTTAACAAAAAGATTTACCATAGTCGGTTATTTAAGAAAATATTAAAAATGATAACTTTTACATTTTACTAATGAAAACTGATTTATTTACTGAATGAACTACAACTACTTTTTACTAATTTGTACGAGAGCTTCTTCAGTTCTTACCTTCTTTCTGCCCCACAAAAAAGATAATGAGGGTTCGCAAATGAAAAATCCGCTAGATAGTTAAAGGCGGGGGGTCTAACTGGTATGTGATTGGTGAATTTTGACATGACATAGACAGATATGTCACAATTCACCAATGACATAGCAGTTAGACGCCTACGTAATGCCATCTAGCGGATTCTTCAATCGCAAAGACCCTCATTGATTGAAGTCAAGAAAACGAATGAATCTTGGAAATTTAAAAAAAATAAAGTTATTAAACCTCGTTTAGCCGTGATGTACAGTTCTGAGGGTGCATTCACTTGGGTATGTACTTGAGCAGCTTGATCTCGTGCGTGAGCCAGATGGCGAGGGAGAGCAGCACGAGCGAGCCGGACTGGTGCGACGCGGCCAGCGGCGTCGGCACGTAGTGCAGCAGCGTCGTGATGCCCAGCGCCACCTGACAAGCGACCATGGGGTCAATAATTTATTATTTACACTTGATTAGGGCATAACGCACTAATTAATTGCATATCAGTGCAGGTATTATAGATAGAAGTGTATTGAGGGAGATAAAGCAAACATTTATGATTTTTGACATTTTATTGACGTGACAACGTCTTAAATTAGGTTGCGGCTGGGAGTCACTTATGAAAAAGTGTAACGCTCGGTAACGTTACGATGAGTCACCGAACGAGAGAGGCCCGCCGAATGCCTTGCGTCTCTCTCCCACTCAAACATGATCGGTCCGCTGCGCGCGCAGCACTAGAGAATTAGGCGCGTTGAATTGCAATTTAATAATATTCATATCAATAAATATTCTACCGAGAAGAAGACGTTGTCACGTAAAATCTTCGCCCGTAAATCCGACTTTACAGGCAACCAATTTTTTTAAATCTTAGGCAGGTATCAGTATTTCATGTCCGATTAACTGATATTGTAAGAGTCTATATCAAGCTAGAAAATTGATAAAAGGGTCCTGAATCGTAAACTGGATCTACATTTTGGACCAATTTTAACGAAGAATATCATGAAAAATAAACAAAACTAAAGGTGTCGCTCAGGGGTTCTTTCTATCGCCGATACCATCAAATTTTACAAACAGGAAATATTTTTTGTATAGTAAATAACAAACAATCGTCTTTATAATATTTTATCCGATCAGTCATAGGGCTCATCCTTTGAATACGGCACATGTACTAACCTGCAGCTACGCTTTGGATCCTACAGTGGCGGCAATACCCCTCGCAGCCAGCGGCAGTGGCGCCTTCCTCGATATCAGCTAATATGTTGTCACCGTGGCCAGCGTGGTCGTGCCCAGGAATGTGTGGTTGAACTGCACCGTGGTGGAGTTCAGACACAGCACCTGCAGCCACACCATGGCTCCTCCGGCGTCAGCGACAGTAGCGCCCTCCATAATGTCAGCCAGCACATCGCCGCTACTGCTATTCTGTGGTCGAACTGCAGCGTGGTCGTGTTCACATACGGCTCATGTACTAACCTGCAGCCACGCCATAGCTCCTATGGCGGCGGCGATTCCTAGCGGCCGGCGACAGTGGCGCCCTCCTCGCCACCAGCCAGCAGGCAGTAGCCGCAGCCAGCGTGGTCGTGCTCAGCACGCCGTGGTCGAACTGCACAGTGGTGGGGTTCTCATACGGCTCATGTACCAACCTGCAGCCACGCAATGGCCTAGGGGCCAGCGGCGGCGGCTACTCTTCTCGCTGCCGGTGACAGTGGCGCCCTCCTTATATCTCAGCCAACACGTCGTCGCTGCTGCTATTGTGGTAGTACCTAGCACTCGGTGGTCCAACTGTACCGAGGTTAGGTTCACACACGGCTCATGTACCAACCTGCAGCCACGCCATAGCCCCTACAGCGGCGGCAACTTTCCTCGCGGCCGGCGACAGTGGCGCCCTCCTCGCCAGCAGCCAGCAGGCAGTGGCCGCAGCTAGTGTGGTGGTGCCGAGCACGCGGTGGTCGAACTGCACCGTGGTGGGGTTCTCGGTGAAGTTGCGCGCGGTGGGACTGAACGCCAGGATGTCGTCCGGGACCCAGTGGTCGCCCATCTTGGGGAACGAGTTGTACACTAGGCCCGCGTCGAGCCCGGCCACGAACGCGCCTGCAAAGACAAGAATTTGATTTTACCAAAATGCTTTAAAGTAATTTGACTACCAGTTAGATGTTATTGTTCCAAAGTTGACTGTCATTTGAGGAGATCTTAGATTTGAATCCTGCACGGAACAAACAGTTTATAAAACCTGAACATGTTTGTTTGTCCTGATCTAGGTGTTTAAGGAATATTTTGCAAGTAATTAATAAGGCTATTATAACACCTTTCCAGCCGTTTCGACCATGGCGGCCAATCTTACGATAGATAGTGAATGCGCAAGCACAGGTGCACTCCCTCACTCTCATAGTTCGGTGGGACAGCACTAGAGAGATCAGGCGCAGGACCAATAGCTTAACGGGCCTTCCGAAACACGGAGGAGCTCGAAATGATTTCCGGTCACCCATCGGATGACTGGCTTCTGCGAAACTTGCTTAACTTTGCAATCGCAGGCCGAGCGCGCTAACCACTGCGCAATGGAGATTCTTTAGATAAGGCTACAAAAATCCACTAACCCGACAAAGCAGTGAAGAACGCGAGCGCCTTAACAGTATGCGCGAGGGCCGTCATGCCCTTCAGCCCCTGCAGCTTGGCCAGGCTCAAGCCGGCGGGGAAGGGGCGGAGCACCCGCAGGGCGCCGCCCAGCAGGCCGGCGTACAGCACGAAGGCGAGCCCCAGGTGCGCGGCCAGGCGGTACTGCGACACGCGCGGCACGTCGCTCGGGCCCTGGAAGCGGTCCTCCAGCCCCGACTTCACCATGTACCAGCCCATCAGGCCCTGGAAAAGCGCGAATGGAAAAAGTGTTAATGGTGTTTGCGATTGATAAATCTTCTAACTGCTATGCGATTGGTGAGGTTTGACATATCTGTCAATGTCATGTCAAAATTCACCAATGACATACTTGTTAGACCCTATGCCGACCTACTGCCATCTTGCGGATTTTTCATTTGCGAAAACCCCCATTGTTTTGAAGTTTAAATTCAATTACATATTGAAGTCCTAAAGCAATGAAATGGGTATACATGGCCTGCGTTATAATAGGTTAAAAGTCATGATCTTCATCGCTCTTCTTCAACACTTATTTATTTCTTAGCACATTAACAAATTAAAAAGGGTCCAAAATAATTCTAATTTTTTGAAATTCTTTTACCATTTCAATCAAATACAAGATATTTTTTCAACTACATTTCAAATGCATTCAAAAATTAAATGAGAACGGAACATTTAATACAATAAAGAGCACAGTTCAAACAGCTAGGGTATGGGCTGACTGAGGTGATAGGAGACGTTTTTATCCCGACTAAATGCTCCCACAGAAATCTTGATAAACCCACGGGTAAAAACTAGTTCATAATATTTCTGGGTATTGTACTAACCTGTGCAGCCACAAGCGCGCAGTAGACCCCAACGCGCACCTTCATTCCCTTGTTCAGGTACCCGCGGGCCCAGAAGAAGGCGGCGGGCAGGAAGACCGCGGCGCCGATGCAGCGCCCCCACGTGCGGTGCGCGAACTCCATCCACCAGATCCACTTGAACTCCGACAGGGTGATCTGCTGGTTCTTACTGCGGGATGTGACGGTATTATCATAGCAGTATAGGCCGCCTGAAACGCGCACGGCGCGTGGATTTCTGTTTCCGCACACGTAGTGTTACAATATAACTTAAAGCCTTCCAGGAACAATGGAAAAATGAACACAAAAAAATACTCAATTCGAACCAGTACTTCCTGAGATTAACGCGTTCAAACAAACAAACTCTTCAACTTTATTATATTAGTATAATTTCTTTTGTCAAATATCCCCCCTCTCCAACATATTTCCAGGATCAAAAGAACCCT
Organism: Nomophila noctuella; assembly: GCA_958496325.1. Taxonomy (NCBI): domain Eukaryota; kingdom Metazoa; phylum Arthropoda; class Insecta; order Lepidoptera; family Crambidae; genus Nomophila; species Nomophila noctuella. The sequence continues at coordinate 502,334 of OY292493.1, forward strand.
ATGTTAACCGGGGATAGTGTAGCTAGCCAACAGTAAAAGAATTATTCATCCATCGCATCGGTTCAGTAGCTTTTGAGTTTATTCTTTACATACAAAAATACAACAATGGAAATCTTTCCTCTTTATAATATTAGTGTAGATGTAGATTAATAGGAACTTACTATTTGAACTCCGGGTACTGCTGGTACTTCTGGAACTCGCGTTGCCACTCCTCCTCGGTAGTTGGTAGCTTCTCCCCCAGCAGCTTCCACGTCACCATCGAGAGACCAGACTCCGTCAGGCGTGTCACTCCACCTTCAAATACAAACTAAGTTGTAACTTTAAACTTTCGCGTTGCATTATAATTATTGAACATTACAACAGGACTAAACGCGATCAAGGTAATGTTAAATAATTACAAACTAAGTTATAACCGACCAGTAGTCACAACAAGAAAGAAACGCAATCTATGAGTATAGATCAGTGGTTCCTAACCTTTTAGGCATGAACGAGCATTTTGCTAAATTTCTGTCTTTACAGCCACCGAATGAGGGTTTTCGCAAATGAAAAATCCGCTAGATGGCAGTAGGTAGGCGTAGGGTTAGACCCTACGTGGTACGTGATAGGTGAACTTTTTCCTCAAGACCTCAAGCCTACGTATTGCCATCTAGCGGAGTTTTCAATCGCAAACACCATTATTGGCTAATTGGTAATATGCGGCGGTTAAATGAAAATTAGAGCAATAAGACGTCTCTTATCTACGATCGCTTCGGACCACTTGGAATGGCTCCAGGGACCACCAGTGTTTAACGGACCATAGGTTAAGAAACACTGGTAAAGATGGTGGAGTTGGTATTCTGGATTTGGAGACTGAAATCCCCCAATTGAATAAGAGGGTAAATACAAAAACCCGTCTTTGCCGCCGCGCCGTAATACATGCAAATAAAAATTATACCTACCTTGCTACTATGATCCTATATTGGTGACGTTGGTAGAATCATTTTGTATTCCGATAATTGTTATTTTATGCACTACTGCACTTATAAATCGAAAAATATGACGAAAATGTTAACGTAGCACAGTATACTTATTTGTATGTATTACCGCACTATTTGGCCTCGCTCTAAGGCCAAGGAAGCTACTAAAAGTCTTATGCTTACTTACTAATATTTTCCAAAATATTTGAGATTCACCTATCTGAAATATTTTAAAATGATAGATAGAATTTTGTAAGATTTCTTTATAAGAAAAATAAATTAACTATATGATTAGGGATAGGGGTATCTACTAGGGCCTAGGCATTTTATTTAATTAATGTTTTAGCTGCAATTTAATATATTTTTATTATTTGTGTTTAAAACAACATAAAATAAATTATTTAGAAAATACGTAAGGTTTCTTAAATTAAACCGATTTAAATAAAACACTGTTTTAAATCACAGCTTTTATTGACAAACCCTAGTTACATTAGAATGTCAATATTATGCACAGTTACTTCCAAGGGAATAAATATCTTATATAAAATAATATGACACTTATAGTGTGTAACAAGGTTTGGGAATGTTAAATAATTGGGCAATATCTCATTGAATATCTGTTAACAAATTATCATTAACAGAGTTTTGGCACTTTTTGCCTATGTCTATTATCCAGTTGCCAGTCAAAATATCACACATCTATATCATTTCTCATTTATTCAATAAATAATTAAAATGGATTCAATCATAACCATGATTGCTGAAAAGCATTTAATTAAGTCATATTGTTTAATCCATTTCAAGTTGTTGTTAATTGAGAAATAGTCGCATCTGAGAAAACATTACGTCCATCTAATATTACAAAAATATTTTCCACAATCACAAACAACTTCACTTAGTGCCAGACTTGGACGTGTTCAGAGCGACATTGACGACGAAATAGACAGAGTATATGAGTACGAGGTACCCGGCGACCATACCTAGCACGACCGCGGTGAAGACCATGCCACTGCAGCCGAGCAGCCAGTAGCCGACTGCCTTGGACGTCTCCGGCTTGGGTGCGTTGCTGCACATGCGGATCACTATCTGGTTGGATTTCATTAGCTCTCTTATCTGAAAAGTAACATCAAATTATTTTATACAAATTCAGTCATGTTGTGTGTGATAATTTGATCTGATTTGCTAGTACGTAGTCTATGCACATGTAATCATGATGGACACGTATGAGAAGCACTACGCTATTCCAGAAGACATTGCGTTATCGGCGTCTAGACCAGACCTTTTCGTTTATTCGAGAAAACTGTACTGTTGGTAGAACTTACTGTTCCATGGGAGACAAACATTCCCAAAGATCACGCGTTTAAAACAAATAAGTATTATGATCTAACCAACGAGATGACTAGAAATGGTTATGCAGCACGGTTGTATGCTGTGGAAGTGGGTGCGAGAGGTATACCAGCGAAATCTCTCTACAACCTGCTGAAGGACTTAGGATTACCAAGATCTAATATTAGCTCCTTACTGGAAAGAGCAACTAAAGCCGCTCTACTCGGCTCGTACCAAATATGGTTGGGAAGGGAGAGGAATGTCATCGGTGAAGGTGATCGTTAGTCCTACTACTATTATAACGGCGAAAGTTTGTATGTGTGGATGTGTGGATGTATGGATGTTTGTTACTCTTTCACGTAAAAACTACTGAATGGATTTGAATGAAACTTTACCACAATATAGCTTATACATCAGAATAACACATAGGATATTGGAAATCGAAATCCACGCGGACGGAGTCGCGGGCGGCCGCTAGTATACTATAAAGGGGCCCCTTAAACCTACACGCTGGGTCGAAAGTCCCAGGCGCCGACTGGCGTTCCTCTCTGTTCCACGCGATGGACCCGGCACCCGCACGGAGAATCCATGGATGGCTAAGAAGTTCGTCTCTTAGGGCCTCTATGTCTATGTCAGATGATTTATAGTGCAAGCCTATGAAGACACTGTTGGTTGCTGAGAAGACCGTTATCGTTACTATAATAGTAACATGTTATTTAAAAAAAAAAACTTTACTTCAAGTTCAAGTACATGAACATGAAGTTCATGTTTCATCTTTATGTTAAACATGGACATGACCATTAGTAGCAAGTCTTAACTATCATTTAGCTTAAAAATTGTTTGGGACATCAAGGAGGATTTCGGCTGCTCACAATAAACATATTTTTAGACATTGGTCGCATCACATCAATATTTTTTTTAACTCTCAACTTGTTCGTACATTGCAGTAATTTATGGACCACAAAAATACTTTACTGTTTCATTTTACCAAAATGGAAAATTCTTGAATTTCATAAATAATGAGTAAAAATTAAAATCAAAATAATGAGATAAAAGTAAAAATTGCATAAACCTATTTACTGATAATTATTATTACTACCAATACGAAATAAATAATGTCAAGAAGATAACACAGAGATAAGCTCGCTTGACCCCATTTTATAACACTTAAACAATTGCTTTCTTTAACTTGTTTACTATACAACTGCCACTCCATTTGTTTTGCACCTAAAGATTCATATTAATATAAACAATTATCCATTTTAAATACTAAATGGGGAAATTAATATTTTAAATACATATTGTCTGTAGAAACAGCTCTCTTGGTATTTGTATTAATTTGTGATTATATTTATTCTTCAATGCTTTCATGGCAATAATGTTTAACAATGTTATGTACATCAAATACTTGTAAACCACTAATTTGCGAAGACACTAGTCGCTGCAAATTTAGTTTCTGCACACATTGTTATACTATACTTAGCTTAAAGCATTCCTTGACTCTCGACTAATGGACTATCCAACACAAAAAAAAACAAAAGAAAACAATATGAGAAGTTCCTGAGATAAGTGGGTTCAAACAAACAAACCCTTAGCTGAATTATATTAGTATATAGATAAAAGTAGGAGAAAAGAACACTAACCCTAAAACCAATCTTGTTACTGTTCCCATTTCTGACAGGTGTGTACAGCTGCCGGGCAGCCAGCCGTGTGCTGCTGAGCCCAGTCCTCGCGCCCAGGAGTGTGCTTTGCATCAGCCGCAGCGGCTGTGGGCACCGGCACAGCTGAGACACGCTCAACATCTCTGGAATTATATGAATTCAGATGTTAACTCATTGACTTACTATAAATAAACTAGAGAATAATTCATACATTTTAGAATCATATTTTAACTACATGATGAGGGTTTAATTTTAAAGAATACTTTTGTTAATTTGATAAATCTGAATATAAATGAACACAAGGCTAATACTTAACTAACCTTTATTAGCAGTAATGTACTAAGTGTGAAAGATGCACTTATTTGGCATAAATGTGATTTAACTGTAAACTAATTTGAGATAAACTGACCTCGTCGTACCCAAATGACTGCACCTTGTGATATGATTTGGCTTTTATAAAGTTACAGTCAAAGCAATGTTATTTACAAATACGGGACCAGACGATTGCAAAATATTATTCAATATTTTGGCAGAGAATAGTTAAACAAAACTTACTTGGAATGTAACACTATGATGTGAAATTTAAATCCTTCACAGTTTTATTAATAAATATTAGTTGAAGTATGTTCTTCAATGTTGTTCACTATCTTTTTCCCTATTTTTTCTCATCCACACACACCGTCCAATAAAATCACAACAGTGACAACTTTGACATGTGTCAAAATTGGCATTGACAGAACTTTTTTTGTAATTCATAGCACTGCACCATTCATCACTGCAACGGCTGACTTCATTTTCAAATCAAAATATATTTTACGATGATGGCAGTAGTAGTCTGGACAAGGCGCAAGTTATTCTAGGCCGATGCTACAGGTGGAGTCATTGTTGAGGCTCCGGAGGCTCGTCTGAAAGCTATGCATGGTTGGTTTTTATTTCGTACTAGCGGTCGCCCGCGACTCCGTCCGCGTGGTTTCCGGTTTCCGCAAACATACACTATACCTATAAAGTTCCATACAAACATTAATCCCCTTTTTCATCCCCTTGGGGTGGAACATATAAAAATCCTTTCTAAGGGAATCTTTATGTCATAGTTACTTTATGCATGGCAAGTCCCAGCCCGATCGGTTTAAAATTGACAAAGTTTCATACAAACATTAATCTCCTTTTTCATCCACTTGGGGTGGATGGAACATATAAAAATCCTTTCTAAGGGGATCTTTATGTAATAGTAGCTTTATGCATGGCAAGTCCCAGCCCGATCGGTTTAAAATTGACAAAGTTTCATACAAAAATTAATCTCCTTTTTCATCCCCTTGGGGTGGAACATATAAAATCCTTTCTAAGGGGATCTTTATGTCATAGTAGCTTTATGCATGCAAAGTCCCAGCCCGATCGGTTTAAAATTGACAAAGTTTCATACAAACATTAATCCCCTTTTTCATCCCCTTGGGGTGGAGCATATAAAAATCCTTTCTAAGGGGATCTTTATGTCATAGTAGCTTTATGCATGCAAAGTCCCAGCCCGATCGGTTCAAAATTGACAAAGTTTCATACAAACATTAATCCCCGTTTTCATCCCCTTGGGGTGGACCATATAAAAAACCTTTCTGAGGGGATCTTTATGTCATAGTAGCTTTATGCATGGCAAGTCCCTGCCCGATCGGTTTAAAATTGACAAAGTTTCATACAAAAATTAATCCCCTTTTTCATCCCCTTGGGGTGGAACATATAAAATCCTTTCTAAGGGGATCTTTATGTCATAGTAGCTTAATGCATGGCAAGTCCCTGCCCGATCGGTTTAAAATTGACAATGTTTCATACAAACATTAATCCCCTTTTTCATCCCCTTGGGGTGGAACAAATAAAAATTTTTTTAAAGGGATCTTTATGTCATAGTAGCTTTATGCATGCAAAGTCCCAGCCCGATCGGTTTAAAATTGACAATGTTTCATACAAACATTAATCCCCTTTTTCATCCCCTTGGGGTGGAACATATAAAATTTTTTTTAAAGGGATCTTAATGTCATAGTAGCTTTATGCATGCAAAGTCCCAGCCCGATCGGTTTAAAATTGACAAAGTTTCATACATACATTAATCCCCTTTTTCATCCCCTTGGGGTGGAACATATAAAATCCTTTCTAAGGGGATCTTTATGTCATAGTAGCTTTATGCATGGCAAGTTCCAGCCCGATCGGTTTAAAATTGACAAAGTGTCATACAAACATTAATCCCCTTTTTCATCCCCTTGTGGTGGAACATATAAAAATCCTTTCTAAGGGGATCTTTATGTCATAGTAGCTTTATGCATGGCAAGTCCCTGCCCGATCGGTTTAAAATTGACAATGTTTCATACAAACATTAATCCCCTTTTTCATCCCCTTGGGGTGGAACATATAAAAATCCTTTTTAAAGGGATCTTTATGTCATAGTAGCTTTATGCATGCAAAGTCCCAGCCCGATCGGTTTAAAATTGACAAAGTTTCATACATACATTAATCCCCTTTTTCATCCCCTTGGGGTGGAACATATAAAAATCCTTTTTAAGGGAATCTTTATGTCATAGGTAGTAGCTTTATGCATGGCAAGTCCCAGCCCGATCGGTTTAAAATTGACAAAGTTTCATATAAACATTAATCCCCTTTTTCATCCCCTTGGAGTAAAATAATAGTTATATACTATAGCCTATAACTTTCCTCGTCAAATAGGCTATCCAACACAAAAAGAATTTTTCAAATCGGACCAGTAGTTCCTGAGATTAGCGCGTTCAAACAAACAAACAAACAAACAAACAAACAAACTCTTCAGCTTTATATATTAGTATAGATTAAAATTAGACGGTGAAAACTCAAGCAAACTCAAAGTAGGTATTTAAAAAACGTTGCTTACTTTTTATTGCCATAGGACTATTTACTACTGTAAGTCACAGAATAAAATTATCAAAATCAATCTTCCATTTCCTTATAATCATTCGACAACGCTTTTATATTGCGTATAGCATTCTTGAACTCTCCCTCCTCTAAGCCCTCGCCCACGTAGTGATGAACAAACGCGCGCTTTGCATACATTAGAGAAAACTTCTTGCACAAATTTTCCCAAGCAGTGCGCACAGCAGAGTTGTTGGAAACCATCACTACGGCCCTTTGCAGAGCGGCCAAGTCGCCCCCAGGAACAGTTAGAGGAGGCTGGTAGTTGACTCCAATCTAAATAAAAAAATTGTTAATGTAAGTTTCTTTTTAGGGTTCCGTACCTCAAAAGGAAAAAACGGAACCCTTATAGGATCACTTTGTTGTCCGTCTGTCCGTCCGTCCGTCCGTCCGTCCGTCTGTCAAGACCCTTTTTCTCAGGGACGCGTGGAGGTATGAAGCTGAAATTTATATCAATTACTCAGGTCTACTGTCCCTTGAAGCTGTGAAAAAATCAAACTTCTAAGCCAACGCAATCAAAAGATACAGCCGTTTATGCCGCAAATTTTCGACACTTGCAAGGGAATCAAAACCTACAGGGTGCTTCCCGTGAACTCAGAATCTTGAAATTTGGTACGAAGCAACGTCTTATAGCATAAATAAAGTAAAAATTACGAAAACCATAAATTTTTAGTTACTTCACATAATATATATTTTTTTAACAATTTTAAACTTACTACCCATTTCCTCATAAACGCGTAGAGGTATTAAATTGAAATTCATACCAAATACTCAGGTCTATAATACCTTTAAGCTGTAACAAATTCAAACTTTTATGTCAACGCAATCAAAAGAAACAGCAATTTAAGCTGCATATTTTGAAACTCGCAAGTACTCGCAAGGGAATCAAAACCTAAAGGGTACTTCCAATCGACCTAGAATCTTAAAATTTGGCATGAAGCAAGGTTTTATAGCACACATAAAGGAAAAATTCCGAAAACCTTAAATTTTTAGTTACATTACAAAATATATATATATTTTTTTTTTTTTAATATAAACTTATTATTTTTTTCCTCATGAACGCGTAGAGCTATCAAGTTGAAATTCATATCAAATACTTAGATCTGATTGCCTTTAACCCGTGAAAAAAAAATTCTAAGTCAACGCAAAAACGCAAAACTTTAAAGAGATCTTTGTCTTAAATTTATGCTCCTCCATCTTTCCCCATTGTAATGTTATGAATTTCATTTTGCAATAAAAATACCATGGTTATGACTCGATTGTCGTAATGAACGAACTTTGTAAACCTTGCAGGTTTGTACGGAACCCTCGGTGCGCGAGTCCGACTCGCACTTGGCCGGTTTTTTATGTAAGCTGGAGGCAGACGGTTAAGATGGTTAAGTGATCACCGTTGCCAATGGACATCAATAAAAGGGTCGCTGATGCGTAGCCTGCTGCCTGCCTCAAAAAAAAACCCATACTCTCGCCAACTGTGATACACAAAATAAACCCGAGTCCTACACACACTCGTATATTCAAACATTTTGGGTGTTTTAACTGAGAAATTACCTTGAATCCAGTAGGAGACCAAGACACGAATTTTATATTTCTCATGCTCTTAATTTGATTGATACCGGCATTTATATCGTTTGGATTCACGTCTCCCCTGAACAGCAGGCAGCAAGACATGTAGCTTCCTCTCCTGGGGTCGCATCGGACCATCTGGTTAGCCGGGTCGAAGCAAGACATCATCAGCTGATGAGTCGTCATGGTCTCGTGCATCGCTCTCGTGGGCGGGATGAAGGGAGCGAATGTCACTAATGGGAAGTGGATTCTTGGATACGGGATAAGGTTCGTCCTGAATTCTACCAGTTCGACATTTAAGGAACCTTCGAACCTTAATGATGCTGTCATGCAGGATACAACCTGAAAGAAATTTTTAAATCGATTTTTGTTATCTGATGTGCAGTATTAGTGCTATATAACAAATTACGGAATGAATTTACCTGTGCTATAAGCCTATTTAAGTTTGTATACGTCGGTCTCGGAACGTCGAGTAGTCTCGCCAGAATATCATACAGAGCTTCATTATCAAATATGAAACAGACGTCTTCGGTTTCCATGCAAGCATGGGCGGTCAGCACTGCGTTGTACGGTTCAACTATGATGGGAGATATTCTCGGTGAGGGGTAGATAGCGAATTCTATCTTGGACAGTTTCCCGTAGTCTCTACTCAGACCTTCTAGTAACAAAGCAGTGAAGCCTGATCCAGTGCCACCGCCAAATGAACGGAAGATGATGAACCCCTGAAGGCAACTGCAGTCCTCAGCTGCTATCCTGATTCTGTTGAGAGCAAGGTCGATCATTTCCCGTCCCACGCCGAAGTACCCTCGAGCGAAGTTACTGGCCGCATCTTCTTTTCCGGTCAGTAAGGAATTGGGGTGAAACAGACTCCGGTACGCGCCAGTGCGTATTTCATCTGTAGAAATAAGTTTTTTAAGGCTTACCTATTTATGGTAAAGGTAGACAAGTAGCTACTGCTAAGCTAAGCTGGTGTTACGGTTAATAGGTATTGTTGGAAGGTAGTATTGCTCAAGGTGATCATAAGCCAAGGGTTACATAGAGAGCCCTTGGAGAGGCCCATGAGGAGTGGACTCGGACAGCCTGAGGATGTGATAACAACAACCAAGCAAGCACTAATTATTGTTTTTAATTATTACTTATTGTTGTTAATTATTTATTATTGTTGTTAATTAGAACACTGAAATAAGGTATGAGTTACAGGTGTCAGGTTTCACCTATGGGTGTCGGTTCAAGATCAATCATGACAACTCTGGGCACGACTTTCCCGGCGCCGGTGCTGCTGAAGAAGGTGCCGATGCTCCTGTCATTGTCGTTGAAGGCTTGGATGCCGTCCACCCTGATGCCATGCTCGAGGCAGTACAGCTCCCAGCAGGCGTTGGCAACTTGTACACCCGCTTGCCCGATGTGAATATGGATTACTTCTTTCTGAGGGTAGATGAAAATAGACCGGTGAAAAATGGACGTGCATAAAGAAACACTAATTAAACGTACTCAGGGACTGCACAGGCGGAAGGAACATGATTATTGAATGATAAAGTTCACATGATACTTTCCACCTATTATAAATGTAGCAAACTAAGGCTCTATGAGTATGTAAATGCAACAAAAGTTGGGTTCAACTTCGGAAAGTATTTCAGTAACTCACGACAGCCATTTAAAAACTGGAATTTAGAAGAGTTAGGTATTTGTTCTTTAGATTTTGTTAATTTTACCACATATTTACAAAAAAATTGCTTACATTTTAATGTCAATCGATTTGACAATTTCACTTGGTTTGCAAATCTATAGAGCACAGCTTTGATATTTTTGTTTTTATAGATTTGGTAATTTTTCTGTGATTTTGGATTTTGTATTTGTTACGTTCGCGCGAAAAATGGCGTGCTGCATTTTTTTTCTTTTGGAGAGGCAAGGGAACTGGGGCCATGCAGCCGTTTTCAAGGTCAATGAACGACCTTCATTTGACATTTGAATGACAGTCAATTTTAAAGACTGTCTGTTTCCGATTACATAAAACAATATTTGTTTCCATTTCCCTAATAAAATAATAATTTAAAAGTACTCAAGTATGTGTGTAATTAAATACAAAATTTTGCTTAATTTAATGAACATCTCTCTGCAGTCTCTGCCACAGTAATTGTAGATTTGTAACATGAAAAATACAAGAAGAAGTTATAACTTGGAGTGTTTTACAAAACCAAACTGTTGAAATATGTAAACAAGTCAGTGTGTTTTCGGTGTAAATAGTTTTTCGGTCTGATATCTCTAATATTACGTAACGACGTGTTATTAATAAATACTTGTTGTTGCTAGCTAGTCAAAAGCTGCTGCTTGATATCGTTATTTGGCATTTCAACCATGAATTTCGCTGGAAAAGTGGTGATTGTGACCGGCGCAAGTTCCGGCATTGGAGCTGCCACAGCAGTTTTCTTGTCCAAACTCGGTGCTAAGCTGTCCCTAGTTGGTAGAAACGCTGAAAATTTGCAGAAAGTAAGTGCCGATTGTCAGAAAGCTTCTCCCACATTCGTCGTTCAAGCTGATTTGACGAAAGAAAGTGACGTCGAGAATATTGTGAAGAGCACTTTATCTCATTACGGACAGCTTGATATTTTAGTCAATAATGCAGGAATCATCGAGACCGGCACTATTGAGAACACTTCACTGGCTCAATACGACCGTTTGATGAACACTAACGTCCGATCCATTTATCAGCTGACCATGCTTGCTGTTCCGCATTTGATCAAGACGAAAGGTAACATTGTGAATGTGTCCAGCGTCAACGGGATCAGGTCTTTCCCTGGAGTCCTAGCTTACAATGTGTCTAAAGCATCTGTTGACCAGTTCACCCGGTGTGTGGCTTTGGAATTGGCTGCAAAGGGAGTTAGAGTCAACTGCGTGAACCCAGGAGTGATCTTGACTGAGTTGCAGAAGCGTGGAGGTTTGAGCGATGAGCAGTATAAAGCATTTTTGGAAAGAAGTAAGGAGACTCATGCCCTTGGGCGACCTGGCAAGCCAGATGAGGTGGCTGCAACTATTGCTTTCCTCGCTAGCGACCTGGCCAGTAACATTACTGGTGCCAGTGTGCCTGTAGACGGTGGCCGCCATGCCATGTGCCCACGCTAAGAATTCTTCTCTGTGCCATTTTGTGTGTTACAAGTTTCAGATATATCAAGATGCCTTATTGAGTCAATATTATAAATAGCATGTAAGCTAAATGGTTGATTGTTAAAATTATATGCTTTTTATAATGCATTTATCAAATTTCTATATTTTCTTAATAAAGACTGTTTTTATTAATATCATGTTTTCATTTTTACTAATATTATACCTTATTATACATAACTACCTAACAGGTGGAAATAATAAAATAATATACAGATATATTTTCTAAATATATTTATTTAAATAATATAATCTAAAAATCAGTCCTTATACTAAACTTATTTATAATTATCACATTATCTAAAAGATATCTTATGGCTTGCAAACAAATCATCAATGCCATGGTAATTAAACAATTTCTTACCCATTGGATCCACTAATTACAAAACAAAAGGAATGGGTCCGAATAAGTCTGAAATCTAAATCAAGTGACAAGTGCAGCAAAATTAAATTGTACATATTTAATAATCTGTGCAATTGTGAAAATATAAGTTATTTGGTCATTATGATTCAAGTATTTTTTACTTATAATAAAACTAGTTTTAAATGGTAAACTGCTTTGAGATATTAATCTTAAAAATATAGTTAGGCAGGCACCAATAATATTTGTTATTATTTGACACTTATAAAAGCTTCACTGGAAAAGTTTTTTTACTGGTAAATAAAAAAAGGCCACCTACTGCTTAACTGTAGTACCTATATAGTTTACAATTGATAAAAATTATGTTGTTGGATTAGTAATTAGTACTTAAAATGTAGAGATTTAGATACTGGCCAGGATTCCAAGCCGTCAAACTCAAGTCTTATTAGAATTCCCTTCAAATGCATAGCCTTTAGGTTACGAATCGTAATTAAAGTGAAGGTCTAAGAACTGGAAATTGAGTTGACGGATCGGTATATACCTACCTATAGCTGGCTAGATTGATCTATGGAAATATATCTATAGTTTCTATTGTTAGTTTTCATGGGACCAGTAAGTCAGCAGCGGGGATGACGGCGAAGAACTTGGTGCACTCGTCGACGCAGGCTTTGATGATTTGCTCGAAGGCCGTCGGGGCGATGTCGCGTATCACAGGCTCCCAGTTCTCATTGATCACTCGGTGGATCGTCTCACCTGCGAATTGAAGAAATATTAAACATCTTTGAACTGCAAAAATCGATAATTTAGTTATTAGTAGGTATAAACTGACTGTTTATCGTTAAAAAAGTGTTGGGAACTGCTAAAACAAGTATGACAATACAAATGTGCTGTATTTCTCACTACTTTTTCATAAACAAACGAGCATTTTCTCTAATTTTTCGTAAACATTTATTGAGAGCTGGTTTAGTGCTGCGATGAATAAGATATTGAAAGCGTTACATTACATCGCTCAGTTACCTAAATAAAGCGGTTTTCCTTTTGTAAGTAAAGTAAAGATGAAGTTGTGAAGTTGATTGATGGAGTTATGAACAAGTTTAAACCTATATGGCAGTCATGATACTGACTTTCGTCAGTGAGTCTTAAGATTGTTAGTTTAATGAATATGGGCGTCGGATGCATGCGTGATGCTGACTGATTCATTGAGGCCAACCATTCAAGGCAACAGGAGTTCAGACGCCGGCACTCTCGCGAAGAAGTTGTTGACGACGTTGACGCAGTTCTTGATGATGCCCTTGAAGACGGGAGCCGCGATCTCCGATATGATGAGCTCCCAGTTTTCGTTCGTGAACCTATTTGTTGTCTCAGCTGAAAGTTATTTGGATGTTAGGTTGTGTTTCGTGTCGACGTGTTTGGTAGTCTAAGAATCTGAAGGGTTTGATTTTTAGGTAAATGTTTTATGTAGGTAGATCATAATATGATTTCATTAGGTTATGTCAAGTTATCACTTTCGCTAGATTGTTTTGAGAGATAACGACAACTTAGTTGTGATAATTTTGACGTGTTATTTTGTTTTGTGTGCGAAATAATCATCATCTAAGTACTTAAACCGAATATTATACTGTTTAAGAGTTTAAACGATGGAAGTCTTTACCCGTAACTATCAGTTGAACTTTTGCTATGGATGCAAGTGTAAATAATTAAGTGGGTAGAACTTAGGAGAACTTATTTTTACCACTTTCTATAGATAATTACTAATAACTGTTCTTAATAGGAAAATTAGTTTAATGCTTACCGAGTTGCTTGTTGCCACCGAAGAGGTTGCTGAACTTGAACTGCGCGCGGTCCATCTTGTAGCTGTCCTTGTAGTTGGTGACCACCCAGTGGCCGTCGCGCGTGTCAAAGTCGTATTTGATCACGATGTTCAGGTTCGCTAGGGGTAAAGGAGAAATTAGTATGTTATTATAAAGGCATTACGAGTAAGCAAGCTGAGATAGAAGAACCTTATTATACATGTAGGCAGTGCCGGTTTTAGCACTACAAGCGCCCTTGGGCGAGATTTCTTCGGCGCCCCCTAACTACAATTCAATTACCTAGGTACATAGGTACGAAGAAAGGCAATAGGTACAATAAAATAACCATCATTTAAAAAAAACGTTCTATCTAATCTATACTTATAATAAATCTGTAGAGAGGTAAATTCTGTACATTAAATATATTTTCAAAATAACTATCAGGGGGAGATAAGTGATCGATACTGATGCCAAAAATGCAATCAGTAAAATTTTTGTCTGTCTGTCTGTCTGTCTGTATGTATGTTCCTTATAGAAACAAAAACTACTGAACGGATTTTGACAAAACTTGGTACAATTATTCTTCATACTCCTGGGCATATTATAGGATACTTTGCATCACGCTACAAACAATAGGAGCAGCGTAGTATAAGGAAATGTTGGGAAAACGGGAGAAATTACTCCATTTTTTAAGCTTCTGACGCGTGTACAGCCGTAATGGTTAAAGTCACATAGAAATCATGTATGAAGGAAATATTCTACATAAAATTGTCTAAAAAATATTCCCTAGCAGCCTATGTCTATCTTTTATGGTTGACCCACAATAACACGTGTAACACCTGATCCAAATTGGTTTGAACGCGCTGTTCTCAGGAGCTACTGGTTCGAATTGACAAAATCTTTTGTGTTGAATAATCCACTTACCATTTCTCAAGGAAGGCTTTAAGCTTCTATCGTAACACTGTGTGCGGAAACCGAAACCTACGCGGACGGAGTCGCTGGCGGCCGCTAGTTTACAATAAATCTGTAGAGATGTCAATTCTGTACATTAAATCTATTTTCGAAATAACTATCAGGGGGTGATAAGTGATACTGATGCCAAAAACGCAATCAGTAAAATTTTTGTCTGTCTGTATGTCTGTATGTTCCTTATACAAACAAAAACTACTGGACGGATTTTGACGAAACTTGGTACAATTATTCTTCATACTCCTGGGCATATTATAGGATACTTATCATCACGCTACGATTAATAGGAGCAGCGTAGTGAAGGGAAATGTTGGGAAAGCGGGAGAAATTACCCCATTTTTAGGGTTCCATAGCCAAATGGCAAAAAACGGAACTCTTATAGTTTCGTCATGTCTGTCTGTCTGTCTGTCCTGGCTCGTTCTCCGCCATTTCTGCACCGATTGCCACGAAAATTGGTGGAGAGATGCGTATTGATAATTCAAGAATTGGTTTTTAAAATCAGCGAAAAATAATTATTTTTTAACCCTCTCCCATACAACGAAAAGTAAATTCGAAAAAAAAACTTCGCCTTACCCCATCGTGTGGGGTATCGTTAAAAAGGTATTTCTAAATACAACAAAAATTGCCTTATAACTATGTGGATCAAACACCCCAGTCTCGAGATATATTAATACAAAGTTAAAATTAGAGCGTCCCCCCCCCCCCTTAACTTTTGAAACACTATTTCAAAAATTCTGAAAAAAATGTTCTATAAACCTCCAAGTAAGTACTTTCAACGAAAACTATAGTGAACTCTGTATCATACATAGTTATTTTTATACAGCTCGACCAACTTATGAAGTGCAGTTGCCCTTACTAAATGGTGTGTCAAGCGGTTGGCCCATCTTATGGCTACGGAACCCTTTCACGGGCGTGTCCGACACGCTCTTGGCCGGTTTTTTTTTAAGCTTTCGTCGCGTGTGCAGCCTTAATGGTTAGAGTCACATAGAAATCATGTATGAAGGAAATATTCCACATAAAATTTTCTAAAAAATATACCCTAACAGCATATGTCTATCTTTTATGGCTGACCCACAATAACACGTGCAACACCTGATCCAGATTGGTTTGAACGCGCTGTTCTCAGGAACTACTGGTTCGAATTGACAAAATAATATTTTGTGTTGGATAGTCCACTTCTTACCATTTGTCAAGGGAGGCTTTAAGCTATCTATAGTAACACTGTGTGCGGAAACCGAAACCTACGCGGACGGAGACGCTGGCGGCCGCTAGTCTTTAATAAAATTTAAAACATAAACAGGGGAAGCTACATTCTGATCAGGCAAAAAGGATTTCAGGCTTATGAGTTCATCACACAACATCGATATATGATTTAGAATCCACAGTTAATTAAAATTGGAGATCACTACAGAGTTTGTCAAGGTCAGGTTTTTCAGGAATCTGTTTTATTATAAGTAGGTATACTAGCGGTCGCCCGCGACTCCGTCCGCGTGGATTTCGGTTTCCGCACACAGTGTAATACTAAAGCTTAAAGCCTTCCTTGACAAATAGTAAGTGGACTATCTCTCACAAAAGTCTCAAAAGTTTTGTCAATTAAACTAGTAGTTCCTGAGATTAGCGCGTTCAAACCAATTTGGATCAGGAGTTATTACATATACACGTGTTATTGTGAGTGGGAGAAACAATAGGCTCGTCGAGGGCAGTTTCATAAACTTGCTCAAGCAAAAATTTTCTTAAATAACCGAGCGGTAATGTCCGCGAATGTATGTTATGTACGTCATCTTACCTAATAAAATACATATCTTGATCCCAACTAATATTATAAATGCGAAAGTAACTCTGTCTGTCTGTCTGTCTGTTACGCTTTCCCGCTTAAACCTCGCAACCGATTTTTATGAAATTTGGTACAGACAATCTTTAGACCCTGAGACAGAACATAGGCTACTTTTTATTTCGAAAAAAAGAAATCCACGCGGACGGAGTCGCGGGCGGCCGCTAGTATTTAATAATTGGTATGTTGTTCTGTTTTACCATCATATTTTTTATGTTGAGTTCTCTTTCAATTCATGCTGCCAGTGAGGCAACTTGAAATCAAAAAAAATATCATTCACGGTTCTTGTCTTTTTTCGCCCAGTAGGCCTTACTCAATGAGCGAGGGAACTATAAGGGGGCGCCTGTAGTAAATTATAGAAAATCAGAAAGAGGCGCCGGACGAAAAAGGGCGCCGCGGCCTGCGGCGCGGCGCCCCTTTTCGTCCGGCGCCCCTGGGCGGTCGCCCGGCCTCGCCCTACCCTAACGCCGCCCCTGCATGTAGGTATGTAAAATAATACGAAGCATCGAAATGGTACTTTGACGATTTCCTACAGCTGCCTTTACAGCATAGCATGCAGTAAAGTGTTTTTGCTATTTTGTTTTGATAGGTAATCATGGACTCTGTAATGTTCCTGCTACAGACTGGTATAGTCATTTAACTGTTATTGTGACATATTGACATTGTAGTTAATGAAGTTTCTACCTATGTTATAAGTAATAGAGGGCCTTTTCGCCAGATCAAATGAGTTATCAAAGCAGGTTAAGTAACTGATGGAGCTATTAAGGAGGAACTTAGGTAGGTAGGTACTTTATTTGTTAGATAGCCTTAATATAATCTGGCGGTAGTGAAACAAAATCAATACTCAAGTTATAAGACTACCGGTTCAGAAACTATTTTTTTATTTATTTCAGCTACAACGTAGTCTATGTTGTCAAGGTACTCACTGATCTTAATCTTGGCGGGTCCGTTGCCCCTGATGGGCAGGATGAGCACCTGACCGTCGATGTCGTAGTTCGCCTTCAGCGTCGCGTTGGCGGTGAAGTCTAGGGTAGCCTTGTTCCGCACTCCATTGATCCTAGAAGAGCAGGACAGTCCTGTTTACCTACTTACGTCAACTAAGTAACATAGATATTCCGTGATGATGACTATTCACTCTGTTTACTGTCATTAATTTTTGTCCTGACAATGTGTGACAAATAAGAGTCTAGGTACGCTAAGCCGTTGGTCCTGGGCCTGATCTCTCTACGGTCGTGTCAGATTGCTGTCATACCGAACTTTAAAATCGCGTTCTCTCATGATCAAAATTAACTCGATAGTTGTTTATTTGCTTGTTTTGCTTTATATTTATATCTCTTGTCAGATACCTAGTATTTTGCTAGATACTGAATGTAAGTAACGCATGGACATCGATCTATAATCTTTCTTCAAACTTACTTGTAAGAATTCAGTCTGAATCCCTTCAGCCCTGTTACGACAGTGTCCTTGAATGTCAGCTTCAGAGCCGGGTTGTTGACCACGATGGTGCCAAGCTGCAGGGGGTCCAGCGGGGCCACGCCCAGCTCTGGGATGCCGTCAGCGAACTTCGGCCCGCCCACCTCGATCACCTTCTCTATGCACTTGTCCAGGTTGGGGTCGGAAGACGAGCAGGGTCGGATGAATGCGGCTGGAATGAGGGAATTATTGTTATTGGATAGTGAATCTAGCGACAACTATATAACTCAAACTTATTTAATAAAACTTTATTCACGTATTTCTTTTTAGAAATGGCGGTGTTAATTTTTCGAAGCATTCTCTTCCCGTCAACTTATATTATCTGTCGGACCCTAGCCAAGATGCAATCGAGCATTTCCAAGTTTGTATGGAAGTTTGTGAAAACATAGAGCAATTTAATGTTGAGTTGCTTGCCGTTTGATCTTCGGCAGAATATACCTACCGAATCCGTTGGAAGAGTATTAATGACCTAAGTGCATCTCTGAAGGCTACATGGATGGCCCTCTGCTTTATGTATCAACTGTTAATAAATCATTGTTTTAACTTTTAAATATCCTCATAAGCAGTCCTAAAGGTATTCACTGAGATGAGTGATGATGTCTCCGATGCGACTGTTGCAATATTAATGAGCATGTGAAATCCCGGTCACTCACGTTGCATAATTAATGGAAACCTACTTTTATCCTGATGATGACGAGGAAGCAAATAACGCTTGATTGTTTCCTGGTCAAAGAAAAACTGACCTGATTACTGATACATACAAATTTTCGCAACGTCTTCCTAATAACTATATTCAACGAAACAAGGTAATTCTATAATTAATAAAGATAATTAAAACTGCTCCTGAGACCTAATAAATTATTGACAAACGACACAGTAACTTTGCAAGAAAATAAAAATGTATTGAAGTATTTTACGAAAAACCAGGCTATTATGGCAAAAACTATTTGTAATTAGAATATAACTATCAAATTTCATCAATAAAGGTTAAAAATATCGGTTTTTGTTTACAAATCTGGTCCAAGTCGATGTGGGCTAATATCGGTATTGTTCTAGTTTCTTTAAAGAATGGAACTCTAAATCCTCAACTCTAGGCCAGGAGCTGAAAGTGAAAATGCAGTGGTCCCTGAAGCCGGTGCGTTGACTAATCGGCCGGCATTTAGCGCTCCGAGTGCATTGCCCCACCGGTGCAGTGTGTTGCAACGTAGGGCGCGGCTACACACGACCACGAGAGTAAAATAATACATAAGAATATAATATAAACTATTATTGTATAAAAATATTTTTATGGAAACAGTAATTATTGTGACTTGAGATACTCGTATACATAGGTTATTCTAATACGAGTATCTATATAGGCATATCATTGGTGTTAAAGTGTTTAGTTTTCAGACTGTGTACACGTCAATATTTTGTAAAATGATAACTATTAAAATTACGGAAATTAAACAGCTAACTACAAGAATTTATTTTATTTTGTTTATTTAAAACTAGCGGCCCGTCACGCGGTTTCACCCGCGTCCCGGGGGAACTACTTCCCGTACCGGGATAAAATATAGCCTATGTTACTCTGGGTGAATGTAGCTTTCCAACAGTGAAAGAATTTTTCAAATCTGCCAAGTAGTTTCGGAGCCTATTCAATTCATACAAACAAACAAACAAACAAAAAATCAAACCTTTCCTCTTTATAATATTAGTATAGATGTATTAGCTCATTGTAAAGTGTCGGTCTAGAATTGTAGCTACTACCATAAACGACTAATAAAGGACACTCCAAAGGAGGTGTAGCAGATTAACCCTGTGTTTTCGTTCACTATGCTGCGTTCATCTATAAAAGAGAGCTAGTATCTGCGGACACCAACGCCTGTTGTAAGTAGGTACTAGTGAGTAATCACCTTCACCATCATCATCAGCCTCTTGCAGTGATCCCACTGCAGAGTATAGAGCTCCTCCAAAGAAAACGCCATGTGAGCAGCGCCTTAGTGTAATTGAGACACGTTCGATCGTGACACTGATCGGCGGGTCAATGTCGCGCGTAAGGCTGGCCACACACTAGCAGATTACTATGCGACTTTGTGCACATCAGCATTATCATCGGCCTGTTGCAGTCCTCTACTGGACGTAGGCCTCTCCCAGTTTGTCTCTGGACAGACGAGTTGGCCAGCTTTGTATACCAACACTTTTATTTTTATTTTTGACGCATAGAAAATGCCGCTGATCCTATTGAGTATTGGGTGACATCTTTAAGCATGTGTTGGTTTGCTGGCGATGATTTCTTAGAACATGGAATCTATGAGCTCTAAGCTTCTATATCTTTCAATGAACACTTGACTTCAACTACCTACTGCGACACAGGTATGCGAGCCTGCAGACCTACATTGCCTGTTATTTATGCCAATGAGAACCTTATTTGTTTATCAGATATAGTAAATACATAGGTAAGTAATTATTTTGGATAATCGCTAATTATCACCTATTTACATTGTTTTAAGGCCAACTCTTAATGATACGCAGTTTACGCAGTGAGCAAAATGGTTTTGTTTTTTTATGGTTAAAGCATTTCGCTTAGAAAATGTACCTACTCCTACTTATGTGGTGGTGGCATGGCCCCCCGTTTAAATTTTTAATACTTAGATAACTTTTCGCGTTGAACAAGTTTTTGGATAGCTAACTGTTTAATCACCAATGGCCTTTACTGGCGGGTCCGGCCGTTATGCCCCCATTCCGGGTTGCACCCGGCCGGTTTGCACCCACATTGAAAAATTTGTTTTTCCGGTTTGCACCCGGCCGCGTTGCCCCCACAGTTGTCATGACGTCGATTCAGTACAGTTGAGTAGACAATTGTTATTAAGAGACATTTAGAATAAAAATTTCTGAGCAGTGTTCCAGTTTTGTCGACTTTAACATTGTTTGTATTAAAATTTTAGTTTCGTTATATTTCAAGTTTCTAACAATTTTAAGTTTCTAATATACACTTGTTTATCCAAAATTTTGAGTTCCTATCATTTTAAGTTTCTAGAGACACATTTGTTTTACTAAGTGCCGATTTTTCAATCCTCAGATAACAGGTCAAGTAGTTACCTGAAGAATAAAATTATTCGGTCGTATAAACGTGACTTAAGGACTGGTGAATTTTTCAATTGTAATTTATTCCTAACGTTAACTATCTGACCGATTTTTTTTACTCTGGCAATTCGCATTTCAGCGAGTTGAAACAAATATATCAAATATGCTAGTGCTAGAGCAAGACAGACTATTTTCTGTCTGTCAAAGTCACCGTCTAAATATATAAAGGTTAGTTTTATTTCTTTTTTTTTTCAATTTTTACTGTTTAGAATCGAAGTTTAATGAAAATTAAAATTTATTTTCAATCAAACTATGATATGATAAAGCAGTATTTTTTTAATAAAATCAGACTACATTACATTAAAAGTCTGAATCGCCGATGAAAATCTTTTGAATTCCATATATTTGTTTACTTTACTTCGTCAATATGTTAAACTTTATAAAATATTATCTACTTAAAATATTTAGTAAAACAAAGTTTGTTCCGAAGCACATTTATCTCTTTTTAATTCAGTGTTATTATTGTTGGTTGTTCCGATTAATAAATAAATTAATTTTCAAACACTTTTGTTCTCAACAGTTTCTGGTCAAGAGTTTTGTTAAAAAAAATTATGGGGGCAACGCGGCCGGGTGCAAACCGGAATAACAAATTTTTCAATGTGGGTGCAAACCGGCCGGGTGCAACCCGGAATGGGGGCATAACGGCCGGACCCTTACTGGCGACCAATCGCAAGTTTGTTGGGGCCCTTATCCACCGGCAACAGGTTCTCGACCGACACGTGATCGCTGACATTCACGTGAGTCGTTCCGAAACTTTAAATTCTTAACGCAACTCCTCTGTTAGAGTGATTAAACTGATTGATAATGCGACGGAATGCCGAACAGTTCAAGGTTCGATTCCGTGTTTGGTTATTTTTTGTGTGAGACGGGCAATGGCCATCTTGTCCATTGGTGGTCATTTCACTAGAAAGCAGTAATATTCCATCTACAAAACAGAGCGTTAAGCGTCCTTTGCACATTTGTTATGGATTATCGTAATGCAAGTTCATATGTTTAAATTGTAAAATATCCATGTATGATCCGTGATATCCAAACATAAATAAATAAAACAAAAGTATAAAAATCAATGGACCAAGGTAAAATGGTAAGGAAATGTCCGTGAATATTCATGATTAATTATTCACAACCACTTTTGGTGAAATCACTACGTGCTAAGCTTTTTCCTATTCCTGATGGACAAGTTGACAAGACTATTGTGAAATCTTTTACGACGATATTATGGAGGACTGAAGTTATTGCAGAATTAACAAAATATTTATGAAGTCTATGAGTAGGTACTTAAACAGAAATACTGTTGGGGTATTTATGACGGTTTCACAATAAAGGAATTCTCCTTGAAATTTCTCGAATGCAGCAATTGTACGATATAATAATTCTAATCGACGATAAAAGTGATGCTATTTGGCACTGCGTTGAAATGATGGCGGCTCTTTAGAGCACTAGAATACCTACTAAGATAAATTGTACGGTGCTCTTACAAAAAGCATAACTTCTATTCTCAACCATTACATTGACATTACATTAGTCGTTTACTTCGTCGTTTACTTATGTAATTTGTATAATTGGTAAATATCGCGGTTAGCATACTGATTTAGTCTTACATGCAACACGCAAGTCTAGATGTCATTGAAAAGTCTCATGACTATAATGTTTTGAGAAGTTGAATTTAATATGGATTCAAAGTATTTAATTGGCTCGTTTAATGTGGTGGAGGCTCGAGTTGCTGCAACAGTCTCAAGGTCCGATTGATCTGCTTACAGAAAGCAGTTATGGCTGCATTTCGTTGCAACATACGTTGCACTGTCGGCGCACTCTCGTTTTTTTAATTTCAAGAATTCAATAAACAATGGCTAGAATGTAAATTATGGGTACTATGAAACCTTTATTGTTGCCGCTTCCAACAATAGATGGTGTTCCCAGAATCCAATTATCCTGTCTTTATATCAACATACACGTGAATAGTTAGATAATTATCTAATCGTGGTGTTTCTACGCGCGTTCTCTAGGTAACTGTGCCAGGATGTTATATACAACGTTTTAACTATTTCAGTTATTTCATAAGCCCTTCGCTGCATCCTCAGATCGTATAACATCGGCTGAACATCCGACTTTTACAGCGGAAAGCTATTTATGAAACAACGGGTTAAGAAATGGTGCAGATTGCGGTTTGTTAATGTATATAACAACCGGAATATTTCCTCGTTCATCATCAGCCGTCGCAGTAATTTGCTGGACATCTGGCTCCCCTGCTTGGGTGATTTGCCCGTAGTCTCACGTGATACAAATTCTTATCTGTGTTGGCCTTCCTCTGGAATTCTGCCGTCATAATGAAAAAGGGCGCATCTAACATTTTTGTCAAAATTGAGTTATATAGTGATTCGGAATCAGCAGAAAAAGGCGCACCTTCTAGTATTTTTTAATTTTATGAAATACGAATACTTTTTCTTTTATGAACACCTAAAAAGGGCTTATCTACAAAATTTATTGTGGATTACTAAATTGGAAAGACGTTTCTGTATAATACTAAGATGTAAAGACGTAACTAAGTAGAAGAGTCTTATTCGTTTACAAAATATATTAATGTTCATAGGTTGAAAAGGCGTAACTACATGATCATAAGAAGAAAAACCGCATCTGAGTAGATGCGTTTTTTCTTCTAAGTATTACGAGAATCGGTAAGGCGTACGTGGCAGTAACGTCTTTTCTACTAAGTATTGTTGCGTTTGCGGGAGGAAGTGGAAGCCGCGGTAAAGAACATGTTCTAACATATGCGCCAAGATATAAGAGTATATCCAAGTGCGCAAAAAAAAAATCTCTATGATTTTGAAGATTTTAATCCAGAAGTATAGAAATGAAATGAAATTATTTATTCAGCAATTTGATTCACTTAGTGAATTATTTTTTCGTAAAAACTTTTTTCACCCAACCAGCGACTTGGCGAGCTGAAAAGGGAATGGCCTGCTGAGAAGAGACGCCGGAAGAAACTCAGCAGTTACGCCTTATTCAAAAATTAATTTCAATATGACAATTTCGTCAAATATAATAAATATTTGTCATTTAAATAAGCCTTTATTTTATAGTAACCTTTCTTCATCAAGAATGATTTAATAAACAAATCATGTTTAGGAAATTGAATAAAATTTTAAGGAAGTTTCTTAAATAATTGATACTTAGTCCAATAAAAGACTTCCCAGTCTTATGAAGCCTCTGACTGGGAACGGGAAGCTTATGTTTATTTCTTGTATTAAAGCTATGAAAGTTATTTTGTCTAGAAAAAATGTGTAGGTTCTTGCGTATGTATAAATTATGCAGTCAAAGATGAATTGCGACGCTGTAGTAAAAATGTTAATCTCCTGAAATATCTTTCGGAGTAAATCACGCGGCTTAAGATCATAACATTGCACGAATCGCCCTTTTCTGTATTATGTACAAAAAATGTTTGTAAATTAGCAGATGATCCCCACAATAATAGACTGTAAGACATAATACTATGGAAATAGATGAATAAAACCAATATCGCCGTTTTAATATCAGTCAAACGTCAAAACTGAGTCTCCCTGCCAAAGCAACAATATGGGGGCACCATTGTAATTTTGAATCTATAGTAATTTCTAAAACGACATTTGAGTTGACTACATAAATATGTTCATAATTCATTGAAATATTTGTAATAACTTGTGGCACATTTGGCATTGTGAATTTAATACATTTACCAATAACATCCTGCTTAGCCTCCCATACGTCATAAATATGTTTTACTAAAGAAACTCCTGCATCAGTTGTAGATTTGTTTGTAAGTAAATCCGTACTGATTTTCATTTAACAAAGAATTTTAATTTAAATATAACAATAAATGATAAAATATATTTTTTCATTAATTTTACTGAGATATGGATGTATGCATATGGGTCTAAAGTTTGACGGATCACTCTTTTCTCCTGATTTAAATAAAGAAGTTAATATACTATGTTTCATAAGATTTATAAACTAAATATCAATGCTAATTATGTGCAAGTGCAATGGGAATAATAATGGATTTTTGAATATGCATTGAAGTATCCCATAGATCTTCCATCGTTTTTAACATAAGTTCTTTGAATGTTTTAATCATAACTAGTGCATCAATATGTGTGAAATTAAAAAGCAACTTTGCACTTTTCCATTTTTTATCGGAGAGGTAGAGCTTTGTGGAAATTCCACTCGAATGAGTCGCTCGTCTGGGGAAGTACCTACACCTTACAGAAGACCGCAGTGAAGTAGCACTTCGTAACTCGTAACTGTTGTGCTATGTTTCTGCTGTTGAGTAAGGTTGCCAGAGCTCAGTTGGGGAGGGTATGGGGTTACGGCCGGCAACACATCAACGATACCTCTGGTGTCGCGGATGTCTATGGGCGGCGGTGATTGCTTACCATCAGGCGAACCGCTAGCTCATTTGCCGCCTCTGACATAAAAAAAGAAGGCATTGAGCAACATTGGATCATAATCATATGAAGTTTAAGGTCATTTTTAGCAAAAAATGACCTTAAACTTCAATTATTGCTCATTAAATGCAAAAAAATAACGGGCGTTAACAGTTTTCTTTTATAATTGGTGTTGCAATACTTAGAAGAAAAGCAGCAAGTAGCTCAATGCGCCCTTTTTTAATAAGCCTCGAAACAAATTTCAATACAATGAAAAAACATTCCAAAAATTACTACGTTGAAAAGACGTATCTAGCCAGAAACGCCTTTTCAATGAAGTATTGCGGGTTTACTGTTTTTTTTTTTTACTAAGAAGAAAAAGAAAATCGCGTTTTTTAAATAGATAATATTGATATAATTGAATTTAATTCATGTGTCCTCATAGGCTACCTAATCATACAAGTTTTAAAATTGCAAAAAGATTAAAATACCTATTTTCCACCAAGCAGCAACGTTTTTCATTTCATAATCACAAAATATTTTTTTTCTCCGTTTTCTACTTTATGTAAAAGCGCCCTATTTCCTTATGACGGCAGAATTGCCTTTCCCCGATACTTATGACAAACATGGTGTGAATTCGGTCACTGGTTAGCGTAACTGAAACTTGGCTTAGAATGCATTATTTACATGAACATCAAGCTTTTTTGACGTGAGTTTGAGTTGCATCACCGCTGCCAGGCGATCGATCATGAATGACCGATGTTGTGTAATATGTTTGGTAAACACGGTGTGGTAACGGTGGCGTTTCAATGTCAGCCCTTGGCCCTTCGCCAAGAGGTTGGGCATGGTGTTACGTTGGCTTAACATTATGGTTATAACAAAGTCACGCAGGGGATCAAGTTTTGATTAAGCACTTTGCCATAATTTATAATGCTATCAGACTAACTTGTGGTTCCCTTATTGATTAAGGATAAATGCATATATAGATCTGTATCACTGGGGGATTGAGACAAATTCACTACCGGCTTTAATAATAATTTTAGGTTCATGTAAAGACTATGTTAAACTATGACAAGTCCGAAAAAAGTTTCAGAAAGATCTACCAATGTAGAACGCAGCGGTGAAGCTCTTGGAAATGTAATGTCATTGTTACCAACTGTTAGGAGTGGAAATATGGACGTGTCTCATGACTATAATGAGTACATGTGAATGATTTTCACACTATTATAAAGTCCATTAATACTTCCGTTAAATTGGCTCTGGCTAGTTTGATACTATATATTGCAGATGAAACAGATTCGTAATTACAAAAAGACTCATTGATCCCTCACCCCAACGGCCATTATTGCGAGTAAGGTCCAGCCAAGGTGAAAGAAGTTGTAATTAACCGCATAATTATGCAATTAATTAGTTACGAAGACGACCATCATAAAATATATTTTTATTGTGTATACTAATATAAAAAGAGTTTGTTTTTTGTTTGAACGCGTTAATCACAGGACCTACTGGATCGAAATGATAAAAAAAATCTTAGATATTGTCCGCATGGATTTCGGTAAATCCATGCGTACAAATACCTAGTCGTGTGCGGCCCCTTGTTATGAGATAGAGGGCAGACGACCAAGACTTGAAGGTTATTTAGATGCTTATCACAGCTTTTTCTAAGTATAATAAGTTTAGTTATTATTGTAAACATTTCAAAATAAATAATCTCAACTTTCTTTTCGAAAAATAAAAATTATTATTGATTAGCATATTTGGTATCTAATCTTCTGAGTCACTTTTTCAAACCACTTTCATTGAAGCAGGATATTTAATGCTTAATTGCTGGCTTTACGTCGATATAATAGCTTCTAATCCACAGTGTAAAAATCGATGATAGATGTATTTTCATTGTTTACAATGGCAATTACCTTTTTTCAGATTTAACTCGCTATTAAAAGTCTGAACACGTGTAAACGTGTTTTCTTTAATGTTTTGGTAAAGACGACCACAATTCATGGGCTAATTTAAAAATTAAACAGTATTCGGTTTAATAACTGTAAAGGTTTATTTGACAAAATGAAATTTTTCATAATTGAAATGCTGCTCAAATAAGTGTCGGCATATTTTTTATTTCAGAATTAATAAAATACTAATTGTTAGTTGACGCTACGAGATGCTAGAGCATAATAAAGGTTACCGCAGAACACCGCTTGCATAAATAAGAGATTCGTGTGGCGCTAACAGGATAATGAAAATAATTAGGTCAAGGTCAACTGATGATTGTTATTGGAAAAGGTAAAACAATTTTACTGCTAAAACTGATTACCGCAAAACTGATCTGAATCGAGATAAAAGTGATTGTTTCTGAGAATCGGTAAAACCTTTTGAGGTTTACTCCTTTGCAGTGGTTGCTTTTCTCCATTTGCTAAACCACAGTTACTATGTATTATGAAAAACAATAGATAGGTATTATATAATTCACTTTCAGGAATTCCGTTTGTCACAGCTTTCCAAGTGTTTCCGAGTCATGGGGTGTAATTTTTTCGTAATTTTCCAAATTCCAGACTCCGGACTATAACTACATCTTAGACGCAAATATTCGGTCTGACTCAATATTTGAAACTAAATACCTGTTCGAACCAATAGCCACCATATGCCATAGTCCACAAATCTAAGACAACAAGCTATTAATATGACACTAATGTCTGCCACTCTTGAATGTTTGTGCGTAAACATAGGTAGGTACTAGGTAAATACACATGAGTACGAAGCGATTTCAATGCTACGACAACGGGGCCTTAAGAATGCCGGTCACATACTGATGGTTAACAAAACAAATAAAATAAATGTAACTAGGTACTTATTAGTAAAATATGTCAACCACTCCCATTAAATTACTTCCACTATTCCACAAAACAATAAACTCTGTCTCGTCCACTTTTAAAGTAAGAAAATCTATTATCCTGCCGTACCTACATGTAAATTAAATTGTCCGTTCCTTATTTCGAAATCAAGTTTTTAAAGAACTGTTACTTCTGATGTTGACAAAACTTTCACTTGATCATTGAGATAAAAGTTGTGTTACCTATGTGCTCTCCTAAGATCTGAATAATGAGCAATACGTACGTGGGAGCAATATATTTACAATCAGAAAATATTTAAGTAATGTCCCTTAAAGCTTAACTTTGAATAACACTAATATTATAAATGAGAAAGTTTGTTTGGATGTTTACTCCCAGAATCACGCTGAAACTACTTAGCGGATTTTGATGAAATTTGGTAAACAGGCAGGTTATGGGCTGACTTAGGTGATAGGATACTTTTTATCCCGATTATATGCTCCCAGGAATCTTGATTAAGCGAGTTAAAACTAGTATTGTAAAAAAAATATCAAAAACTTACGCAATACTCCTGCGTAAACAGCTGCGACGACCGCCGCGACGAAGCAAAGCACCGCACGCATTTTTAAAGTTATTTTACGAATAAAAAATAATAAATTAATTTGAATTTAGAACGGACCCGAACGACCGACCCGCGGCGGGTGAGCTTAGCAGTGGGCATGCGTGGAGCCGGCTTCGCTTATATACTTGCGCAAGCGATTCAGTCAGCCTCTAACAACCAGAATTTCTTTACGAGATTTAAAGAAATTATTTTGATGGAATAACAATTTTTTAAATATAAATTCTATGAAAATGATCTGAAGATGACTTTTGTGGATCAGGAGTTTAATAATTGCAATGATAAGCGACGAAAATGATTATTTTAAGGGAAATAGAGTGATTTATAGAACTTCCACACGCAAAGACCGCTAGGTTGGGGATTTTCATGCATCCACTTCATGGGACCACAACAAGAAAGTATAGGTCTTCATAGCTGTTATGCTTTAATTACTTGTGTTTCTGTCGGTAATTAAGGTCTCTAAAGCTACATAATTTGTGAGGACCTCTGTGCTCGCTCTGAGTTGGGAATGCCTTTAATGGACGGTGCGTGGTGACAGTTGCAAGTACGTACGTGAAGCAAAGGGTCCTTAGCCCCTTCTTATAAAAATATTTTTTGATACAATGACAAGAAATGTTTGTGATAAAATTTAAGGAGTTGTGATCACACTCCGCATTTAGCAAGTATTGTCCATTTAGTAAGCATCGTCCATCTCCAATTTTCCCCACTCTGGGATGTTAAATTGAACTGATACTGATACTATGCTTTTAACACAAACATAAAACTCATTATGTCTATGCTTTTTCTTGCCTCAAGGGTTAAGAACCTCAGTGTGACTCACAAATAATTCTACACACATTTCTTTTCTGTATCTACTTACTTCCTTTTTGGTTTAATATTCACATTGTGTATAATTTTCATACTTGTCTGATTGTTTGATTTTTATTCATGAGCAGTTAAGTTTATTTGTTTTTGCAAATGCGGCCTAAGTGATTTGCAATCTCAAACTTTTACAGCTTCCTTACCTTAGTTACACTCATGTATATAACATATAGGTGTATATTTATTCGTTTCGTTCATTAGAACGTACCAATATTTTTTTTTATGTTTCAGCAAAAGTAAATGTAGCTGAATGTTTTTATTCTCTTTTACACTTAGAGATAACAACGATCGTTATTAATTAATTTAATTTCTCATAGTAATTAATTGACATACACAAAGGAGTTACATAAAGGAGTGACATTGGAGTCAAGTTCAAGGTCTTAGAACCAGTGGTCAGGTAGATGTTCATTCCATAAAACTTACGCAATACAAACAACAAAAAACAGCCGAAAGTATTTTTTTAACTTCGCAATAAATTAGAAGTGCCAAAATATTTTTCTCTTTTTCCGAAAGGTTATTCTGGATACCTTATACCTACTTCAGTGTCTTTTTGAACACAAGGATTTTTTTATCGCTAAGAGTGATAATTCTGTCTGGGTTTGCATCCTTCAATACTTGTCTTTGCCCTTTATCTATTACCCTAATGTGAAGTACCCTAATGGACATTTCCTCAACCTTCAAGCGTATGTTATGTTACTTGTCGATGTCAATGTTAAAGTTCAGATAAATAAGAGCGACCTTCGACGTTGTCGCAAAACCACACCAGACCATGTTTTGCTAATGGTCTACAACTCTACATCAACGGATAGGTTTCGGCCTTGTCACATAGGAAAATTGTAGATGAATCATCTTGCGGATCGTACCTTTGGAATCGGGCGATCAGTACTTTGGAATAGTTAAATAAATTAAAAACAAGGTATCAGACAACTACACACGTAACACACAACATTTTCTGGTGGAGTTTAAGTTCTTGAGTTTGTTTTGAGACATTGTTTTAGCTGAGTTTTAGCTACGGCGGCCAATATTTGACGATTATACAGCACAAAATATTTGAAGAACGTGTGCAAACGCAAGCACAAAACTATAACTCCGGTTTCTTTAACTCCCGTAGTTCCGTCAGATAGTTTCTTACACCATTATATTCTGTATAGAGATGAGGCGCAGGACTAATAGCTATACTATACGTATCATGGGATACAAATTGCAACACCAACCACAACAAAAGAGTCTAGAGACTCTTTCGGATGGCTACTAAGTTTTAGAAAATAATTTGTATGTTCCAAAAATCAACCCATGGCCGAAGAGGCAAAGTACTTGCACCAGACCAATAAGGTTTGCTGCATTTGCATTTTAACTAGTAAAGTGTGCATTTTGTTTGTTTATCATTCCTACTCGTTAGCGTTTTGTAAGCGTCGGAAATAAGCCATCAAAATAACCATCAGCGAGTAACAGGCGTCGCGTCTGTATAATTTGCATTTGTCATTGGAACTGAAGAGTTATTAAAATTTCGAAATTTCTGGACATACAGCGACAACAGCAAGTACATGTATACACTTTTATAAGAAAAAAAAATCATAATGATTTGTCATTCCTACAATACTTTATTTGGCAGACTAATTTTGGAATAAGAACTACACAAAAATTAGCCCTTTTATTAACAAAGGACTGCTTGGGGCAAGCATTATTTTGCCAATTTAATTGCGGTTAAATTCAAATTCAAATTCTGTATTCTGTATTCATAATTACTGACGTCATAGAGTTTTTTATGAAGCGGCATTAGATTAAATAAGTTATTGTTATCGTTTTCCTGCAATTATGCTGCCTCTCTGTGAATGAATGAAGACCACGTGATAGAGACAACCATCAGTCATCACCGAGATGAGAGTGTTTTGAGGGTTCCGTTCAAAGAAAATATAATGAGCTATATAGTTATAGACCTCTAACTATACTGAACCTACAATGTGTATAAATTCTTCATTCTTTAACTTTACGATAGAGTTATTGAACTTGAAGGAAAAATTAATTTCCTCACGAGTTTACTTACAATGGACCTACTTTACTAAATAGTTCGTAAGTCATTATTTAATTATTGAATTATAAATTAAAATAAAAGTTATTCATTTTATTGAATGCAAGGAGCGACTTATTCACATTTACCAAAAAAAAAAATTTTTTTTTAATACCTAACATATTAAAAACATTGGACTAACACACCAAATTGCTTGCACTTGCCCCGAACTAAGCTCCAAACTTGTACATACTATGGATGCTAGGGAACGGATAGACATACTTTTAGTTTATTTGTTTTAGACTTGTGTTATATTCTGGTTGATTGATTCTCATAATCCAGACGCAAGTGCAACTCAAGACCAGATCAATACAATGTATTTTATAATTTCGGATATTTATATGCTAAATAAAAAATCAATTTCACAATGTCGTGTAAAGGCGGTAAGTAGTAGTAAGTGTTTCTATTGTGTTTAATTTTCTTGTTAGCGCTCGCGACACCGATTAAACGTCCGTGAGAATTCGTTGAGCAACACAAATATACTAGAAAACACTTGTAGATCACTCAGCGTTCATCCCTCAATGCAATAGTATTTTTTTATACCACGAACCGTGGCAAAAAGCTCCCTGGGCCATTAATGTCGTCAGGTAAGTGGTATGTAGTCGTTGCCTAAAAAATGCTTGCAATACCTCAGTATACTCGTACCCCCGTATCAAAGAACTCCATATTGTAGCCCTCTGGGAAAACCTTGGTAGCTCATAACACAATATAAAATCTTTAATTGCTTTGCCAGTTATTAGTGGCTTATTCCTATTTTTTGGTCCCGTATCGCTAACTCGTTCAAGTTTTTTATTAGGATCGAAAATATTAACTTTCGTTTAAGTATAATTCTCAGAATACAGAAGTATAATTATGTTTTATGGATGTTTACATATCTCTAAGATGGTTCATATGGCAAGAAGCGTCCTATTGCTTTGGAAAATTCTTCATCGTAAAAGTAAAGTATAGGTCCTTCTAATATACGCGTCTTTTCTGAACGCTTTACTGGGAACCTTGTTAATCTGTTATCTAAAAGTATCATATTATCAAAACCGTATTTTAACTTGTATCCAGAAGTAAACAAGTTTGTTTGCCACACGGAAAAGTAACAACGCTGAGCAGTAAATATTTTGTTAATTTCATTAACCCGGCGCCTATAAGGTCATCGTTTTCGCTTACGTCTTTGTGTCGCATTTTGAATGCAACCTCTTGCATTGTTAATGCCGTCACAAAGTAGCGGGGTAAGCCATCATTAAAATATGTCGTTGACATTTTAAGTACTCAGTGGTTTGTATGGACGGCGAGAAAATAAGGTGCTTAACCGGTCGACAATTTATGAATATGTAATGAACAGTTTCGGTGGAAAGATGTTGAGGTCACTAATCAATATGAACTCTTTATGAATCGGTTCTACTTTTTCCCCATTACAATCGGAATATCCCGTAGAAGTTACTACCAGACCAAAACAATTTTATAAACTGGTATGATGATATGAAAAAAGGTTTGACCAGTAAAACGATTTACCATGAAAATCTATTTTCTAAATAAAATTATTTTACATTTTGCTTTGGTTTTCCTACAACCTTTTCTATATATACTGTATGTACACAATATACTATATATTATGTAAAAATATCTGATAACAATGAACAATCTTAAAATATTATTGGAGAATACGTCAACAGTCTTTCGTGATAGAGTGCACGTGATATCATCTCCCCGCGTTGCCTAGATCTTCTTGATTATACAAATCAAGATCTAGAACTAATGGGGCATTAGATCACAGGTTTTGAATTATAGCAAATCGCTTTGCGTCATAGCAAATTCGTGATACATTACCTATGGAAAAAACATGTAATGCCGGTTGACCTTCAAGATGATTTATATAGTCGTTTTATTTCGCCGAACAACTTAGTTTTTTCTATTTTTTTTCTGCATAACGAAAGGACAATATTTTGCGTGTTTTATTTGTCATCCGTACAAATATTAGCGTTAAGCGTTTGTCATAATAACAAAGGATTGAAGTCTTTGTTCTACAATTAATTAAGCTTTTATCCAGTAGGGGATTCACAGCAGACAAACAATTATTTGACAGGAAGAAATTCATTCGGACAAACTAGACAATATTTACCTACAAGCTAGGTATCTATGTACATACAGACAGCAGATTCTTAATGGTTTAGGAAGATCTGTATTTTGGGCCTTTTTTTTGTGCATAATTAGTTTTTGGAAAAGTAAATTATAAGACAGCGTCAAGGAAAAAATTGCAGCTTACCTCGAGCATTTCATGTTTTATTTATTTAAAACTACTTTCTTTGTACAAAAGCAAAATTTCAATTAATAACGATACAACTAGGTATTACAAACCTTTAGCAACTATTATAAAAATGCCTACGTGACATTGAGGAGTCCTCTAGGACGTCAAACTGTGTGACTGCGGAGCTTTCGTCTGCGCGCGCGCAAGTCTGTGACGCAGGTTCAGGCGTGACCCGCATGGGAACTGGTCTATTGAATGTGTAGTTGAGGGATTGATGCTAAAGACGTGAAATGTAAAAACGCTATTATTGAATGTTAGCGGGACGCAAACGAGCAAGATGTTCACCTAATGGTAAGTGATCACCGCTACCTATGGATATCAACAACCCCACAAGGGTCGCTGATGCGTCTAAAACCCCTACCCACCCCAACTAAGCTAGCTAATTAAAACTAGTTATATGAACTAGACCCATCTTGTATTGAGGATCTCAAACAGAATTGATATGAGGTGATGTGATACGATTAAATAATGAACTCTACAATTGTATAATAACATAAGTATTTAGATTTAGCGTCCCGCTTTGGCTTCACACAGAAACTCTGTGTTTCCTTAGTTAACAGTGTTATACAGAAACCATTATCTTCACATCATAACCCCCATTGCTTAAACATCTAATAAAACGGTATTAATATAATGTAAAAATTCAGAGAGAAATGGAAATAAACAGAGTTTTATATTATGTGAAGAGGGAACGGAGCGATGCCAGTCCCATTACAATAATGTATTACACTATTTAACAATCGACTTTAATCGACACGGGAGAGGTTCGTGGGAAGCCTCAGCGTCCATCCGCATTGGTAACTACTACCAATTCCTCTGTTGCCATGGCACGTCCACGCAGATTTTGTATCGGTTAAATATCTTGTCCGTGACTCAGTCGGCGACCTTGAATATTCGCCGATAATTACCATATTAATCAGTTCAAGTGACTTTGTTGCGGTAGAACAACCTGACTAGTTTTGCAGGGGTAAGTTTTTTGTCAATGAGCAGGTTTGTGTTGTCGAGAAGATTTACCGGTGAGACATGTAGACACAATCAATATGTGACGACAAGTATGTACATACATTAGTATACAGAAATGTCATGAGGGAATATTTAAATGTATGTTAATTGCGTTTGTGACTAAATAACTGGATTTGATAAAGTTTTCAGAATGATTTCATCGTTTTCAAGTCTTAGGAAACTTGAGCATTTTGGACAGAACATTGCTAAGTGTGCAAGAGCTTTGGTCCGTCTTTAGTCAGGTGTGACGGACACCGTATTTTTTATTGTGTTTAAAGCTTAGATGGCTTAAAATTATGGTGTTTTGTGAAAGAAAGGTTCTGGCGTACTGCAATTTTGGCTATGGAAAATCTAACTTCTCTTGTGATCGGTAGGGTAGAAATCCATCGTAAACTTTTCCTAGAAAAACATTACGCACACTTTGTTTACGTCTCAATGCGTGTCACAGTAGCTGGCCTAAAGCTTGTGGTCAAGGCCCTCATAGTTGTTTGTTTATTACCTTCAAGAAAGTACACACAGTGGAGCATTTAGGCCCTAATGATAATGATAGGTACGAATGATTAATGATTTATTATGGCGGCATTTGCAAAAGGTTTGGTTGTTTATCGGAATAGAATAATTTGTCAATTGTGCAAAAAAAAAGTCGCGTCGTCGTTTTCCTTGTTATTGTAGACGAAATGATTAATATGTTTATACCTTTCGGAATAGTAACGGTCCATTTTATTACCTAGTGTTAGGTTTATTTGGTCTACCGCCATTTGGTCACGTAGGTCGGTCTCGAATCCAGGAAGCCATTAGCAGTCATTAAGTCGTAGGTAAAGACTTTATTGGAGTGTGATTTGAACTAAGTAAGATAGGAAATGGTGCATGTTAGACGTAGCTAAGTTAAAATGTTTGTTAGGTTTAGGCTGTTTAGAGGGACCATCAACTTTATGATTTGCAAAATACTTGTGTCTGTAAAGACCACAGTTAGATAGATGTAAGAAGAAAGATAATAGGTAGCGTAAATGCTACATAATATTTTAGCTTAATCATGACATTTCCTCAATTCCAATCTAAAATCTGGATGTAGATGTTAAAACGTAAAAAATGTTAGGCTTAACTTTTTCGATTAAAATCCTTGACTTTAGAAAAACATAATCAAGTATTTTGTTTGAGAATTTTTCGTTTATGTAAAGTTTAAGTAACGTAACATATTATTTACATATGACGTTGAAAAGAAGCATCATAGTCCAATCGGAACATAGTAAGCTCAATTTAAATACATATAAGAAAGAAGGTACACATCCTCAGAGTATATATGTACATACTCGTAGTTTTAAATATATAGGACTTTGTGCGGCGGCGTCAACGGCTCGTGTTGTAAACGTAGAGACATGAAATTCGTACTACAAAAATGAATGGGATTTAAAATAGATAACCGACAAAAGAAGAAGAGAAATAAGACGTAGTTACTCCATATTATATCCCACGGGATTGCCGAGCGCCTATTCCACGTGGGCGAAACAGCGAGCGGCGCCAAGTATTCAATATTCTCCCCAAAACTTGTTAGGTACTTCACTTACGAACATGACGGGATAGAACAACAGTACGGACTTCAACAGGTTTAAAAATTAAAATATCATGATCCGCCGGTCAGGAATATTTATTTCGTTAAGTCCTGACACTATGTATTGTTATACTTTATTATTATTTTTACTATGTAACCAATAAATTAGTTAAATTATCAAGATGATTTATTTAATGGCTGTTCTTCCAACCGGTTTGCCTGCTAGCCGGCTCTGATTCGCGGTCACTCAATATGTATGAGATATAGGTCAGCATTTCCATAACTTTGGTATTCGGTATGTATGGTTAGTGACAGATTACTAGCTTGGTCTCATTACTTATTCATTGATTAGCTTTAGGTGATAATCCAGAGGCTGCAAGAGCCAATAAAAACAAAATTGTAAGACAAACGTATTGTACCTATGATTATAATTCAATGAAGCCATCTCATATTTTAAACCTAAAAGTTACTTGACGGATGGCTTACATTTCTTAAATGGCATGATCTGACAAATTATCTTCTACAAACAATTAGCATTGTCAAATTTTGGACATTTATCGCAAGTTGAGTTACTACTCATAGGAATTGGGCATAGGTTCCTACCTATGCCCAAAACAAGTCGAAAAGGAGAACTAGTGGTCTTAAAGCAGCGGCATTTTTAACGTTTAAGTTTCGTGTCATATTTTTTAACTAAACCAGTCGCAGCAGTTTGACATGTATATTTTTTTACAAAAGCCGTTGCAACAGAAATCTGTACGTTCTTTGCGCACATGTGACAAATGGATTAAGTAAAAAGAATCCCAGATCCCAGTTCATAGTCTATAAAAAAAGCAGTGAATCTCCAAAAAATTGTTATTTGGATCACGTTTCATCATTATTCTCAGCTGATTATTTCAGAAATGTTCATTATGCTCTAATTAGAATCTTGACCTAACTATGAACGCTTTAAAATTTTTTTTGCGGATCACGCAGATATTTTCTAATCCAACAGTTTTGTTCAGGAGAAATGATGAAAGAATATTTTGGAGATTCACCGAAATACTTTCTCGAATACACACTCCTCCAAAGCATTTTAAACGACGTCTCTACTCTGAAATCTCTACGATCGCATCAGGTTTGCGCAGTTACTTGAGAGTACGCGGACGCTCAGATTTTATTAACGTCTATGTAAACTAACCAGTTGATAATGTGTATGTCAAGTATTTTTTTTTATTATTTCAGAAACCCTGTAAGGCTCCGTGAAATGCTTTGATTAATTCAACGTTAGGTTTTGTGTAGGATCATGTTTTTCTTATGTGATGTCGAAAGACAAACAGGTAGCTGTGAATATTGAGTCTGCTATTATTGCTTAATTGCATAACAGAATAGATTAGACATGATTATAATATTTTTTTAAATCTGACGTTAATTCACAGGTATTATTAATTAGTATTATTATTGACTATTTGGTGTTTTTATAAAGTGACGTGAATTAAGGAATCCTAGAATACGTGATCTAGCTCGCGAACGCCTGGTCAGTGCTCTGCTCGTTTGGAATGGCCAAAACATCGTAATTTATTGCTGTTATAAAATGCGAAAAAGTAAATAAGGAAATATTGTTATTTTTCTGGGACCGATCCTTGCACATAACAAACATTTTATTTAATGGTTGTATAGGTTACATTTTTTTTAAGCTACTGCACGATGTCAAATGCTATGTGATGTTCTCAGATCTCAGATATTGTTTTATTATTTAGTAAGCTAAACCTATCTTGTGGTCATGTACACAAATACACTTTAAAAATATGTTTCATTTGAGAATGGGTAAGCATAGCCAATTCAGTTTATTTAATTAAGGATTTCCGAAGCCGAGGAATAAAAATACCTATGTTCTTCATTCTTACTTCGAGCGCTTTGTACAGAACGCATGCACCACTATTATCCAGATGAAGGTTCTTTAATGTCTATTATATAATTTTAACACAAAATAAAAACAAATGTTAATTTTCTTCGCTGGAATTTGAACCCACCCAACAATCAATGAACATGGCAATAAATCATGCTGTAGAAAAAAAAACATGAACTTTATAAAAAGCGTCATGGCAATTCTTTGAACTCGCATCATAATCAGTGACCATCAATAAAGTTTAGTCTACGTGATCAAACGCTCGTACACAACACAAGTTTTATTAAGTCGCAGCAAAGCTTCGATTAAAAATGAAAAAAAAAAAACATTATAATTTATTACCCATAACACAGACGCCAGTTAATTAAATTCTGCTTGTAAATAATTCTGTAAACAAACGGCCTGTGATATGCTACTAAAGCCATCTGGTGATTCCATAGAAAATTATGGTGTGCGTGCTAGTATACTATAGCTATAATTAACTTAGATTACGATAGATGTCTTTCCATCAGGATACTCATTGTTAAATTTATCTTTAACTACAGCTTAAAACTTATTGAATCCAAACTCCAAACAATCTCATAGTAGTCAATTGCTCACCACGGCTATGATCTAACTAAGAGATGTCATGTAAAAGCGATACGAAAGGAGAGAAATAATGAGAGCTTATTGGAACTTCCACTCGAATGAGCCGTTCGTCTGTGGAAGTAGCTCCAGTAGGGTCACCAGAGCTCAGACGGAAGGGCTATGGGGTCTTAAAGGCATGCAAAGCATCTGCGACCCTTGTGCGTTTGTTGATGTCCACGGGCTGCGGTGTTCTCTTACATCAGGTGACCCTTCAGTACGTTCGACACCCTATAACATAAAAATAAATTATAACATGCTATCAGCGGTAGGTACTGGACATTTGGTTATTATTATTTGTGTGAATACTTATTAAATTGATATTTCATTTCACTGATTAATGACAAGACAAATTTGAAAATAGTTTAATGATAAAATAACGATGGATTATTTCCACAAGTTATGAGTTCACAGAAACCGAAAAAAATACTTATTATTTATATTTTTATGGGAACTAACAGTAAGTCAACGTTGAGTACCTATTCGACTTATATCTAAGAATATCTTTGAAATGTATAAATAGCAAAATATTTCCTCAATAATTGACCTACCGGTAAGCAGAAAAATGATGACTGGCGTTAGTCGTGGTTTGTAGGCAATTTCATTCACTTAAGATGTCAAGTACGGTAATGAAAATCGTGCAAAAAGAATCGAAAGCTTGAGATTACGAAAATGCCTAAAGTTTGTTAATTTTAAATCTTTCTTAAAACAATGTAGCTAATTGTTTAAAATGAAAATCCATTGTAGTGTAGCTCACTGACCCCGACCTATTGGAATATTGTCACTATTCAACTGTCACCAAAATCCTGCGAATCGAGCAGTTTCCTTGTTATTGTGTAATAAACTTGTTGTGTTGAGTTTGAGAAAAAGGAAATCTAAATTATACATTATTATTACTTAAAAACTTTTTTAAAATTAATAAAAAAATATTCATCCAATCGTGTTGGAACGCAGCGTGACTGTTGTAGTGCCAGATTCCGTAAAAGGATATAGCGTTCCTAGTACCTGAGACGTCCGAAAAAGCTACATCAAAAGAGTTCCTCATTTCGATTATGTAATAATTACAAATATTATCTAGGGCACATAATGAACGATAGAACATATTACCAGTGTCAGCAACTTTATTCCGCGCAACTTAAAGACTATAATGGCACGTCTATTGTTAATAATGTATTTCTAAGTGAAGTATAAATTCATTTGTCGATACTCTCGGCGTCATAAGGAGAAGTTCAGGCATCGACAATGATTGTGAAACAGGTGTTAATAGTTTTTTTTGTGTGTGTTTCCCACAATGCGATAACTAATTCAGGTGAGCAGATATTTTTTCAGATATTTGTAGGTCCCGTTATCTAGATTTAATGCTGAAAGCAATCATCTTCTTGAAGAATTTTCTGCTCTTTTTGGAAGAGTTCTGTTCTGTGAGTAAAAGTGTCGAAAAATCAATGTCGCAAAATTGATGCATTGACTGTGAAAATAAGTACGATAAGTACTTATTTTCACAGTCGAAGTGTAAGTACGATAAGTACTTATTTTCACAGTCAATGCATCAATTTCAATTATTTTTTTATCAAACATCAAGGTTTTGATAGTTACTTAAATCTAATCAATACGTACGTTATAATACTTGATTTCAATCAATCTATGATGGCCTTAGCTCTACATTGTGTTCGTGAAGGTTTAATAGTAAAATGTAAAGTTCAATTGGGGAGTGCATGGGGTTTAAAGGCAAGTAGTCAATGGGCGGTGCTTAGAATTACCAACACACCAATTTTCAGGCGCGACTCTTTCGAGTACGAGTCTATAAGTGGTTCATGTCGTCGTGGCCATATCGTTGCATTAAACATTTCAAGAAATGGCCAAGTCTTAACTTACTACTTATCTAAAAATAACTTTTCTTGTATTGTTCTATTATAGTTAACTGAAATAGGTTAATAATTAATCAAACTGCATTTATAGGCAAACATACAAACGTGTGAAGATGTGTTTATTTACACAAAAAAGACGAATTATGTTTTAAATAAATGACAAGCATGTGGAGTTATTCCACTTAGAGCTCTAAAATTGACACTGACTCTCATGTTTGAACCTTAGCTACATAAATATGAATAACTAACCTAATTTAGAGTGGAGGGTTCGATTTCTATAGGGATTAAAAAACACATACCACTATCGGTACTGCTATCCGTGACACAATAGTGCTTAAGCTTATGCCTACAGATGTGAGATATTTATTTATCTAGAATAACGCGAGCGTTGGCATAAACCACACACGTTTAACCTAACTTGTATTTTAACATTGACCCAGTAACACAGATGTAGTCAGAGACCTGGGTCAGCATTGAACTTCACAATAATAAAACGTACCATTCCTAGCCACTAGGAAAATGAACCGTCAGCAACTCCACATCAATAAAGATAGAAATAATAATACCTATTTTATAAGTCGTAAATGTGGCAGAACAACGGTTGCACAGTCAAGATAGCTCATCACAGTTAAAGTCATCATCACCATCACTCATCTTTTAATTGAATGTATACTTCCTATTACATGACTGTTACACGATAAAACTTTAGAACTTGAAGAATATTTCCACGAATCGCGACCGAAAATTGCATCACCGCATGGTATATTTTGAGAGCAATTTCCAATTGAGGTTCCGTTTTATGCTTGAATTTATATTCCCAATATTTAAATGACTGCGATAATAAAATGGACAGTAATAAAATACCTATCAAGATATTATGGTTTCATAACGAAACCAATTACCTAAGTACGTTTTATGTATTTAAGAAGCTTGCGTGTAAACGGCTCTATATTACCGATCAGAAGTAATATTCTATAAATGCAGTGTTTATGAATATTATACTAATTTGATTATAGTATTTTATGGTATTAAATTATTATGTGAGGTTTTCCTTTATCATATCTTAGGTACCTAAGTACCTATTTAAAGCCATGGCATAGCCGATATTTATTATATCATTGGTTTTGTCACTAAATGATATTCCTCCTTCCAGTTCCATTAATAAAACCATGCCGTTTTCATTCTTCTCATTTAAAATTAACGCATCAGCAAACAGCGTGGGGTTGTAGATGTTCATTAAAAAAAGAAAAAAAAAATATCAACACCATATAATGAAATTAATAAATTACAAACTAAGCTCGAAGTTTGTGAAGAGCGGTGTCGTTTTCGGGCTAGCGCACTGGCAGGGTCGCCATGTGAAGACGGGATCGGATAGGCAAATGATACGACAGAATGCTGGATAATAACTCTCTATATTTTCATAAACATGGTTTATATATTAGCACAAAATTAGGTAACACGTGTAAAGTAGTCATAGCTTAACTCTACATCTCAGTACTATGGAAGCTAGGAAACGAAGAATCACTTAAATAATTTTATAAACATCCATGACTCGATTGCAAACGCCGATGCTCATCACACAAACATTTGCCCCTAGCGGGATTCGAACTGGTTTTGTAGCCAGGGTCTCTAGCCACTAGACCAACGGGCCCGTCAAACAAGTCAAGTGCGGTTTCACTGTAGCCCATGTCTCTTTCTCCCATCCAGTGGAATTCATCGAGGCATGCCGCGAGGGCGACCAGGCCTGCCTGCTGCGGTCGGCGACGCGGGCGCTGCCGGTGCTGGCGGCCGGCGTACCCTCCATCGGCATCAACTCTCTGGACCCGATGCGCCTCGGCCGAGTCAACAGCGATGGCGCCGGACTCAAGATGGAGTTCAGGAACACCGTCATAACGGGGCTGAAGAATAGCCATGTTATGGATTTGAAGTAAATATAAGTATATTTCATCATGGTGGTAAGGACCGCGCTTCACATACGTGAGGTCCGTGGTTAGAATCCGGGTCCACGCCTCTGGATTT
The DNA here is from genome assembly GCA_958496325.1 of Nomophila noctuella. Lineage (NCBI taxonomy): Eukaryota > Metazoa > Arthropoda > Insecta > Lepidoptera > Crambidae > Nomophila > Nomophila noctuella. The sequence continues at coordinate 545,487 of OY292493.1, forward strand.
TTCGAAAATCTTTGATTTGTGCTAGTAACTCGATGGTGAGGGAAAACACCCTCACTAAACTTTAGTGACTTTAATGCAGTAAGATCCGAACGTGTTACCATGATTCAATCCGTCTGGGTACCCTATAAGGGGTATGAAGGTCTGATAGCAGTCGCTTCCCTGTACCAGACTCACCAAATCCTGGATCATGGTCAAAGTGGATCCCGCACAGACACGGGATAAACGCGTTTCATTATGATCGCAAATAATGTTCAAAAGGGACCGATACTGGCGATGTATATAACTGTGGTTAGACTTTAGTTGTTACAACTCTTTGCTAGCGTTACGAGAATAAAAATGGAAATTAGAAGTAAGTATCACTGATTGTTATAACATTTGCAATTACCTACTGCTAGCGTCGTAAGGACAAGCAAAAATCTCATCATTTTAATGCCAGGATAAAATAGTTCTTGTAATCATTTCGTGTGACAAGCTCCCACATTAGCAATGAATACGGAAGTTCGAAGAAAAACAAACAATGCCTAATTCACATCTGTCATTCCTCGTGCCACAACTTCTCTAGGTCCGAGATAAACTGATGTCCGTCATGTATTGATTGAGACAATTATGATAGTAATTAATATCTCGTTAAACTGATGCGTTATTCACAGCTATCATAATGATAAGAAACTGGTTTCGAAGTAACAATTAACTATTTTCTTTTCTATTTTTAAGTTATTTAATCCTTGCCTTTCAATGCTGTTTTTATTTGTTCTATTTTTATTTATTTGGACTTCGTCCGCGTGTATTTCGGTAAAAGGTAGCCTATGGGATGTTTGAGCAGGAAAGCGTAACAGACAGACAGAGTTACTTTCGAATTTACAGTATTAGTAAGTAGGGATAAAAATTTTAGTTTTCTTAAATTTTTCGTGGTGTAAGAATAGCCAGCTCCCTAAAAGAATACACATTAGTTGCTTCGCACCAGCCAATAAACCGACAATGCACTCCCAATCAAAAGAAATTGAACAGGTCATCAATTCCTTGATTGCAGGCGGCACGGTCACCACATGGAGCTGAAGCTGAAGTGCTCCCTGGAGATGAAGGGAGACTACACCATCGCCGGCAAGCTGCTCATCATGAACATCGAGGGAGACGGGAAGTACAGGATCAGGATACGTAAGTTGACCTCTTTGAAACGGTACGCCATGTCGAAATATCAAAGTCAGGTAAATAATACTCAAGTTGAGGATTTATCTCCAAAGGGGTGACTTAGTAGATAATGAACATGCGTGTTATTCATGAATGTATGTTTTACAATAAAAAACAAGCAAGTAACATTAAATATTATTTGTTCAAAGGAAACCATTTCCTTTGCACAATAAGTAGGTACCACGAGTATTTACTTAACTCCTTTGTCTAGATCCCACATGTACCTTTAATTTACCTACATATTAATGAAACTAATTTTTGTCTATTTATTTTAAGCATTATTACATGCTTTGCCGGGTTCGATTCCCGCCTGCGCCACCTAAGATCTGATAATTGTACCTTTGTTTATAATTTTAAAAAAAGTTGGTATTTGCTTACGCGTGTAAAAAGTTTTATATTTGCTCTTTCTCATCGAAAGTACCGTTTAAACGCATAATTCCCTAATATAAGGGGGCGGTTCAACAATCCAAAATGTTTCTTCTAACCTGCTGCTGTCTGTACCTACATTTTCTGCTTCTAGGGGACATGGTGGTCCGAGTGCTGATCGATTTTGGCGAGCGGCAATCCGGCGCCGACAAATACTGGACGATCAAGAAGTGGAGTCAGTCCTCCCACGTCGAGACTGGCGCTAACTTCCGCTTCCAGAATCTTTTCAAGGGGAACAAGGAACTCTGTAAGTTTGGAGATTCAAATTCGATAGTTGACTAAGCCATTTACACAAAAACAAACAAATTCAAAAGTCAGCTGGCCGTTCAAACAACATGATATTACGTTCCTGACCCAGAATTTGCGGCAATGTGTCGTACAGACTACATTACTGCAGTAATTCTGTCAGGACTACGTGGAATAAGCAAAACAGTCCGACCTTTTTTTTATTTTTTATACATTTAATCGTTGATAGATACATGGTACTTTATCGTATGATATATGTTTTAAGTAGTTTACGGTTCCGCAGTTCAAAGGGGCTGCCATATCTTTGCTACCGCGACTCGAGTAAATCTTAAAGTCATTGATCCTGCGTTCACTGTTTCATTGGGCGTATCAGGTTATTGTCCCATGGAACTATTGGAATTAAGGAATAAAAAGTGCATTCAATTCCTTGCTCATTGTAATGATTAATGATTGATGATGAAATAAAATTCGCCGTAGCTTAAAACTGCTAGGGAAGCTGCCGTAGCAGGAGGACATTTCCCATCATTTTTTTACATCTTTTTGATTATTTCAGCGGACACGATCCACCAATTCGCGAACCAGAACTGGAAGGAGATCTTCGCCGAAGTGGCCCCGCCGATAGTCGAGAAGATTGTCGAGCAGGTGGTCGGCGAGGTCGGCAAACTCTTCGACAAAGTGCCGATACGAGAGCTCGCCAAGAACTGAACATCTTCGTGCTAATGTTTACAAAGTATATTGTTTTTGTTCAATAAAACCTTAAGAAATGGGATGAGGTTTATCTTAATCTTAATCTTCTAATATATGTATGTATAAGTGGCATTTATCGTCATTTTACAACTCAATAACGGGCTCACCTATCCAAAATAAGTTTTCATAGTTTGTTCGGACTCTTTACTTGATGGTTTATGTGAATTTTGCACAAAATCATGAGTGGTTCTTTATTAACCACACGTAGCGAAGCACGTACGGGGCCGCTATTTATTGTAAAATGTTGTTGCTTCGATGTACCGAAAGAAAATCTTCATTATTTATATCTAAGCTGCTTATCCTGCTTTCTATCCCCACCGGAATGATCCTTCTTATCACACCTAAGAAAAGAAATGGGAGAGTACAATTTTAGGTCGACACTTTGTGACGACACTTTGACACGACCTAGCAAATTAAAATCCATTGCCGAATAAAATGTCAAAGCATCACAAATTAAGTGCAATTTGGTAAGTTGTTTATATGTTATGCAGGGGATTACCCAGAAGGTACCGAAGGTTCAAGGTTGGGACGGCATCATGGCTATTAGAGCGTGCTTTTAGCCGAGCAAACACTTTTAGAGTGCTGTCTCGAGACCATTCGAGAAATTAAGGGGTGTCGCCTTGGTTAATCAAAACCACAGATAATAATAATATTTAATTTTCTAGTGCAAAGTAAATAAATTCCTTGGACTAACATACTAATGACCTAGCCCCGAACTAGGGGAATGGACAGACTCGAGGACAAAATTAAATGCCGATGTTCATCACACAGAAAATACTTATTTGTCCTTCGCGGGATTTGAACCCGCGGCCCTTGGTTCTGTAGCTAAGGTAAACCAGACCTGACTGGTCTGATCACTAGAACAACGGGCACATCAAACCTACTTGCACATAGCCGCTCCATGGTACTTACTCTACATGCATAAGTTTGAAATTAAAGTCGATTGAAAACTTACAAATAACCTCCTCCTCGTGCAATAGGGTATTTTATTTATTCAGGAAAATGTACTTCGAATACTATTAAATCACTACTATATTTACCTACAGATGTTAATCAAGCAGATCAGCTAACCCTACTGCAGAGGTCCTCAAAGGACACTTATTTGTTGACATAATACTATACAATACTAGTTACCACCATTACATACCTACACTCGTGACAAGTAGTTCGTCATCATCATTTCATAGAAAACATCGCAGTTAAATAAAACTCACCGGTGGTCAAACTTTATGACAGCAATTAGTTACCAGGATGTACTTTTATAAACGATTATATTTTGTATGAATTAAATATTTGCAATCTTGGCTACTAGTTTGACCCGGCTTTGCCCGCGTTATCAAAATTTTCTCCCATGGGAGGATTTAATCGGGGTAGAAAGTATTCCTTCACCTAAGACAGCCCCCATACCCTGCCTGAAGGTATACTAAATTTCATCAAAATCTGTTCAGTAGTTTCAGCGTGATTGACGGGAAGGACAAACAATTACTCTTTCACATTTATAATAACAGTATGATAATAAGTAACTTACATCATTTTAAGTTTTTATACTGAAAATACTCATTTCACATTACACATTTTAAGACGCGGGCGCAGTTTGCGGGGTTTGAACCCAGGAACGCTTTTGGACCAGCTTGCTTAGAAATGCCACCAAGCAGGCAAACATCAAAGCTGTTGGTGACTAATACCACATAGAACAAACGGTCAAGGTGAACCAGGCTGTTAAAGGAACATTTAAATTGGTTCAACAGAACTACGAGTATATTATACTTTATTATTATAAACAAAAAAACTTGCAACAAGGAGCTCAATATGAATTTCTTTTATTTTCGGCATTTTTTAAATCTTCCTTTTAGTTATGATATAGGTACCTAACTAGGTATGTATGTACATAAGATATTATCCTAGATGCACCCACCCTGGTAATGAATAATTGAAAAAATATATAAGGTATTTTTTATTGTTTCCCTTCATTCAATTACAAATAAATACATAGGTTCAGAATGACTATAATTACTAACTATGACCTGCGTCTGTTGTTAAGTTTTACAAAATAAATCAATTATAAATATGCAAATGACACATAACGTTTTCAGACAGTCATAACGTTTGTAATCTCCGGTTGACTCTTGACTCTGCGCAGGCATTTACGTACATATTCTAGAATAGGTACCTAATCGAATATACTATAAGATCTAATAAGCGAGACAAACATTCAATGATAGAAGGAGTTGATTAGCATAACTTTTGAGTGAAGGCAAGGCAGAACTACCCGCGTCTGTTGTGGAAAGTGTCCCTCAAACTTTCCCTGACAAAAGAATATGTACCTCACACTATGTTTATGTACCATTTTGATGATCAAAAGAGTTTTAGCATTCCTTTATAGTGAAAGCAAGGTAGAGCTACTCACATGATAGTGGTAAGAGTCCCTTACACTTTTCCTGACAAAAAATTTTACCCTCATACTTTGTACCCTTTGTATATTTATATCTCGATGGTAAATATACATAATAATATCCACTTTGACGCTTACCTTGGTCGCGACAGACGCTTCCTAATACCAGAGCCTAGACGAGAATCTGGCGCTTATGGCCCTTGAAGGAGTAAGTATTATTACTCGATGGCGTGGGATTGGTAAAGATGTTAAGCTCATAGATCAAATGTCTTCGTCACACAAATGATGTGCAACATCATCAGCCTTGTCACCAACGAAACAATAAAAGCTGAGGTCATACATTCACCTATTGCTATTGATAAAATTGATCGCTGAGATGTTGCATTTTTGAAGAAACCATAGAATACTACTAATAGTAGAAGTAAACAATAAAACGCGCACAAACCTATTACATTATTATTGACAAAAGATACGTTAAATCTTCATGAATACTCATTACAACATGAAAACATTTCCTTTTACAAAAATAAAAGCTTGTCATTTATTTTAGACATTTCCGTACACGGAAAAAATGTGAGTAAGCACGAGAAATTCACATTCATCATTAATTACATTAAGTTACCCCTTCTTTAGTGTCTGAAAGATAGAGCATTGAGTCACAAATGTCGTTAGTAATAACGTGTTTACGTTCTAAGAAAAAAGGGATTATTTTCAAAAGAAAGCAGTCAATGGTCACTTCCCATAGAAAAGGAGGACATATAATTGTGCTATCGACATGCTAAATAATTCCTAATTCAAGCGCGAATGTTTCGCTAGCGCGTTTTACCGTTGACAAGCAATAAATGTTTTCGGATGTTTTAATTATATTCGCAAACAAATATACAAAAGGTTCGGGCCATATGACATACATTCGGTGAGCAATCACATTTCTACACTCATAGATGTCCGGATTTAAGATAACTGAGTAATATTGTTTACAATACAAAAGTCTAAAGCCTCAATGCCAAAGGCCAACGAACTGGCTGAACGGAATGAGTAAAAGCATCGCAAACAATCGAACTTACGCCCTGCGATAAGTATTTAAATTATCTACAATCGAGGAAGACGTTTTGGTGTTACGTAAATAAATAACAGTTGTACACCGTTGCACTGTTAATGACATGGATAATAACTGAACTTTTGATTGAGACTGGAGAACTTCCTGGCATATTTATTTAATGCATTACCGAAGACAGAAGAATATTAATCGAATGATTTCTTTTACGATATCGAACAACCGATTTGTTATGCTTTAATTGATTAGAATCTAAGATTCAAAGATTTATAATAAGGGCTAACCTTTTGCGTGCAATGGCGCCTGAAAAGCGTTTTTCGGACTTCTGGGTATCTACATATAATTTTATGAACAGATCTTGTTGCGAAAAACCTGAGCTTTCAATGACTCCTTATTTAAAAACAGAAAAATGTCATCGCTTGTACAAAAATCCATATGTAGCTATACCTACTTGTTTAGGTAGAGACAACTTGTATGATATGGGTAACTTATCCTACATTACAAATAATACAACAAGTCATCATTGTGAGAATGCTCAGATATATTCAAGATTTAATTTGACCCTTGGTGGTCTCGAGCAAATTACGCCTACTTAATCGAGCAAAGCCCTAAAGCCGAGATAATTGCTTTGCCCTATCCACAAACGAATAAAATCTTGAGGTCTTTTTAACGAAACACGATAAGTGCGCGATGCGATGTAATTTGTGGATGGCTACCAGGAAATTCCCCGTCTTAAGCACAAAGAGGACTTTGATGTCATCCAAAAAAAGCATGCCCCTTAAAGATCAGAGTTCTCGTCCAACCACACACGCGTCACACGTCACAGAGCCCGCGCATATAAGCAACTTACCGCGCGAAAACCGCGTCATTTGCTGAAATATTTCGCGCTTCTATTAAGCTAGTGTAGGCTAGCGCTGATGGAATAGCAAATATACAGACGTTTATATACATTTCAAGTTATTACCAGTTGTATACAGTGATAAGTTAATAAACATGTTCAAGTATTTGTGTTTTCTTGCTATGGTGCTCGGTGCGAGATCCGCTCTAGGTAAGTACATAATTTGGACCCTTTAGTGTGGCTAGTTTGACTATCATTAAATATGTCTAGTTTGATTATACAATTATTTTATTATTTAAATATTAATAAATTCTAAGAAACAAATTAATGGCCCGTTCATTCACCCCCTGTCCACTAAGAAATAAAAATAATTTTAAGAATTAATAAAACCACTTCAATAAGGGAAAACCGAACCGTCTGGTGTCCCTGTAAATACATGTACCTACCGCGATTTTATCCGCTAAAAAGTTTTACTTAATGAGTAACAGTCGCGTAAACCTAAGAAAAAAATATTTTTAATAACATTAATCATTTGGTGGTTGGTAAATCCTATATTTTACTCTCTTATATTTAGATTAATGTTCAAGAACCTAAAAATGCTTTCTTAACAGTACCTTATTTCAAATTCAAATTTACCTTCAAATTTACCCAAATTATTCCAATTATATATAATTTCTTATTATTTATTCAAATTTACCCGCACACTACGAATTAAACGTAGGTCTATCAATTGCCATCTATTGATAGAATGGAGACTTTAATATATCGTAGAAATGACAACGATTTCGGCGACTGGCAGAGTGACGATGTGTGTCGTCTGTTGCAAAAGTTAGTAAATCCGAGATATTTCAATAAAGACTTTCATCGTTATTCCGCCACTGACAAGGCCAGCGCCTGTTCACCAACTGACCCTAAGGTCTAGGTTGTTTGTGCGTCTGTACAGCGCTTTATTACATCTTGCGTAATGCTTGTAGCCAAATCTGATGAAAAAAAAAGCTGTATGCTTAATGTGAGAATGTGTAGAAGAGAGAATCATTAATAGGTTAATACAAGAAACAAAGTTTTGGTATAAATCAGCTCAAAAACAAATCACTGAGCTTTTTTCTGCATCGGGTCCTGTAGTTAATACGATTTACAAACGACGACCAATCTTGATTAGGTGGTTTTTTATGCAATATCTCGGATAATCAATTGAAATCACCGAATTTATTAATACTTATTTAATTAATTAGCGCTAATAAAATCGATATTTTTTATTTTTTTACTAAGCTTTTAAAGTTGCCAGTCAAGATTTCGCGCGTATAGATACAGCCTAAGCCTGTAAATAAGGAAAAAGTAATAATCATGTGAACAAAACTAACAATGCATCGTTTAAAAACAACAGTCGTTTCGAAGATGAATAAATAGTCTTCACTCTTAAGGGAAATAATTGTAGTAAACTTCGTCAATTCAAGATTCACATTTAAGTTAAAGGGAGGCAAACGGGATAGTAAAAATCCGGCATGGGAAGGGTATGATAACTTTACACACCTTTCTTAAGCCTGAAACGCTATTGAAACTATTTTTCATTTCGTTCTGACATGGAATCATCTGTCGCTTTACCAACAACAGCTTGTGACAATATCTCGATGTTACGAAAGCACATAACGCCAAAAGTGTTTTATAAACTACTGTTTTCCCGCAGCTCCGTTCATCAAGCCATGCAGGCCAGGTGACTCGGCCTGCATCAAGGCGTCGGCGCAGGCAGCGCTGCCCATCCTGGCGGCGGGCGTGCCCGAACTGGGCATCCAACCGCTGGACCCTCTGCGCCTGGCGCGCGTGTCGGGAGACCAGGGCGGCCTGCAGCTGGTCTTCACTGACACCGTCATTACTGGGATGAAGGGATGCACGGTGGAGGGGCTCAAGTAAGTACCCATTTTGACTGGTTTACGAATTGGGTAGTAATGGTGTAACGTTAAGGGTCATCAACTCCAAGATTTGATTTTACGTACGTAGCATCGCAAGCACCAATACCTAAGTGTCATTTAGGGTGAGAATGTGGAGCGGAGATGTACCGTAAGCAGCCAATAGGATTTTGGCCTTAACACGTGATTAATCACACACAGCTTAAAATCCTATTGGCTACTAACGACACAGCACACAACCCGCATCTTAGCTTTGGTGGAGTCTCACCCTTAATATCAAAAGAACCGCGTGCTCATCGAATATATTTGAATATTCATTAGATATGCAGAGCACGTAGATAAGTACTGTTATATTTTCCGTCACACTATATTCCTCGTTGTTTGCGATTAATATGAAGTCTTTTCTACAAGTTGTTAAACACTTAACATCTGTAGTAGTAGATGCATAACTAGGTAGTTTGATTTTCGCACTAGGGATCGAATACATACACTGCTGTTTGTGTAAGGGTGACGCGGGCGGTGATTTTCCGCAAACATCGCCGCTCTCAAAGTGCTTCTAAGAAATAATGCGTTCGAAAACATTTCTTGGCATTTGTTTGGACCAAACAAAAAATACCTACATTAGGTAGTTAGATGTGTGCATAATAAATCATCTTCATTACGAGGACTCATGAAGACCATTAACCATTTTTTTTTGGTGGAAGACTTACGTAGGTTCGCACAATACGTGATGATGATATCCTTTTTTTTTTGTGGAGGGGAATGCATTTACGCACCATGACGCCGCGGGCTAGCTAAGCCCGCGACCGTGTGTGGGGCTTGGGCGCACAAAATAAGCGCCCACTACCCACTAAACCCCTCCAGTTCCCCCTTTTGCTCGCATCATCAGGACGGGTCGCTGCCAGCCGCCAGTGATGATGATATCCTGCTAACAGACTTTGGCGTGTTATGACAGCCTATCTGCACAGTAACTGTAAGATCAACTAACTAGCTAAAACTTACAGTCTAATTTAGCTCTATACGTAGATGTTGGCGAAAATCAAAAAAATATGATTCTTTCTGATCCACATAAGGTTAATTATGTGTGACGTTGTTTTTTGCGGCACTACAGTAAGAAGTAACAATGACAATAAATCTCTTGAAGTCATTAGGCAATAGCATTAGTTGAAGCAATAAACAGCTCAATTACATCCACAGCATACGTACAATATGGGCCATAACACTGACCTTAGGGGGATTGTGTAATTTATAATAGTGTCAATGTTAGTTTGTTTTTCAACAAATGGTAAGATAGTTACTAAATTATATACGAGTATGTACTTGCGTCATCGAATGTGACGTGAAATGCTTTTATATATGAATGAACGTGATAATTATAAAGTATAGAACAGCTCGGTAGCCTTGTGGTAAGAACGCAGCTTCACATGCGTATGTTGGGCGATTTAAGTCCCGACAGGCACCTCTGGAAGTCTATGTGCGTAAATTCATAAAAGCTCAAGAGTGGAATAAGCATATGTGCTTAACTTTTGATTTCATCTTCAATGTTAGAATATCATAATTTATTTCGTATGCAATCAAATACCCAATTTGGAGTGTGAAAGAAAGATTTAATGTTGTACTTGTTGCAGACATGACCTCAGCAAAGGCAAGCAGGTGACCACGATCAAGTGCTCGGTGGAGCTGAACGGCAACTACAAGCTGGGCGGGCGGCTGCTCGTGCTGCCCATCCAGGGGCAAGGAAAATACAACATCAATATACGTGAGTACAAACAACAGCACTTCAGACGAAACACTTTGACTTTTCGCCGCTCTTATGTTAGTAGCATTAGAGCTATTATTGAACTTGAGGAGCTAGCTGATGGCGCAGTGGTAAGCGCACACGGCTTGCTTTTGCTAAAATTAAGCAACGTTCGCAGATGCCAGTCATCGGATGGGTGACCGAAAATGTTTCATCTCGGACTCCTCCTTGCTTCGGAAGGCACGTTAAGCCGTTAGTCCTGCGCCTGAGCTCTCTACGGTTGTGTCAGATTGCTGTTCCAACGAATTATGAGAGTGAGGCAATAAGGAGCACACCTGTGCTTGCGTACTCACTTGTGCACTATAGTATATCCTGCGTACCTGGCTGATCGTAAGGTCGGCCACCATGGCCGAATACGGCTGGAGGGGTTTTATTATTATTATTGAACTGTCAGTTCTTACCATGAAGTACGCCTGGGTTTATATAGGTACCTTACAAATTGCTAAGACCGCAGTGAAGAATAACTACAGGTCAATCCCATTATGATTGTCCGGCCATTGGCTAGGTTACATGTTATAATTTGTTCATTAACCCATAATTATTGTTAGACACCTTTCCTTTCATCTTTTCTGAACTTAGGCCCCTCAGTATTTATTTCTGGAACTGGAAAACTCTTGGAAATACATAATTGCCTACTTATTTTAATTTATTCAAGTCATGTGCTTGGGACAGATGATTTGTTTTCCGCGAGATGATCACCGATTATCTTGTTAAAATCAGGACAAGTAAATCATGAAACTAAATGATAATAATCCACGTAATATCTCCGTAACAACCACAGTAATTGTAATGACTAATTTTTTATTTTGTTGTATACATAATGCGCAGTAACGTCTCTCCCTCCATCAAGCCATTATGTAGTTCAATTTCTGATATCAAATTGAGACATGATGTGACTCCCAATGGAAAAGTTTTAATTTTAGATCAAACCACAATTTTTTCTCTTCACAGAATATAGGTCTGACTCATCTTCATCTTCGCTGAGCCTAAAAACGTTAACTACCTCAATGCAATTGTAATCGCAAATTAAGTAGGTAGTCTGAGACAATGGACAATATTTATCGCAAATTGCCATTTGAATCATGATGGAACAGATAAGAAAGATGATTTAAAAGTTTCTTATTTCCTAGTTCACAATCAGTGTCTTTTTGATATAATTGATATAAGGAAATACCTAAGTATGTTCTTTTTAAAAAACCTGATACTGATATTATTAAGTCAGGTCAGTTTTTGCCGACGATACAGGTTTACACTACTAATTCGGAATCGACGACTTGTTTTAGCTTAGAAGTATTTGTGAAAAGCGGGTTTTTGATGTTTGCCCTTACCACTAAATGTAAAAATGTAGAATCATCAGAAGTGTGTCATCTACCACTTAAATACGAGTAACTATGTCATATCATGAACACATCGCAACGTAAATTCAGCTGCGTAAATCCGGTCGCGTTTTTCCCGCAGAGTGTGTTCCTACTAGAGATGCGCCGAATAGTGGTTTCACCGAATAACCGAATACCGAATATTATTCGGTTCAATCTTTACCGAACCGGATATTCGGCCGAATTATTCGGTTCACCATTTCAATGCATTCCTGCGTAAACAGGTTCAAACATGCACGCCGCCCGCAACCCGCTTAAACACCGCGGTGTCACTTTGCTTTAATTACGTACAATATTAATATTATGTAATACCTTCCGGCCGTTTTCTGCGCATGGCGGACGATCTTACAATCAACCAGGTACGTTGGATATATTGTAGGGCCCAAGTGAGCGCGCAATTGCGGTGGGACGGCAATCTGACATGACCGTAGAGAGATCAAGCACAGGACAAACAACTTAACATGCCCAATATTAAAATGACTGTGCTTTCAACACAAGTGGGCGTAAAAGATCACATGCTTGGGACGTTTCTAACGAAATGGGGGATGACAAAACAAAAGTTCAATCATTATGTTACTAATATGTTCTGCTAAAGTTTTATATAAATTATAAAAAAAGACATAAATCTCAAATAAGAAGCGTGTCTCACAGTTCCAGTGCCTCTCTAATTTAAGTCATGTAGCCATGAAAATAGATGTACTCAAACCGAATATATTCGGCACTAGAACCGAATAATTCGGCCGAAAACGAATAGTGGAAAAAGTGCCGAATATGCCGAATACCGAATACCAACCGAATATTCGGCGCATCTCTAGTTCCTACACTAACAGTTATCTCGTAACTTGTGTATAAATATTTCACACCATCATATAGATTGATCTGACTCAGTGTTAAGTAGCTTAAGCACTTGTGTTACAGACATCAGAATCAACAGTGGTATTACAAATATACTTAAATATAGATATATAACAATCGAACCCGCGACCTCTTGTATAATAGGCTACATCTTGATCTTGACCACTACACCAAACGGGTCGTCAATGTTGTGTATGCTTAATTTAAAGGTTGTTTATTACCGTTATTTATGTGCAGAGGACATCGTAATCAAAGCGTACAGTGACGTGACGACGGTGACGGGCGCGGACGGCAAGCCGCACTGGCACATCTCCGGCTGGAGGAACACCTACCAGGTCAAGACGGGCACGCAGTTCCACTTCGAGAACCTCTTCAATGGGAACCAAATTCTTGGTAAGAAACATTACAGTATCCATTCTTTAAATAGCTCTATTTTTGCTTCAGACCCCTTTATCCCACTGAGCACAATGGGCACGTACCCAGGGCCCCACATTTACCAAACAAGAGCTTGTGCTAAGGGCCCCTAATAGGTTAAAGACGGCCCTGCGCGCGATAGCCAAACCTACAACCAAGGAAATATCCTTACATACCTACTCATCACTTCAAGGTCCATCCTTCCTTTTTAACGATTACCTTCCTTCTTCATTCCTTCTTCATCAATTTCCTGTTTCTTCTGTGAAGTTCACGGGTCATCAATATGCTCTAACCATCCAGGTAGGCTAGCCACGATGGCACTTTGCGAACGCGAGCTATCGCTTTCGTCGCGACTTATATCTCCATCCCGCTCACGGAAATACTACACACGAAATGGCATCTTGGGCAGCTTACCAGATTCTTAGCAGCTCAATAGCAGCAATTTTAAAGTTCCTAATGTTGAAGCGGAAACTTTTCTATATTCACAGCAAAGCCAGTGGAGGACTTCGTGAACAGCAACTGGCGCGAGGTGATGCAGGAGATCGCGTCGCCCATAGTCCGCGCCATCGTGGCTGCAGTCGTCGACGACATCGAAGCGTTGTACAAGGCGGTACCCGCTGAGGAACTGGAACTTGCCTAGTCGGGACGATTGCACATCAGATGTACTGGACTTTGTACCCTGATGTTAGGGACATAAGTGCTGTTATTGAACTGAAAAGTGTACCGTACTTAGCTCTTTTTTGTAGGCGGAGAGTTTCGTAGTCCATATTTATTTGTCGAAGAAGGACGCATACGCGATAGCTGCAGGCTAGCTGGAAATGCAATCTAATATCTATGTAATGACATAGCTGATAATAGCTATTCTATTTGTGAGTAAGATCTTCAAAAAAAGCAAATCAATGGGTCATGGATTTTGTCCAATTCTACACCAATATGAAAAATAAAATGTAGGCGTTCTCTCTTCTTGCCATGAAACTCCTTCGTATTTGAGTAAGGAGGACCGGTGTCGGTCCAGACCTTAACTAGTAGCCCTAGGTATTACAATGTTAGCTTTAATTTATTACGTAGAATAAAACTATTATAATAATTATTATTTAAGGCTTTCATTTGATAACCCTTTTTATGGTATCCGTGAATGGTTTGTAGGAGGACATGGAGAATTTAGCAACATTTAGAAACAAAGATGGGATATGGATCAACTGAGTTATAATGGAGACAAATAGTTACTTTAAGAAAACTTTATTCTGGTCTAGTTTCCTTATTACTCTTGTAATCGTTGATTTGTCCAATGGTGTCGAACAGAGGCAGGTGCTTGGTTTCCGGCGTGAAGCTCACAGCTACGGCCGACATGACGGCGGTCGTCGCAAAAAGAATTGATGGAAGAGCTTCCAAAGTCTCCACCTAAAATAGAAAAAAATATTTAAAAGAATTAAGTGAGTTGGCTCGTTCTTACTGTAGTGCATATGCACCTAAATATCGCCTGACTGCTTCCGATTTTAGACTCCATCAGCATCACAGAGGTGAATTCATTATGTAGATAAGGTATCTTAGGAATCAAGAGTACATCTCTTAAGGCGTTTCCTAATAGGGTTTGGGTTATTTCTATAGAGTTCGACTTTACTTTTTTAAACGGCCAATGATTTTTTTTTAACGACTTTGTAGCATATGATACCTACTCAAATATCAGTTCCTGTATGAGTAGCTACAAGTTGATTTTCTGGAATTTTTGTGATAGATCCAAAATATCATCAGAAACCCTTTCCTCCAAATAGGTAACTTAAGTGCCTCACCAAAAGTGGTGTGAGTGGAGCCAGCATGCCCCCGATCCTCGCGACGGTGCTGCCCCAGCCGAACAGCGAGCCCCGCACGCTGGTGGGGAACAGCTCCATGGCGTACGTGTAGATGGACGTGAAGCAGACCACGGCCGACAGCTTCCCCACCAGGAACAGTGACACCTTCAACCACGGCATTGCTGGAATCAGTTTTGAAGAGTTTCTCAATCTGGAGATTTTGATAATTATTTATTTTTTACTAGCTGCCGCCCGCGACTCCATCCGCGTGTATTTCGATTTCCAATATCCTAAAAAAGCCTAAAGCCTTCGGTTAATAGGCTCGGTAAATTGGCTCGGCTCTGCCTGATGGTAAGCAAAAGAATAGTCCTAATTGCCATGATAGTGGAGGCAGTACCAAAGTGATATCCTATCCGCTGTCATCGCCATACCGGCCCGCGGGGTACTTCTTTACGCTTCTCTTTCTCACGGATTTTGTAAATGTAATTTTTTAAGCTGTTTGTTAAAAGAATACCTAGGCAGATTTGTGTTGAGCGTGGTGTGTGAACAATGGCACATTATAATAGAATGTGTATGTATAACTCAGCAATCAAAGCAGAAGAGGAATTATCGAAAACGGGACTACCCACCATTGCTCACTTAGCGCGCTAGGCGTTTCGTCAAGCCTCATCTACTTTAAGGCATAGGTATTATTACATAAACTCATCATGACAAAATACTTACATACAGGTGTGTAGACCTGAGCTATCAAAACCGATGCACTTAAAACGTAGCCACATTGCAACGTTACTCTCCTTCCCACTTTGTTCAAACTGTAGAAACATATCAAATCTCCAGGAAAAGATATCAGCGACAACAGAATGAAGTTAAAGTATTTATCACCGGGCAAGTAAATGGAATTGACTGCTAACCCGTAATATAGAAAACTTGATGTGAAAAAACAGATTGATGTGACAACAATCCTTATCACAATTTCTTTGGATCCAATAATTTCTCTGAAACTCTCTTTCTCTACTTGTGTGTGCACGTTTAATTTTGAACGCATATCTTCATTAGTTAAAGCATCAATTTCTTCATCAGGTATTTTCAGTTTGTTCATTTTAGAGACGGCTTTGAATGTCGCCTTGGCACCTTCAATGTTCCCGCGAATCAACTGCCAACGAGTGCTTTCTCTAAGCAACCAAGTGTATGCCACGAAAATTATTAGTGGTGAGTTCATGACGATAATTATGTATTTCCAGTATTTCACTGCCATTGCTGTGCTCGCGTAAACTATTTCTCCCAGATAAATTGCATAAGCGAATATTACGCCGGCCGCTACACGTTTTGTATCTCCTCCGATTTCGATCACTAGAACAATTTAAGTTTAAGTATTTAATGTTAATTGAAGAATTTAATTATTCTTAATTTGGTTACCTTTCGATACTTACTCAACAGTACTCCAACGTTATAGAGACCCGAAGAGATGACCGACTCCAAAAACTCAATGAACATGTAGACGTTCAAATCCTTTACAAATATTTTGAACAGTCCAATGAAGCCTCCAAAAGAACACACAATGACAGCTGGCTTTCTTCCAAAACTGAAAAGTAAGATATGAAGAACATAACGTTATTTTGCAGTCAACTGTGTACAGGAGTTTGCTGCGCAGATTGGCTCCGCGAGCCATCCTAGAGCGCATCAGCGGATTTCGAAGTCGAAGTGGACGCCATGACCGAAATCGAAACCGGTCGGAAAATGATTACATAATATTATAGGTTGCAAAAAATTTATGAGAGGTAAGAGTCAGAAATGCCATAAGAAGTGACTAAGTGTCATTCATGGGAATGGGCAGCATCGTTCCTCTGTGTTAGTCCTTACCAGTCAGACAGATACCCTGTGAGCAGCATGGACACCATCATTCCGGCGTTGTGCACTGTCCCCACCAAGGCGGCCTTCCAAGATTCACAGCCGAGGTTGAACTGAAACAATACTTAATAGTTTAGCATAGTAATTCTAACCGTACTGGGGTGAAGGTACACATTTTACATAGATCGACATTTTTAAAATCTAACTTTAAACTTTCGCGTTGCATTATACTTAATTATTTAACACTAGCGGCCGCCAGCGACTCCGTCCGCGTGGGTTTCGGTTTCCGCACACAGTGTTACTATAGACAGCTTAAAGCCTACCTCGACAAATGGTAAGTGAACTATCCAACACAAAATATTTTGTCAAATTCGAACCAGTAGTTCCTGAGTTTAACGCGTTGGCGCGCAAACCAATTTGGATCATGAGTTACACGTGTTATTGTGAGCCAACCATAAAAGATAGACATATGCTGTTGGGGGATATTTTTTAGGGAATTTTATGTAAAATATTTCCGTCATACATGATTTCTATGTGACTTTAACCATTAAGCCTGCACACGCGACTGAAGCTTAAGAAATGGAGAAAATTCTCCCGTTTTTCCCACATTTCCCTTCACTACGCTGTTCCTGTTGATTGTAGCGTGATTAAAAGTATCCTATAATATGCCCAGGAGTATGAAGAATAATTGTACCAAGTTTCGTCGAAATCCGTCCAGTAGTTTTTGTTTCTATAAGGAACATACAGACAGACAGACAGACAGACAGACAGACAGACAGACAGACAGACAGACAAAAATTTTGCTGATTGCATTTTTGGCATCAGTATCGATCACTAATCACCCCCTGATAGTTATTTTGAAAATATATTTAATGTACAGAATTGACCTCTCTACAGATTTATTATAAGTATAGATATAGATTACAACGGGACTAAACGCGATATTATTTTTATAAGTACCTGAGTACTTATTAACGTTGAGTAACGTCAAGCAGTAAGTACTCAGGTACTTATAAAAATAATATCGCGTAATCGCGTTTAGTCCCGTTGTAATGTTAAATATTTTTAAAATCATTAAGATAACTGTAAATCGTATAAAAAGAAATAAATGGAAAATAGACATGGAAATAACCACTCAGGTTATGTCTGCTAGACATTTGTTGTACTTAGGTATTACTTAGGAATCTGGGCTGAGGAGAAATAATTAATCATCTATGGAATTTGCTAAAAATACAAGCTACAATAAGATAATATACTACATTCATATTTTGTCAAAAGATTAATCATTTTTATCAATAAAACATACCGACGAAACAATCGAATTGTTATTTTCATAGATCCAATCGTCGCATTCCTCATTTTCGTTCAAAAAAGAGGAGTTAGAGCATGTTCTATCTGCAACATTTGTATCAATGTTAGTATCAAACAAAGTCCTGTTTAGAACTGGCCTGTAGCATTTCTGGTCCACGCTGTTCGGCCACCACTCCGGTGTTTGCACCGAAGACGTGCTATTATCACATTCAGGCACCAGACATCTGAAATAAATATCACACTTTTAACCTTCCTGCATAAACTTAAAGAGCCTACTATTTTAGGCCCGGCAATTCATGGAACCGACGATAATGGCGATGAAATTTTCTATCATGTGTAAGAGAAGATGCAGAACTTAGCAATCAATTGAGAATCACCAAGCAAATCCGGGTCCATTGTAATTGGGCCTATATAATATCAAAGTATCATTCTATGGGATAGGCATTATCGAGAACGGGACAAGTGGTTGTTCCCGTTGCTCACATAAGTGCGCTAGGGGTTTCGGCTCCGAAGTTGGCTCTTCTTTAGCGTATGTATATACATAAGTAGTTGTATACATAATATACATTTCGAACTTCATTATAATGTCCAACTTATCAGAACACTGAAATTAAAAGACCAAATGTCGAGTGCTAAATCAAACCGATGCACTTAACCACAAGAGTTTGCTCTCGTGCTTTGATAAATCCTGCTTAACGATTTAAGCAAACAAGTATCATCTGTTTGCGGGGAGATAATTACTACTCTCTGTGAATCATTTGTGCCTAGTTAAAATTAAATGCGCCCTATTAATACGAGTTTAAAGTGAACGCACAACACGCCGACTGTGGCGTCTTCGTAACAGGCTCAATTATTCGCCGTCTTTATCAATTGTCGTCCGTAATTTTGATAATATTGATACAGCGTCCAGAGCATTTTGCGACCGTGCTCATCAATGACTTTTGGTGCCTTCCTTTCATTTCCTTTTGAGAGAATAATTATTCTGCTATCATCAATCATGATAACTTTAGAAACATCAATTGTTGATTATGGGCCTTAACCCAAAAATTCCATACATTTTTCTTTTAGGTAAAATCTCGAAAAGTCGGAATCTAAACAGGAAGGATATACGTAAGAAATTGGTGTTTGAGAGGTCTCTGTGTTGCTGATCCATTGATCGCTGCCAAACTTTCTTTGCAACGGGATCAAGAATCGATATTTTGCAGTCACTTGTAGATACTGTCAAGTTAGCAATTCGGTACATGCATCATACCATCTATCTAATAATAGCAGAAGTAAAATATATAGCTTGTCTCAGTCCCTCTATGAAATGACTGAATAGAAAAATATCTATCTAAAATATTAAGTCCTTAGCAGTGTACAAGGTTTAACATCATGGCTTCTTCAAAATGCTTTCTTCAAGTTGGTAAAAACTAAAGTTAGCTGAGAATCCGATAACTATACCTACATATGACTGACTTAAACCCAGGGCTTGGATCTCTAACATATCTACAAACGAGTAAGAATGTATTCCACATTCGTAGGTCCCCTAGCTGGTTCTTATAGGCGCAAAAACAAGACAATGATTACCTATCTAATTTACAAAAAACTTTGTGAATATGCTTTGGTTCGTTGTCCTTTTGTATGTTAACATTCAGTTCCTAAGAAGTAGATATTATTAACCAAAACTTAACTCAACTTTGGTTCTGCGTTATCCCTACGCAAATAATAACATTTCAGCTATTCGTAAATTATTATTTAAAACTTTTTATTTGCAATATTGAAAAATGAAGTCCTGCCTGAGTTAGGGCTTGAGTTAAAATCTATTATTTTTTCTAAGTCATATGAATAAGAAAATAAGGTAAGAAAATAAAAAGAAAAAGTAAGTAGGAATAAGAATTAGTACCTGTATTCTGTAGCTTGGGCTATAAAGACGTAATTAACATGTAACATCGATGTCAGAATAACGGGCAGACATATCCAGAAATATTGAAGCCACTGGAACTTTCCAAATTTTTCTAAAGCTTTATAATCGGACTCTTGATTTTTTTTATCAATTGCGTACACTCCCATTTTTATTTAGATAATTGGACTTACTGAATCTCACTGGTATTTTAAAAACAATATTTAAATACGCAATCGTGTGTTTTACAGGCACTGCTGAATGCTACTATTAATTTAGACTAGCTTCGATGAAATAAGTCCCAGATGAATGTTAAGAGGCGTTCACAATTAAGATTTAAGATTAAAACCCTAACCGAGTTATATCTACAGTCTAATGACAAAAGCAATAATTAAATATACTTACAAGTTAAGATTAAGTTAGAATTAATTACAAAAGTGATCATTGTAGTGTTAATTTTTATTCTGAAAGAAGACTGGGACTTGTGGGCTTGAAATGTAATTAGTTGAGTGGCTTAAAAAATGCTTTCTGATGTTCATCCCTTAATAACAAAAAACTACCTTAGTTCTCATTCTGGAAGCGGAGGAATATGAAAAAAGGGATAACAATTTAAAACCCAAATCCAAGAATTAGATAAATATATAACGTATGTATTTAAGAATGGGTACCTAGGTACTTATGACTTTGCCTCGGGATAATGTTTGTCAAATGGCAATATGAATATGCGATTGCCTGGATGATAATAAGGCAAGGCGAGCTTGTCGTTATCCACTAACTTTACATTCAAAGCAAGTTTAGGACACTACTTCGCTAGGCTTATTAACTCGCACCTTCAGGAAGCCATCTTGGGTAAATTGTTAATTACCTGGCCTGAGGTAGGAAAGGCCTACTGTACTTAGTATGTAAACGTTTGTATTTCTGCCATTTGATTAGGAATTCTAATTTTATGTAGGTAGGTAGGTTAGGTACCTACCTACAAAAAAAAGAGCAACTTACCTACTATGAATAGAGCTTGTGCCCATAGATTTCGGCAATACTCTGTCTTGGCATCATTGTGTTTTAAGAAGGGTTTACCATAATAATACATATTTCGATACTGGAAATTACTCATCAACCATTGAATCATGCGGTGTCCATTTAAAAAACTACTAATACAATAAGAGTAATAAAGAAAGTCGTTATGCATAAATAACTCTTTGCCTATTGTGTGATGCTTGGCGCCTCATATATTGTTATTTAGGAAAGCGCCAAACGAATTTCGGACCGCTGCATTTCCAGTTTCGCTAATCGCTCGTGGTCACTGGTCATTCGTGCTAAATATGTTCCACGATTCATGAAAACATAGTTACCTAAAATCTAACCTATTGAAAATAATTACAGATTAAAATTTAGTCATATACTAATTACTAGATATCAGATACATTTTAGAAAAAATATGGTTAGTGATATATCTGTACTAAAATCGGACCGAAATAAAAAAAAAATGTTTTGTCATTCTATCACTTTCTGACGTTTGGATTCGTTTGTGACAGCGAGAAATGGCGGTCAACGTTTGTTGAACCAATTTTTGTGTTTTCTACGAATAACACACAGAGAAAATGCATATAAAACAGGTATATGATGCTTCCCTGTATGCATTTTACTATAATCATTCAGTGAAGTGGTTGTTACCCTGCGATTGTCGATAATATATGTGTTCAGTTTGTGTGCGTTACTAGTAGTGTTATTGTTTACAGGTGATTATTCAGGGATTCAAGAGTTACCGCGAGCAAATTGTTGTTGAACCGTTTGACAAAAGGCACAATGTAGTTGTAGGAAGAAACGGTTCCGGGAAAAGTAACTTTTTCCACGGTAAGTAGGCGAAGTTGTATTGCCAACATTATGGAGAGCTACGTAGGGCTCCGCAAACTTAGGACCTCTGAATCTTACTATGCATGTTTCACATATAATATCTATCATAAATGCCCTAATGACATCCGTAACAATCATAGAATTTTAAATAAATAAACAATTTCAAATACTAACACTTATGCAAACCTCTGAAATCCAAACTTAGGTTACATTTGTGAGGACCTATTAGTGATTTGTACAATTATCATTTTGTTATCATAGATAAGTTTGGGTAAATCTTGGTCTTCCTTAAATAAATAAATAAATAAATACATTAATTGTCTCTGTGGTAAGTCCCTAATACTATAACCTGCAAATTCTGACACTAACCATTGCTTAAATCTAGCCATCCAGTTTGTGCTGAGCGATGAATTCTCACACCTAAGACCGGAGCAGAGGTTGGCTCTGCTGCACGAGGGGACGGGGCCACGAGTTATATCAGCCTTTGTTGAGATTATATTTGACAACTCTGACAACAGAATACCAGTGAGTATGAATGCTAATTAGGTAACTATATGTTTATGCACAGAAGTGTTGAAATGGATTTTAAGATAAATATATGAAAGCAATAGAAATTATAGTAATTTTGTATCATTCTAAAGATTATTTATGATATATGTAACCCTCACCTTTAACTCAATGTTGGTGACACATAAACTTGATTTTTTTTCTATTCTAGATTGAAAAAGATGAAATATTCCTGCGAAGAGTTATTGGTTCAAAAAAAGATCAGTTTTTCCTCAACAAAAAGGTGGTACCAAGATCTGAAGTCCTCAACCTGTTGGAGAGTGCAGGCCTTTCCAACTCCAACCCTTACTACATTGTCAAACAAGGAAAAGTAAGTAGATTTTGAAGACATTCTTTATGAGTAAGAAATAAAAATCATTTAATAATTGTTTGAGTTACAAACTTTAGTTAAATCTTATCTTAACTTAAAATACAGGCCCGTTGGTCGAGTGGCTAGAGACCCTGGCTACAAAACCAAGGGTCGCGGGTTCGAATCCCGCTAGGGGCAAATGTTTGTGTGATGAACACCGGCATTTGTACTCGAGTCATGGATGTTTATAAAAGTATTTAAGTATGTCTTTCCGTTCCCTAGCTTCCATAGTACAAGCTTCGAGCTTAGTTTGGGGCTAGGCAATTGGTGTGTTAGTCCAAGCCATTTATTATTATTATTTTATTATATACTAAAACCTTTTATCTAGAAAGACCTTCTGAGCATCTGAAAAGCATTTTTACCAACATTTAGGTTATCATACTGTAAAGTGGAAAATCAATGTTCATAAGTTTATTAATTGTGAAAAAATTAGTAATGTGCTGGATCATTAAAAATGACATGATACAGATATAAATTTGTTTTTTTTCCTGGCGGAGATCCCCGGATATGGATTGCAAACCTGTGACTTGTTTATAAAAACCATCCTTACAGATTAATCAAATGGCTGTTGCACCGGACTCGCATAGGCTGAAGTTGCTAAGAGAAGTAGCTGGAACAAGAGTGTATGATGAGCGGAGAGAGGAATCAGTCACTATTCTCAAGGAAACAGTGGGGAAGGTAAATCAGTATCATATAATATAGTTTTAATTTAAATAAATATTTAAAAATATCACTTGACTACACTATTTATAGAGTAAGATCCCGGTGCCCCCAGACGTTACTTATTTTCTCATAAGAAATATAAATGGGATTAAGTAGTGTTAGTACGTACTTTGAGTGTGTGCATACCTGTTTACCTTGGGTCGACGGCCAATTCATAGGTACCAGGTGCTAAAGGTAGATAAATACAGTACTGAATTTTCTTAAATTCTCAGTGCTGATTTTTACATATGTTTTAGATATTGTTGTTAAAAATTAATAATCATTATTGCCAGACACTTTCCATCGGCGCTTACCCTAACCAGACGCTTTAAAATTTCAAAAAAAATAACATATTCTTACTTATAATCTCACTCTTGATTTTTATGTATGATACTTGGGGAACTATTTGAACACCCTTGGTCAGCAGCCAGACCAATTGGAGGGGTCAAACATCCCCCCAGACACACGTAAAGTGTCGCTATGTGTATAAACGCGAGGTCATTGAGAGGTCTTTCTTATACTTATTGACGTCTCTAGGCTACTCTATTCAGTGCTACTTGATTCACTGCATCTGTCATGTCATTTACAATTTGTTGAAATAAAAAAATATATAAGATTTAATAAACATGATTTTTTTAAATAGTAGTATTCAATTTAACTCGATGATAAGATGTAAAACATAGGTTAAAGAAACTTATATTTATTATTTATACAATTTTCTCAACCCAGATCACTTTAAAATACCTTGTAATCTTAAGGTTCGATTCCATTTTGTATGTAACGAATCTTTAATCTCTCTTGATTATATCGAATAGAGCAGAATTTTAGCGACACTTTATGTGTGTCTGGGGGGATGTTTGACCCCTCCAATTGGTCTGGCTGCTGACCAGGGGTGTTCAAATAGTTCCCCAAGTATCATACATAAAAATCAAGAGTGAGATTATAAGTAAGAATATGTTTTTTTTTTTAAGTTTTAAAGCGTCTGGTAAGGGTAAGCGCCGATGGAAAGTGTCTGGCAATAATGATTATTAATTTTTAACAACAATATCTAAAACATATGTAAAAATCAGCACTGAGAATTTAAGAAAATTCAGTACTGTATTTATCTACCTTTAGCACCTGGTACCTATGAATTGGCTGTCGACCCAAGGTAACAGGTATGCACACACTCAAAGTACGTACTAACACTACTTAATCCCATTTATATTTCTTATGAGAAAATAAGTAACGTCTGGGGGCACCGGGATCTTGGACTATTATAATAATATGTAAACTGCTGGTGCATCAGCAATGTACAGGTTTGGTGTTTATTACAAGGAAGAAGAAGAAGTTTAATATTATTTAAAACTAGCGGCCGCCAGCGACTCCGTCCGCGTGGGTTTCGGTTTCCGCACACAGTGTTACTATAGACAGCTTAAAGCCTACCTCGACAAATGGTAAGTGAACTATCCAACACAAAATATTTTGTCAAATTCGAACCAGTAGTTCCTGAGTTTAACGCGTTGGCGCGCAAACCAATTTGGATCATGAGTTACACGTGTTATTGTGAGCCAACCATAAAAGATAGACATATGCTGTTGGGGGATATTTTTTAGGGAATTTTATGTAAAATATTTCCGTCATACATGATTTCTATGTGACTTTAACCATTAAGCCTGCACACGCGACTGAAGCTTAAGAAATGGAGAAAATTCTCCCGTTTTTCCCACATTTCCCTTCACTACGCTGTTCCTGTTGATTGTAGCGTGATTAAAAGTATCCTATAATATGCCCAGGAGTATGAAGAATAATTGTACCAAGTTTCGTCGAAATCCGTCCAGTAGTTTTTGTTTCTATAAGGAACATACAGACAGACAGACAGACAGACAGACAGACAGACAGACAGACAGACAGACAAAAATTTTGCTGATTGCATTTTTGGCATCAGTATCGATCACTAATCACCCCCTGATAGTTATTTTGAAAATATATTTAATGTACAGAATTGACCTCTCTACAGATTTATTATAAGTATAGATCTATTTGATAAACTACTATAGCTTTGTTCTAGAATATGTCAGGTAACAGGTTAGGAAAAGTGTTTGGTTATCAATATATTAGACACAATAAATTGACTACCTGTTACAAACTTATCTATCCTACTACTATTATAAAGGCGAAAGTTTGTATGTGTGGATGTATGGATGTTTGTTACTCTTTCACGTAAAAACTACTGAATGGATTTGAATAAAACTTTACCACAATATAGCTTATACATCAGAATAACACATAGGATATTGAAAATCGAAATCCTCGCGGACGGAGTAGCGGGCGGCCGCTAGTACTAATATAAAAAATTGGCCAAGTGCGAGTCGGACTCCCGCACTGAGGGTTCCGTACAAATGCTATTTTTGACGTATAAAAAAAACTACTGAATAGATTTCGTTTGAACCAATTTTCGTTGGTAGTTTTTATGATAATATACATTATATAATTATTTCAGTTTTATCATCCTCTTATTTTAGAAGTTAGAGGGGGGGGACACACTTTTTTCCACTTTGGGAGGGTCTGTCACGCAAAGTATTCACTTTAGAAAAAAGTGATATTAGAAACCTTGATATAATTTTTAAAGACCTATCCATAGATACCCCACACGTATATGTTCAATCAAAAAAAATATTTTCAGTTTCAGTTCTGACTATGGGGACCCCCCACTATTTTTATTTTTTTTTCTATTTCGTGGGAAAACCTTGTTGCGGTTCACAGAATACATCCACTCACTAAGTTTCAACAGTATAGTACTTATAGTTTCGGAAAAAAGTGGCTGTGACAGACTGGCGGACAGACAGACAGACAGACAGACAGACATGACGAATCTATAAGGGTTCCGTTTTTTTGCCATTTTGGCTACGGAACCCTAAAAAGAGGAAAATTTTGTATTTTTGGTTGTGTAATGAATAAGCTTAAAATCTCTTACCATTTTGAAAATTCTTTCGTCATTTGAATTCTACATTAGCCCTGGGTAACATTGTCTATATATGTAAATTTAATTTTCAAAAAAATATGTGTGTAAATGTCATGTTTAGTAAGTGAAGCTGGGACAAGCTTCTTGCTAATTTTAATTATATTATTAAAGTATTTTGGTCCTCACTCAATAATATCCAGCATTATAACCATATCCGATCTCATAACAATAGGTAGAGAAGATCAACGAGTTCCTCCAGACGATAGAGGAGCGGCTGAAGACCCTGGAGGAGGAGAAGGAGGAGCTGAAGGAGTACCAGAAGTGGGACCGCGCGCGCCGCGTGCTGGAGTTCATCATCCACGACACCGAGCACCGGGAGAACAAGCGCAAGCTCGAGGAGGTGATGAGATAACTACACAGTTTATTAACCAACACTATTTTCATTTTAGTCAAAGTCAAAGATATTGTTACGAACGTGGGGATCGGGATTTGGATTAAAAACCGTTGACTTGATAGAAGAATTTATTCGACGATAAACAAGTCACAACACAGTCACAAGTCACACCACAATCACAAGTCACAACACAATCACAAGTCACAACACAATCACCGTAGCCAAATCACACAGAAAATCGAAGTCCGTAGATCGCCTAGGTCGTACACTCAATCGCACTAAACACTATGTTCACAGGGTTCTTCGTAGTCCGTAGGTATCGCTTAGGTCGCAGGTATGGTCACTCGTAATCACTTGTTCGCACTTATCACTCCGAAAGCTCAGATTGAACTTGACTGACTCCCCACTTGAGCCGTATTTATATTGCCGGCAACGCGATACTAGATAATTCGGCCGTCCCGAGAAAGTACTCGCGCGCGAACAATAGCCCTCTTGATAACACGCGATGTATCTAGAAGCGTCGTGCGCTCCCGCGGCCCTTTTTTCTACCTGCGACGCGCTCGCGCCGCGTCTGCGGTGACTCGATCGTTGACCTTATTGCGTTGTTATAAGGTTGTAAATGGCGCGCGCGGGGTTTGTACCGACTTCGCGAATACTCTCGGCGCGGATCGCGTCTGTCCGTCACAATTAAAGATGTAGATTAGTCTCGAACATTCGACTTTATGTCGCGATGTCTCAATGGTTCCGGCTCGTTCGTAACAATATTCTTTTGCACGTCATACATTTTTTTTACCTACTAGCATTTCGACGTGAATGGAATAAGAGCAGACAACTAGGTCTTTCCATAAGAAAAGATGCATTGTCTACAAAAAACTTACAATATAATGTAACAAAGTGTACTGCAAATATTTTAAGAGTCAATTGTTAAGTGGACTTTTAAATCAAAAAAGTCAATGTAAAAACGCTCGTTTCGGAGAAAATAAACAAATTGATTGAGTGAATTAAGTAAAAATTTTATCTTATGCGAGGCATCAGGGGGGGGCGAGGGGGGTGAAGCTTACAGGACGAACTGAATTTTTTAATTAACTTAACTAATTTTTTGCAATCTATTTATTTACCAAGATATGACCAAACCAGTCCTCTGTTTTCTCAGCCCTATGAGTGAAAACTTGAACAGTTTTTATTAAAACAACTTATTAATAGGTAAAATGCTGATTGTGTAAAATGATATATTATGATTTTCAGTTGGAAAAAATGCGGTCCAACAGTGGTAAAGAACAACAGCACTATGCAGACCTGGTGAGGGAAGCTCAAGAACATGTTCGCGAAGCAAACAGGTATGTGAACGAGATAGAAAGTAGCATTTTTATGTATTTGACCAAGGTTTATATAAGTATAATTTATTTGTATATTATTATTGTAATGTTTCAATGCATATCGGTATAGGAGCGAGTGACCTTGAAACAATATTTGACGCTTCGCTCGCCGCAACGACACGCAGCAAATGTATGAAACGCAGAGAAAATTTATTTTAACTCTAATTTAATGTTTTGTTTTTAATTCTATCAATTTATACGGAGGTATAAACAGGAAAAGATCCGTTAAAAATCCGCTTGAAACGTAACGGATACGAATACGGATTATTTTTCCCGGTGGATATCCGTGGGTACGGATATCCGGAACATCACTAAATACTAATTTCGATCGTCAACAGGAAGCTGAAAGAAGCCCGTAAAGAGGTGGCAGCGGCCCGCGAGGAGAAGGACATCCTGTCGACGGAGCAGCAGCAGCTCCTGCGAGACAAGACCAAGCTGGAGCTCGGCATCAAGGACCTCAGCGACGACGTGGACGGCGACAACAAGTCGCGCGAGAGGGCGGAGGCCGAGCTCGAGCGGCTCCGGAGGCAGATCGCCGACAAGGTCAGTTATACCATCCACATTCTTCAATCAGCCAGGTACTACGTAGGATATTATGGTGCACAGTGAGTGCACAATCACAGGTGCAGTTCCTATTCTCGTACTCTCATAGACCAATGGGACAGCAATCTGACGTACGCAGGATATGTTATTATAGTGCACAAGTACAGGTGCACTCAGCGATGAGGGTGAGGGCACTCTCATAGACTGATGGGAAAGCAAGCTAACGAAACCGGAGAGAGATCAGGCTCATGACCACACTGGCTTAACATGCCTCCTAAAGGGATGAGCTCGAGATGACAATTTCTGGTCACCGATCCAGACCAGCCTACACGAAAGTTGCTTAACCTAAGCAATCGCTGACCGAGTGCGTTTCCTACTGCACCAATAAGCTTCTCAAGGTAAGTAGAAAAGGAATGTTGACACATTGCATTACAAACGCTTGAGAAGAAGGACATCCTGTCGACGGAGCAGCAGCAGCTCCTACGAGACAAGACCAAGCTGGAGCTCGGCATCAAGGACCTCAGCGACGACGTGGACGGCGACAACAAGTCGCGCGAGAGGGCGGAGGCCGAGCTCGAGCGGCTCAGGCGGCAGATCGCCGACAAGGTTAGTTATACCATCCACATTCTTCAATCAGAGAGATGAGGAGAGAGGTAGAGCTTTGTGGAAAATTCCACTCGAATGAGCCGCTCGTCTGGGGAAGTACCTCCACCTTACAGAAGACCGCAGTGAAGTAGCACTTCGTAACTGACAGTTATGTATGTGCTATGTTTCTGCTGGTGAGCAAGGTTGCCAGAGCTCAGTGGGGAAGGGTATGGGGTTAAGGCCGGCAACACATCAACGATACCTCTGGTGTCGCGAATGTCCATGGGCGGCGGTGGTTTCCTTCCTATTCTCTTACTCAAATAGACCAATGAGACAGCAATCTGATGTACGTAGGATAAATTATTATAGTGCACAAGAAGGACAGGTGCACTCAGCGGTGTGAGTGAGGGCACTCTAGACTGATGGAATTTTTTTCTGTGATGAACATCGGCATTTGTACTCGATGGTAATGGATGTTTATAAAAAAGTACTAGCGGCCGCCAGCGACTCTGCGTGGATATCGATTTCCAATAGCCTAAAGCCTTCCTCGTCAAATGGACTATCCAACACAAAAATAATTTCTCAAATCGGCCCAGAAGTTCCTGAGATTAGCGCGTTCAAACAAACAAACAAACTCTTTAGCTTTATATATTAGTATAGATTAAAGTATGTCTATCCGTTCCTTAGCGTCCAGAGTACAAGCGCGAGCTTACTTTGAGGCTAGGCAATTGATGTGTTGGTCCAAGTAATTTATTAATTTTATTAATTTGAACCATATCTGGGTGATGAAAATCGGCGGTTTTGCTCGAGCTATGGAGTATGATTATCCGTTCCGTAGCATCCAGATTACAAGCTCGAATCTTAGTCTAAAGTAAGACAATTGGTGTGCAAAATAGGATACACGTAATTAGTGTTTGATTCAACTCTGATACATTTTCAATCCGGACGGATGCGCGCGCATGTATATTGCTCGGAACACAAGCGACTCCGGCAACTCTTCGCTCGAGAGTCGATGTCTTGGCCCGGCTGGCACACGCTCGCGGGTGCTGAACGAAGTAACACCGCTAAGTATTACTACTGAGTCATAGCGCACCGGACGCGCTCGGCTGCCGTCGCATTCGTTGCGTTGCGCTCCGACTAGCGTCGTTTGGTAGGAATCCTACCTTAGTTCATGGAATTATTTGTTTGATTTGATTGATTAATAATGAAATGAATGTTCAGGAGCGCGAGCTGGAGCAGCTGAAGCCGCGCTACGAGGCCATGCGGGCGCGCGAGGAGGACGCCACGCGAGCCCTGGCGCTCAACCAGCAGCGGCGCCAGGAGCTGTACGCCAAGCAGGGCCGCGGCACGCAGTTCACCTCCAAGCAGGACCGCGACCGCTGGATCGAGAAGGAGCTCAAGTGAGTGCCGGTCACCCATCCCTGCAGGACGCCACGCGAGCCCTGGCGCTCAACCAGCAGCGGCGCCAGGAGCTGTACGCCAAGCAGGGCCGCGGCACGCAGTTCACCTCCAAGCAGGACCGCGACCGCTGGATCGAGAAGGAGCTCAAGTGAGTGCCGGTCACCCATCCCTGCAGGACGCCACGCGAGCCCTGGCGCTCAACCAGCAGCGGCGCCAGGAGCTGTACGCCAAGCAGGGCCGCGGCACGCAGTTCACCTCCAAGCAGGACCGCGACCGCTGGATCGAGAAGGAGCTCAAGTGAGTGCCGGTCACCCATCCCTGCAGGACGCGAGCCCTGGCGCTCAACCAGCAGCGGCGCCAGGAGCTGTACGCCAAGCAGGGCCGCGGCACGCAGTTCACCTCCAAGCAGGACCGCGACCGCTGGATCGAGAAGGAGCTCAAGTGAGTGCCGGTCACCCATCCCTGCAGGACGCCACGCGAGCCCTGGCGCTCAACCAGCAGCGGCGCCAGGAGCTGTACGCCAAGCAGGGCCGCGGCACGCAGTTCACCTCCAAGCAGGACCGCGACCGCTGGATCGAGAAGGAGCTCAAGTGAGTGCCGGTCACCCATCCCTGCAGGACGCCACGCGAGCCCTGGCGCTCAACCAGCAGCGGCGCCAGGAGCTGTACGCCAAGCAGGGCCGCGGCACGCAGTTCACCTCCAAGCAGGACCGCGACCGCTGGATCGAGAAGGAGCTCAAGTGAGTGCCGGTCACCCATCCCTGCAGGACGCCACGCGAGCCCTGGCGCTCAACCAGCAGCGGCGCCAGGAGCTGTACGCCAAGCAGGGCCGCGGCACGCAGTTCACCTCCAAGCAGGACCGCGACCGCTGGATCGAGAAGGAGCTCAAGTGAGTGCCCGGTCACCCATCCCTGCAGGACAGGACACCAGTCAGGCGGGTCGGGGGAAGTTGTCCTCCTTCCTAAGTGGTTATTTATTTATTTATTGCCAAATTTACAACTATCCTTACAGGCTTATCCTAATACGATAGTGTAAATAATTATTCTTATTACCTAATACATATACTTATCTTAATCTAAATTCTATACATAATACTACTTATAACTAATATAATACAGAGCCACCCTTGTGAACTCACTCCGAGAACATGAAAAAATATCAATATTTTCGGCCATCTGGTTGATGAGATGCACCGGCCGGCGCGCTCGGCTCGGCCGCCTCAACAACTCCGCGTCGTGGATCCTGCCCTCTAGCACCTTGGGCATGTACCACGCTAGAGCCAGCTCCCTTCGAACTCGGAGTTCCCTGAAGGGGCTTCAGGCTTCCATTCCCCGAACAAATAAATTAGGATACCTGAGCGGGTAAAACGGATTCACTCCGTCCTGCTGCAAGTACAGATACCTAATAAATTTGTTATTTCGGGACCTTTTCTAGCATCAGCTTGTTCTCGTCTCGTTCGCCCCCCCCCCCCCCCCGCGTTATATATAGAAGACTCCTTAAGGAATGACACTGAGGGACCTGTGTCTTCGGGAACATTGCTTTTTTGCTTACTATCAGGCCGAGCGGAGCAAATATACCGAGCCACTATAGAAGAAAGCACTACATACATCTTCATTTTTAAAATTTTCTTAGTCTCCTTATTATGAATAGTGTCGAGTTTCCTAAGTAACTTATAGATATAAATTCCCACCTGAAAAATACTAAAGTGTATATTCCCTCCCCCAGATCCCTGAACAAGCAGATAAAAGACAAAAAGGACCACGAGAACAAGTTGAGCGAGGACCTGAAACGCGACGCGAGCAAGCTGTCGGAGCTGGAGAAGAAGATCGAGGACCTGACCAAGGAGATGGAGCGCCAGCGCGTCGCCATCGACGACCACAACAAGCAGTACTACGAGTGCAAGAAGAGGAAGGACCAGGAGCAGAGCTCCAGGAAGTGAGTATCATCATGAATGAATAAATAAATAAATTCATTGGACTAACACTCCAATTGCCTATCCCCAAACTAAGCTCGAAGCTTGTAGTATGGATGCTAGGGAACGGATAGATATACTTAAATACATTTATCATAATCATCATCAGCCACTGCTCTGCACAGGCCTCTCCTAGGTCTCCCCACACACCCCGATCCTAGGCGACTCGCATCCAACGCTCCACTCTGACATTTACACAAGTTTTATTTAATTGTACCTGATGGGAAGTAATCACCACTGTCCTTGGACATCACGACCACAAGTTTGGGTATAATATGCTGAGTCGTTATCTTTAAATATAAATGTTTTGAAATTACCGTCATTTATCAGGCAAAGAGGAGCCAATGTACCAAGCGTGTGCCACTGAATTTTCTATTTTATTTTCTGTTCTTTGAAAGTTCTTGTATTAAACTTCACTCCTAACAACGCAATTTCTTTAAGACGTGTTGTAAATTATTGCGTTATTAATAATTTTCTAGTGAACTCTGGCGTAAAGAGACGACAATGACACAAAACTTGTCGTCGCTGAAGGAAGATCTGGCAAAAGCAGACCAAGCACTTCGGTCAATGGCGGGGAAGGTGAGTTTTTAAACGCACGTTGTCCTAAGAAGATAGGAATCTCGACCTATAACTACAAATGGGATTTTGTTTTTTCTCATTTTTTTATATGCACTTCTACATATTATTTTACATGAATCTCCAAATTCATGTCTTTAAGTTTTTGCTAAGATTCCAAATGTAGTCATCGACACACACACACCCCATCGATCCTGTTTAAAATGAGTATTAATAAAAGTGTTATTTTTTTCAATTAGTTTTAAAACTTTAATTTACGCCTCTGCAATAAAAGCGCCATGAGACGTACAACGTCATGTGGCACTTGCTGAGAACTGGCCGTTTGAGTGCATTTTTTTTTAACTGTATCTGATCTAACATTTCAAATTTTGATTTCATGCACGTAGCTATGTATCTGTGTTTATTTGCACTCAATAAACTTATATTTCTTTCCTTCTAATTATTTCCACAGCCAATTTTAAACGGGCGGGACAGTGTTCGGAAGGTGCTGGAGACATTCCAAGAGCGCGGCGGCGACTGGGCCAAGATCGCGACGCAGTACTACGGGCCCGTCATCGAGAACTTCACCTGCGACAAGACCATCTACACCGCCGTCGAGGTAACACATTGCACACTTATGAATGACGAGTGACGACCCGCTTGGTGTAATGGTCAAGACGTTGATTAGACTAAGGCTCAGATTAATAAATCGCACTCAACTCGGAGATCGAACTTGAGGTTTTATATGAGAACTAGCGGCCCGCCCCGGCTTCGCCCGTGGTACTTGTCCACTATTTATACATAAAAACCTTCCTCATGAGTTACTCTATCTATTAAAAAAAACCGCATCAAAATCCGTTGCGTAGTTTTAAAGATTTAAGCGTTCATAGGGACAACATGACAGAAAAAGCGACTTTGTTTTATACTATGTAGTGATGAGATATCAAGTTCGCACTCAAGATCGATCTCAGATTTGAGTGCGATTTATTAACACGAGCCTAAAAGAGTGCAGGCTCGATCACTGCAAAAGAATTTGAGTCCATGAACATTTCTGTTTGACCTTGAGTAAATGTACCACCCGTACATTTACTTTTTCAAGTTTATTTTTTCTAAATACAAAAAGGTATTTGAGGTTTGGGGCTAGGCAATAAGGGTTTCGCAAATGAAAAATCCGCTAGATCGGTTGGGCGTAGGCTCTAATTGGTATGTGATTGGTGAATTTTTACATGCCATTGCCAGATATGTCAAAATTCACCAATGACATTGCAGTTAGACCACACGCCAACGTATTGACATCTAGCTGATTTTTCAATCGCAAACACCCTCTCTTGCTAATTTAACAAGAGTGTCGGCTTACTCGTCTATACGAAATTCCCTTTCCATAACTAACATCGTCTTTTATATCCCAGGTGACAGCGGGCAACCGTCTGTTCCACCACATCGTCGAGTCGGATACCGTCGGCACGAAGATCCTGAAGGAGATGAACCGGCAGAGCCTGCCCGGAGAGGTCACATTCATGCCGCTCAACAGGCTGCAAGTCCGCGATATGGTCTACCCGAACGACAATGTAAGTTTAGCACCAAAATAATGTATTCAACAGAGATCCACTTGGTAATGAGTTTTTTATTTTTATTACCATAATTATTTACTTTAAAATAACTGTATTTTTTTCACAAAATGTACTGAAGTAAGCAAAGCTTGTAAATCACTACATAGTATAAAACAAAAACACTGATAAATAAGTTGTATCCGTGCAGAGCCGGGGGGAGTCGCTAGTAAATTATTAATAGAAAAGGTCCTAAAAGTGAACCTTGAAGCACGCCACATATCTTAATGTAGGTAAATGATAGAATTTCATTAATAAAATAAGTACCGTCGTACCTCGGAGCACGTTAAGTTGTGGCTCTGAATGATTTCTCAATAATCGTTTTAAAATAACACGTCGTGTGTCGGACAGAACGCGATCGCGATGGTACAGAAGCTGAAGTACGACCCGAAGTACGCGAAGGCGATGAAGTACATCTTCGGCAAGACGCTGATCTGCCGCAACCTGGAGTGCGCCACCGAGCTCGGCAAGCAGTTCCACCTCGACTGCGTCACGCTCGAGGGTGACCAGGCAAGTGTTATGTTTCAGATCGTCATTATCGTCATAAGTTGGCAGTTGTCTGTGGACATTTATTTGTGGTTAAATACTGATAACAGAAAAAAAACAGAATAGGGCCAAGTTAACTGCCCTGTGGAACTCCAAAATTTGTTGCGAGTTTGTCATTTTGATACTGTTATTTTATG
Source organism: Nomophila noctuella (assembly GCA_958496325.1). Taxonomy (NCBI): domain Eukaryota; kingdom Metazoa; phylum Arthropoda; class Insecta; order Lepidoptera; family Crambidae; genus Nomophila; species Nomophila noctuella. The sequence continues at coordinate 581,084 of OY292493.1, forward strand.
CCAGGTGTCGTCTACCAATGAATTAGCTTCTAAATCAGTCGAAATTAGCACCTCGTATTTTTAATCCTTACAGTTTTTTGATTAGAATAATGATTGAGATCGTGTCAAAAGCTTTGGCTAGGTCCAGGAAGACTGCTGCGCCTGCTAACGTGTCTCGTGCGTCCCGCAGGTGTCGTCGAAGGGGTCGCTGACGGGCGGGTACTTCAACCAGTCGCGCTCGCGGCTGGAGATGCAGAAGACGCGGTCGGAGCTGATGCAGCAGATCGCGGCGCTGGAGCGCGACCTGGCGGCGCTGCGGGCCGACCTGGCGCGCACCGAGACCAGCATCAACGGCGTCGTGTCCGACATGCAGCGCACCGAGACCAAGCAGGGCAAGGCCAAGTGAGTGCGCTCCCATCTGCTCCGGCCGCTGTCAGTACGCGCACGTCGCACCTGGCGCGCACCGAGACCAGCATCAACGGCGTCGTGTCCGACATGCAGCGCACCGAGACCAAGCAGGGCAAGGCCAAGTGAGTGCGCTCCCATCTGCTCCGGCCGCTGTCAGTACGCGCACGTCGCACCTGGCGCGCACCGAGACCAGCATCAACGGCGTCGTGTCCGACATGCAGCGCACCGAGACCAAGCAGGGCAAGGCCAAGTGAGTGCGCTCCCATCTGCTCCGGCCGCTGTCAGTACGCGCACGTCGCACCTGGCGCGCACCGAGACCAGCATCAACGGCGTCGTGTCCGACATGCAGCGCACCGAGACCAAGCAGGGCAAGGCCAAGTGAGTGCGCTCCCATCTGCTCCGGCCGCTGTCAGTACGCGCACGTCGCACCTGGCGCGCACCGAGACCAGCATCAACGGCGTCGTGTCCGACATGCAGCGCACCGAGACCAAGCAGGGCAAGGCCAAGTGAGTGCGCTCCCATCTGCTCCGGCCGCTGTCAGTACGCGCACGTCGCACCTGGCGCGCACCGAGACCAGCATCAACGGCGTCGTGTCCGACATGCAGCGCACCGAGACCAAGCAGGGCAAGGCCAAGTGAGTGCGCTCCCATCTGCTCCGGCCGCTGTCAGTACGCGCACGTCGCACCTGGCGCGCACCGAGACCAGCATCAACGGCGTCGTGTCCGACATGCAGCGCACCGAGACCAAGCAGGGCAAGGCCAAGTGAGTGCGCTCCCATCTGCTCCGGCCGCTGTCAGTACGCGCACGTCGCACCTGGCGCGCACCGAGACCAGCATCAACGGCGTCGTGTCCGACATGCAGCGCACCGAGACCAAGCAGGGCAAGGCCAAGTGAGTGCGCTCCCATCTGCTCCGGCCGCTGTCAGTACGCGCACGTCGCACCTGGCGCGCACCGAGACCAGCATCAACGGCGTCGTGTCCGACATGCAGCGCACCGAGACCAAGCAGGGCAAGGCCAAGTGAGTGCGCTCCCATCTGCTCCGGCCGCTGTCAGTACGCGCACGTCGCACCTGGCGCGCACCGAGACCAGCATCAACGGCGTCGTGTCCGACATGCAGCGCACCGAGACCAAGCAGGGCAAGGCCAAGTGAGTGCGCTCCCATCTGCTCCGGCCGCTGTCAGTACGCGCACGTCGCACCTGGCGCGCACCGAGACCAGCATCAACGGCGTCGTGTCCGACATGCAGCGCACCGAGACCAAGCAGGGCAAGGCCAAGTGAGTGCGCTCCCATCTGCTCCGGCCGCTGTCAGTACGCGCACGTCGCACCTGGCGCGCACCGAGACCAGCATCAACGGCGTCGTGTCCGACATGCAGCGCACCGAGACCAAGCAGGGCAAGGCCAAGTGAGTGCGCTCCCATCTGCTCCGGCCGCTGTCAGTACGCGCACGTCGCACCTGGCGCGCACCGAGACCAGCATCAACGGCGTCGTGTCCGACATGCAGCGCACCGAGACCAAGCAGGGCAAGGCCAAGTGAGTGCGCTCCCATCTGCTCCGGCCGCTGTCAGTACGCGCACGTTAGCGCAGTCATTGAAGCGATAAATATGGTCCAACCTCCGAATTTTTTTACTGTGAACCGATTTGCATGAAATTTTGGAATTAGTTTCAGTGTACCCTTAAATTCAAAAGTGAAAATGATTTGAACGCCGCAACTACCCCTGGAGTGGTTGCCACCCCATCTCGGGGGTGAGTATTTTTTTTTTAAAGATAACCTCGGATATCGATTGGATTACTAATTTTAAGCAAAAAATCATCTATAAAGTTTTTCGATAAATCTAATACTTTTCAAGTAATTGGCAATTGAAAATTCGCAATTTTGTCACGTTTTTCATCGGTTTTTTGCAAATATCTCAAAAAATATAAGTTTTATCGAAAATTTTATAAGGAACAAAATTGTAGCAGGTAAAAAATTAAATAATTTTGTTTGTCCTAAAGTTTTCTATGTGCAATATTAAGATATATATTAAAGATCGTAGCCGTTTTTTATTTTGTCTGCAATTTAATTGATTTGGTCAATGTCATCTAGCGGCGAGCAGATGCATTTTATGGATTCTTATAATTAAGAGTTTTGTAGTGCTTGAAATTAGCTTTCAAATGAGTACAATTAAAAGTCTTTTGCACGTAAAATAAGTAAGCTGTATTACAAATAAGAGGATCATCGAATGCTTTTTCTTGTAAATCAATGGGTTTCACAAGTGCCATTTCCAAGCTATTCATGCTACCACAATTTCTAAAACAGCATTGAAAAGGTAATTAGAAGCACTACAACATCCTTTATTGCAATATATAATTAAAAACGTTTTTCGAAAACGGTGAAGGGTTGAAGGGCTTAAGAGAGGCTGTGATTGCCGCTGCCACGCGCTCTTTAAACAATCATATCTTCGTCAGATTTTGTTTAACAGAAATAACAAAATTACTAAATTTTTTGTCAGAAAAATACCTAAATTTTTTATTCCTACACTTTTATACGCATCTATCGTAATTTTTGAGATATTATGAAAAGAAGGTGGGATTTTTTAAAATATGAGATTTTATATTTTTATTTTAATCCTGTCTATTTTGAAAAATATGTGTCCTAAAGCAGCCAAACTGATACAATTTATCAAAAACTTCATAATAAAGTTAATTCTTGGCGGAATACGAATAATTTCAATTCTGGTGGAAATGGCACTTATGAAACCCATTGTTTTAAAAGAAAAAATATTGGATGCTCCTCTTATTTGTAATACAGCTTACTTATTTTACGTGCAAAAGACAATTAATTGTACTTTTTTGAAAGCTTATTTCAAGCACTACAAAACTCTTAATTATAAGAATGCATAAAATGCATCTGCTCGCCGCTAGATGACATTGACCACATCGATTAAAATGCAGACAAAATAAAAAACGGCTTTGATCTTCAATATCTAACTTAATATTGCACTTAGAATACGTTATAATAAACAAAATTGTTTAGTTTTTTACCTGCCACAATTTTGTTTCTCATAACATTATCGATAAAAGTTATATTTTTGGAGATATTTGCAAAAAACCGATGAAAAACGTGACAAAATTGCGAATATTCAATTGCCAATAACTTGAAAAGTATTAGATTTATCGAAAAACTTTAAAGATGATTTTTTGCTTAAAATTAGTCTTCCTATAGATATCCGAAGTTATCTTTAAAAAAAAATACTCACCCCCGAGATGGGGTGGCAACCACTCCAGGGGTAGTTGCGGCGTTCAAATCATTTTCACTTTTGAATTGAAGGGTGCAATGAAACTAATTCCAAAATTTCATGCAAATCGGTTCACAGTAAAAAAAATCGGACCCAAAATGCTTCATTGCCTGCACTACGTCGCACCTGGCGCGCACCGAGACCAGCATCAACGGCGTCGTGTCCGACATGCAGCGCACCGAGACCAAGCAGGGCAAGGCCAAGTGAGTGCGCTCCCATCTGCTCCGGCCGCTGTCAGTACGCGCACGTCGCACCTGGCGCGCACCGAGACCAGCATCAACGGCGTCGTGTCCGACATGCAGCGCACCGAGACCAAGCAGGGCAAGGCCAAGTGAGTGCGCTCCCATCTGCTCCGGCCGCTGTCAGTACGCGCACGTCGCACCTGGCGCGCACCGAGACCAGCATCAACGGCGTCGTGTCCGACATGCAGCGCACCGAGACCAAGCAGGGCAAGGCCAAGTGAGTGCGCTCCCATCTGCTCCGGCCGCTGTCAGTACGCGCACGTCGCACCTGGCGCGCACCGAGACCAGCATCAACGGCGTCGTGTCCGACATGCAGCGCACCGAGACCAAGCAGGGCAAGGCCAAGTGAGTGCGCTCCCATCTGCTCCGGCCGCTGTCAGTACGCGCACGTCGCACCTGGCGCGCACCGAGACCAGCATCAACGGCGTCGTGTCCGACATGCAGCGCACCGAGACCAAGCAGGGCAAGGCCAAGTGAGTGCGCTCCCATCTGCTCCGGCCGCTGTCAGTACGCGCACGTCGCACCTGGCGCGCACCGAGACCAGCATCAACGGCGTCGTGTCCGACATGCAGCGCACCGAGACCAAGCAGGGCAAGGCCAAGTGAGTGCGGCTGTATCTGCTCCAGGCGCCAGGTCCCCGACCTACCCTTATAGAATGAAAGAAGAATGAAAATATTTATTCAGCAATTTGATTCACTTAGTAAATTCTTTTGCACGTCAAAACTTTTTTCGCCCTACCAGCGCCTCGACGTGAATGGCCTGCTGAGAAGAGACGCCGCAAGAAACTCAGACAGTTTTGCCTTTTTTAAAAATAAATTTCAATTTTACAATTTTGTCAAATACTTATAATAACTACAAATTAAGTGCGGCTGAGCAGATTAACATGTCCATGCATATTTATCATTTAAATAATCATCTATTTTATAATAACCTTTCTTCATCAAGGTTGATTTAATAAACATCTTAAATTTATGTTTAGGAAATTCAATTACACTTTCAGGCAATTTATTAAATATTTTGACACTAAGTCCAATAAAAGACTTCCCAGTCTTATGAAGCCTGTGACTTGGAGCGGCAAGCTTATGTTTATTTCTTGTATTAAAGCTATGAAAGTCATTTTTTCTAGAAAAATTGTGTAGGTTCTTGCGCGTATAAATTATGCAGTCAAAGATGTATTGAGACGCTGTAGTTAAAATATTAATCTCCTTGAATATCTCACGGAGTGAATCACGCGGCTTAAGGTCATATATTGCACGGATCGCCCTTTTCTGTAATACAAAAATTGTTTGTATATCAGCAGACGATCCCCACAATAACAGACCGTAAGACATAACACTATGAAAATAGCTGAAATAAACCAATCTCGCCGTTTCAATATCAGTCAGGCGTCGTATTTTTCTTACAGCAAATGCTGCAGAACTTAGTCTCCCAGCCAAAGCAACAATATGGGGGCTCCATTGTAATTTTGAGTCTAAAGTTATTCCTAAAAAGACAGTTGATTTGACTACATCAATATGATCATTATTCATTAAAACATTTGTTATAACTTGTGGCACATTAGGCATTGTGAATTTAATACATTTTGTTTTCTTAGGATTTAATAGTAAGTTATTAGTTGTAAACCAATAGTGGACTTGTGAGAGGGCGTTATTTACCTCGTCAAGTTGTGTTTTACGTCTATCTACCTTAAAAACTAAAGAGGTATCATCAGCAAACAACACAGTCTCACATAGACCATTTGTAAAGGCAGGAAGATCATTAATATATATAAGAAAAAGGAGTGGTCCCAATATCGAGCCCTGGGGCACTCCCATTATCAATGGGGCGCCATCGGAGTTAGTTCCATTGATGTTCACCTTTTGAACTCTGCCAGTGAGGTATGATTTTAAAAGCGTTAAAGCGAACTCCGAGACGCCATAATGCCGCAGCTTCATCAGCAAGGTTTCATGACTTACACAGTCAAAAGCTTTCGACAAATCACAGAAGATACCTATCGCATCCTGCTTAGCCTCCCATGCATCAAAAATATGTTTTACAAGTGAAACTCCTGCATCAGTAGTGGATTTGTGTTTAGTAAATCCGTACTGATTTTCATTAAATAAAGAATTTGAATTAAAATGTGACAATAATTGATTGAAAATAATTTTTTCAAAAATTTTACTGAGAGATGGAAGTATGGATATGGGTCTGAAATTTGACGGATCAGTCTTTTCTCCTGATTTAAATAAAGGAGTTATTTTACTATGTTTCATAAGATTTGGAAACTGACCCATTTCAATGCTCTTATTAAATATTAATGCTAAATATGGTGCAATGGCAGTAATAATAGTTTTTAAAATATCTATTGAAATACCCCAAAGATCTTCTGTCTTTTTTAACTTTAGTTCTTTAAATGATTTAATTATAACTAGTGCATCAATATGCGAGAAATTAAAAACAACTTTGCACTCTTCTACTTTTGATTTAAGGAGGCATTCAGCATGATGCGGTGAGGAGTCTAATAAGCTAGTAGTCGTGACTGGAATTTCAGAATAAAAGTGCTCAAAGGCTTTAGCCACTTCAGCATCTGTATTAATTAACCTATTATTAATTTTTAAGCATAACTTACTATCATGAGACCTATTCCTACAAGTTTCCTTATTTATAATATTCCAAGTAGCTTTAATTACATTTTTAGACGTATGTATTTTTTGCTTTAAATACATACGCTTGGCCACCATGCACACTTTTTTAAATAACTTTGAATACTTTCTTACATATTCTATAAAATCTGGATTGTTTGAATAAGCTTTTTGAGCATACAATTCAAACAATATATTCCTACTTTTATAAATACCTTTTGTGGCCCAGTCACTAAATTTCGATTTCGAGCTATCTACACAAACAGTTTTCTTTGTGAATATACTATTAAATTCATGTAAGATAATGTCAAATAATCGTCTATACATGTTATTGATGTCAATATCTACAACAGGTGGCGCTAGCGGAATTTTAGTACAAATATTGTGTTTGAATTTTTCGACGCGATTTGTAGTAATCGGTCTGTAACTAAAGCTAGACAAAGCAACTACACTATGGCTCTCAAGCGCTGCAAGTTGACCGCAATGGTCAGAATTCACAAAGTTAACAATTGATTTTGCGAGTACTTTACAATTACAGAATATATTATCAAGACAGGTGGCTGATGTAGGAGTCACTCTAGTTGGTTCCATAAAGAGTGGAGTGAGATCAAAGCATTTAAATAAATTCAGGAACCTAACAGAGGTTTGACTATTATCTAAAATATTAATATTAAAATCCCCACATACAACTACCTTCTTATTACAGTTACACACCTTTTTTAAAACTTCTTCCATGGTGGTCTCAAATAAAGGATAATTGCCAGAAGGAGGCCTGTACACACAAACAATAATACTCTGCTCAAGCTCTGCACAAGACAGTTCAATAGTTCGCTCAATCGAAAGTAATGTTACATCTTTTCTATCTTTAGATTTAAGTGAGCTATCAAGTAATATTAGTGAGCCACCCCTAATAGCAGACTTCCTCGAGAACGAACTAATGACTTTATAATTGTCAATACTAATTAATAATTCGCATTGTCGTAACCAATGCTCAGTTAGACAAAGAACATGGACTTGCATTTCATTTAAATTAATTTCTAATTCTAGTTCCTTACCAGGAAAACCTTGTATGTTTTGGTGTACAATATTTAGTCGATTTGAAGTTTTCCTAGGTTTATTAATAGTACATAACTGGCTAGAGTAATCCTCTACTGTCCTATGCAATAATTTAAATTACTTGGAATTTTTTCCAAGGAACAAGAAATGTCAACAGTTTCCTGCTCAATAAAAGCAGGTTGGGTAGCCAAATTCTTGGCTGCTTGATCAAAACAATATGCTAGCGATGAAGCTATTTGTCGCTTACAATATTTTGAAAGATAGTAATTATCTTTAGTCAAATAAATATTAAATGTCGAGATACAATTTATGTCAATCAAATTAAATTTACAATTACTCCATGTCAATGTATTCATAAACAAATTTAAACTATACCTATAATTATTTTCAAGCTGTGGCAAGCTTTTACTATAAGGAAGTGTAAACATTATAATATTTTTTACATTTACATTATTTAAGCTGTCAAAAATTGTGGTCATAATTTTTTTGTTTGCATTTCCACGATTTGCGATCATTACTATTAAGGTCGTATTGTCTGTGAAATCATATTTTTTAATTTTATTTATAATAGTAGTAAATGGAGTGTTAGGATAACAGTGATTAAATATTTGTTGTCCCAAGTAATGACTTAACAGTTGTCCCATTTCCCTACCCGACTCATCACAAAACATAACTATTTTGTTTTTATTTACATGTAATGTGCTGTTTGTGGAATCGCTGGGTTTTAATGCGTTGGACAAAGTAAGCGTGTCATCATAACAAACTGGTTTTGAGAGTGCGGACGCACAGATAGGCAGCGAGCCGTTCAAATCCGATGTATTTACAATCGATGCGTTGTGTTTATAATTTTTTACAATATTTTCTGTGCTTGACGTTGAGGAGTTAAGAAGGCATTTCAATGCTGAAATGTGTTCCTCACTCTCATTCTTATAAATAGAATACCTATTACTTATTCTTTCTAAGGAAGTTTTCAATGTCACAATTTCTTTTTCTAACCTTTTATAATTCTTCTCATATTCTGTGATGTTATTGTCTAACGTAATTGTATATAAATCAAGTTCATCACCTAACCGCTGTTTTTCCTTAATGCATTTAGTTGATGTACATGAACAAGACTTTTTCTTAATTAATTTCTGGGTTTTCTTAATATACCTATTTAACCTAATATACTTTTTGAGCTTGTTCCTGCTGCATCTAACAATGCCCACCGCTTGTGTAGACCGGATGCTATCATCTCCCGTCAGGTCTACAGTCACAGCGGGTCCTTTGTCAAAAACATCAGGCACAAGGCTGGGCGCACTACCTAACAGCTCGTCGAATAGGGTTTGTGTATGCGATGCAGCGAAGTCCTGCTTTTCGTTCTCGAGGTGGGTGATGTGGTGGTGAGCCTCCTGGAGCTCATGCTCGAGCAGCGTTACGCGCCGTAGATTCTGGACGAACTCCTGGCTGCATTCGCCAAACCCATCGACCATTAATTGAAGCCTGTCCCTCTCCTCTATTACAATAAGATTCTGAGTATGCAACTCAGTCATATCTTTTTTCATTTTGCTACATTTGTCCAACACGTCCAACAATTCCCGTTCACTGTCCTCTCTCTCCCTAATCAATTGTGTAACTTCCTCTTTGGTGGCCTTTAATTCCTTCAAAGCTAGGTCTAGTCTGGTCTCAGCCTGGCGTGTTGAGGTGAGTGCAGACCCGTCCCGGCGAGCAGAGGCCTTGCTGCGCGTCAACATTGTTAAAAATAACGTGAAATTCAATTAACAAAAACGAACGGATTTGTACCTACAAAGAGTTGTTTACACAATTGTGAGGTTATCTTATACCTCGGCGCGAGTTTATCACAAAATATTTTGCGGCACTGTTGAATAAATTAGAATACTACAAGCATTAATTAAATGCAATGGTAGATATTACCTAATTTGAGAGAAAACAATGACTCACAAATTCAAAATTTGAACTGTCACTGACGCCGGTTTACACATCACACAAACCTTGTAAATATTGTTCTTAGGCACTATTTTACACTTAATACACTTAAAACTATCTTATTAGTTACGTTTTGTGATGTTTTTAGGACCTTTTTATCAATTTAAACTTAAATTTTGTAATAAATAGTTGGGAGCAAATTCAATCAGCTGTCATTCGCGGTGTTGCCACAGCGAAAAAAAAAAGTTAGTAGTAGTAGTTAGTAGTAGTAGTAAGTATAGTTCGAGGTATACTTAGTCGTAGAGGGCGCCGTAGCAGTGCCCGCAGCTCGCGCCTCGCACGCACGCGCACGCCGCGCCGCCCCGCGCTGCCCGCGCCGGGGCTCCGAGCTGACCGGCTCGCAACTGGCGTCATACCCGTACAGTACAGTAGTCAGTGGTAACCGTCAAGGTGCTAGAATTGGGTACTTGACTTCATCACTACATAGTATAAAACAAAGTCGCTTATTCTGTCATGTTGTATGTTGTATGTCCCTATGAACGCTTAAATCTTTAAAACTACGCAACGGATTTTGATTCGGTTTTTTTTAATAGATAGAGTAACTCATGAGGAAGGTTTTTATGTATAATATCATCCATTAAATAGTGGACAAGTACCACGGGCGAAGCCGGGGCGGGCCACTAGTTCAATATAAATTATGAAACTCTAACATTAAAGACAGAAAAAAAAGTACTAATCTTTATGCCGCAGTTACCGTTGCGCTTTAAACAAATTATTTCAGTTCATCGGAACTAAAAGAGTATTATTTTGACAATACTAACTTGTGACGTCATGCGTAGTAGCTTAGTATTTCATAGCTTGCCGTACAAGCTGTATGTGATGTTGTAAAATATTTCTTAAAGGACAGCAGTGGCACCCCTTGTCCTCAAAAGCTAAAGTAATTAATGACCTTGCAGGGACATCTTCGACAAAGTGAAGGCGGATATTCGCCTGATGAAGGAGGAGCTGGCGTCCATCGAGCGGTTCCGCGGGCCCAAGGAGCGCTCGCTGGCGCAGTGCCGCTCCAGCCTCGAGGCCATGCAGGCCACCAAGGAGGGACTCGAGTCCGAGCTGCACCAGGTACACATACACCATACATGCGACATCATTGGGAAACACCCATACTCTGTCGGTCACTCATCATTACTTTTAGTTTTTAACCCGTTGCGGTTGCGATTATCACCTGCAAACGTGGCGGTTGATTATCGCAGGACGGGCGGTTTTAAACGATCAGTTCAGTTCTATAAACGCGCGGTCGCCCGCCAACCGATCGCAAAACGAGCGGGTGCCGCCTGCCGCGGCTGCGGGACCGCGACCGCGCCCGCTGACACCCGGGGCACCGGCGACCGCAAACAATCGCACACGCCGCGAGGGTAAAACGCGTCGTCAAATGTGCTTTAATTTATTACATAGATATCTGTATTCTGTAAAGGCTGCGGGCCCGCAACCGCGGCGGGCGTGGGTGAAAACCGCTGCGTTAGTTCTTAAACTAAAGCGGGAAAGAGTTACAGACAGACAGAGTTACAAAGGAGGGATTTTCACCGTTTCCATCGCCCTATTTATTTCTCTCTTGTTGAACTGTCCAGATGTATCCCCATCGTCTTAGGTTTGCTTGTATCATCTAGATTCGCTCGTTGCTTAACCACGACATATTGTGCTTACAGGAGCTGATGGAGCAGCTATCCACAGCGGATCAGGGCAAGGTGGATGAACTGAACGACGCCATCCGCCGGCTCACGCAAGAGAACAAGGAAGCCTTCAGCGCTAGGATGAACTTGGAAGCCACCAAGAATAAGTTGGAGAACTTGCTCACTAACAACTTGATACGGTATGTGTGGTGCTGTGATGGCTTGGTTTATAGGTTAAATATATCATAGTGTATTATTATTTTTTGTTTTTTTTTCTTGAATGTGGTAAAATAAATTTGATTTAATATCAGGAGGAGTCTACTGCCACTCGAACTATTTTCAATCAAATTACTTGACCTCAAAATTTTCCTGCTAATATTTGTGCAAATTTCTTCGTTCTTCTTTGTGATTATGTTATAATGGTTCTTATATTTAATCACAATGTTATTGCAAAAGTTAGGTAATTTTGCTTTTACAAACATTTTATTTTCGAGAAAACTTTTGAATTGAGGCTCTAGCTCATGTGCTATTTATTAGTAGTGCCTGTTGTTTGGCATGTATTTTTTTTTATAAGTTGATGTTTGTTCCAGACGTAAGGACGAGCTGGTGCAAGCCCTGCAGGAGATCTCGGTGGAGGACCGCAAGCGACGGCTGGCCAACAGCAAGGCGGACCTGGCGGCGGCGGAGAAGCGCGTCAAGCAGCTGGCCAAGGACCTGGACGAGGTGGAGCGCAGCGTGGCCGCCGCCGTCAAGAACGAGAAGGCGCTCAAGCTGGACCTCGACAAGTGGCGGAACAAGGTACACGCGCACACACGTGCACACACATGCACACACACACACACACGCAACAGCAAGGCGGACCTGGCGGCGGCGGAGAAGCGCGTCAAGCAGCTGGCCAAGGACCTGGACGAGGTGGAGCGCAGCGTGGCCGCCGCCGTCAAGAACGAGAAGGCGCTCAAGCTGGACCTCGACAAGTGGCGGAACAAGGTACACGCGCACACACGTGCACACACATGCACACACGTGCACACACACACACAGACACACGCAACAGCAAGGCGGACCTGGCGGCGGCGGAGAAGCGCGTCAAGCAGCTGGCCAAGGACCTGGACGAGGTGGAGCGCAGCGTGGCCGCCGCCGTCAAGAACGAGAAGGCGCTCAAGCTGGACCTCGACAAGTGGCGGAACAAGGTACACGCGCACACACGTGCACACACATGCACACACGTGCACACACACACACAGACACACGCAACAGCAAGGCGGACCTGGCGGCGGCGGAGAAGCGCGTCAAGCAGCTGGCCAAGGACCTGGACGAGGTGGAGCGCAGCGTGGCCGCCGCCGTCAAGAACGAGAAGGCGCTCAAGCTGGACCTCGACAAGTGGCGGAACAAGGTACACGCGCGCACACACGTGCACACACATGCACACACACGCACACACACACACAGACACACGCAACAGCAAGGCGGACCTGGCGGCGGCGGAGAAGCGCGTCAAGCAGCTGGCCAAGGACCTGGACGAGGTGGAGCGCAGCGTGGCCGCCGCCGTCAAGAACGAGAAGGCGCTCAAGCTGGACCTCGACAAGTGGCGGAACAAGGTACACGCGCGCACACACGTGCACACACATGCACAAACACGCACACACACACACAGACACACGCAACAGCAAGGCGGACCTGGCGGCGGCGGAGAAGCGCGTCAAGCAGCTGGCCAAGGACCTGGACGAGGTGGAGCGCAGCGTGGCCGCCGCCGTCAAGAACGAGAAGGCGCTCAAGCTGGACCTCGACAAGTGGCGGAACAAGGTACACACGCACACACATGCACACATGTGCACACACACGCACACACACACAGACACACGCAACAGCAAGGCGGACCTGGCGGCGGCGGAGAAGCGCGTCAAGCAGCTGGCCAAGGACCTGGACGAGGTGGAGCGCAGCGTGGCCGCCGCCGTCAAGAACGAGAAGGCGCTCAAGCTGGACCTCGACAAGTGGCGGAACAAGGTACACGCGCACACACGTGCACACACATGCACACACGTGCACACACACACACAGACACACGCAACAGCAAGGCGGACCTGGCGGCGGCGGAGAAGCGCGTCAAGCAGCTGGCCAAGGACCTGGACGAGGTGGAGCGCAGCGTGGCCGCCGCCGTCAAGAACGAGAAGGCGCTCAAGCTGGACCTCGACAAGTGGCGGAACAAGGTACACGCGCGCACACACGTGCACACACATGCACACACACGCACACACACACACAGACACACGCAACAGCAAGGCGGACCTGGCGGCGGCGGAGAAGCGCGTCAAGCAGCTGGCCAAGGACCTGGACGAGGTGGAGCGCAGCGTGGCCGCCGCCGTCAAGAACGAGAAGGCGCTCAAGCTGGACCTCGACAAGTGGCGGAACAAGGTACACACGCACACACGTGCACACACATGCACACACACACACACAGACACACAGACACACGCAACAGCAAGGCGGACCTGGCGGCGGCGGAGAAGCGCGTCAAGCAGCTGGCCAAGGACCTGGACGAGGTGGAGCGCAGCGTGGCCGCCGCCGTCAAGAACGAGAAGGCGCTCAAGCTGGACCTCGACAAGTGGCGGAACAAGGTACACGCGCACACACGTGCACACACATGCACACACACACACACACGCAACAGCAAGGCGGACCTGGCGGCGGCGGAGAAGCGCGTCAAGCAGCTGGCCAAGGACCTGGACGAGGTGGAGCGCAGCGTGGCCGCCGCCGTCAAGAACGAGAAGGCGCTCAAGCTGGACCTCGACAAGTGGCGGAACAAGGTACACACGCACACACATGTACACATGTGCACACACACGCACACACACACAGACACACGCAACAGCAAGGCGGACCTGGCGGCGGCGGAGAAGCGCGTCAAGCAGCTGGCCAAGGACCTGGACGAGGTGGAGCGCAGCGTGGCCGCCGCCGTCAAGAACGAGAAGGCGCTCAAGCTGGACCTCGACAAGTGGCGGAACAAGGTACACGCGCACGCACGTGCACACACATGCACACACATGCACACACACAGACACACGCAACAGCAAGGCGGACCTGGCGGCGGCGGAGAAGCGCGTCAAGCAGCTGGCCAAGGACCTGGACGAGGTGGAGCGCAGCGTGGCCGCCGCCGTCAAGAACGAGAAGGCGCTCAAGCTGGACCTCGACAAGTGGCGGAACAAGGTACACGCGCACACACGTGCACACACATGCACACACGTGCACACACACACACAGACACACGCAACAGCAAGGCGGACCTGGCGGCGGCGGAGAAGCGCGTCAAGCAGCTGGCCAAGGACCTGGACGAGGTGGAGCGCAGCGTGGCCGCCGCCGTCAAGAACGAGAAGGCGCTCAAGCTGGACCTCGACAAGTGGCGGAACAAGGTACACACGCACACACATGTACACATGTGCACACACACGCACACACACACAGACACACGCAACAGCAAGGCGGACCTGGCGGCGGCGGAGAAGCGCGTCAAGCAGCTGGCCAAGGACCTGGACGAGGTGGAGCGCAGCGTGGCCGCCGCCGTCAAGAACGAGAAGGCGCTCAAGCTGGACCTCGACAAGTGGCGGAACAAGGTACGCACGCGCACACACGTGCACACACGTGCACACACACACGCAAACACTAAAAAGCGCACGCACGCACATACCCACTCGGGCGGATGGGTCCCCAGCACGTGTGCACGCAGGCGGCGCCGCACTAGCTCCAACTGATCTGCCTCCAGACCATGATCATGTTGGATCTGACGTCCAGTATGGAGACGTTGACATCACCAGCATTTGACTTTCTTATACTTACTGTGTTTCTAATACTCTGTGACTTGACTATTTTTTTTTAATTCAACTAAGTAATATTAAAACCACCACATGGTAGGTCCTCAACATTTTTTACTACCGATTGACACAATGTCGCCACTAAAATTATTCGACTTACAACTTTTCTTTGATTAATGCGCACATAATATTTTATAGTGCAAAAGCACAGACGCTTTCAATCTTTATCTCAACTATGACAATGTCTTGCAGGAAAAAGAAGCTCAAGACAAGATGGAGGAAGACGCCAAGGGTCTGGAAAAGATGGCGTCGAAGGAGGTGCTGCTGCAGGAGAAGATCCAGGAGTCGCTGGACAAGATCGCGGCGCTGGGCACGCTGCCCAACGCGCCAGACCTGCACGCCAAGTACCAGAAGATGTCGCTTAAGCAGGTACAGACCATTATTAAGCTTACTTTTATTTTATGACTAGCGGCCGCCCGCGACTCCGTCCGCATGGATTTCGATGTTCAATGGCCTAAAAGCCTTCCTCATCAATCGCAATAAATCAACTTTGAATTTTAATTTGAATTTCATGAAAGGGACTATCCAACTCAAAAATAATGTTTCAAATCGGTCCAGTAGTTCCTGAGATAAGCGCGTTCAAACAAACAAACAAACAAACAAACTCTTCAGCTTTATATATTAGTACAGATATAGATTATACATATATTAGCATAGATACTGAATGAATAGATAGAATTAAATAAGATTAAGGAGGGACAGGGTAAGGTATATGAGGTAAACTTTAAATAAATCAGCCGACTTACGCCAGCCAAGTCAAGTCAAAGTAAGCAGTTTATTTTGCAATTTTATTAACATACAAATTCTTTAGCACTTCACATAATTTTTTATCTACTAGCAATAGCAGGAGTAGTACTACCCCATTCATTACCAAAGACTATGTAAGAGAAGCCTAAGGAACATTTCAGGGAGAATAGAGAAAATTTTAGTTGTGGTTTCTTGTTTACGTACCCGGCTACCCCGCATAACCCCCATCAGAGATAGACCTATCGTTCAACAATGGATTGAAACAAACTGATGGTCTAAAAAATGTGTCATGATCATCCTCCTCCCCTAATGCCACACTAGGCGGGGTCGGCGCAAATCTGTATTCAATAAAAAATTTTCTTATTTTCTCGACCATTTCTAAATATAATTATATGTTTTTAGCTGTTCAAAGAATTGGAAAAAGCCAATCAGCACCTGAAGAAGTACAACCACGTTAATAAGAAAGCCTTGGACCAGTTCATCAGTTTCTCAGAACAGAAGGAAAAGCTGTACAAGCGGAAAGAAGAATTAGATATAGGGTAAGTTGTGTTGTAATCGATTTTAGCATTATATAAAAAGGAATGAATGAGAACTGTCATGTGTAATGTAATGACTGAACATTTACTCAGCGGCTATGGGCTTAACATCCCACCTGGGGGAGGCTTGCATCTAGCAGATGACTAAGATTGGCTGATAACTGCCTCCGTGGTTTAGTGGTTAGAGCGCTGTGCTCAAAAACCTCGGAGGTCGTGGGTTCAAAGCTCGCGGGAACACTTTCACTCAAGTGTTGGTTTTCCCAGTTTGGTTAGGACATTGCAGGCTTGGATCAGCCAGTGCTTCGGAAGGCCTGTAAAGCCGTTGGTCCTGACAGTCGCTTCATTGTATAACAAGGCTTGTCAATTCAAGATCAGTCAGCCGAGGAGTCATCCTAGAAAGCCGCTAGGATGTTGATAATGATGTTGTTGTATCTGTTATACAGCGGCGAGAAGATCCGCGAGCTGATCGAGACCCTGGAGCACCGCAAGCTGGAAGCGATCCAGTTCACGTTCAAGCAGGTGACGAAGAACTTCACGGAGGTGTTCAAGAAGCTCGTGCCGCAGGGACGCGGCTCGCTCATCATGCGCGTCGGGCCCGACGACTCGCAGGAGGTCAACCCGGAGGTACGCACCAGGCAACCACCATACACTGACCATACCCTGGTTGAACTAGTCCATAGTGGAACTTCACGGAGGTGTTCAAGAAGCTCGTGCCGCAGGGACGCGGCTCGCTCATCATGCGCGTCGGGCCCGACGACTCGCAGGAGGTCAACCCGGAGGTACGCACCAGGCAACCACCATACACTGACCATACCCTGGTTGAACTAGTCCATAGTGGAACTTCACGGAGGTGTTCAAGAAGCTCGTGCCGCAGGGACGCGGCTCGCTCATCATGCGCGTCGGGCCCGACGACTCGCAGGAGGTCAACCCGGAGGTACGCACCAGGCAACCACCATACACTGACCATACCCTGGTTGAACTAGTCCATAGTGGAACTTCACGGAGGTGTTCAAGAAGCTCGTGCCGCAGGGACGCGGCTCGCTCATCATGCGCGTCGGGCCCGACGACTCGCAGGAGGTCAACCCGGAGGTACGCACCAGGCAACCACCATACACTGACCATACCCTGGTTGAACTAGTCCATAGGGGAACTTCACGGAGGTGTTAAGTAGCTTAGTAGTTCAATTTCAATGCACGGAAGTATATACGAGAGCTGCCGAAATGAGGAACACGAAAGCGAAGACCTCACTAAATCGATTTCGTGGGGCATATTCCACTTTAAATTTTGAAGCAGTGGAATCTGCACCACCATAGTCGCCATGGTGGGGCAAAGTGAAATAATTCGCAAGACGCAAGTCGTTTAGCGAATAAATCGCACCGACAAAACGGTGCTACTTAGTTCCCCGTACCCCCGTTAATACCCAAAGACACCATAAAACCACTTATTGCATCACCGCACCTACATATCTGGCCAATTTGCGTGTCGTGATATATGTAGAATGATAGATTAAAAAATTATGCAATCGAAAGGAATGAAATGTTAAAATGCCTCCCTCATACATAAATAAAATAAACTGATTTTACGTCCAATATTTAAAGTGTCTAGTATCAAAGTCTGCTAACTAAGCCGCAAACTTAAAGAGATAGGAAATAAGTGTTTTTTGTTTTGATTTGGCTACTAAGACAATACAGATTGCCAGGTTTTGAGCATTATTATTTTAAAAAACATTATTAATGCTAAGATATGGTTGTATTTCAGCGCGCGAACGCGGACCAGTTCGCCGGCGTGGGCATCAAGGTGTCGTTCACGGGCGGCGAGGGCGACATGCGCGAGATGAACCAGCTGTCGGGCGGACAGAAGTCGCTGGTCGCGCTCGCGCTCATCTTCGCCATACAGAAGTGCGACCCCGCACCATTCTACCTCTTCGACGAGATTGATCAGGCGAGTATACATCCACATACTCTCTCTTTCTTTCTCTTGCTTTCACACTCGTTAAATTTACGTTTCACCTCTCTCGAAGTTACTCTGTTTTTTTATATACCTATTGCTTCGGCTGCCTTTGAGTTATTCGTCAACTTGTTCGCTTGAAACTCGCTCGATGAAAACTCGGATGTGTTAATGTATAGTCAGCTACAAAAATGTTACTTTAATTTGGCAATGATAGGCTTAAGTTTTTAAATAATACACAATAGCTTTTGAACTCAGTTTTATAAATTAACAACACACAATATAAATGACTTGTGGTCAAAATGGATGCGGGTTCGAATTGAGACTGATACATGCATGAGACAAGATAGATTTATTTTTCAAATTGTATTTGCATAAAATACTGACGGCATCTTGAAGCTTAATCGATTTTACAAAAAATTTGCAAGTCTTGTCAATAAATGAAAACATAATCGAGAGAATTATTACTAATGACATTTTCTCTATTCGGGCTTGCAGGCGCTGGACGCTCAGCACCGCAAGGCGATCGCGAACATGATCCACGAGCTGTCGTCGTCGGCGCAGTTCATCACGACGACGTTCCGGCCCGAGCTGCTCGAGCACGCGCACAAGTTTTACGGCGTCAAGTTCCGCAACAAGGTCTCCCACGTCGAGTGCGTCACGCAGGACGAGGCGCGCGACTTCGTCGAGGACAGCGCCACGCATGCCTAGGCGACCTGTGGTGGATTGTGCTACACTTTGGCGAGTTGTGCTACACTGTGCCGTGTTGTGCTACACTGTGCCGTGTTGTGCTACACTGTGGCGTGTTGTGCTACACTGTGCCGTGTTGTGCTACACTGTGCCGTGTTGTGCTACTCTGTGCCGTGTTGTGCTACACTGTGCCGTGTTGTGCTACACTGTGCCGTGTTGTGCTACATTGTGGCGTGTTGTGCTACACTGTGCCGTGTTGTGCTACTCTGTGCCGTGTTGTGCTACACTGTGCCGTGTTGTGCTACACTGTGCCGTGTTGTGCTACACTGTGCCGTGTTGTGCTACACTGTGCCGTGTTGTGCTACACTGTGCCGTGTTGTGCTACACTGTGCCGTGTTGTGCTACACTGTGCCGTGTTGTGCTACATTGTGGCGTGTTGTGCTACACTGTGCCGTGTTGTGCTACTCTGTGCCGTGTTGTGCTACACTGTGCCGTGTTGTGCTACACTGTGCCGTGTTGTGCTACACTGTGCCGTGTTGTGCTACACTGTGCCGTGTTGTGCTACACTGTGCGCTAGTGTTGTGCTGCATTACGCTGCGGACGTTCCCCTGTGCTATACAGCGAGCAAAGTATTGTGCTGCACTGCGAGGTAAGTTACATTGCGCTATGTTGTGCTGCACTACACAGTCAGTTGTGTTGTGTTAAACTGTGCGTTATACTTCACTACGCTTGTGCTGCATTCCGTTGTGTTGTGCTGTTCTGTGTGTACAACGGAGTGCAGCACAACTGTATATATATAGCCTATACTACACTACTACGCTATGTGTTGCGCCGTACTCTCAATTGAGCTACTTGAGGGCGCGGATAATTTAACACGGTATGTTACGTTAGTACGCTGGATGAGATGTAGTAAATCTAAAATATTATAAAATTCTCCCAGATTCGCTTCGACTATGATCCTGAGCAGACCTGGCTGGTTATAACCATGATGAACTATTCTTAGGATGTTTTAAATTTACTTCGTAACTTTCTGTCTTGCAAATTCTGCCGAAAATTCGAGAACCTCCTGGAGAGTTAAATCTTACAAATAAAGTGCTGTTTATTTGTACTGTTACAAAAAAGTTATCTATAAATCAACAAGAATATTTTCAATTCGACGTGCCGTCCAGCGTAATAACGTATCAAAACATAGATAACAACAATAAAAATATTCGTTTAAGGTATTAGGACCAAAATCCCATTCGAAATTTAAGTTTAGAGAAACAAAATGTTCTATTTTTATTTTTATAGGGATTCTTCTGAAATACAAAAGTTATCGTAATTTATTAGTTAACTCGTAATAATTTTCTACCTTCATAATGTAGTTGTTAGATTTGACATTTCATTTTAATTCGTCAGTGGAGGGGTTTTTAGATGTATTTTATTAAGTACGGTTTTTAGTTTATTAAAATGTTAATATTTTGACTTTATTTTAATACATTATATATTAAGAAGGATTGAAACAAAGACTTAATACTAATTTACCTTAGTTGCTGGCAGAACAAGATTTAGAGTGACTTAAAACACTTACTTTGATAAATGATTTATATTAATTAATGCATTCTATCATGTTTTTTACCCCTTACCCTTAATATTAATTTTTTCTAGTTTTGTATAATAAAATAAAGATATTTGACATGAATAAATTGCATAGAGCATTTGACATATTATTATTTCCATTTATCGCAACTTAGGTAAATTAGTTCGCTTCATTTGAATCAACGATAATACAGTTGGTTTTAACATCCACTGAAAATAACTATATCAATTTACTTGTCGATTCGATGTTTTCTTACGGAAAATTACGGACTGGCCTGAGTGATTGCCCTCAATTCATGTATTTTATTTATGTTTAAGAATAAGTTAAGTAATTGTATTATAAACCGTTACGTTTCTCACGTGTCAAGAGATATGTAACTATTGAACTGTAGCATCACGGAGTACGTATAATTTGACGTTATTGTTTGAGTATGAAGTGGTGCTAAATTTTTGACATAATAAAGATTTCCATTTTCTAAACAAAATGTTTTCAATGGTTGTGCCGCTTTCATTTTACACTATATTTATTAATATTCAGAAAAGTTCCTGATAGGTCAAACGAAGGTGTTTAGAATATCCGTCAACTATCGGGAATTTATCTGTGACCCTTTGTATGATTGCTAAGTGCATATGTGCGGTTTCTCTTTAATTATTTGAGTTTTTATTATTGTGCTAATTTTTCTGGTCCCTATATTTCTCGATGTCGGAAGATGTGTGCTTCGGAAAATACTTCTGTGCACCCAGGGTTCTAAATATTCTAAATAAATATAAATAGGCAGGTAAGAAGATATTTTTATTTACAAATGTAATAAGTACATACATGCCACTGCAAAACACGGTACATATTGTAGAAATTAAAATATTTGTTATGGTAAACAAAGATTTAAACTCACACAAAATATGATATGTTAAAAAAGTATTTTGTTCAAACTTGACAATTATTTGATGACAGAAAATATTCACACAATGATAATACTTTATCAATATAATTATTACTTACTAGCAAAAATATTATTTCTAGTAGAATATTTTAACAATCACAAGAGGTCAGATACAAATGTATTTACAATAGAATTTATATCAATAGCAGAATTCATAACACATACAGGGCTTTACAAAATTTAGAATTGTTGAAGAAACATCCGTCACTAACTATCACACAGAGGCGAAGGCACGCGTCATACAGGACCCTAGAGCAATTTAAAATAGTATAACTATTAATACTCGAATACGGTATTAAAATACCACATTTTTAACATAGGTTCTTTGTACAATTTACATTATTTTTAGAAATTGGATAGGTATATATCAGCCGTACGAATTTTCACTTTGCTTTTAGAATCAAAAATATAGGTACAACATACATGGTGTGTCGTTGAAAAACTCCTTGTTTCTTGGTTTTAAATGTTACAGCCGGTAAGTGTTTGAACTGAACAACGCAACAATAGTGTATAATTTTTAAAACTATTTTTCAACATTCTGTCTGTATCCATTATTTAAAAATAAGCCTTGTCAAATAATGAACTGTAAAATTAAGGATAATACCACTTTAAAATTGCGAATCGTAATCTAATATTGCTGATTGATATTTGTAAATTTATCCTTAAGCACATACCAACTTCTAGGATTATAAAATTATCGAAAAAAATACCATCAAAATAGGAAGATACCTAAAAGTAATTTATTCTAAATATCAAAATCTACGGCATTGCTATCGATATAAAAGAGCTGTGCCAAAGCCGACAGTATCGCCTGACCTGGCTCATGGAAAGTTTCATTATAATCAAGGTTTTGTACAAAAGTAAAAATATGAAAATATGGCTTTAGTCGAATATACAGAACTTATGATTGATGCCAGGCCTTACAGAAGTTAATAAATACTGAAGAATTGTTGTTGAAGACAACGTTAAATTACGTTGTGTTTTTAAAGAAATTAATAAATGGGGTTAATTTGTTTTCACAATTATTTTGTGTCCACGATCGATTGCCCGGTCAGGCTTTACTACATCTATAGTCGAATAGGGTGCTGCCTACGAAACATCAGGGGTACCAAAACTTCTCGGTCGAATTTTATTTGTCATCAATTTTGGTGTCATATTTCAGTTACTTTAAGTACCAGTCAGTAGCCCTGATGCACTGCTTCCGCAAAGCCTTCCATTCCGCCTACGACACATCTATTTCGTTGGCACATGCTGTAAACGCGAACCACGTCAGTCTGTTTAAAAAAATATCGACTTACACTTTATTTTTGTTACTGACTTCCTTTCATGAGACTGCATGTCTTCTCAAAATACTATACTACATATTAAATTAACAGATGTACTTACTCTGTAAGAAAAACCTTAAACCTAAGTGAAATGTTTATTATAGCTAATTTCGATAGATTTTGAGCAAGTATATTCGACTATAGATTACGAAGCCTATAGAAGAATTGAAATTCTTTAACACATCACCCATTCACATCCTTAAATCCTTCAATTTTAAACTCGAGTCAACAATTCGATATACATATTATTTATCACAAGAATTATCGCTTTTTGTGAATAATTTATAATTTTTATGGTTTATAAAAAAGTGTTCGAATCACTGGCAAAATTAATCCTATATAATAGTCATAATTATAAAACCCATTTTTAATAAGTTCTTAAAAGCATGAAAAATTAGATCGACTCGAATTTAAAGTTTTGTTTAAGACAATCTTACTTAACCTATTATAAACATGTCACAAACGTGTATCGCATATTGAAAATAAAACTTCACAGTAATGACAAATACTATCTCAATATCTTCTACTAAAACTGAACATGAAAAATCATTTTCTTACGTACTAGCTCGTTCTTATATTCAAACAGTATTCAGCAAAGTATTCGTAAGATATTTCAATATCTGAAAGCGCTGTTTATTTGTGCATCACATAATTTGTTTGAAAATAATTATTCAAAAAGCGTCGAGCAACTGCAATGTTCTATTCCATCGCCCGCCCCTAAGATGGAAGTATGGCAGGATTGTTCTACAAAACATCTCCGATACTCATGAATCTTTTCCCCCAAGAACATATTATGCAAGATAAGTGATGACAGCTTAAGGGCATTATCGTTCCAGCGGCTTGCGGTAAAGAAGCGCTCGCGGACTTCCAGAAAACAGCGTAAGGTTTAATTTAACGTTAAAATTGCCGATAAAGTCTGTGTATGGGTTCGCTGTGTTCAAGCATCTTACTCCTTGCTTACGCAACTGTCTAGTGTTTTCCCGTTTGCATTCCGATATGACAAAGCCCTCAAGGCACCTGTAGTCTAGTAACTTGTACGTGTGTATGAGTGTATGTGTATGTGCTATGGCGTGTGTGGTGCGGTGCTATAAGAGCAGCGGCACGGCGTAGGGCGAGCTCCAGTCGCGCTCGAACACTGCCTGCAGCTCGCGCCGGATGTCCTGGCTCGCGTTCGATGATCCCTGGCCCTCGTCCTGTGGTTAATGGGGCTATCAGCACTTTGTTACATGAATACACTAGCATGCGAGGCCACGACTATCTGTGACAGTTGTACTAACAAAAGGGCCTTGTTTACGTCTCATATTTCACGATATTTCTCCTTGTTATAACAACAATGTCTATATACGAGTATATCGTCGGCTTTCTAGTAAAACATAATAAATACAGTTATTTTCAAAAAAATATAAGAGTTTTACGTATTTTTTACGTAATACCTGTGCGGATGAAGCAACATAAGTAAGTAAGCAATTCAAGAGTAGAGTAGCCTAAGTCAAAACAATCGAAATGGTATTAATATAATAGAATTTGTGTCTGCTGCATTAACGTTTAACCAGAAAACAGACGATATGTCCTTTTTAGAAAGTTTTCGTAAATAACTGAATGGGTTTACTTTTGCCCGAAGGGGTAGAATCCCAGGGGACATAGGCGGGACTTACTATGAAACGAGGCGAAAGATTCTGCAATCACAATAAAATGTTTGTAATAAATTTACCCTCCCTACTACTTTTTCTACTTTTAAACTACCACCAAGCACCGCTAGATGTCGCCGCACGCACCTGTATGACGAAGGCGACGCCGGCGGTGTCGACGAAGTAGTCGCCGGACCAGTTGGAGGTGCCGATGTAGGCGGCGCGGTCCGTCACCATGTACTTGTTGTGGTTCACGCGCGCGAACGGGATCTGCTCCTGCTCCGGCGTCGACGGGACTATGAACCGCTTCTGCGAATGTTTTTAAATGTGAATCAGAGAAGGAAAGGTAGAACTTAGTGGAATGTCTAACATGACACAATACAGGTAACAGCTTATGATGGCATACAATGGTTAAGTTTTATCCTTAAAGTCTAAACTATCACCAAATAACATGACCAAACATTATTTGTTACTTTCACATGACAGGCGATTAAAAACATTAAATAAGCGA
This sequence comes from Nomophila noctuella, assembly GCA_958496325.1. Classification (NCBI taxonomy): domain Eukaryota; kingdom Metazoa; phylum Arthropoda; class Insecta; order Lepidoptera; family Crambidae; genus Nomophila; species Nomophila noctuella. The sequence continues at coordinate 606,027 of OY292493.1, forward strand.
TAAGTCTGTTTCGTGGTCTGAGGTGCGAATGGCGTGCTTGCCCGTGCGCCATTGGTTCATTAGTCGAACTTTGCTTGTGGCATGGCTAAGAGGCACCCCCTGAACCTTGAACGACCCATCATCTTATCCTGTCCTCAAAAAATCAATTAAGAAACGTGACCTTTGGGATTTCACAATATTGCCGATAGATGGCGTATCGCAAATACTATACGGTACGCAAAATCAACCTGAACGGTAGGACATAATGGACCCTACCTACATATTGTAGTGTATAATTGGGTGTTTGACTGCATCCAAAATAAATTATGAAACTCTTACATTAAAGAAGAAACTGAAAAATTAGTACTAATCATTATGCTCAGTTTCTGTTGTGCTGTTAACAAATCATTATATTTAAAACAAACTTAAAAAGTTTTGATTTGACAATACCAACATGTGCGTCATAACTTATTATTTCATATAGTTGCACCTACAAGCTTTCGTTTTTCACGTTTAATAAAAGTGAGTAATTTGACCGTATTGACTGCACTCACCACCTGTATGTCGACCCTGGGGTAGGCCCGGGCCAGCGCGACCAGCGAGCGCAGGAAGAACACCTCGGAGGCGTGCGAGTGCTTCCACCAGCTCACGAGCAGGCGCACGCGCACGCGGCTCTCCAGCGCCGCGCGGCGGATCGCGTCGTCGATCTTAGGCCAGAATCTGAACACATAGAAAGAATTAAATATTATCGATGAACTAATGAAAGATACGGCTTTTGAGGACCAAAAGTATATAGTTTTCAAATGTCATTTGTAATGTTTAATAATAAGTTCTTTCGCTTTAAAATCTTCGCTTCCTTTTCAGGGTTCTGTGTGATCGCATATCGTCGATATATCTTATTTTTTTATTGAGCGGAGATGTGTCGTATGCAGCCATGCGGTTTTTCTCTAAATCTTATTGGCTACTAACGGCACATCTCCGCTCCGCAAGCATATCTCCGCTTTGATCGAGTCTGACCCTTAACGTGTCATATCTGGGCAGCTTTGCTTAAATAGCATTCATATGAACGAAGACTCAATCTGCGGGCAATATTGACCCCTAGTGTGGATTTATATAAGCCAGTCATAGCCAGAGCTACTCGCATTTTTAAATGGCCTATAAAAGGAAGAAATATCGACGATATGCGATCATAAAGGATCCTGAAAAGATTCATATGATCGAAGCCCTCATGCGTGGGCTACGTGGTAATGGTACAAGTTGGTGACTCACTTAAGCTTGGGCGCGTACTCGAGCGCGGGCGCGTAGTCCATGACGGCGACGTAGATGAACTCCTCCGCCGCCTCCATCAGCGCCACGATCGCGTCGTCGTCGTTCGTGCGCCCCGCCGGGCTGAACGGCGGCGGGGAACTCTGCAAGAGGACATCATCACATCAAAAGAGAGGTAGACCTAAGAGGAACTTCCACTCGAATGAGCCGCTATCCGAGAGGAATCAAGAACATGGCTAGCAACAAAGTTTTAATATCACTAAGATGTATCTTGCTGGTAGGAGGTAACCGTCACCTATGCTTGTAACATAAACGGACGTGTCACTCGCGCGTCGCCGATTCTGTCTCACCCATGCCCTTACATAGTGAAACAAGTGTTAGTTACCAGGAAGTATATTATTGAGCTATCATTCTTGGTATTTTTCTCGATCTGATCGACCTGATCGTTAAATACATATACTGTAGTGTGCATTGACAATCAGGAGTTGTAGACACAGCTTGTAGAGCCAATTCTAGATTATTCAATATTATGTACATGCATGCCATTTCACTGCCATCAAACGTACCGATAGTTCACTTCAATGTCTGATATCATCTCCGATGGGTGTTCTGATAGCGACAATCAAGCGATCAGTGCGCCGACGACCGAAGGACAGCCGCGTAAACCATTTCATTAATCGATTGTAAATGTTTCATTACACCATTCAATGTCACATGTCCCTTTACTTATTCATACCTCCATCACAACTGGCCCTAAACACAAATTAAGTCGATTTCAGAAGCGCGTGACACAACTCAGTTCAATCTACGCTAAGTGGACACTTAACTCACCACATGAAAGTCGAAGTTATAATTGCGTTTGTGTAAAATAAGATAATTTAATGTTTCGTGTTGGTAGGACGACAACATTATAAATAAATAATGCTTGCTACATTTCAGTTACAGCGGCGAAACTTTCCGATCTAAACTCTCTAGCCTAGCAGAAACCTGACACAATTGATGATAGATGGGTTAGCGAGCTTTCAGAGTCAAGTTATTAAGAAGGAGTTTGGTATATGGAAAACTAACACATTTAATGCACACAAATCACACAGGAAAATACAATCAGACATGCTAACGTTTGAAGAATCAACTTGACCTCTGATACGATGGCGGACTTCTCATCCATTTCACAAAAAAAACTCTCTCTCTCTCTCTCTCTCTCTCTCTCTCCTGGGCCTTATTAGTCCTATCTGATGGTGGGGTCTGCCTTTTTTTATTTCTCTCTTCCACTTCGCCCTATCGGAAGCGAGGATCGGAATAGGGAAATTACACCAAATATGACAATAAACCTTCATACCATAAATCACGTACAGTAATTAGACGAACATTACTATAATAGCTACTATTACAAGTCGCATGAATTCGAAGAGGCAGTAACTCCGCCATCAAAGTTCTAAACAGTTGGACTTTATCTTATCAAGCCAAACATTCAGGCCGTAAGTTGCCTCCATACAAACACCAGCTACACCCCCCCTTACTACGTAGGTCAAGGGCGAACCCCCATTTATGATGTTCTCATGGAAAAACAGTTCGCATGTCTCCGCCGTGTACTAGCTGACCTTTCCACCTCACCTATTAGCCTTTTATGTTTATTGAACTTGTAACAGTAATTTGAGCTGTTGTACAAAATGTTTTAATTAAAAGGAAGGCTCCAATTACTTTCGGGGGTTGGCTTTCTTAAAGATTGTTTACAGAGTGATGACAATAAAATATCGTCTGAGTCATTTTGGCTACGGCGCCGGCGGCCGATCTTTAATGATAAGCCAGGTATATAGGATACACCAATAGGGTTACTCTCTATTATATAAGTTATAAGTAGCATAATTATTATAATTAGATAAGGGTTACATTAGATAATAAGTAGATTAGTTAATATATGTACACTATCGCATTAAGTTAAAATCCTATTAAGATAGATGTATGTTCGGGAGAAATAAATAAATAAATAACGGTGCATAAAGAGAAGTGCACTCCATACTCCTCCAATCTCATAGATCGGCAGCAATCTGAAACGACCGTAGAGAGATCAGGAGCAGTTAAGGTCATGTAATTACAACGTCACCATCCAGACTTTAATAATACTACCGCCCGGCCGGTTTTCGACCATGGTGACCGATCTTATGATCAGATAGGTACCTACGCAGGATATATTATAGTGCACAAACTCAGGTGCACTCCCTATTTCTTCACTCTCATAGTTCAGCGGGACAACAAGCTGACACGACCGGAGAGAGATCAGGCGCAGGACCAACGCCTTAATGTGCCTTCCGAAACACGGAGGAGCTCAAGATGTATAAAGCCTCTGCGAGAGTTTCTGAACCGACCTTGGCAGACCGAGCGCGCTATCTTTATCCTGACTTTATCTGCATTATGACCTTCAGGACATCGGGAGGCAAAATGACCTTATACGTTGGCATTTACGAAGGAATTGCCAACTGACCTAGGTAAGGGATGGAATCTTAGGAATACAGAGAAATGTTTGTCATATCGCTTCGATAAAACTGCTGCTTAGGGTGCCGTTATTTCAATTAGATAAAACCATAATAGTTATACAAATAATAAATGATTAGACCTGATAATGGTTGTCGGTAAACTGTAATTTTCTAGCTGAAGTTAAGTTATCATACACGATTTTATGTTGATCGAAGAAAATAAGTTAATGATTGTTTTAAGCTTAGATAGTCCAGTAATTTTAGCAATTTTGATCCACGATCTGCGGAATAATTCCTAGTGAGCTGAATTTTTGTATACACCTTTATTATAATATTGTAATGATGATGTGAAAAATCGACGTTAATATCGTGCCGGCTAAAAAAGTTTTAGGGGTCCAAACGTCACAAAAATCAGTTTTTCGCAAATATCTCGCGATCTATTGCTCAGAGGTCAATAATGGTTTCATAAAAGTTGTTCGTCGTAAAATTGTCTACAAAAAAGGTCTCTTGCAATTTTCTGTAGAATTAACCGTTTTTGAAATAGAGACTAGAATGCACTCACATATGGTATTGTATACCGTACGCCGCATACCAAGGCATAAACCCTATTGTTTGTTTTTTTCCCTTTTTTGTTTGTGTGTTTTTTGTTAGTATGATGTTCTACATATAGGAATATAAAGGACTTGTAATACTAGTACAGTCAGGAAAATAGGAATATCAGCTATAAAAAACTAAGTGGCAATTTTTTTTGTCCCTTTATAACTCAAGAACGGGCTCACCGATCCAAACCAAATTTTCAGGGTTTGTACAGACTATTTAGTAGATGTTTTATGTGAAGTTTGAACAAAATCGGTCGCTTCACTTTATACGTCGCGAAGTACGTACCGGGCCGCTAGTAATGATATAGGTATGCAATGTGAATTTTAGCAATTTTGATCCACGATCTGCGGAAAAAATCCTAGTGGGCTGAATTTTTGTATACGCCTTTATTATAATATTGTGATGAAGATGTGAAAAATCGACATTGATATCGTGCCGGCTAAAAAAGTTATAGGGTGCCAAACGTCACTGGACATAGCATATCTATATCATTACTAGCGGCCCGGTACGTGCTTCGCTACGTATAAAAAGAAAGACCGATTTTGTTCAAACTTCACATAAAACATCTACTAAATAGTCTGTACAAACCCTGAAAATTTGGTTTCGATCGGTGGGCCCGTTCTTGAGTTATAAAGTGACAAAAAAAATTGCCACTTAGTTTTTTATAGCTGATATTCCTATTTTCCTGACTGTACTAGTATTACAAGTCCTTTATATTCCTATATGTAGAACATCATACTAACAAAAAACACACAAACAAAAAAGGGAAAAAAACAAACAATAGGGTTTATGCCTTGGTATGCGGCGTACGGTATACAATACCATATGTGAGTGCATTCTAGTCTCTATTTCAAAAACGGTTAATTCTACAGAAAATTGCAAGAGACCTTTTTTGTAGACAATTTTACGACGAACAACTTTTATGAAACCATTTTTGACCTCTGCGCAATAGATTGCGAGATATTTGCGAAAAACTGATTTTCGTGACGTTTGGACCCCTATAACTTTTTTAGCCGGCACGATACCAATGTCGATTTTTCACATCATCATTACAATGTCATAATAAAGGTGTATACAAAAATTCACCTCACTAGGAATTATTCCGCAGATAAAATCTAAAATTCCTGGACTATAGAAGCCCATTTGAATAAATTACGAGATACGCTAGGATAATTACCGGTTTTATTGCGCCAGCCGCAAAACGCATTAAGGAAAATTCATTTTCCAATACATTATCGTAAGTTTCCTTAGAGTGAACTTCTTGCCAAACATTACTTAGGGAATGTTTTAAAATATTAAAGGTAGCATAATTTGTTTATATACACGCATCGGCCGAACAACATCAACCAACCCTGCGATTGACCTTTCGTTCCTCCCCCCAGCGCAATTGAGGATCTATTAGAGTAATAAACCTAGTAGTGCCCAACCATAATGTTTGCCTTGGTCGTGGACAAACTGTCTACAAATTACACAGCGCGACTTGATTTAGAGGATAATGATGTACTTGGTTGATTGATGAAATTGTAGTGGTACTGTAGTAGGGATTTTTCGCGGTAGTTACGTATTAGTTACTATAAAAAAATACTAATAGAAAACCAGTTTCCAAACTTAGGTTCCCTTAACGGCTGAAGGGAATCTATTAAACCGAACGAAAACATAACTACCTAATTTGTTTAATCCAAAACTATTCATAATTGTTATGTTCATATGAACTTACTCTAAGGCTATCTAATATTGCCTAAGCTGAATTCAGTGTTTTCATTTTATGTTATGAGTGGTCGTTTATCAAATACGATACGAACAATTTGGTTCGATAGAGACGTCAGCTGTTAGGTAAATCAAAGGTCACGATTGCAACTCAATAAGGTTTAGCAAAAACAAATATTATTGGAGGTGTGTTACGCGGCTCTTCAAGTTTTAGCATTTTAAACGTAGCATAAGGCAGCCGGTATTAACCAGAAAGAAGGCTCAAAGCTTTAAAGAGCACGTGAACTATACACAATATAATTTAGACTAGACGAGACATTTAGTTACTGTCTACAAAGACGTAGGCAGATATCAAATGAAGTAAATTGCGAGCCTAGAATAGGACCCAAAGTAGATAATTGCAAAGAGGCACTTAGGTTTAATATAATTTATTAGGCAGACAGGGAACATAGACGTGGCTTACACAGCAAGAATCTGTGTGTTAACTCAACACTCTAGCGCAGTGCATTGGTTTAGCGCTAACTCAATATTGCGCCACGAATCTAAATAAATAAATAAACAAACAAAAACATCACTATTAGTTCGCATTAACTTGTACATAATTGCAAGTCAGCGCTTCCAGATTCTTAGTATTCACATCTTACATTGCAGTAACTGTAAAGGCTTACTGTTTACTATGCAAGTGTGTCATCCACCACTCATAAATACCTATGATAACTAGTTTTTACCTGCGGCTGTGCCCGCGTTATCAAGATTTATCCCATGGGAGCATTTAATCGGGATAAAAATTAATTTCACCTAAGCCTCATACCCTGTCTGTTTACCAAATTTCATCAAAATCCGTTTAGTAGTTTTAGCATGATTGACAGCCAAACATCTAAACAAACAAACTTTCACATTTATATTATACCTATAGGCCGCCCGCGACTTCGTCCGCGTGAATTTCAGATCCTTTTTTTCGCAATAAAAGGTAGCCTATGACCTTTCTCAGGGTCTAAAGATTACCAGTGCCAAAAATTATTAAAATCGGTAGAGAGGTTTAAGCGGGAGAGCGAGACAGACAGACAGTTACATTCGCATTTATAATATTAGTAGGGATAATAAAAAATGATTTGAGTACAATAGAGTTTCTGGCGGAGCCGCCGGCGCGGCGTCTCTTCCAAGCTTTCAAATTCACGTCGTCATCGTTGGCAAAATGAAAAAAATATTTAATTTACTATGTAAATCAATTTTCTGAACAAATATTCCAATTCTTTACGCCTTTAACAGCGAATGTGAGCGTTAAGCTTACAAATTAATGGGATTGAAAATCTTGAGTACTGCGCTTCAGTAACTCATGTGAAATGGATGAGTTAACACGTCGAGAGACTAGCGCAATCGACGCAGCTCGGCGCGTCTGGCAACACAAGGGTTGTTTGCTTAGGTGGGATTGACCTCTTCAAAGGCATGTAGGACAGGATACATATTATCAAGTGAGATTGAATTTTAACGCCCACGTAATGTTTGAAGAGTGTAACATAGGTACATCCATACTATACTAATATTATAAATGGGAAAGTGTGTCTGTCTGTATGTTTGTCTTTCTTTCACGGCAAAACGGAGCGACGAATTGACGTGATTTTTTTAGTGGAGATAGTTGAAGGGATGGAGAGTAACATAGGCTACTTTTTAACCGATATCCACGCGGACGAAGTCGCGGGCGGCCGCTAGTACTTCATAAGTGTAAGGAACATCAATGTTCTTATGTCGGTCTGGATATTTCCTATATTTATAAAGCATTGTATATGAACGAATAAACAATAATTTACTTTGATAAAAGCCGAAAAGTAAGCTGAGTTTTAATAAAGCAACAAGATGCGGGAAACGAGCTAGCGGGTCGCCTGATGGTAAGCAATTACCGCCGTACATGGACTATGTGATTTTTTTAGATTTAGATCTTAAGTGAGACCTAGGAAAGACTTAATCAACAAAAAATTTAACCACTACACTTTTTTGATGTGAAATTTACTGTTATATCGATAAAAAAGTAGCCAACTCTTTCTTTGCCAACTTTTTTTACAACCATAAAAAATTTGTTCGTGTAGGTATACAAAATGAATTATGTGAGTAATCATATCAATGAGGCATGTCAGCAAAACGTGGTCTCTTACCGTTGACCTTATGTGGCTCGCACGGTTCAAGGTCGCCAGCCGGGCTACGAAAGGGTCAGTATTTACCTACAAGCCCTACAACATCGCATTACAAATGAGGAGACCGGAGTACATGAAATAGTAATATTATTACAAAGAGACGAATTATTATCTGACATTACAAATAGTTGAAGCTCCAACTTCATTAGAAATCATTATTATGTTATTACTCGGAAATGATGAGCCCTGATTATAGTATTAATGGGAACAGTCAGTGTCAGGTGGCAACAGCCATGTGGCTGTGACGCCTATGTACTGTGCCCAGGGCCCCGCAACCGATTAGGGCCCCCATACCAGAATCATCATCATAATGTCATAACTTGGAAATGATGATCCCTGATTATATTGGTACTGGGAACAGTCAGTAACGGGTTGCAAAAGCTTTATGTCTGTGGCGCCTATGTACCTACTATGCCCTGGGCCTCGCGATCGATTGGGACCCCCAGACCAGAATCTGGGGACCCCACGAAACCAAACCAGAGGTTTAAAGTTAAAGGCCCATGTCATGTGCCCAGGGCCTGTAATAGGTGAAAGACAGCCCTGATTTAAATAACCACTTGAAGGGCCCTACAGAGACGATCTAATCCCATCCCAACAAGATACAGTCATATATACTCTGTAAAATAGTTCACATCAAAAGCAGAAATCCAACCTATTGCCTAGTTACCAAAGTCTTCAACAAATTGTAGAACAGCAACACGGAAAATACATTTCCCCTATCAACATAATATCGTGTAACTCAATCAAAACTTCGACTATTCGTTGCGTGACTAACTCATATTCGGCCCATGATTTGCATATTCGCTTATGCTTTTCCTTCGAATACCTAGCTCTTAGCGCCGGAAAGCATGGCTTAGCCGGCGTCGGCTATTGTGGATGCGATCGCGATAAAAGCTGTGGCCGGATCTATAATGATGGCTTTGGTTAATGTCTCGACATTTGTCACTAGTCACTACAATGCTTAGACTATTTGTCACCTTCTATTAGAGAAAAACCATCAACAAGGCGTACCTATGACTTTGAATTTTGACTTTGACTTTACCTAACTACGTAGATGACAGACATACATATACACAAATTTCAAACGTATTTTTATTTCGACTACGTATTATTGCGTGCAGATAAAACACACACGATAATACGAAAACTAGAAAGAACAGGTGCGTTTGATATGGCCTTAAATATGCACACAACCTTATCAATAAGACTGATCCATTTTCTACTGTTGCTGTGTAGATAAAGAAATTCAGGATGACAATCATATTATACAGTTCATTATTAAAACAATAAAATATAAACAAATGTTCATTAAAAAGAATCTTAACAATCCAAACACCGAGTTACAAAAGAAGTAGAATGCACCGTGTGGTGGGTAAATGTCAGTATTATTTGGTGCAACAATCAGCTACACAGACACCGCTTGTAAAAATGTAATCAACTCCGCTCTTTACAGAGTCTAGACAACGTCTGTTAGACATTGCAATCTAGTCGATAGGTACGCGTGTGTAGTGTCCCAAGGGTGGACATTCAAACAAGTTGGGGTATCTTCCTTTACATTCGCGTAGTCGGCTCATGCATATTGAATTCGGTAGAGACGTTTATTTGTTGAAACAGATGACTGGTGTACGATACGTCACCGAAAAACTTTTTTGTAGGAAATAATATAACGACCTCTAAATAACCGAAGGGGAATCGATGAATAATAGTTCTCTTAAGAGAGTACGTCTACAAAGGTCGTATAATTTGTTGAAAATGTCATTGAGAAAATTTCATGCGATCAACATAAATGCCCGCCGCGTAACACTGCATACAACAATGTGCATAATATATATATATGTCCATTCAATTGTACGTTAAATTACATAGTTTGCAAGGTAGTTAATTAGACTACTCGAAAGCTTTCAAATAGAAATACTTCGTTTTTGTGGTAAGGGCCAAACCTTTCCTTCGTGTTGAGTCAGCAAGAGCCAAGGCTGGCTAGAGCGTATAAAACCATTAGCCGGAACGACGGGCCAGCGCTTTCACGGTATTGCCAATTTTTAATGGCCGCCATTTTAGATAAAGGTTAGTGCTTTTACTGCGTAACTGAAACGTTTCTGGTCATAAAACTAGGTGCAGTCATGCTGCTTTAAGGACGGATCGAACGTGTTGAAAAAATGAATAGGCAAAAAGTGAGCTAGCTACATTTGGTATTTTAGATAGCGTAGTGATGAGAAAAAATGTCGAACCCAGTGGTAATCTGAGGTATAAGTCTGCCCAATATATGGTTATAAAAGTTTTTTTTAATGTTATACGGAGCACATAAACAAGAGAGTCATCTAATGGTAAGTGATCACCGCTGCCCATGGACATCTACAACCGCACAAAGGTTGCAGATGCGTTGCCTTGCCTGCCTTTAAGACAGGCGCCCATATTCACAAGCAGTAGGTAAGATAGCACAACAGTTACGCAGTGCTTCTTCACTGTGGTCTTCTGTAAGGTGAAGGAACTACTCCAGACGAGCGGCTCATTCGAGAGGAATTTCCACTAAGCTCTACCTCCCTTAGTAATTAAACTCTTATTAATGTTGAGTTGATCTTTTTAACTTAACGTTGTTTTAAAACCATGGTGGTGGCAGGAGATCGCATTGAAGTAACCCTTAATAACTGTTGTAAGTACTAAGTTCCTTTGGGTGAGTAAGGTCTCCAGAACATAATAAAGGGCAAGGCATACGATTTTTTATTGCACCCACAACCAAATCATGCGAATATTAATTAAGCAGGTTATAAAACTCCAGGAGGGATATTAAGTTGGTATAGAAACTGTGGCTAGATATTGGCAATAAACCCGCCTGGATTGGTTTAATGGGCAGTAAACGCGGGTCCACGGTTAACTGCTCGGCTCGTTACGATCGGTTTAAAGCGCTGATGGAGACACGCGCTAATGTATTATGCTGAGGTGGTAGACAAATACCGAAGAACCTACATACATATGTAGCGACGCGATGAAATAGGAAAGGTAAAAATACTTCATTTGTTTTTCTGACCTTTATGTACGGTGGAGGAATACACCGTGAGGAAATATGCCTACTACGAGATAGTGTGTGAAATGGAAAAGGCAATGGCAAACCACTCAAATGGCAAAGACTGAAGATTTGCTGTGTGTTATTCCAGAGAACCTTTTTATTCGTATTAGATGTTGAATCATATTTTTAATCAATCTTTGTTAATAGCCCTTAGGTTTTAATACTAAATAACTACGTTAAATTATATTCGATAATCATTTTGAGATAGTAAATGTTACATGAATCTTAAATGGGTCAACTACCACAATGGAACTCAGTATACGGAACAAATCTATCCTCCTCGTTTCAAACATTTGGTTTTTACTAGGTAATAAATGGCACGAAGTAATACAATGTATTTTATATTAAAACCTAGCACGAACAGGTATTAATTAGAAAGTAATACAGGCGTACACTTATCAGGAGCGAAGGATCAAATGAAATGCAAATGGCGGAACGTGACATGCCACGTTACCTACAAGTCGTTTGTATGCCTAGCTTTAAGTGCCGGAATCTAGAGGTAACTAAGTAACTTAACGGAACTTTTAAATATTCTTGGCTGCTCTAACCAGAATTCTTAAATTAGTTTACGCAATATATATAACGCAATACATAGTCATAAGTCATAAACTAACCTATAGAAGACGTAATTAGAGTAATGTGAAACTTTCATTTGAATCAGCTGCACGTCTAGGGATGAACCTTACAAAAGAGCATAGTAAAGTAGCTCTTCGTAACTACGTTGCTCGTTTGCCTCCCTCTTACATATTAAACACTAGCAGCCGCCCGCGACTTCGGCCCCGCGGATTTCGGTTTCGGCACATATAGTGTTATAGGTATTACTTACAGCTTAAAACATTCCTCGACAAATGGACTATCCAACATAAAAATATTTTTTCAGTTAGAAACAGTAGTTCCTGAGATAAGCGCGTTCAAACAAACAAAGCTGTATTATTTGACGACCGCTTGGCGTAATGGTCAAGATGTTGCCTATTACGCAAGAGGTCGCGGGTTCGATCCCCGCACAGGACAAACATTTGTGTGCATGAACATGTCTGTTTGTCCTGGTCTGGGTGTTATATGTATTTAAGTATATTTGTAATACCACTGTTGATTCTGATGTCTGTAACACAAGTGCTTAAGCTACTTAACACGGGGTCAGATCAATGTATGTGATGTTGTGAAATATTTATTTATTTATTTATAAATATTTATTATTTTATCAGCTTTACCAATTAAGTATAGATTTGTTGGTACTTCTGTACACGTGCGCACGCCCACACCCTACTCACTCTCTCAATCGGTCTCCCGCGCGCCCCCACTCACCGTGATGAAGGCTCCGTAGGCGTCGCTCATGTTGGCCGGGTGCGCGAGGTTGATGTCGGTGGCGAGCTCGTCCGGCCACGCCGCCGGCACCGCCGCGTCCGCCGCGCCCAGGTACCAGTATACCTAAGCACAACCATACAATATATATTGCCATCATCATCATCGGCCTGTCACAGTCCACAGCTGGACGTGGAGCTCCCCAAGATGGTGGGTTATGCCCATAGTCGCAACACGAACTGACGGCACATTTATGTGGCACTGGACGTCATTACATGCACCAGTGCCTATCAAATATTATACTTAACAACGTAGGGCATACGTTTTCATTGCTACTAACACAAATAAGACTTAGTTATTGTCTTTATTGAAAATAAACAAAAAACGTACTGGCAGCGAGTAGAGTTAGCACTAAGCGACACTCAAACTATTAAAATTCAACATATTTTAATTCACATAAAAGCTTTAGCTGAATGTATGCACTTGTGAATCGTCATATTAATAAAGTCACAGAATGACTCGACCGCCCGCCCGGTTCGGAAGACCGTTTCTGCCGAGAAGAACCGGCAAGTAACTCGACAATGGGTCTAGTCTAGACCTATTATACACCAGCAATAATCTCACGGAACCATCTTAGATGTAGTAAATTGAAATTCAATTGCAAAATTTACCTGTATGTCTTTCTGCCAAACAATATTCTGAGCTCAAACTAATAGAATGAGACATCATAGCTTATGTTTATTACTTCCATCGCGCTCACATGCGACCCCAATCTCCCTGAAGGCAAGTCTTTCAAAGTAAATTACGTACACGCAACGCGGGTTCCGTGAAGCATCGCTTAATCGAGCTGGCTTCACCTGACTCTAGGATAACTATTCAAATTAACTGTCTGTACAGTAAGCGCAGATAAGAAGCTTGTTACTTGTTGCTACGTTGATGCTTTTCAGGTCTAAATTCAAAGATATTGAAACAAAAAGAAGAACAGATATATCGGAGATACGTCAAATGTTGGGCGTCATAAATATAAATATTTTGTAGCCCACCATCATCATCCTAGCGTATCTCCCGGTGTCATCCTTGGCCATTGACGCAAAACGGATTTAAGAAATTTTTTCTCTACCTCTTTTTACTTAAACATCTTTAGACTAAATTGGTATATTGTTACTAGCGACCCGCCCCAGCTTTGCACGGTGGCAATGATGTTTTCAGTGTTTTTCTTTTATATTATGCATGAATTATACTATGTATAAACCTTCCTTAATAATCACTCTATCTATTTTTTAAAAAATCCGTTGCGTTGTTTAAAAGATCTAACCATAAATTGGGACAGACAGAGCGCGGAAAGCGACTTTGTTTTATGTTATATAGTGAACATTAAATTCATTTACTGATTTACAAACACCTATAGGTGGGTAAAAGCAACGCTTTCTAATAAAAGGGCTTTAAATGCTTTCCTGGCACGCTTGTATCACACTACCAACATCCAGACTCAGAATTTTAACTTAGTTCTAATCGAGCGAGCCTTTAAAGCGCGACTTAGGCACGAAGGCACTCACACTTTATTGCCAGCCTAACTACCAACCCTTTTAAGTGCTATCGCTATAATTGATTAATAACATATAGCCATATGTGAGGAATAATATTTATAGCAAGCTATTAGTTTTAAAGTGAATGGAAACTTTGTCTGTCAACAAAGTAATAGTTATTATAGTCAAAAATACCAGGTATTTTATATTTGTGGAAAATGTAATTCGAACTATACGAAGGCTGGCACCGACTTGCACTAAACTCGTTGGCTGTACCGATCCGTGATGTAAATTGACGTTACATCATGCTATCTTTAGTGAAGTAATTAACAGTTACGTTCTACGAATAACTCATATTTTAAATTAAATTAGAATAAGTCTAGGCACCACTTTGTTTCACACAATGTTTTATGTATTGGTCAGCAAATTCAATGTTCTGTATTCAATTTCTGGTGCTAGAAACGATATCAGAATCAGATAAACTTACTAGTACGTTTCAGGTTTCAGCTATATTAAATAGTAATCGACCCATTTGAAATTGTAATCATGAGATGAGGATATCAGAAACCTTTGGAATTATTTTAATGAGAAGTCAAAATAAAGAAGGTTTAACACAGTTTAGCAGTTGATTGTTAGTAAGGTCTTCTAACAAAAACTTAAGTAGATTATCGCCAACTTCCCGTAACAAACTTCAATCTTTCCAATAAACCGTCACCCCTAGCAAACGGAACATTTAATTCCTCTAACACCATCAATTATAATATTTTCAAAGTAAACAAGTGCGAATGCATATTTCATGCATCGCCAATGCATTCGTCGCATGCAATAATTATATTACCGGCTATAAATAGTCCGTCCTTGCAAGTGGCGAGGCCTCCGTGCCCGTTTAAAACAATAACTTCAGTTTATTCTTTATTTTTGAACTAGCCTTCCGCTAGCGGCATCACACGAGAAAAAAAAAGAAGGCTTTAGGGCATTTGATATTTTTCAGGGACAAAAAGTAGTCTATTTTTATCGGGGATAGTGATGGATAAGACAAGATTATTTTTCAAATAGTTTCTCGTTATAATATAAATTTAGACAACAACTCCAATAGGTACTCAACATTTTGAAGAGATTTACATCGATTTTATACGATTCTCGATTTTCCGATCATATAAGCTGGTTTCATTTGTTCTAGGCATGTCCCTTTAGCCCATGATATTGAAAGCTCCTAAATTCGTGTGTCTAAGGTAAACCCACAGAAAAAGACCACTACTTTCTAATACATTATACCCCACCCAAAAATTTAACCCACAACAATCACTGTTATTTACAAAATTACGACAAGATTTATGGTATCATTGTTAACAAGCAAAGTATGTGAGGGGCGAGGCCAACCTTCGACATCATACAATCAATTTATCAAGGAACACGTCCGTCCCACGGAACACTGCTTGAAATGGTAATGAAATGGGAAAACCCCACAGGAAATTAAAAGGCGATTATTGAGGTTGGTGAAACTTTTCTTTCCAACTTTGAGGACGGCCTTCACCTTCAATTAAATATACATTCTGTTACTACTGTTTTCATGGTAACATTCTTGTGTCAGATTACCAACGTCTTTGAAGAAATAAGCACTAATAATTCGTCTGGATACTACTAAAACATAATAAATGCACCTATTGTCAAAAGTTAGATAAGTATTTTTTTACACTGTATCTAAGACAAGTTAAGTGAGAAAGCAAATAAAGAGCAAAGTAGCCTCAGTTAAAACAATCTGAATTAAATTGATTTTATGGAATGTGAGCTTTTTTAATCACTGTTATCTTAGTTCAATGTCATCGGCATATCCATTGTTTTACCATTAAGGAGACGATGTATTCTACCCAATGATTATCTATGGGCCGTTTGATTGGTAGCTAAGGACAGAAGAGATTTATAGTCCAGGAATTTTAGATTTTATCTGCGGAATAATTCCTAGTGAGCTGAATTTCTGTATACACCTTTATTATGATATTGTAATGATGATGTGAAAAATCGACATTGATATCGTGCCGGCTAAAAAAGTTATAGGGGTCCAAACGTCACGAAAATCAGTTTTTCGCAAATATCTCGCGATCTATTGCTCAGAGGTCAATAATGGTTTCATAAAAATTGTTTGTCGTAAAATTGTCTACAAAAAAGGTCTTTTGCAATTTTCTAATAGAGACTAGAACGCACTCACATATGGTATTATATACGGTACGCCGCATACCAAGGCATAAACCCTATTGTTTGTTTTTTTCCCTTTTTTGTTTGTGTGTTTTTTGTTAGTATGATGATCTACATTTAGAAATATAAAGGACTTGTAATACTAGTACAGTCAGGAAAATAGGAATATCAGCTATAAAAAACTAAGTGGCAATTTTTTTTGTCACTTTATAACTCAAGAACGGGCCCACCGATCCAAACCAAATTTTCAGGGTTTGTATAGACTATTTAGTATATGTTTTATGTGAAGTTTGAACAAAATCGGTCGTTTTTTTTTATACGTAGCAAAGCACGTACCGGGCCGCTAGTAATGATATGTGAATATGCAATGTGAATTTTAGCAATTTTTATCCACGATCTGCGGAAAAAATCCTAGTGGGCTGAATTTTTGTATACGCTTTTATTATGATATTGCGATGAAGATGTGAAAAATCGACATTGATATCGTGCCGGCTAAAAAAGTTAGAGGTGTCCAAACGTCACAGGACATAGCATATCTATATCATTACTAGCGGCCCGGTACGTGCTTCGCTACGTATAAAAAAAAACGACCGATTTTGTTCAAACTTCACATAAAACATCTACTAAATAGTCTGTACAAACCCTGAAAATTTGGTTTGGATCGGTGGGCCCGTTCTTGAGTTATAAAGTGACAAAAAAAATTGCCACTTGGTTTTTTATAGCTGATATTCCAATTTTCCTTACTGTACTAGTATTACAAGTCCTTTATATTTCTTTATGTAGATCATCATACTAACAAAAAACACACAAACAAAAAAGGGAAAATAACAAACAATAGGGTTTATGCCTTGGTATGCGGCGTACGGTATACAATACCATATGTGAGTGCATTCTAGTCTCTATTTCAAAAACGGTTAATTTTACAGAAAATTGCAAGAGACCTTTTTTGTAGACAATTTTACGACGAACAACTTTTATGAAGCCATTATCGACCTCTGAGCAATAGATCGCGAGATATTTGCGAAAAACTGATTTTCGTGACGTTTGGACCCCTATAACTTTTTTAGCCGGCACGATATCAATGTCGATTTTTCACATCATCATTACAATATCATAATAAAGGTGTATACAAAAAATCAGCTCCCTAGGAATTATTCCGCAGATCGTGGATCAAAATTGCTAAAATTACTGGACTATTACCGCCATTTCAGATCTAAGATTTTTGTTTGAATTATTTTAATTTGCATGGAAAAGCCAGTACCTTTGGCCATTGACGAGCGCAACTATCCAGTCTCTTGCCGGTTCTTTTCGATAGAAATTGCTTTCTGACATTTTTGCAACTTTGATTATTGACGATTCTTAAAAGCATCTCTAAAACCTACTTAAGTAGAAAATATTTCGATTTTAATTGAACAAGCCTTAATAACCGCTTAACGGACAAGTTATGAGCCATTTATTAACTTGCATACAATTGTAACACGAGCTGCAAGTACCAAATGACCTCATAAATGAGTATCCAAGAAACAATGGATATTGATTAACTCTTTACACAGAGCTCGTAATCGTAACATATTATTACAATTTACAGTGTAGGAGAATGAACTAGAGATGCACCGAGTAACACTTTTGACGAGTAACGAGTACCGAGTTTTACTCATTTTTCTTTTCAACCGAGTACTTGGCCGAGTAACTCGTTTCAATCAGATTCAATCCCTTTTTTAGCGCCTTATAAACATTCCAACCAGCTAGCAAGAAAATAGTAAATAGTCTAAAAAGTAGTAATTTAAAAGGCAATTAGTTTGGAGTGGTAAGTAGGGCACCAAGCAAGGTCCAGAACTGAATGTTAAGCAAAATTTTTTCTATGTGTAAGCATGTGTTAAACATAGAAATATATCGCTTTTCATAAACCGAGTTTACTCGTAATTCAAACCGAGTTACTCGGCCGAGTACGCATATCAAAAAACCCGCCGATTAAGCCGAGTACCGAGCATCTACCGAGTACTCGGCCCATCTCTAGAATTAACTGTTTACATCGAATACAGCTAACACATTACTGCGGAAGCCGCTTCGGTAAAATGATAATATCGTAATGAAAATAAAGGGTGTTTCTGAGAAGCTTTTAAACCTTATAACTTTAAGGGTATGGTTCGAAATTGCCTGTAAAAATTACAAACAACATACAGATTGATCTGCGTTGTACTTACATCGAAAATCTTCCCCAAGTCTGCGGCAAGGCAGGAACAATTGTAGGCGACTATACCCAACTCTTTTACCTGGTGAAATTAAAATATCCGTTAATATAATTCGGATGCGAATCATTAATGCAAAGGAAATGACGATAAGTAAGACAGAGCACTACTCTTACTAGGTAAAAAGAAAAATATGTAGACCTATGCTACTCTTTGATTGGTTGGTCAATAAGTACCAGAAATAGTGGAAAAATAAACCTTAACAGTTCTTAATCCTTGACTCAGCAGTAAGTTATAATATTGAAAATCAAATTTTGTATGTGGATAGACTCGCCTATGAGAAAAAAAAACATTAGGTGATAATTTTAAAGTTATCTATAGTTATACATATATAGATTAATTGTTAAAGAAATTACTACTTACTTGAGTAAGCGATCGCCAGTCCATATTGGCACTTCCAATGTAAAAATGTGATCTATCTATTATCCAGAACTTAGTATGGAGAACACCATTCCCAAGGAGTTTGGAAAAATTTAAACTCCTCACCTGGGGAAAGACACAAAATATTAAAATAAGACACTGTTGATAGTGGATTTCTGGTATGAAGTACTTTATTTATTTAAAATTAGGTCCAAAATTCAAGTAATTGGATTTATGGGTTGCAGAGCTATGAACTAATATTTTATCTAGACTGTTTCGAAGTTTCCTACTGAATAATATGGTTGGGAAGGGAGAGGAATGTCATCGGTGGAGGTGATCGTTAGTATACTATAAAGGGGCCCCTTAAACCTACACGCTGGGTCGCAAGTCCCAGGCGCCGACTGACATTCCTCTCTGTTCCACGCGATGGACCCGGCACCCGCACGGAGAATCCATGGATAGCTAAGAAGTTCGTCTCAAAAGGAAGATAGTAGAAAAAGCCTGTTCAAAAACAAAGTCACAATAGTACTCTACCTGTGCAGCTTTCTTCTTAACTAAATATTCTGTATCTAAATTAGGATTTAACTTAGTGGGCCAGTTTTGAGCAATTTTTAAATTAATTTTTCGTTTTGACCCGGCAGCGTATAATGCTTGGAACACTTGCTCACCCTGAAACGTTAATTCATTAGTAATTTAGGTCAAGTCAACACAGAAATTGAAGAAACTAGACATAAGGTGTTTAATAACAAACATTACTTTAACAACACTATTTCCTTAAATTGATCTTTCAAGTACATTTAGTTTATTATTTTGTTGCCTATTACACAAGAGGTCGCGGGTTCGATCCCCGCACAGGACAAACATTTGTGTGCATGAACATGTCTGTTTGTTCTGGTCTGGGTGTTATATGTATCTATTTAAGTATATTTGTAATACCACTGTTGATTCTGATGTCTGTAACACAAGTGCTTAAGCTACTTAACACAGGGTCAGATCAATGTATGTGATGTTGTGAAATATTTATTATTATTATTTTTTTTTATTAAAAAGTAAATAAAATAAAAATAAAGAAATGCCTTGGACTAACACACCAATTGCCTAGCCCCAAACTAAGCTTGAAGCTTGTACTATGGATGCTAGGGAACCAATAGCCATACTTAAATACTTTTATAAACATTCATGACTCGAGTACAAATTTTATTTTATTTTTATTTTTATTTGCACAAAATCCACAGCTCTTAAAAATTAATACAAAAAAAATTTTTATTCGAAACTTACAGCTAATGACGGATTTTAAATATATTTGTATGACATAAAAATAAGAGAGACAACGTTCGAACACAGGTAATAGTCAACAACACATGTATTGCGATAGGATATTATAAAGATAAATATTTACTATATATTAATAGTATAATATATGAATAAAATAAATAAGCAAAAAACAATAGATAAACTAATAATAAATAGATAGATAGATAGATAGATAGATGCGTAATTGTTTAAAATATACTTAAATAAATAAAAAGAAGATTAAAGTTAACTTGGTTTACTTTGAAGTATGTTGCCAATATCTTTTTTGTAAGACTGTAGTGAGGAACAGAATAAATCTGTCGAAGAAAACGTATCATTGTACACTCTCTGAAGGCGACGTATGACAGAGTTCTGAGCATAATTACTGTGCACTGATTTGCAACTAAAAAGTTTTGTGTGTCTGGTTCGGGTTGAGGGAGCTCTCAGAGTTAAAGTTCTGGATACTAGATCCGTGCTGTCTATATCATTATTGCATATTTTATATAAAAAGGTCATGTCGAGAAGACTACGTCTATTTTCAAGCGTCAGCAGGTGATGAAAAGCACACGCGCCTACATAGTCAGAGTGCGCACGAAAATTACTGCGATAATTTAGGTGCTTCAAAAATTTTATCTGTATTTTTTCTATATTTTGGGTATGTGTGACATACTGTCCTCATGTAATGACGATGTTCATCACACAAACATTTGCCCCTAGCGGCTAGCGGGATTGGAACCCGCGACCCTTGGTTTCGTAGCCAATGTCTCTGACCAGTGCTCGACCAACGGGCCTGTCTTTTATTATAAGTTATTTTGTCATTAACATAGTAAACAAATTACTTTGAAAACAATGCATACTATCAGATGGGAATGACCCACAGAACTTAAAACATGTACCGAAAGCCTATTCATAAGAGGCAATGCATTTTATGCAGATATCAATAACAAGTGATATTCACTTACTATCAACACATTCTCTAAGTAACTAATAAAACAAGACAGTATTCTTTAATTCTGTTTTATAAACTTACCTCTATGGAGGAGTTATATGGATAAACTTCATTAAACCTAAGAGTCCAGTAAAAGGATGCTATTTCTATAGATGTTTGAGCTTCATCTATGAGATCTAACCACACATTCTTAGTGGGAAGATGCGTTACGTTCGGCGGGTACATGTGGCCCTCCGGTATACTTTCTACTAATGATAACCTGAAAGCAAACATATCAGTCAGTACAACAAATTAAAAATTAAATACAAAGAATAGAGTGTCATATAACAAAGTACAGCCAGTGGAGTAATAATGTATAACATTTGTAACTATAAATTGTTTAATAAATCAAACAATGCTTTAACAATTTTCTATTAAGTAAATCTCAAGCAACATTTTACTAATATCTTCTTTTTCTTAGTCATACCCATGACTGAGGGACATGGTCATAGCATGAAGCTTTTGCCACAACTGCTCGCCAGTCTGCCCTGCTTTATGCCATTAGAATGGACGCTTGGAGTAGTAGGTTAGTGGTAGGCAGTAACGGTTTCAGGGAAATCAGGGTTGGGCAACGGCCAGGGGCACTGGATAAAATTGGCACCCCAACCTATCCTGATAGTTTACTTAGTCGTGAGTGCTGGAAGAGTGGTTTTAACTGGCTGGCACTGGCTTTGATAGCTTCCGGCATTGTAGCAGTCCATCTCGAAGGGGACCGTCGGTTATCATGAGCCTCTCTAGGCTCATATTACACTTCCATAATATCATTCATTGTATATGATGTCCCTAATTCTATATTACCAAAAATGTCAATGTCCTCACCTACACTCGTCTGAGCAATGCAAGCTGACGGGCGTGGCGGGCGTGGTGACCTGCACCACGTTGGGCTGGTCCAGCAGCGGCACCAGCACCACCAGCACAATCAGCACAATCACTATCGACACAGGGATACACGATGGCCTGCACCATATGCTGCGCTTTTTCCTTCTACGGTTAGAGGAGAAACATTATAATACGGCAGATAGATATAACGGACCGACACAGGATCTTTTACAAAAATATATAAGTGAATAAAATATCAATAAATAAACTCAGTAAATGTACCCAATAGTTAATTACTTTCTTAACAAATTTATAACATAGCATAAGTACAATAATTGGAAAAGTATACTAGGTTAACACACAAAGATTATATTTTGCTTACTTGTCATTATAACTATTTCCATTTTCATCTCTCATCATGAATATCTGCTCCCACTGCTCCAGCTCCTCATCAGACGACGAAGCGTTCCCCACACTCCCTGTCTCGAGCACAGTCTGGAATAATTATGATAGTCACTGTCTGGACGCCAAAAATAAAAGTTTTAGGTTACCCGCCGAAATGTTGGAAAATTTCTTGGACGCACTAGTTACATACATAAATATAACGTTAGATCGTTCAAATGATTAGATTTATATAAACTTATGCAAAATCATATTATTATTTGTAGTAAGCATACTTTTAATCCAAACAAAATTGTTCATGAATTTGACGTACACAAGTAAAATCATTAGAATTAAAAAGAGTAAGTATTACTAACTTTACAAGCATTCTCTATTTTCTTAGGATCCAAAATAAGGAACCGCATTTTATTTATTTCATTAATTTAGTACACGAGAGTTAGAAAATAGTACTATACGGCACCAAAACAAAGGAAAAAAGTTTTTGCAATAATGTTTGACAGCTAGTTTTGGGTAGTTTTGACATTTTGCTTTTTTTATTAATTTCTTTAAAAGTGTGATAAAGAAAGAACTTATTAAATCACAAAATATAACGGGACCGGTTATTAATAAAATATTCACCAAAATACGCGGGTAATTTAATCAATTGTAGCAAAAGCCAAGGAATATCTTCACTATAATTCACCGTATTGGAAGTCACATTAAGGTATTTAGATACAACAAAGTGAATATGTATTTGGAAAAACAAAACAACACATTTTTGTAACTACTAACCATTTGTACCGTTATTATTTTCACTAAGTAACTAGACAATGTAACGTCTTGATAAAATTGAGGAAATCACAAAAAAAACTATTTTTAACGCAATCACGAATAGAACACGTATAAAACTGCATTTTGAATATCCTGTTGTTCATTTACAAACCGTGCAGGCGCATTAGTAGCAAAAATATTACTGCAAAGTAGATGACGTCGGCAACCACCGCATTGTGCATGTGCATTTTAAATACTAGGTTAGTACAGACCGACAAACTACGCGAGGAACAACTTTTGAAGCAGATATCGTTGTGGTTTTAGCAAACTATCAAAGTTAATTGCATGGTAATGGGCGAAGGGAACACGGAAGTTGTGGTTATGTTTTCTTTTTGAGCCATTATATTTTCCTTACATCCTTAGGCAAAAGATTAACAATAATTGGACTTTTATATCATTAATTATATAAATAGTAATTTGTGAGCCCGTGCCCAAACTTGATAAGTTTTTACATACAATTTTATACAGAACCTTCCCACCTACAAAGACACTTGTATTAAAAGTCCTACCTGGCACGATAGCAATAGTTTGATAATTTTTTAAATCAAAACAATGTTATGTCTTTCAACCTGTTTCAAGTTTTAACTCTGTTCGGTCTTATTTCATTTTCTATCAATCGTAAGAAAGTCTGACCAAAAACCAAAGATATCAAAAAGTAATTTCGATAGAAGCTTCCAAACAAAACTCTCGTCAATTCGTCATACGAACCTAACTTTTTGATTTTATGATAACTTTTTCATCTTTGTTCAAAACACATAGTAGGTAATACCAAGTACAGTAAATATAACTGAAATCGATTAAATATCGTGATTATCACAATGTTTCTAACACTTTTGTTTGGGCGGGAACAACTTCGTTAAATACGTTTGACCCGAGTACCCTACCTACACAGGTCAAGGGGTCGACTAAGGCGCGGGAAATGCAAATGTTATCCGATTTCGTTTCTTTTCAATCAATATGCGCTAAGTTTGGATTACGTAACTTGATTATAATTTAAATATTTGGTTATTTATGGTTACCACCTACAAAGATCAGGGGGCTTACTGCCAGCCGTTATAGCAGGACGGATTCCTGTGAGTAAGAGAGATGCCGCTTTACATCATGTAAAGCGACATCCCTTTTACTCACTGGAATCCGTCCTGCTATAACGGCTGGCAGTAAGCCCCCAGTATCAGAAAAAGTAAAGTAAAGACAGATTGTTTTTACAAAAATGTAAGTAATGATTATTTACCTCAGGGTCAGACAGGTTGAAATCACTTTTACAACAACACTATCGAACCGTTGGTAAGCTGTTTAACACTCGTATGAGTCACGAAAATACACGATTAGCCGACAGTACCTTCACAAAGACTGTCCCATTCGACCTGCCTACTGCCATTACAAGTTCAGTAGGTATTTGGTACCTATACATTTGCGGAGGACATTGAATCGTCATCAATATTGCGTGCGGGCAAGTAAACAACCGTGTCGTTTGTAAACTGTTTGGAGATCGATAGTTTCAGATATCCGATCCGATACCTACCTTTTAGGTTTGGTTGGTCAGTTGTTTGTGCGAATTTGTTACTAAGTAAATATTTATTTTGTAAGACTGATACCTACTCAGTCAATGGTCTGCATTGTTTGACTCGTAATAATTAATAATATCAGTACAATGAATTTGTCTAATACTATAATAAATATCCAGACCGAAAATATCAAATTCAAGAGTCAAACTCTTTTAATAAGTTATCTCATAAAAAAACAACCATTGTAAAGCCAAGTTTCAAAAGTGCCTACCTAACAAAAGACTTCATGTAGCGATCAAAAGGCTGTGTAACACCAAAATGTTTACTGCATCAAACAGATAATAAAAAATTATAAACCCCTCTGAGTATCATGAAAAGTAAAAGGTAAAAGTTTCCTTTTTTAATTCCAACTTTTCCTTTTGACGGGCACACAAATGCCTTACATGCGTGCTTGTAACTTTTTACAAAAAACTGAATTCATATTGTTATTGGTTTGATTTAATTTGGACAAAAAGTAGGTACCAATACGATAGTTCAAAAAAGTAACAATAAACAATGGAGTGATTCAGAATGCATTATTGTGAATCGGCAAGGATTCCAAGAAACCCAAATGCCATTGTTTGGTCTTGATTTGTACACGATACTTTTTACTAGATAATTGTAGGGTGGATAATGTCAAGGTATTGTAGTTTCAGTGAAGTTATCTTCTTTGAAATGTATTTTAAGCTCAAATGGGCAGTAAGTTTATTGTTTAATTTATCATTGCTTTTGCTTCATATGTTATTAATAAATGTAAAATTTTTCGTTATAAAATATAATAACAACACGTACATTAATAGTTCTCTCAAAATACCTAAAAGCCACAAGAGACTGCAGACAGACATTAAATAGCTTTATTTAATAAAGCATTATACCTAGGTCGATAACTTCTGAGTTGAAAAGACACTGTTACTGAAGTTATTAAAGACCAGTTGGTTAAATGTGTATGCAGTAGGTATGTATGCATTTCCAGCTTTATGGATACCATTTATTTCTGTTGTAGCGTAAATATATTTAAATAAAACAAAGTAAATAAATAAACATACCCAAAAACTATTTTCACTCTGTAAGTTATTTTATAGTCCGCGATCTCACGGTTCTGTGTGCAAAAGCAATTCCTATTGATTGTTGTACTTTCTCATTTATGAATCACTGTGCTGGATTTAAAATTTTAATCACCAGACTTAATAAAAGAACTACAATTAATTTTCAACTAGCGGTCCAAGCCAGCACGGGTAAAGAAAAATTAAACTAAATACTGCCAATGTTACTCAGTGATAACGTAACTTTCTAGTGAAAAAATATTTTTTTGAAATCGGTTCAGATGTTTTGGAGTTATTCGTCACATACAGAAATACAAATATTTCCTCGTTATAATATTAGTATCGCCTTTCACCAAAAAGTGTAGGACGCCCTCAGGCCAGGTGGAGCCACGATCTGTGCAAGATGGCTGGCAGGAGCTGGATGCGAGTCGCCGAGGTTCGGGCTGTGTGAAGAGCCTTAGGAGAGGCCCTTGTCCAGTAGTGGACTGCGAAAGGCTGATGATGATATTAGTATAGACATAAGCTATACAAAAATATTCATAAGGGACAATCTATCAAAACAGAGATAAACTACGCTGCCGTCATAACGAAAAAGGGCGCATCTAACATTTTTCTCAAAATTGAGTTAGATAGTGATTCGGAATCAGCAGAAAAAGGCGCACCTTCTAGTATTTTTTAATTTTATGAAATCCGAATACTCTTTCTTTTATGAACAACCAAAAAGGACGTATCTACAAAATTCATTGTAGATTACTAAATTGGAAAGACGTTTCTGTATAATACTAAGATGTAAAGACGTAACTAAGTAGATGAGTCTTATTCGATTACAAAATATATTAATGTTCATAGGTTGAAAAGGCGTAACTACATGATCATAAGAAGAAAAAACGCATCTGAGTAGATGCGTCCTTTCTTCTAAGTATTACGAGAATCGGTAAGGCGTACGTGGCAGTAACGTCTTTTCTACTAAGTATTGTTGCGTGTGCGGGGGGAAGTGGAAGCCGTGGTAAAGAACATGTTCTAACAGATGCGCCCAGATATAATAGTATATCCAAAAAAATCTCTTTGATTTTGAAGATTTTAATTAAGAAGTATAGAAATGAAATGAAACTATTTATTCAGCAATTTGATTCACTTAGTGAATTATTTTGTTCGTCAAAACTTTTTTCACCCAACCAGCGACTTGGCGAGCTGAGAAGAGACGCCGGAAGAAACTCAGCAGTTACGCCTTGTTCAAAAAATAATTTTAATATGACAATTATGTCAAAATAATAAATATAATTATGTGCGGCTGAGCAGATTAAAATGTACATGCATATTTGTCATTTAAATAAGCCTTTATTTTATAGTAACCTTTCTTCATCAAGAATGATTTAATAAACAAATCTTAGGAAATTCAATAAAATTTTCAGGAAGGTTCTTAAATATTTTGATACTTAGTCCAATAAAAGACTTCCCAGTCTTATGAAGCCTCTGACTGGGAACGGTAAGCTTATGTTTATTTCTTGTATTAAAGCTATGAAAGTTATTTTGTCTAGAAATGTGTAGGTTCTTGCGTGTGTATAAATTATGCAGTCAAAGATGAATTGCGACGCTGTAGTTAAAATGTTAATCTCCTGAAATGTCTTTTGGAGTAAATCACGCGGCTTAAGACTTTAAGGCTCATACATTGCACGGATCGCCCTTTTCTGTATTATGTACAAAAAAAAAATTGTATATCAGCAGATGATCCCCACAATAACAGACTGTAAGACATAATAAGTCAGAGGCTGTTCAATATAGTGCTGGAATTTGTGCTCCGAAAGTACTGGAACTTGAATCGGGGCTGCAACTGAATGGGCAGCACAAGGTGATAGGGTACGCAGATGACCTTGTCTTGTATGGGGAAGACCGCGAACAAGTGGCAATGGCAGCGAAAGTGCTAGAAGAGGAGGCGAAGGCTGTAGGACTCGGGATCAGCCATGAAAAAACAGAGTATCTCCACATGAAACGCCGCAAAAATACCCGCGCTAAAAGAGAAGACCTGCATGTTGGAGATACTAAGTATACTGGAGTGGCAAAGTTCAAATATCTGGGCTGCATTATTACGGACACGAACACAAGAGCAGAGGACATCGACGTCCGAATTCAAAACGCTCTGCGTTGTAGTGCAGCCTTACATAAGGTTTTGGTGTCCAAGCTTCTGAGCAGGCAGACGAAAGTCCGCATATATAAGACCATCATCAGGCCTATTCTCATGTACGGCTGTGAGGCTTGGACACTAACACTCAAAGAGGAGGAGAAACTTTTAGTGGTGGAAAGGAAAATCCTCCGTAAGATCCTGGGCCCAAGGCAGAGGGAGGATGGAAGCTGGAGAGTCCGCAAAAACGCGGAGATAGAAGAACTAGTGGCCGAACCTAACATCCTCGGAGAGACCAAAGCCCACCGCCTCCGATGGCTCGGCCACTTGGTCAGAATGGGAGAGGATCGGGGAGTTTTGAAAGCATATTTTGGGCGGCAGAGTGGAAAACGTCCAGTCGGCCGCCCAAGATATCGCTGGAAGGACATGGTGGAAGCTGACCTGCGCGAGCTCGGGGTTGAGGACTGGTTGGAGGTGGCGCAAGAGAGAGACCGGTGGAAGTCTCTCGTTTCGGAGGCCAAGACACACTTTGGGTCGTTGAGCCATAAAAGTTAGTTAGTTAGTTAAGACATAATACTTTGGAAATTGCTGAAATAAACCAATATCGTCGTTCTAATATCAGTCAAACGTCAGAACTGAGTCTCCCTGCCAAAGCAACAATATGGGGGCTCCATTGTAATTTTGGATCTATAGTAATTTCTAAAACGACATTTGATCATAATATCATGTTCATAATTCATTGAAATATTTGTTATAACTTGTGGCATATTTGGCATTGTGAATTTAATACATTTACCAATTACATCCTGCTTAGCCTCGCATACGTCAAAAATATGTTTTACTAAAGAAACTCCTGCATCAGTTGTATTCATTTAACAAAGAATTCTAATTTAAATATGACAATAATTGATAAAATATTTTTTCATTAATTTTACTGAGATGTGGATGTATGCATATGGGTCTTAAGTGGGACGGATCACTCTTTTCTCCTGATTTAAATAAAGAAATAATATACTATGTTTCATAAGATTTATAAACTAAATATCAATGCTAAATATGTATGTGCAATGGGAATAATAATGGATTTTTGAATATGTAGTGAAATACCCCATAGATCTTCCGTCTTTTTTAACAGAAGTTCTTTGAATGTTTTAATTATAACTAGTGCATCCATATGTGTGAAATTAAAAAGCAACTTTACACTTTTCCATTTTTTATTGAAAGAGGCATTGAGCAACATTGGATCATATGCTAAAAATGACCTTAAACTTCAATTATTGCTCATTAAATGCCAAAAAATAACGGGCTTTAACAGTTTTCTTTTATAATTGGTGTTGCAATACTTAGAAGAAAAGCAGCAAGTAGCTAAATGCGCCCTTTTTTAGTAAGCCTCGAAACAAATTTCAATACAATGAAAGAACGTTCCAAAAATTACTACGTTGAAAAGACGTATCTAGCCAGAAACGCCTTTTCAATAAAGTATTGCGGGTTTTTTGTTTTTTTTCTACTAAGAAGAAAAAGAAAATCGCGTTTTTTAAATAAATAATATTGATATAATTGAATTTAATTCATGTGTCCTGATAGGCCACCTAATCATACAAGTTTTAAAATTGCAAAAAGATTAAAATACCTATTTCCCACTAAGCAGCAACGTTTTTCATTTCATAATCACAAAATAATTTTTTTCTCCGTTTTCTACTTTATGTAGAAGCGCCCTATTTCCTTATGACGGCAGTACGTTAGACCTGCATATCCACGATCGTCTAACTATACCTAAGTTCATATAAAAAGAAAGCATTTAAGGAATGCTAGTGCCATGCCAGAGGGAAATTGCAAACAATAATGGAGTCACCGAAAGGGCCGCCCTGTATTGTGCAGAGCAAATTTAAAATATTCATAGCCTCCGCGACGCGTTATCTGAGATCGAGCGTTCCATGCTGTGGGTCTGCGGTTTACCTACACTGCCCAGGGTTACTACAGTAATATGTTTTATCCGATATCTTAAATAGGCTATAATTCATTGTGTTAGCGAAATTATTAAAGAATTAAATCTACACTCATATAATAAAGCTGTAGAATTTGTTTGTTTAAACGCGCTAATCTCGGGAACTACTTATTCTTAATTAATCAAATATTGTTGTGTTGGATAGTCGATTTGTCGATAGTGCCGCTAGTTTAATTTATAAATGGTTCTTAAAATAGGAAAACGTAACATATAACGCAGAAACAACAGCACCAAAAGTTCGGTACCTAAGGTTTGGTACATTTAAGGCATATTCGTTACAAAGAATGCCAAAAAGGATCGGAACAAAATTGTGATGATGTCAAGATTAGACAACTTTCTCATCAATATGAAAATTCTGACACAAATTTTTGGTCCGACTAGGGTACCAATGCCAGGAATTTACTTGTACGAAACTGCTTCACAGATAAAATTACGAGTACCTTCAATAAAAAAGTTTGATACAAGCCTGACATTTATCGGTCACCGATGCGCAAGAGAGAATCGACATCATTGTGAATGCAAGTAGGTACAACTAGACAAACAAAGCGTTGATTCACCCAAAACATTTTCCCTCCCGCTAAAGGCTGAATATTACTTTGTAACTATTAAAAACGCGAGTCACTTTTCAAGGTCTGTAATAAATACTGGAGCATTCTATTTTCCATTGTCTGAACACTCTTTTGTTCACCATCCCTACTCTTTGCAAGGTCGCGCGAAAAATTTAAATATTAGTAAAGAAAATAATCTGTATCGCGGTGTCCCGACACCGTTGCCATGGTTACGCGTGTAATAACAAAATTAGGCAAATAGACGCCCCGAAAATTACCGACAAGTGTAAATTATCATTGGAACAAATTATGCATGTCAGAAATACTGGGGAGACGCTTGTTTCGAAACCTGTATTTTCAATG
Organism: Nomophila noctuella; assembly: GCA_958496325.1. Lineage (NCBI taxonomy): Eukaryota > Metazoa > Arthropoda > Insecta > Lepidoptera > Crambidae > Nomophila > Nomophila noctuella. Next base: position 636,870 of record OY292493.1, read on the forward strand.
TTTTTTAGAGTAAGCTTTGATTACCAACTAAATTTATCAAAAATTCAATGTTCAAAAGCCGAGCTAACATGAACACATTTATTAAAAATTAAGTTATCATTGAATTCGTTTAGTATTATTAAATTTGTAAGTCATTAAAACTCTGTTGCATCTACATGCAGCTGTGGTCGCTCGCTTTTTCAATTTCAATTCAATTCATTTATTTATTTCGGACAACTTTAGATCCATAGATAGTGTTAGTAACATAGGTCAGCTTTGCTCAGCTTCATACGTTGTAAGTAACGGAGGAAAATACTTCAGGTTTAACAGTTTAATTTTATATGTTCCACGCGATGGACCCGGCACCCGCACGGAGAATCCATGGATAGCTAAGAAGTTCGACTCTCCCCCTACAGTTAAGTATTCAAACAGCTGTCTTTCTTTGCTTAAGTAATATTCCTTTGCTGAAGTATAGAGAAACGTAAATATTATTTTTTCAAAATAACATATTAATAATCCCATAATCCGGGCAATGACCCGCTAACCCACCATTCTAACCCACTGGTGGGTGGAGGGGTAAAATTTTATACTAATTAAAATTCTACCTAATTTATCGCATGTTTTACATACATTCGAAAAGATATTACTCTTCCCCAGCGTTGGCAGATTTTCGGGACGTCTGGCGTCTCTTCCCTCTTTACCAACCAAGTATCCGTAGCAGCGTCGTAGTCGTAGCTACTCTGCTACACAACGCTACGCCGTAGCTCATTTCGTAGCAACGCCGGCCAAAGCTAGCTTTTCAGGCAAACCTTATAGCCTATTAGGCAATGTTTAGAATGTCAGTAAAATTGATAGCGGTTTGTGTTAATCGAGGGATGGCGTGAGTGGCCGCCCTCAATGTAAGAAACAGCAAGTGACCCGTCAACTTATTTGCCGATAATAGTTGTAATTAGCGTGACGTCACGCGACTGGCCAGTATTTCAAATGGAAGCGGAAGGCGCTAATTCGAGTCAGATTCGAGTATGTTATGTCGATTGTGTTCTGATTCCGCGATTGTGTAAGACTGCTGTTTTGTGCAGTTAATTATTCCGTCTTCGGTATTTTTCTTTATTTTATGCGCACGACACGTGTTCAATATTGATGAATAAGAATAACGTAAATGTTCTTAAAATTGTCTACGTCAGCATCAAGTAAAACCTGATGTGGCATTTAAGATAGAAAAACAGTTTTAAAACCTAGTAAGAACAAAATGGAGTCCAGTATAATTTTGACACTCGATGCACGTAAAAGTTGATATGTATTTGGTAAAATTCATGACATACAACATATATAATAGGCGAGAAAAATATGTTTAGGTATATGACATTATTACAATGATTTAACTTCAAGTTGCGAACATGAATAATTGAGCGAATATTCAAGGAGGATATATCTGTCATTTCGATCCTTCGTCCTGGTTTAAGGAAGGAGTTACATATTTTGCTAAATTGAGAAGGATTTCAGTCCCTGTGGTCCCTTTGTAATCAGTGTACAGTAATGGTCCCCAAATCGAACAAATTCGTTCGTTATCCCTTAACAAAGTGCTCGCATGTAAAGAGGCTTTTTAGGAATAGAATTCGAGAACCTAAATCTGTTTTCCATTTGGAGGGTCTTAATACAATAAAAAGATGTAGGCGTGTAATTGCCATTTTGATCAAAAATGTAAGATTTGCTTTAACACGAATGAATCGAAAAACCTGGCATTCAAATGGTCGGTACGAGTTATTTATGTAAGAATAACCATTACAACATTATCCCGTTGTGTTTAAATAAAATTGACGACAAGAAGATTCTCGTATGCGATATAAATATTATATTGAAACAAAATTATAAGTAAAATGTATTATTTTACACCCTCGATCGGTGAAATTTCAATCAAACTATGTAAAACGTCGTCCAAAAACATTTCAAAAATAACCCTTTGTAAGCTGCGCTATACAGTGTACAATTTCAGTTTCGTTATTTTTAATTAAATAAATGTTCATATTTATAGGAGTGCCTCTATTGTAGTTAATTCTTTGTTTCTAAACCCATACCTTTAACATAACAATACTTCCTTTCCTTCGGCAGGCCCTTAAAAATATGAGTAGGACACGTATGTCGTGAGATGAAAGTGAATCAGTCTATTTCAGAGCTGTGTGCGGCAGCAAAAGAGATAAGCTGGGGATTCACGCTCCAGTAGGTACTCTTTCTTCGTGAGTCGTGGTTGTTGGCGGACGTGTGTGCATTGCTCTCTGAATTGTTTAAATTTAAATAAAGTAATAATTATCAGTTACGGGTGCTTCGCCCCATCGGTGTGCGCGGCTTCGGTGTTTCGGAGCCCTGTGGAGTGAAGAATTGAAGTTCAGCTTGGTGCTTCGGCTGCGGATTTGAACCATGGATCTGCGCGGCGCTGCCGGCTGCCCGTGCCACTGAGCCATTCCGTTACCTACGACGCGGATGAAATTACCTGTGTGCATCAAGTAAGAGTGAATGATTTGCTATATATTTTCGAGCAGGCGTTGCGGGCTGTGACATAATTAAATAACTTATTGTGTTATTGCTAAAACTATTGAATAGGCGCTATTGAACATTGTCATTCAGAATGATCTGCAGCGGTTGTAAAAAGGCTGTGGAGAAAAATGACTTTATGAAATGCTGTCTTTGTATTGGAAGGTATCATTACCAGTGCCTAGCGATAGAGAAGCAAAAGTTTCTTGCCTTTACTAAGGAATTTTTAGCGACCTGGATTTGCCCTGGATGTACTAATGTCACTAGACGACCCCATAGCAGTGACAACACACCCGTGCGACAGAACATCTCGCAGCTTCACCGAGATGATTCTCTAAATATGTCCTGTGACGCATCCGATCAATCCGTGGTGTGTCCTCCGTCGGCACAGGATCAATCGCTTGAAGAAGTAGTAACAATGGAGAAAATCGGCGCACTCCTTGATGAAAAGCTACACAATACTTTATCAGTCTTCATGTCTGATTTCCGTGTGGCCCTCAGAGATGACGTAAAACTGATGGTCAAGAATGAGTTGGATATAGCCTTCAAAACTCTGAAAGATGACTTTTCCGCCACCACCGACTTTATCTGTGCAGAGCAGTCCTCACTTCGTTCGGATATCGATAAGAGTGGAAAAATTGTCAAGGCTTTGGAAGCTGAAACTGCAAAACTCAACACTGAAATGATGAGATTAAATTCCCGCCTGGCCAGCTTTGAAAAGTTATCCCGCAGTTGCAACATTGAGATGCAACTTGTACCAGAACGGAAAAACGAGAACGTGCTTCAATTATTTAAAAAACTATGCGATGTGGTAAATATTCCTGTCGAGGACGATCAAATTAATGCCTGTCGTAGAGTGGCAAAACTGGACCCTACCTCCATGAGGCCGCGAAACATCATCGTGACGTTCAACAGTACCCGTGTGAGAGACTCGGTTCTATCGGCTTGCCACAGATATAACAAGGCTAAAGGAGGACTCGGCCTGGTTTCTCGTGATCTTGACATAACTGGCGAAGGTGAGGGTTCCAGGATTTTCGTTACTGAGCATTTATCCCTGGATCAAAAGTTGCTTCATGCCGCGGCTCGGAAGGCAGCCAGTGAACTTGAATACAAATATGTGTGGATTAAGTATGGCCGGATTTATGTTCGCAAGGAAGATACTGCAAACGCGATACTCATTAAAAACCAAGATACTATTGATAAGTTACGTTAGCTAAACACTTCATTTTTTTTTCTCTCTTTATATGTTAGTTTTATGTGTGGATCACTTTGTTTTATATTAAAATGTGGAATATATTCTATCAAAATTTAGGCAGGGCTAAATCTAAGATGAAAGATATTTATTTAAATGTGCTAGTTAATGATTACGACATTGTTTGTCTCACAGAAACAAACTTTGACAGCAGTGTGTATGATAACGAGTCAATAGATGATAGGTATAATATTTATAGAAGGGATCGTGAGGACACTTGCTCAGCTAAGTCAAGCGGCGGTGGTATCCTTCTGGCTGTAAAAAATAATATTAATGTTATACGGCGTACATCTTGGGAGAGTAGGTGTGAGGATATATGGCTTTCATTCTTGTCCGCTAGACCAGGCGCAGCCTCTCTGCATATCTGTCTATGTTATTTGCCCCCGGACCTACCAATTGATGATGTAATTTTATTTCATGATAATTGTCAAAAAGTTGTACTTGGTTCGTCTTTCGAGGATATGTTCTTGTTGCTTGGTGATTTTAATTCTGCTAACTTAACATGGGAACCGCGTGTAGACATTAATGTCAACACGCCTTCGAAACCACAGGATCGTAGGGCAGATCTTCTTCTTGAAACAATGAACATTTGTGGCCTAACACAATTTGTTTTAACTCCTAATAAATATAATAGATTTCTTGATCTAGTTTTTTCCAATTTGCCGCAGACATCCATTTTTGTTTCTGAAACAACACCACTGTGCAAAGTTGACTCGCATCACATTGCGTACTGCGTTAGCGTTTCTAATTTGATGTGTAGTCACTCTCTAAAGCCTAAATTCAATAAACGCTATAATTTTAATAAGTGTGATTACAACAAGACGCGATCTGAGCTGAGTGTAGTTGATTGGGACAATCTGCTTTCCTCGCGTGACATTGATGAGTGTGTTGACGAGTTTTATAATCAGCTCTGGAAAATAATTGCGAATAACACTCCATTTGTCAAAAGTGCATCTAAAAAATTTCCAATATGGTACAGTCAAGGTCTCATCAGGTGTATCAAAGAAAAGAATAAATTGCATAAGCGGTTTAAAAAGTTTGGTAATCCCCGGGATTACGATGAATTCTCGCTTTTGCGTAGTAGATCAAAGCTGCTTATTACTGAATGTCATAATAAATATATATCCTCTGTCGAAGACTCAGTGGCTGACGATCCTAAAATATTTTGGAACTACATCAATGATCGCAAAGGCAGGGTTTCTACTCCGCATACAGTTTCATATGGTGCAAAATCTTCATCCGACGGTCAAGGAATATGCGAACTCTTTTCTGAATATTTTGGCTCGGTTTATAGCAATACTCAGTCGTCGCATCCAGGACAGTTGAATATGACCGAAATTTTGCCATCTGCTCTTAGCGATATCTGTATAGGTACGCAGGACATATTGTTGAAACTGAGGGTACTAGACGCGCGGAAGGGTACTGGCCCTGATGGAATACCACCGAAATTCTTGAAAGAATGTGCTGAGGAATTATCCCATCCATTGGCAATTCTATTTAATAAGTCTATTTATAGTGGCACCTTTCCCTCATCTTGGAAAAAAGCGCATATTATCCCTATTTATAAGTCAGGCAATAAGTCTGATTGCTCTAACTATCGCCCAATAAGCATATTGTCTGGCATAGCGAAGCTTTTCGAATCGGTGGTCTATGTACATCTCTACAGTCACTGCAGTAAATACATTTCAACCAAACAGCATGGTTTTGTGAGATATAGATCTACTCTCACTAACCTATTAGAATATAAAAGTTATCTTTGTCAAGTGTTTGCCTCCGGTGGTCAAGCCGATTCCATCTACCTTGACTTTAGTAAAGCGTTCGATAAGGTTGATCACTCGCTGCTTGTTTACAAAATCTCATATTATGGCATTCACGGTAACTTGTTACGGTGGATAACTTCATATCTCACCAATCGCAGTCAGATAGTCGCTGTGAAGGGTTTTTACTCTAAATCAATTCCGGTTCCATCCGGAGTCCCCCAGGGGTCTCATTTGGGACCACTACTCTTTGTTGTATTTATTAATGACTTGATTGAACGTCTGTCTTGTCCCGCGCTCTTGTACGCTGACGATCTTAAAATTTTCTCGGAGGTGAGCAATGAGAACCAATTCACAGCGTTACAGGATGACCTTAATGTTATCTCCGAATGGTGCACACTTAATAATATGAGGCTCAATGTTGAAAAGTGTTGCGTGATATCTTTCACACGTAAAAAGAACTTTTCCAGCCGTTCCTATAGCGTACAGGGCAAGGTCTTATCTAGGAGTCAGATAGTCAAAGATCTGGGAGTTATATTTGATGATCAGCTCTCTTTTCGTCCTCACTATGAGCACATTTTAAAAAAAAGTAACAAACTCCTAGGTTTTGTCATACGCTCCACAAAAGATTTCAAGAAGCCACATAGTGTACTTGCACTGTTCTTTAGTCTTGTGAGAAGTGTGCTTGAATATTGTTGTCCCATTTGGTCCCCCTTCTACAATATTCATAAAAGCAACATTGAAAAGGTACAAAGGCGTCTTTTGCGATACCTCACATTAAAATTTAATATTGGTCGTAAGTTTAAAGACTATGACACACGACTGTCTTACTTTAACGTTATGTCTTTGAGTGCTCGCCGTGACAGATATGATCTGCTGTGTCTGCACAAGGTGCTGCATTCCTCCGTCGATGCTCCTAATTTGTTAATACAAATTAAGATCAACACACGATATAGAGCGCGTCACCCAAAACTGTTTTCCATGCTGGTACATAGGAATAATATTTCTTACTACAATCCACTGGTACGAATGTGTCGTATTTACAACGAGTTAGCAACTGATAATTCGGATTTAGACATTTTCTGTAAGTTCTCACAATACAAAAAAATAGTAACAAAGATAATGAAGGCCATGTGTTCTCTGCCGCTCGAGGCTAATAAGTATTAGTTAATCAAGTAAGTAGGTACTAGGAAAAAAAAGTGTGTAAATTACTTTAAAATGTTTTTCTGCTTGTCTTTGAAGTTTTTCTCATTGGTTACATAATAAGTTAATAATCTGTCAACCAACATCCTACTAAAAGTTTGCTATGTACACTGTTTCTGGGTTACTGTCTGGATACCTGTTTTAAATAATAATGTTAAGTTTATGCATTGACAGTAATCTGTTTGTGTACTTATAATAAATAAATAAATAAATAAATAAATAAATAAATAAATAAATAAAGAGTAGTAAAGTGAAATACTAATACCAAACTTACACATATCAGCTAAAACAAATCTCGTACAGAAATTTTTCGTTCAGAATAATATTTGGATGATACATTATTTTCCACCACTATTTCTTTTTTCATTTAAACGGACGTGACGCAAACAAGTGCTGTCATCGGCATATTTCAGTTTTAGGACTATAATATAATAAGTTATTCGTAAAAAAATGTCCTAATTTTGTAATTTGTTTACCTGACAGTTTATTAACTTCAAGCAAGCCATTTACCGAACGTGAATTATAAAACTTATGCATTTACGGTAGCGAAATAAGTACAAGTCAATTTATATACGGCCAGTTAAACGAAAATAAAACGAAAAAAATCGCAGTTGAATTTATTGAAAATTGATTTCACGTACTAATGAAGAGCTTTTAACGGAGAACACGTCAATTGAATTGCAGAGATCAAAATTTGTTTTATTTTAAATTCTGTTAGTGAATTGTCATTGACATTTTTCATTTGCAAAATAAACATTAAAAATAATTTATCATGAATCAGGCAAATCGCAAGGCCTGACTTTGCGTAATGCCTGTTTAAAGTCTGAGTATAAATAGTATGTATATAATATATAGCATATTAACGCTAATGGTTCCATAATGTACCTACTTAAACAAAGCCAATATTCAAAAGTAACGGAAATGGCTATCAAGACCCTAGCCTTTAAAATAATAACATCAGCGCATGATGCTAATATCACACTAAACACGTGATCTTGCTTTTGGTATTTATAGTTCTAAGAATTTAAAATATTTTCACCATTTAGACTCTCGACTCTTTAGACAATAGTGCGCCCATTATACCGTTTATACCTGTATTTTTTTAAATGTTAGTATAAGTCAAAAGTGCAAGAGGGTCACCTGAAAGTCGTCGAGGTGCTGGCAGGGTGAAAAAAGTTTTGACGTGCACAAAAACTTAATATGTAGATTAAGTTGCTGAATCATCTCATTTCATTTAATTGCATGCCACAATCGTACATACAAAAGCTAGGAATTGGAACTACACGCGTTACTAAAACCCAGTCGAATATAGGTATATGTATGGCATAGCAACAAGCTTCGTTTATGTGAGTGCGAAAATGGCCGTCGTAAAAACAACATGCCTCGAGTGCTCGCATGGAGAGTACTAAAGTTCATGGAACCTTAATTAAAATTAACGCTGGCTTGGTAAGCCTTATATTGAAACTATATGAGAGGCACTTTAATCACGCTGCAACTCCTGAACGGATTTTGATGAATTTTGGTATACACTTAGGTGATAGAACACTTTATATCCCGATTAAATGCTCCCATGGGATAAACAGGAATCTTGCTAACGCGGGCAAAGTCGCGTGTAAAAACTAGTATAACATAGTTTACATCTAACAATAAAAGTGTCATCATTATCTACATCAACAGGTATTCTACCTGACTCCCGACTACTACTGAAGACATCATGATAGCACGGAATATTAGTATCAAGACATAAATACTAACATAAGGTGCTAGTTAAAAAACGACCATATAAGGGAAAATCTTCTATCAATTGCGAGTCAATTAAGTCATTTAAACATACTATGTAGAAGATTAAAAGAAACTCCGAAATAAAATAAATAATAATACCCTTTCGACCGCTTTCAGCCATGGTTACAATAAGCCAAGTACGCAGGATATATTATAGTGCACAAGTGAGTGCGCAAACACAGGTGCAATCTCTATTCCTTCACTCTCATAGTTTAGCAATCTGACACGACCGTAGCAAGACCAGGCGTAGGACCAATGGCTTAACGTGCCTTCCAGAGGATGGAGGAAGTCAAGATGAAAATTTTCGGTCACCCATCCGATAAACGACCTCTTGGAAAGTTGCTCAACTTTATCAATCGCAGGCCGAAAGCTCTAGCAACAGCGCCATCGAGCTCCTCCAACTCCGAAATATGAGATATGTGACGCGCAAAACGAGTAAATCATCCGTGAGGAATGTACTTAATCAAAGCCTCGCGCAGGCCTCAGATGTTTATGCAAACAAAGATTCGGGGAAATCCTTGAGAAGGATTGTACTTTTTCATGAGCCATATTCGCTTGAAGAGCATACCTCTCTCTCTGAATTGAAAAGGGATAAAAGCACTCCAGCGATCTGAGAATTGAATGATCGAATGAATAAGACAGCTGAACGATTCCACAGATTTAGACTACGCCTTTGGGACAGTTAACTTCTGTATTTTATAAATATCGGGTTACCGCATAGATTGGTGGGGTTACACTGTTTGTTCACAGAATATTCTACCGAGTTGAAGGAACATGTACAAATTTTAGAGTGATTTCATTATTGGATCCTTAGCGCGGTCGTCACTTTATAAAGCATTTTTTTTATAAAGATTTGGTTGTCCTATTAGAATTAAATTAGGTACTTTTAATTTTATTACACAGAGAAATATTATTTTCGTCCTAATATTTCACAATATCGCCTAGGGGATTATAAAAATATTATCTAGGTACCAAAACTTAGTAGCATTTTATTTATTTGGCCCCAGCGAAGTTACAACTACAATTTATTTGTTTTCGTAAGGCTGAACTTTGAAAATGCTCTGTTGTTTACCCACCGATAGTTCAATGTACGCAAAGTGAAACGTGTCAAATATTTTATTAGTTGTGAAAACATGCGCCTTTTTATTTGTCCCTTAACGTCAAACAGCATTATGTATTTCACATACTTATAAAAAGTAAATAATACCTACACTTAAATCTTTAATTTTATTACACACAAAAGGACTTTCTTTAGGAATTCAATGTCGGTTTATACACTTATATAATATGTAATTGCAAATAACACGTATTTTTTCGTATTTTTCGCTCTACTCAGATGCTGCATGCAGATTATAATTTTTCATAACTATTTTCATCTAATATAATCAAACTGGTTCAAACTAAATAAACATAGCAAGGAAGTTATTCGAGTCTCAGCTGTGCTTTTCAAGAGAAAATAAATAAAGATACTTTAAGCTACGCTTAAATTTTAAGCTATCGTGAATAAACCGTCGCGCTCGCATACAGTATTTGCTGTAAGAGCAACTCTGCTGTTATATAAGTCGAGATAAATAAAATATTACTACAAGATACAGCAGCCTTGAGAGGTCCTGCTCGCCGAAACCTGCCCGATACAGATATTTTATTAATAAAAGTTGTACACATTCAGGGCGAAAGCATCGTATATTCCTGGCATAAACTTTGTCTCATATAAGCTGGAAAGTTATGGCTATTTTTATAGCATACGAACATCAAAACATTTGTCCATTTCGTTGCGAAGGTTAAATGCAATTTTATCTATGCAGTGGATGTAGGTATTCATTTTTCAAAATTACAAAAACGGCGACGTATGCAATGGCATTTTAGCAGAAGAATTTAGGCATTTTGAAATATCTCTCAGTGAAGACTTTCTGCGGCCAACTAGTGGGAAGAATTAAAATATTACTTGATGCACCAGACAGACAGAGTTTGGTTAATGACTTGTAAAGTTGTTGTTGACTTGTACAATTGATGTGTTGGACAAAGTTTATTATTTATTATGGCCATGGTCGTGAATTACATTTAATAATTCAGTCAAGTTTTAGGTTCTACTTTATTATGAAGGTTCAAGCAAGGTTAAGAGCCTTCTTTTCGTACAGTTAGCAATAAAATTATGGTATATATCCCTCATCTCTTCGTTCTAAATACTTGTCATCGGTCTAATTATATTTTCTCACTGATCCTTTATCATAAAAACTCATCAAGTGACAGGTGCTGATTTAATACTACGTCTGTCAAGAGCTTTTAAAACAATACGATCGCATTAATTTTCGCCTTCACGATAATAATTTTACCCAGGGCCCAAATGAACGGGTAGGTACTTAAACCAGTGAACCGACGACTCTTTAATAGATCTTTAATTAGAGGCATAACACAAAACTGAAATTTTCTTGTTTACATTTTTCTTTACTTGAATTAACTACGTAATAATATGTCTTTTATTTCAATCTTTAATTAACTCTCTTTCATATTCGATTTATCGAAATGCTTGATGCGATGAAGTAGAAACGTCCTTTAACACTTAATTTAACAATATCTCAATAGGCAATAACGATAATAATAAATGTGCACAAATGAAAACGATGTCGATAAAAAAGAGACTATTAAAATAGCACTTCACTATTATCATCGCATTCGCAGAATTATCTATAAATCTATATCGCTTGAGGGTAGATTAAAAAGTAGTGATAACGGAAATGACCGGTGATCGGGGTTAATCGTTAAAAGCGCTTAGTGGATGAAATCCGAGCCGTAGGACACGCGAGCCTTATGAATATTAACATCGATCAGTTTTGATTTATTCAACCTCTGGCCGGCTGGCCCCCGCTAAAAGTAGCAGGTAATAACTTGCCAAATATGCCAGTGTAGATGAAATATGTAGAGTTTTTATGACATTTCAGTTGGCTAAATTTCATCTGGCCAAAATGGCTTATTCCGTTAAAACCCTTGTAAGCACAATGTGTTAGCACTCTCAACAAGCTCTTATTTTTCGCACAAAAATGATAAATAAATAGTAAATAAGTACCTAATCATTAATCTTATCAAAAAGTTTAACGGCCAATGGGCCGCAACTTGGCTAGAAATAATTTCTACAAGCCACTGCTCCTCGAAGGCATTAACTTAAACAATTTAAGAGACTAATCATAAAAGAGACTTCCAAATTCGTCCGTTAATGTAGAAGCGGATAAACCCAATAATACAATTTGTTAGCGAAAAGGGACATAGTCCAGTAATTTTAGCAATTTTGATCCACGATCTGCGGAATAATTCCTAGTGAGCTGAATTTTTGTATACACCTTTATTATGATATTGTAATGATGATGTGAAAAATCGACATTGATATCGTGCCGGCTAAAAAAGTTATAGGGGTCCAAACGTCACGAAAATCAGTTTTTCGCAAATATCTCGCGATCTATTGCTCAGAGGTCAATAATGGTTTCATAAAAGTTGTTCGTCGTAAAATTGTCTACAAAAAAGGTGTCGTGCAATTTTCTGTAGAATTAACCGTTTTTGAAATAGAGACTAGAATGCACTCACATATGGTATTGTATACCGTACGCCGCATACCAAGGCATAAACCCTATTGTTTGTTTTTTTCCCTTTTTTGTTTGTGTGTTTTTTGTTAGTATGATGTTCTACATATAGGAATATAAAGGACTTGTAATACTAGTACAGTAAGGAAAATAGGAATATCAGCTATAAAAAACTAAGTGGCAATTTTTTTTGTCACTTTATAACTCAAGAACGAGCTCACCAATCCAAACCAAATTTTCAGGGTTTGTACAGACTATTTAGTGGATGTTTTATGTGAAGTTTGAACAAAATCGGTCGTTATTTTTATACTTAGCGAAGCACGTACCGGGCCGCTAGTAATGATATAGATATGCTATGTCCAGTGACGTTTGGACCCCTATAACTTTTTTAGCCGGCACGATATCACTGTCGATTTTTCACATCTTCATCACAATATCATAATAAAGGCGTATACAAAAATTCAGCCCACTAGGATTTTTTCCGCAGATCGTGGATCAAAATTGCTAAAATTCACATTGCATATCTATACCATTACTAGCGGCCCGGTACGTGCTTCGCTACGTATAAAGTGAAGCGACCGATTTTGTTCAAACTTCACATAAAACATCCACTAAATAGTCTGTACAAACCCTGAAAATTTGGTTTGGATCGGTGAGCCCGTTCTTGAGTTATAAAGTGACAAAAAAAATTGCCACTTAGTTTTTTATAGTTGATATTCCTATTTTCCTGACTGTGCTAGTATTACAAGTCCTTTATATTTCTATATATAGATCATCATACTAACAAAAAACACACAAACGAAAAAGGGATAAAAACAAACAATAGGGTTTATGCCTTGGTATGCGCCGTACGGTATACAATACCATATGTGAGTGCGTTCTAGTCTCTATTTCAAAAACGGTTATTTGTACAGAAAAATGCAAGAGACCTTTTTTGTAGACAATTTTACGACGAACAACTTTTATGAAACCATTATTGGCCTCTGAGCAACAGATCGCGAGATATTTGCGAAAAACTGATTTTCGTGACGTTTGGACCCCTATAACTTTTTTAGCCGGCACGATATCAATGTCGATTTTTCACATCATCATTACAATATCATAATAAAGGTGTATACAAAAATTCAGCTCACTAGGAATTATTCCGCAGATAAAATCTAAAATTCCTGGACTAACAGTTACCAATTGAATTTCGTTCGAATTCAATTTGATCATCGAATTACTAAGTGGAACGTGGACTGTCGCGTACAATTCTAGGAGCTTTGATAGCCGATACATCACAGCCACGGCATTTAAGTTCAAAGTTCGAACGTATGTGTATTTTGTGACCAAGGAGGTTAAGTTAACAAGAACTGCAAAATGACCGGTTTCCATCTTTCAGTATATCGTAGGGGTATGTCAAAACGGCAACTGTGATAGTAGACCCCACTACTACATTATTTATTAGTGTTGAAAATGTTTTAACAGACATTAAGGTTCACATTCATACAACAGGTTGTTTTAAACAAAGTTTGACTGACTGTAGGTAAGCCGTTTTGTAAACGATGTTAATTATTTATTACTTCCAAAATATGTCTGATTGTCTGCTGAATTCACGTAACTTACTTAGTCGGGTTTATGAATCGACATTTACAAAGCTAATTGCCATGCTTCCTAAATGTCGATTCATAAACTTAAAATCTTGAATCATTGATAAAAATACACTACAACAAAAAAGGGTAAAATGAGAGGATGTATCCAAGTACGCTCTGACTTCACAAGATAAATTCATAGTCCTAGTAAGGGTCAATGCCTTTGTTATCTCTAGAAGTTAGTGAACACGTCAAATATTGTGTATGTTAACAGCTAAATTCAATTTATACAGAGTAAATTTGCCGTCATGCAGGCGGGCACAGCGCTCGCCCAAACTAGGGCAGGGTGTGATTTTGAAATCGATAAATAATCTTCCGCCCCGTATCTGACAGGTTATTTTTCCAGCCCGTGGTTTGTTTAAAAGCTTTCTACTAGGTAAAGAATACTGCACACTAAAAGGGTTAAGTTTATTTTTTCAGGCCGTGGTTTGTTTAAAAGCTTTCAACTAGGTAAAGAATATTGCACACTTAAAGGGTCAATAGCTTGAGTTAGTCGGGACTCAAAGAGATATCAATTTTGCACCTATGACATTTGGCCATTTCAATCGTCGAAACTGGCGATCTACAAAAAAAAAAAAACTGCCAAAAAAGCCATTCTCGAAAAATAGCCACACTATATGTGTTGTTTATTTTTAACAAGATGTGTTAATACATATTCGCATTTACCTATAATGGAGCACATTCCTTTTATATTACACTGGGCCCCTAAACGGTTTTAGATAGAGACGTGTCACTAATCTATCAACTAAATCTAAACTATCCGAGGTTGCCGAGTCAAAGTTAACTAAAGTGTCAGTAACACAAAGCATCCGCTATCAGTTGGGAACTTCAGAGGAGTCTTAGTGTAAACTGACAGATATTTACTGTGCACGAAGCAAGCGACCATACCAAGCTAAGATGGATATAGATTTAGTCACTCTCACTCAACTAAGCAATACAAAGGACGTCAAAGTGCTCATAGGAAAAAAGATATCCAAAATAAACCTTTAATCTACTTCCATGCTGAATATTTAATATCACTTATTTTCATTAATGATAAATAATCGTAATGAGCTCAGAAACATTTGGGTTTGGGCTGATATCGAAGAGATGTGGAAAAAAGTCATACGCCGCCGCCGATTTATGGAAGTTATGGTGTACCTTCATCCGTCGAAATCGAAACTTATATTCTCATAATTTATTCACTTTAAAATATACACAATAAGAATTAAGATGTGCATACGATCTCTCTTCATCAAATTAAATAGTGAACCTAAGCAACATGATGTTGGTTGAAAGAACTATTAGAATAAATTGTTCGTAACTAAAATCATTTATATAAAACTCCTACAAGATACAATATCTTAATTCATAAAAGTCGAAATAAAGGGAAAAATACAAATTGAATTACGGAAACTTCTTAGATTAAACTAGAACCGTAGACAGGCAAACGGCTGTCAGTTCCACAGAATAATAAACGAATCTGTCCCGCGAAGCATTTACAATCCTTCCTTTAAACGACTTCAAAAAAGGAGGAGGTTCTCAATTCGTCTCTGTGTATATATTTTTTTTATGTATGTTCTCGTTTAGTTTGTCAAGAAACATTTTATTTAACTAATGTTTATATCGTGAATAGAGGCTGTTACAAAATGGAGATAGGTACAGTTGATATGATGGTAATGTATAATCCCATAAACTTCCTTCAAATAGACGCTGATGATTACGCATAATCGAATCGAACAATTTAATAACATAGTTTATTAAAAGCATTTTTCGGGTATTTTAAATTTCAATGGTCGTAATTAATAAATATTGTAAGATCGGTAGTTTGATTGAGAGTCTATTTCTAATGTCTATTTTTATAATTGAGGAATCGATCATTCGACTTTTTAACCGCCAATTTTACTAATAATATACCTGGCTATTTTTAAACCATTTTAAATATTAAAGAATTAGGCCATCCATCAACAAAGTGTGGGATTCGAATTCAATCTCGTGTTAGACACGAGTCGCTTATCCACTGTTCCAATGTAGCTACGAAAATTGTTTCGAAAATGCCTAACGAATCTATTCAGATATCCTCTTTTGTCCTTAAATTGACAACATTTAATTTTTTACAAGGTACTATAATTCAAAAACCATTTCGAGATTTTCGCTAAATTGACACAAAAAAAAATATTTTAATTTTTTTCATTCAGTAATTAAAAAGATATTTTGAAAAGTTTCCAAATTCAATGCTCGTCGGATCCACACACAGTCAATCTTGGTCTCGCTTTGGCCATCGTGAATTAAAAAAAAGAAACGTAAGTTTGACACTGTTTCTTGTCAAACTGACAGAAAACTGTGCATGTGTGTGTACATTTTTTTTTTTTTTAAAGTGTTTTTACGGCTCTGGGTGCTTGCCCTTTTAAGCCCGTATTTCTTTTAAGAGTCTTCACTTCTTCACTTAGTACATTTATCAAACAGTGTTGCCGGATTGGCAAAACTCCTTGCCAATCGGGGAAAAACTCATTTTTTGGATATTGCGACAAAATTATAACTCAGTTGATGTACCAGATTTAATTTTATAGCTTTATGAAATCTTACTAAAACATTATTTACGTAAGTTTAAAGTACGAACTGGGTACTTAAGTGGCACTTTAGGTACTTGGACAAAATTTTTCTTGAATTTACCCTAGAGTCTCCTGGCAACATTTATGTGAACTTCCGTCATTCAAGTTTATTTTTTAAAATAGCAAAGATAAAATGTTCGTTCAACCCATGACATTGACTTACGCTCTTTTAGAATAAGTCGTTTTTAAATAATTTATTTTACAAAAAGGAAAGAAAATAAACGAAAAAGAAAAAATACGTAAGTTTTAGTTTTTGAAAATCTTTCAGAATAAAAAATAAAAACAGCACATGAAAAAATTTAAATGTTGTCAATTAGAGACATTGGTACTTAACTACATTGTTTTATTTAATTGAGGCGATTGCGTGTCGCCGGCTCATTTCTACAGCGCGAAATTTGCATAGCTGAGAAATTATCAAGACTTTCGCTACTTTTTAAAGTTAAATATAGCAAAGCAAAGTATGGAGAACTGCGAACCAGATTGAATCTAGGTAATACTTAATGCCAGTAATACTTTTATAGCGGTCGTAAGGCACCGGCTATGTGTCGCAGTTATTTTGTAATTATGTAAAATAATTACCTACCTTCTAGCTTTCGCCAGCTAGTAAAATAAAAGGGCAACTCGTAAGTTAAGTATTCAAAGCACGAAACCGAAAATGTATAAAATTGTTCCTAACTACTTATCTAATATGAAGTGAGAAATATAAAAGTCATACATAATAATTGTAAAACTAACCTAACTTACTTTCTACCTATTTACTAAGCATTCTATAAGTTTATCATAATAAGTGACGCAACAAATGGTTTGGATCATGTCTGTGGGTTTTCACAAAGCTTCTTTCTTGCTTATTCGACCCTTTCCCCCTCTTTCCTGAACGCAAATGTTACGAGGCCAGAGCGAAAGAGCAGCGCGGTGTCCATCGAAAGCATTAATACTAAATACGTGAATAATTGGAGCAAGGTCGACGTCTGGTGCGGTCGCGACGTCTTCCTTTCCGTACAAAATCGATATGCCAACGATCGCTCCACACGCCACGGTAAAAAATAAATAAAAATATCAACAATGCAGAAGCAGAACCTACCTCGAGTGGAATCAGCTTGCATGTATTTAGCAGGAGCCCCCGAGGAATGGCGGAACCACTGGCGGCTATCGTATATAGCCAGCGGGCAATCAAAGGCGACTAACTGGCCGGCGGGGTGCATGCATCTTTTACGACAAAGACGACGGTGCACGTTGTCAGCATAAAAAGTTTGATGGAAAGCCTCATACGTTGCATTCTCGCGCGGTTTTTGATTACAAAAGTATGTATAATTTCTATATAAATTTTGCTGTTCTTAACTAAATGATGCTTAAATATTAAGTCATTTAATTAAGTTGTTCATAAATTAAAATAAACTTCTATTGACAATACCTACGCTTAAAATATGGATTTTAAAAACGACCTAGTTCATCTGTTTAAAATACGGTTTTTTTTTCAGAAGTAGGTAATGCATCGTTACACGTAAACATTTATTTTAAAAATAAATGTATAAACAAATATTATATCGAAATAAGTCTACACATTATCCCACTCTTTCGTAAAAGTTTTAATCTATCATCAAAGATTTAAGGAGTCGTTACAAAATGTAAGTAGGTAATAATGAAAACATTGCGTTAAAAGTTTTGGAAAACTTTAGTGAAGGTTGAATAAATAAATTACCCGTCTGGGATAAGTTATTTTTTTAATTTTCTTCGATTTAATTGCATTTTTAAAGGATTTTTATGTGACTGACACGTGATA
This sequence comes from Nomophila noctuella, assembly GCA_958496325.1. NCBI lineage: Eukaryota > Metazoa > Arthropoda > Insecta > Lepidoptera > Crambidae > Nomophila > Nomophila noctuella. Next base: position 654,946 of record OY292493.1, read on the forward strand.
GTTTATTTGTTTTATTTACGCAACCATCTGTAGATAAATAATAACAGTCAGCACGTAAACACGTGCAGTTAAATTATTGCAACAACTATTTTACAAACGTAAAACACCTAGTTGTTACAATATTTAACTGAGAGTAGTCAAAATTAAAACCTTAACGAAATTAGAAAGAAAGTTCACTCACCGAAAGTCCTGGATTACAGCCCGAGGTGATGGAATTCTTTCTGAACTTGGGCACACAAACTTGCATGGAAGTTTTCCCTTTAGGCGGGCCGGCGCATCCGTACTCATCGCTCCGGTCGTTCCTCGTCAGGTTGATGTTGTTGGTGTTGTTCACCTTCACCAGGATGTTGCAGGTCTGCGACGCGATCTGGAAGAGGCCCTCCTCTAGGTTTCTCTTGTTGTTGTACTGCCTGTTAAACCGGAGGTAGTCCCATAGGGACGGCATTGTCTCTGGCCGGCGGAGCGAGTTCGCGCCGGGCGTCTGGCTCGCGTCGCCGGCGTGTAGTGCCTGTCCCTTTATGTAAGACCGCCGCGGACTTGCGCGTTCAAACTTTACTTTTTGACAATGTACAATCGCTGAGGAAAGTTTAACTACATCTATTACTTTTATGGTAAAATTATGACGAATAATTACTGTTATTCTGAAAAGTTTTCAATAAATAGCGTTCGAGTTTTCCGTGAGCCTAATATTGGGCTCTTTGAGCAGTTATCGCAAAGAAGGTAGTAGAAGTTTTTTCTGGTGGTAAATTTTTAATTTTATGCTTTAAGTGGGTAGTTGGGGTTTTGTTTATTTCAATCAGAGTAATAAGTGGGTACTTATTACCTACCGTAAACCAAAACTTCACAGCTGTAATTTTATTGGTAGTAAAGTGTATAATTTACTGCCAAAAGCGATGGACGAAAATTAGTGAATAAGTATGATCGGTCTTACATTAAAGGCGTAACAAAAAGAATTTTATTTTTAGCGAGAATTTGTCAATTTGATGATGTAATAGAGAAGTAACAAGTAAGACATGCTTGTTTTTTGCTTGCTTGCGTCTTTTAGAGGGGTGTACTAAGCTATTTGTACGAATTTGTTAAAATTTATTATGAATTTACCAATTTATTGATTGAACCGTTTTTATAAGGCTAAGCTTGCAAAAGCGGAGTGGGCCTTGAGAGTTTGTGTAAAAAAAAATATCGAAACAATTAGCTTAGCTAGTTTTGTACCCATGACACCAAACCACACGAATGTACATTCAGCAGGTGGACCCGTAAATAATTAAACGTGTTCTATTGACTTTTAAAAGAGACATTTACTATGAGCTTCGGACTTGCGTTTCATACGCACGCAAGCCGCCTAACTTATCCATGCTAAGGTAACTTCACATATCAGTTTCATGTCTAAACACATAGGAATAAGACTGGAAATTGAGTACCAGCTTTTCTGGCAGTGTCATGCGTCTTAACCATGAGGGATTCAATGTTTACGTTTGGGGAGGTTGAGTCACTGAATATTAGAAAAGTTACGTTTTGTAAAAAGCTTATTGCCGTTTTCTTAGAAATTATTAATTTCTCAAACACCATTACACGAAAAAAGGTATCATTTGTTAGGTGAGCGGTATTTTCCGCTTCCAAAATAAGTGGGAATTATTTATTTACACGCCCATTCAATAAAGTCACACATAACAGTTTTTTTCATACCCTGAATCTAATGTACAGTGAAAGCAGCTTTCAAAGATTTCTTAGTACTAATAAATAGTTGTTTCCTAATTTACTGAAAATTCATCTTGAAATAAACACATGAGTATCATACACAAATGTGTAACAAAAAGGATGATGCTAATCATTTAAATAATACAAAAAAAACATAAGTTTCTTTCATATAGACTAATATGCATAATAAAGCTGTAGAGTTTGTTTGTTTGAATGTGCTAATCTCAGGAACATTTTGTTGGATAGTCTACTTGTCGAGGAAGGCTTTAGGTTAGACTATCATATAACACTAGCTGTGTGGAAATCGAAAACCACCGGGATGAAGTCGCGGGTAGTATTTAATACAACCTTGGTAATTTGAATTGCTACCTAATTTATCTCAAATGAAAAACAACTAAAAAAAGAAAAATATATCTCAAATTGATACCCTAAAAAACATAAAAATCATTATCATGCAAATCATCAATCAAATGTCTATGATAAGGAAAATACACATTATTGGTAATTTTTTTATTGATGCTATTAAAACATACTTTGTTTTATTAATTAATTCTAAAATCATTTTATTGTTTTTCATTCTTAAAAAAATCTTAAATATAATTACCAAGACAATCTCTTCTAATTACTCTTATCCTTCCCTTCATTTTCAGCCTCACTGCTGTCCTCTTTCATCTCAACATCATCAGATACTGACTCCATATCATCTGGTTCATCTAATAATGCTTGCAACTGATGTATTGATGTCACCAGAACATGAAATTGTTTCTTCCTTAGCGCTAAACGACTCTCCAACTGCTGTTTAGTAGCTTCTAAACTTGACAGCTCCGATTTTAATGTACCCAACTGTTCCAACGTTTCTTTCCTATCTGGCTGTTCACTTATCACCTTTGCTAATACGTCATACTCAATACGGTTCTTACGTACAGTCTTTGCTTGTGTCAGATCTGCTTTACTCTTTTCAATGTTGCCTTTGGCTACTTCTATGCCAGTTTCGAGAATTTTCGACAGTGCTTCGTAGCTTGTCAATTCTGCAGACATCATTTCAGAGGCCAGTTGAGATTTTGTTACAGCAAACTCACATTGTGCTAATTGAGCCAGCATTCTGTCATGAGTTGACTTGCTGGAATAAACAAAGATTTGTTTATACATTATTAAATATGTGGGACATAAATTACACACATAGCACTAGTTAAATAGCAAAAGATCCTGTCACACCACAAGTTTTAACCGCTTTGAAAACACCTCAGAGACGATTGTCAGCATCATTTTATACACAACGACATCTCGATCGGGTATATGTTTTGACTGTGGAAAATCACTACATAGTATAAAACAAAGTCGCTTTTTCTGTCATGTTGTATGTTGTATGTCCCTATGAACGCTTAAATCTTTAAAACTACCCAACGGATTTTGATGCGGTTTTTTAGGCGAGGCGGATAGAGTAACTCTTGAGGAAGGTTTTTATGTATTATATCATCCATTAAATAGTGGACAAGTACCACGGGCGAAGCCGGGGCGGGCCGCTAGTAGAAATATAAATTAAAAAATAGCTCACCTGTCTTCGCGTTTTTCGTCAGTACTGTTGCACCATTTAATCAAAGTTTTCAAGAGTACATTCAACCTCCTATCATCTCCAGTCCCGTCTCCGTCAATGAGAAGGCGTCTGCGAATAACATCATCTAAAATACAAGAAATTTACCATCAGTATGAGGTTATAATGTTTCTTTAAAATTGCTAAATTATAACGCGTCTCGGCAATTGCAGCGCTGCTAAAAAACTAAGTTAAATACCGTCAGCCATGGTCTCTTTGGGTTTTGATTTATATTTTGTTTTACTAACAAAAGAAACAAGTTGTAAACAAAATGCGGCTTTGCTGCAGCTTGTTGTCACGAAATGAAATGTCAGAAATGTCAGTCAGTCAATCAGTCCGCTTGCTGAAAAACTGCCGTTCAAACGGTAAAGTCAATTTGTAATTACAAAACTTAATAATTTAAGAATAATTTGGACTACAAGTGAAAACAATAATAAAGATTTGCCCTCAAATTAAGGATTTGCCATTAAAACAATTGCCATTTTATTATAGGAAACGGTATGTTTACATATTTGATCTTTCAAAATTCATTGTGTTCGGTTCCGATTTCCGAACGCAATTGTCAAGTGTCAGTCAATCAATTTGTTTTGCCTTGCCCCTTTTTATGTAAAAATATGGCTATTTACAATGAATTCCTGATATTCCCCGATATATCCTTCTTTGCAGTTACTTCCACTTGAAATTTGCAGCATAAAAAATCTTTACAACAATGGAAGACGCAACTTTCAGTGAAAAAATCGAGGCTTATTTTTCGGAGTTGGGGCGATGGCTAGTATTCTATTTTCCTTTGGGTTTCTTGTTTACTTTTGTGTTTGCCGAGATTTAAACACGTTGTAACTGTTGTGTTGTAGGAAGGTGTGGCGTAGTATAATATTAGGTCAAGTGTTGTCGCTGCTGCTCAGCGGGAAGTGCATCCTGACGACGCTGCTGCAGAGCGCGACCTGGCAGTTCCCGACCACGGGCCAGCTCGTCCTTCCTTATGTAACCCTGTTTATATTGTTTACACCCACTCTACTGTGTAACGGCTTCCAAAAAGTCACCAAGTGAGTATTAGATATCAGTCATTTAATTTATTGGAAATTATTTCAAACATAACACTTATGTATATTTTTTTTTGTTAATCTATATTGTCCCACTGCTGGGCAAAGGTCTCCCCTAAATTTCTCCATGTGCACTTATGTATAACAACATTTTATTTTAAATAACATGTTGAAAGTTTACTCATGAATGCAATGTACACATCCATTATATTTGCTAATATTTAGTAACCTTTGTCTTTTATTTCATCACTAACAAAATACCATTTTACTTTTTAGGAGATGGTGGATAATAGTGATTGCATGTACACTAGATGTGGAAGCGAGCTGGTTACTTGTCATGTCCCAGAGGTTCACATCAGTACTTAGCTGACAGCTGCTCGCGTGCAGTGGAGTTGGTGCTGCGCTTGTTGGGGGAGCATGGCGCGGCCAGCGCTTGGGAGTTGCACACGTAGCAGGAGCTACGTTGGGGCTCATGGCTGTTGTATGTGTGGTCTGGGCTGATGTTGAAGGGGCACCCACAGATGGTAAGAAAATTTCTATGTTAACTATTATGTCTCAATCCTTTTTTAATATCTTACTAAATTTATACACTTAACCACTTACTTTATTTTTTTTGCAGGCAAAAATCAGCTAGTTGGTGACATGCTTTGTCTAGGAGGATCACTTCTCTATGCTATGGTCACAGTTCTTCAAGAGATGATGCTCAAAACACAATCTTGCTCAGACTATTTAGCCTTACTTGGCCTCATTGGAAGTGTGGTGTCATGCACTCAAACATTCTTCTTAGAATTCAGCGAGCTCATGACGTTCAATTGGTACGAGTTAGACACAATCGTGCAACTGGGGAGCTACTGCACAATTCAAACAATATTTCAAATACTCCAGTGCTTCATGCTCAGAGATGCAGGGTCTATAATTCTGCACCTGTCGTTTTTATCGGCTGATTATTATACACTAATCGCTGGGATGTACATCTTTCAATTTAAGGTAAGTTGTTACTATTTTACTTTATTTTGGTTATACTGACTTCTGTTTCGTTCATTTTTCCACTAGTGAAGGCAAATTGATTTGGTATGTTTAAATTAATAAAGATAGCCATTTTATAAAAGTGACACCATAGACAAGACATGCCTTAGCTAAAATGTTAGGGGCGCACGACTGAAATACCCTGCAGTTTTCTTCGTATTCATATGGTGCTCTTGCTTGGCCAAGAACTGGCTTCCGCCCTTTCCAATGTGGGGTAGGGCTATATCGCTCTGTCTAGCTGGTGAACTTGCAACAGGCTGATGATGATAATGGTTGCAGTTCCACGCTCTGTACTTCCTGTCGTACCTGCTGGCGTGCGTGGGCGTGCTGCTGTTCAGTGCTCGCGCCACCGCGCCGCCACCGCCGCCTGCGCTGCCGCAGCTCGTGCACGACGCTGTTCAGAGCCAGGACAATGTCTCCATGTACGTACACACACTCATTGCTGGAACGCTGTACAATCAGTTTACAACGGCAACTGGTAGGTAGGGAGGGTATGGGTTTCAAAAAGCAAATGTGACCCTTCGTGGGTTGTTCATTGATGTCAAAGGACAGCAGTGACACGCACACCAAAAAAGTGCCACTCTCAGACTTTTGACGCCATCAAACTTACTGTTATAAATGTGAGAGTTGGGAGTTTTGTCCGTCAATCACGCTGAAACTACTGAATGGATTTTGATGAAAGGAGAACGGCAAACTGAGTACCACTCGTAAAACTAAGCGTTCCCAGAACTAACTATATAGGATTTAAAGGTAATCATGAGACGAACATTTTTCAATTTGAAGTAGATTTTTAGAAGCTGGGAATAGCCGGAAATCCTTGATTGTATTATCTTATAAAATCCCTGAAACAAAACGCCGGTCATCGAACATGGAAAAACAGAACGCATTTGACGTTATCTGAACAGCGACTCTTTAGTTTATGTTTGATAATGTGTCAAAATTGATCGGAAAGACATCGGTCAATTAATATTAATTTTCATAATCTTTATTGCATTCTTGTTCACAATATTTGCCGTGTTATGATTTGTTAAATGATTTGCCTTCAGTTGAGCACGCAGATACATACAATAATAAATATGTTGTATACAATAATAAAAATGTAATATAATAATATTACAATAGATGTGTGTAGGTTGAGCACCTTTGCTCCTGCGCTGTCAGCTATTCTGCGAAAAGGGACTCTTCGAGTGTGATTTGTGTGATTATTTGTGAGGACTTTCTAATATATACCAGAATGTTTTAGTATTTAGTGTGGGAACTTGCTAATGCGGTGATTATTGAAATATGCGCGCCTATCACGCATACATCGTCATGTCCAATAAGACTCGAATGAAAATCTTCTCAATATTGTTCAGCGCTGGATTTATCTTATCTTACAAAGAAGAGAAGCATAATATTATTTTAGAGAAATAAATAATAATTATTACATAATGATGTTGGTCTTTATTTTCCTCCTTGTTTTATTTGTTTTGAAAAAGCAGTGACTGTACGTTGATCTATCATAAAAATGCTTAACCACCAGTAAGGTGTTCCTCCACCCTACAGGTTTATATTAGTTTGCGCAATGTTATACAAAATAATAAGCAATAACAATGGAGGGTCATCAATGATATTTAAAAAAATATCATTGGGGCTCATATTTAGTACACTTCAATTTGACAGGTTTAAAAACTGTTTATAACGCCATCTGGAGAACGAATTTGACGTTGGCGTTATTTGGGACAGAACTATTGACATTTTAGACCAATAGATGTCGGTGCTCGTATATTTAATATACTCCATGGCAATAAGGTCAATTTTTGCTTACATTTCAAAGTGACAGTCAGATGGTCAAAGCCTTAGTAACATTTGGGGAAATGGCAATTCTGTGGATAATGTAAAAGTTGCATTGGAGGTTATGTTTGAAATCATCTTTTTATCCCCAGCTTTAAAAAATATGTTACCATTATACATTTTTTGATAAGCATCATTAGAGGATTGATTTTCTAGTATTCACTTCTTGGAACGCTAAGTCTTTATGTGGTACTGGAAATACATGGGATTCTGCCGTTGTCCTTTGGTATACAGTCAGGGTACGGGCTGAATCAGGGGAAGAGAAACTTTTTTTCCCAATTAATAATTCCCCAAGTACGTATATTAATGATCCTATGTCTTATTCGCAGGGAATACACCGTGCCGACACTAGACTGCATACCCATAGAGGGCCTGGAGCCGCCCATCAGTAGAGATACGACCTTCACCTCGTTCCTCGGGGGACCGCACTCGACGATGGCCAACGGCGGCACCTTCGGACTCAACGGTACTCAGCCGAAGGAGCCCTCTTAAAGCAACAGGTTGGAGGTTCAGAATGTCGCACTAAAATGACAAGTGAGGAATAGAAAAACTTGTGGTCATAAAAAAATCACTTTTACATAGGTTTCACCTATACTAAATAGGTGGGTAATAGACCTTCCTATTTGTTTGAAAGCTGATGTTGTAAGGGTTTGTAAAATTCAGGTTCGCAGTCACAGGTTGTCTGTAATAAACATATAATATAATATAGGTTTATTTAATATTTTTGGGAAATATAAAAGTCCCACTTGACATTGGGTATTCGACATTCTGGACGGAAAGAAATACATCGTGTAGCTCGCCATAGACTTGTGTAACATAAGACTAATAGGTAAGTTTAGCCTACGCCGTTTCGAGTCACATATCGCAGAAAAATAAGACAACATACACTTTTATCGTTTCTGGATTGACAATGCTAAATGATCACAATCCTCAGCTTTTAAGTTTATTCTTAATTAATGTGCATTTAACACATAAATCACAATGTTACCTAACCCAGTATTGTTCCTAAAATGTTTTATGATTTTTGATGGCATAAAATATATTAATTTACGCATGATATTTACCCTACTACTAGCGACTCCGCTTAGTGCGGGATAAGGGCAGGAGAATGATGATGTTGATATAAAACTTCTATCACTCTAACTTTTAGAAGTTACCATTTGCGGTCTAATTTATATTTTCTCTAAGGTAACTTTAATAAACATGTTTACTAAACGCAGGAATTGAAACAAGTATTATACACATTTTATGCACATAATTGTCAAGAAAAACTGTTAAAATAAATACCTTTGCCCAAATGTACCTATTTTATAATACAACGTCCGAGTTTAAATAAAATTACCATATAGATAATGTTATTTCCGGAGAACGTTAATTACTTGATTGAATACATTTTCAGAAAGATGTAAAAGGTACTAAGCGCATTTAAAGTCGCACAAAGGCAAGTTATTTGTGGTAATGTTTTGTATACTTATAATATTCAGTATAAACAGAATTACTATGAAATGGTATTACCAGATCCATTTTGAAAAACTAGGTATTTAATTAGTAATATTATTATCTCGAATGCTATGTTAGCGCACAGTTAAGGTTCAAATCACTTTTGATGCAAGTATACTTTTCCTATGAAATGTATTTAGAAATAATCGACCACTTATTTCAATCGGGCAGATCTACAAAATGACAACAATTGATATGTCAGATGATTTTATAATTGAATAAATAATAAGAGTTATGTAAATACTAAAAATGTAATAATAGATCCCTGTAAAACAATACCTAACCTTGTAGAATTATCTAGGGAATAGAGGCCTTTGTCCTGCGATGGATTATGAGTAAATAAAATAAAACCGATCAACTTTATTAAGTCATTTTGAAGAATCGCCCATTCAAACGAATACTGCCACATACTCGAATTTTTACTCAATTTTTTAATGGAATGAAATATTAACATTTAGAAAAGTTTGTATGAAATTTTAAAGTAGTTTCTATGAGAGAAAATGTATCGGATTTGCATAAAATTATAGAGGTATTTAGGTTACTTCCTGAGACTTAGGTTTAGAGGAATAGTGGGAGATAGTAGAAACCGCTGATTAAACTATTTGCCGACCAATTCGTTTGGTAATATAACAATTTAGGATGTTCTTTATACACACGATAACCCTTTTATAAAATGTAGGTTTAAGCTTATAACTAATGATCAGTAATGTAATCCATTTATATTATATTTTGAGCTCTTTAAAATAACCCAGCGGTTTTTACATTTAATATTAGAATCTCTTTTAAAAGAAGTAGTCTTTAAGATTTAACTGTGATTTAGTTTTGGGATTATGTCGATATTTTTACTATTGTTATTTAATTTCTGAGACTATGATATTAATATTTATAAGGTATGTTATAATTTTGTCCGTATTTATAAAAAATATAAAAGTTTTACGCAATAGCATTTATCATAGTAAATATGCCTTAAATTATATGATCATCACCTATTTGAAGTTACCTAGTAGCTTACTGAAGTAGTTAAATAATTTGTTTTTAATATCTTATTAACTGAAATATTAGTTAAATTTATTTACAGTTATAAGAAGCCGGTTTATAGATATGCATTTGCAATCATATATACCTAGTACCTACATAAGATTTATTTGAATGACAGATAAATTAGTTAAAAATGTGAATTCGTGTAATAGAATGATTTCGTGTCGATTAGCAAATTATAATAGTTGTCAGTTGCAAAGTAAAGTCAGCCTAAAAAGTAGCCAACTACTTGCATATCTAATAAATAATATAAATAAATCTGGGAATAAAAAACTGTCTTTCTGCTGCAAATTTCACTAAATCGATATGAAGAACGATATTATTTATAGTTATTTACATAACAAGCAACAGAAAAACTTTAAACTTTCGCGTTGCATTATAATTATTTAACATTACAACGGGACTAAACGCGATATTATTTTTATAAGTACCTAAGTACTTACTGCTTGACGTTTCGGCTGCGATGCTGCAGCCGTGGTCACAAGCGGACTCATCCGCGGACAGCATCGCAGCCGAAACGTCAAGCAGTAAGTACTTAGGTACTTATAAAAATAATATCGCGTTTAGTCCCGTTGTAATGTTAAATAAACAGAAAAACTGTTTGTACTGTATCTAAACTTCAAACCTATTCTACATATAATTATGTTATAGTTTTATTGTTATTTATATTTATTTTGATGTTATACAGAATAAATTAGTAATTATTATAAGCAGATATTATTTAATGCTAAAGAAAGAATTGTATCTCACAAGTTGATGTACCATTGCTTCAAATATTATTTACCAAAGCGATTCAGCCATGTTACATTGACGCTCAATTATTAATATTAAGGTATTAACGTATGTAAATTTTATTACTAGTCCAATTAGTCCATTAGATAATTCTATATGATCTCATTATCCGATTTTAATTCAGTGATTATAAAGTGAAATTAATAATCGTTTGTTCTTATGTGGAATGGGAATGGTTGTGTTTCAAATACCTTGATAAAAATTAAATTATATTATTGTAAGGTATGAATAAATTGTTGTTATCTTTTATAGGAAAAATGTGAATAACGTCACTATTTAACGATGAAATCTAGCCCCATACCGCATGGAAAATGTTAGTCTTTTCTTAAATGTTTATTTAAAATTTGCTGATGTTTGCGTTATCAAGCGAAGAAAAAGTGTCTTTGGAAATAATCTATAATGGATTTTGAATTTGTGAAATATACAACATTTTCATGAATTATTCTTTTATTTGACGTATTCTGTGTTTTCAGTGTTATCTAGCCGAAATCAAATATGAATTTAATTTCTTTTCACTGAATCTAATCAAAACACTCCTGCCGACAAAGAAGTAGGTACTTGATGACGATACACTTAAAAGATTTTCGTGTAAAATAAACTTTTCCAGCTTCAAATAATATAATTTCTTCGGATCTTACTTTACTCGAAAGATTACGCTAAATCCCTATCGCGGCCTTTCTGATTTTAAGTTTCATGCAAAGTATGTAAATATTTTTTCTTTGATAACATGTTACGACTAAATAATGTAGCCATTTGTTTTTTTTTTTCATGGCAGAGGCGGCAAACGAGCTAGCGAGTCGCCTGATGGTAAGCAATCACCGGCGCCCATGGACATCCGCGACACCAGAGGTATCGTTGATGTGTTGCCGGCCTTTTGAAAGAGGTGTGGGCCTCCGGCACACTCACAAACCAGGCGAAACACAATAGTAGATAGTATTATTTCACGCTGATTTTATGTGAGAGGGTGGTACTTCCCCGGACGAGCCGGCCCATTCGTGCTGTGAAACAGCATGGCTCTACCACTATGAAACATACGGGCCCAATATTGCCCATTCGAAGAATTGTTTTCGTGTTAGTTATAAAAATAGGTCAGTGTTGATAAAAGAATACAATAATAGTACACAGTAATAGTAAACAATAATAGTAGTTTGAAAACTTATATTTTGTCATAATATAACACACCAGATGTCAGAAATCATCCACAAACCAGAGGAAGCGTTACACATAGTATCAAGTAAATAGTCACAAATGTTGAACCACATATTTAATTGAATCGTAAGGAATTATAAAAGTCGTCCTTTATAAAGATTTTGTTACGTGAAAGTAATTTAAAGTACAGCTTATCATATGTTGTTGATGTCACAAACAGCAGAAAACTTCGACAGAATAGACTCACATCATAAAATAACAAGGGATACATTTTAAAAAGCCGAAATATTGTAATTTACACAGGTTCCAAACACTATTATCTACATAAAGATGTGACTATTTCACTAGATATACAATGTGTATGTCTACCATCTTTTGATACATAAGCTTCAAAAGCTACATTTCTACCTCTGGTAAGGTTTGTATACGCTAGATTTCAACACGCATTGCTGAACATTTGACTTCTACCTCGTAAACTACTCTAACTAAACTAAGTAGGTACCACCAAGTTTTAACATAAGTTTCAAAGCAATCACAATTACTTTTTAATTTAATTTTGTTGGATCTTATAAATTGGTCTATCAATAATTTCTGACGTCAAACAAACTTTTGCTTCAGTCAACAACATTGAATTAAAATAATCTGAATAATCCGGTATTTGACTGACAGGTCAAATCACCTTCTTTTATTAAATATCATAAACGTAAACTTGTAGGAATATCTGTATGAAATAGAGAATTGTGACGTCACATTTGTGTATTGTCAAATCAATACTCTCTTAGTTTCAATTAGGTGTAATAATTTGTTAAAAGCTCAAAAGCAACTGTGGGATAAAAAATTGTGCTTAATTTTTGATTTCACCTTTAATGTTGGAATATCATTATTTATTTCGTATGCAGTCAAATACCTAATTGCAAGTGTTTCGAAACTAACACTAAAAACGGGATGGGCCCTTTTGTTTTGAGTAGTATTTTCCACCAATCTCGTCCAACCACCGATCGGATCAATGAAGTAGGTACTAACAATATTTACAGCGCTACTCGTCGTCGCTGGCGGAGACGGACTTGCGCGACTCCGGCGTGTCCGGCCGCGAGTGCCGGGATCCGGACCGAGACCGGGATCCGGAACGGGATCGGGATCCGGACCGAGACCGCGACCGGCTTTTGGAACGCGATCGTGATCTCGACTTGCTCTTTGACCTGTAAATAGAGTTTGAAAAATAATGTGTAATTTTTTTTACATGTTGGCGTGGCGACCCAAAAGTGAGTCTAGGCCGCCGATTTTTTGTATAATAATACCCTCCGGCCGTATTCGGCCATGGCGGCCGATCTTACGATCAGCCAGGTACGCAGGATATATTATAGTGCACAAGTGAGTGCGCAAGCACAGGTGCACTCCCTATTCCTTCACTCTCATAATTCGGTGGGACAGCAATCTGACACGACCGTAGAGAGATCAGGCGCAGGACCAACGGCTTAACGTGCCTTCCGAAGCACGGAGGAGCTCGAGATGAAATTTTTAGGTCACCCATCCGATGACTGGCATCTGCGAACGTTGCTTAACTTTAACAACCGCAGGCCGAGTGCGCTAACCACTGCGCCATCGAGCTCCTCCTTTTTTGTATAATGTTATTATAAAACTATATGCATTTTTTTTGTATCAGCATTAATTAACCAAATTAAGCTTATTGACACTGCTAAAGCCTGCATCAAAATAAAATGAACGGAAATCTTTAGTTTAGGGACTTGTCCGTTTTTACTCATACACTCGTAAAAATGTCGAGGCCACTCTAAAAGCAAAAATGTAAACTAATAACATTCAGTTTATCTCACCTAGACCTCGATCTCGACGCACTCTTCGATCTCGACCGACTCTTTGACCTCGACCTACTCTTTGATCTCGACCTACTCTTTGATCTCGACCTACTCTTCGAGCGCGACCGGCTCTTGGATCGCGACCGGCTCTTGGATCTCGATCTGCTCTTGGACCTCGAACGACTTCTCGACCGAGATCCGCTCTTTGAACGCGATCTGGATCTGCTGCGAGACTTGGATTTAGATCTGCTTCGAGACCTCGACCTGAGGATTAAATTGTAAAATTATATTCACTATTTTATACACTATTTTATTCAAATTCAAAAGAACATAGACATTTTTATGTTAAGAAAACAAGGAAATCGAAAGGGGAGTTATGTTTTAATTTATTTATATGTATTTTAAGGCCACACGGTCCCACTGCGTTTCACAAAAAAAAAACAGGATTGATATGCGGAACAGATTGATAACTTCTAAAGTGTCAAAGACTGTTAGCAAAAGTTGTTTTGGTGAAAGAGTCTATGAGAATCACGTATGGTTTGAATACTTAAATACTTTGTTCCATACCTATCGCTGTCGGAAGCGGACATGATCCTCTTCCGTCCCTTGTTCGCCGGCGGGCTGCGACTGCGGCTGCCGCTGCGGCTGCGGCTGCCGCTGCGACTGCGGCTGCGCGACTTGCCGCCCGCGTCCGAGTCCGACTCGGACGTCGAGATGGTCTCCTTGGACACGATCTTGGCGCGCTGCTTGGCGCTAAGCTTTTCTTCTGCCGCTTTGGCCGCTTTCTCGCGGCGGCCGATGCCTTTCTCGCCCTGAAATGGTAAAAATATTTTTCTTTCTTTTTAAATTGTTCAAATCTATTCTGTAACTACGATTTTTGAAGAAAAAATGTGGTATTATTATTAGATCAGTGTCGGATAAGCGGTTAAATATCCATACATCAAAAATGTTCTCAGTGAACTTGAGTAATTTAGCAACCGTTAAATCTGAAAAATATGTTTTTGTAAAATTTAGACAACCGTTACATCGCCAGGGTGCTCCGTCGCATTCAGCGCGTGAGATGGAGCTTAAAATGTAATGAAAAGATGAGTTGTTCTCGGGAAACATTTTCGCATATCGATGCGACGTCAAAAATGGTTCACCTAAATCTATTGAACCACATATATCGCCATTTTATGAGGGTTTTCGCAAATAAAAAATCCGCTAGATGGCAGTAGATAGGCGTATAGTCTTACTGGTATGTGATTGGTGAATTTTGTCATGACGTTGACAAATATGTCAAAATTCACTAATGAAAGCAGTTACTTTCAATCGCAAACCCCCTCATTAGCTCGCAGGCTCACCTTCTTCCGCCCCTTCTTGCGCGGCGGGTCGCTGTCGCTGCCGGAGCCGCGCTCGCGCCGCTTCTTGGAGCGCCCCTTGCGCTCCGCCTTGCGCTCCCCGCCTTCTCTCTTGCCCTTCTTCTTCGGCTTGGGCTCCCGGCTGCAATTAAAACGATGTTTTTAATTTACGTACAGGGACATAATTACATTTCACGCTCATTTTTCTTTGATGAAATGAGGATAAAATCAATGCCCTATGTCAACATATCCCTATGCTTACTTTGGAGATAGTTTACACATTTTTATTTATTAATCTGAAAATAAGCCTATTCTAGCAAGAAGTAGGTGCGATAGGCTGGTGATGATGAAGATGATGATGATCTGATAATCAATTCATCAAGCTAATAACTTCAAGTAATCTATTTGTTAACTAGCTAGAGATGTTGAACTGGTCTGAATACTGAATATATTAAAAAGAGGTCTTCATCAGTCTTCATCAGTATGGCATAGCAGTCTGTGCAATTCGTAGGACGCATAATCATTCGGGTATGCCCCGAGCGTCTAACGCTCTATTGCACACGTTCTAACTCGTTAGCATAAGCTATTCCGTCCATGTACGCTAGTTACTTTCATCTTCCCGTTGCTTTATAGACCCTGTAACCAGGGTCGTCTTCCACCTATTAGGGGCCCTGGGCATATGGGCTTTTTAACCTATTGTTTCGTAAATCGATCACTGAAAAACAATCGATCGCGGGAAAATCGATGCCCAGTGGGAAAGACGTCTCTGCCTGTAAAGTTTCAAAATACTGTATTCTTAGCGATTTCCCCAAAACCGGTCCCCTCCTACTCGTCAGGTGACGTCAGGAGGTGGGGCGAGTAGTCTTGCTCGAAGGGATGGCGCAGTGCCGACTCACTTCGCCTCGAGCGCTCGGACGTGGCGGACGTCTTCCGTGATCAGTCGTAGTCGTAGTAGTCGTAATGGGGTACACGACTGAATTCAAAATAAATTATGAAACTCTTACATTAAAGAAGTAATTAATAAATAATCGCTTTTCATTATGCCACAGTAACTTTTGCGCTTTTAACAAATTATTACAGTTAATCGGAACTAAAAAGGTATTGATTTGACAATACTAAGTTGTGACGTCAAACCTTAGTATTTCATACAATTTTCCCTACAAGCTTACGTTTTTGACGTTTATTAAAAGTGAGTGATTTGACCTGTCAGTCGTGTACCCCATTAGTTGTTTAGGTTGCCTAGGTCTTGGATAAGTCCGATCATTCTGATTTTAATTATAAAATTGTTCTAACATTGTTCGTCGGTATTTATTAAAAACTCAATTCTACCCATGATTTGTAAAATCAGAAGTGGGATCCATGATTTGTAAAAGTATATTATAACTAACCCCTCTCCGGCGGGCCCGGGCCCGTCGCTGCCGCTGTGCGAGTCGGACACGTAGTCGTCGCGGCGGCGGCCGCGTCGCGCCTTGCCCTCGGCCGGCATGTCCGCGAACAGCAGCGCGTTCGTCATGTCTGTCTGTATATCCGCCAGTATGCGACGGACATACAGACAGACATACATGACAGACATGACGAATCTATAAGGTTTCCGTTTTTTGCCATTTGGTTAAGGAACCCCAAAAAAACTCTGGAGTAGGAGAGGGAAGGGTGTTACCAAACGTCGACCAGTGCCATCGATCAGCAATCGATCGATCGGTTAGTCGACTGGTGTCCGTCGATGGCGTCGACCAATTAGAGCTACCACACCAGTCGATCATCATCGACCGATGTCGATCGATGGCGTCGATCGACGATCGATCGATTGGTGTGGTAACCCGGGAGACGCTTTGTTGACCCTGTAATAATAATGTAACTGTTGTAATAGTATATAACTGACCCGTCTCCGGCGGGCCCGGGCCCGTCGCTGCCGCTGTGCGAGTCGGACACGTAGTCGTCGCGCCGGCGGCCGCGGCCGCGAGCCTTGCCCTCGGCCGGCATGTCCGCGAACAGCAGCGCGTTCTTGGTCTTCTCGCGGTACTCCTGCCGCTTCTGCTGCGCCTCCACCGTGCTCTTGGCTTGCTGCTCCTCGCGCATGCGCCGCTCCTCCTCCTACGGACGGGAGGTTTAGGCTCGTATTAATATTTCGCTCTCTCTAAGGTCGATCTTGAGAGCGAACTTGAGATCCGACTTTTTTATATAAAACAACAAGATCGATATCGAAGTTGAGGGCGATTAATTAATACGAGCTTTAGAGTAAATTAACTGTTTCGAAATAACTGTCACCACCTGACATCAATGTGGACACAAAAATAAACAGTCCATTAACATTAAAATACGTAAACTATTTAAAGTTATTATATGAGGAAAACGTTTCTTTTACTATTATCATTATCTATATATTAACCAATATATATATTTTATAAACCAATATGTGCTGTCCCAATACCGTGCAAAGGTCTGCTCTGAATTCCTCCATCTAAATCATTATCATATTATCATTTATCATCAAGTAAGGGAAATCGTTCCTCACTCATAAATGGTCCTTCGAGCCAGATCGAAGGACCATGAATAAGGGTTAATTATTCGGTGGCATTTCCTAGAAACATGCGTCATGGTTTCCTTCGAACTGCCGTCAGATTGGAAAGTTACGGCTCATCACACGCACCTGCTGCTTGCGGAAGGCCTCGCGTTGCTGCCGCTGCTTGTCGCGCAGCGTGACCTCCTCGTCGTGCTGGCGGCGCGCGCGCGCCACGTGCCACTGCGCCTGCGACAGCAGGTCGGCGCACTGGCGCGCCTCCGCCGCCGCCGCGCCCGGCTCGTAGCGCGCCCGCTCCGCGCCCTCGCCGCCGCCCTCCTGCCCCGCCAGCCGCTGGAAGTACCTGCACACATTGCGCTATGTCAACGGGAGGCAAGCGAGCACGAGGTTCGTCTGATAGCAAAGTAGAGGGTGAACTTGTCAGTTATGTCCAGCAGCGCGGCGACGGGAACGACCACTGCCGCCCGGCTCGCCGGCGTCCCCTGCGCTACTCACTCGTGCGAGACCTGCAGCTCGTGCACGGCGCGCAGCACGCGCACCAGCTCGGAGCGGTCGTCCTTGAGCACGTGCGCGGCGAGGCGGCGCAGCGCCAGGGCCGTGTTGTACAGCAGCGCGGCGTGTGGGGGACCACTGCCGCCTGGCTCGCCGGCGTCCCCTGCGCTACTCACTCGTGCGAGACCTGCAGCTCGTGCACGGCGCGCAGCACGCGCACCAGCTCGGAGCGGTCGTCCTTGAGCACGTGCGCGGCGAGGCGGCGCAGCGCCAGGGCCGTGTTGTACAGCAGCGCGGCGTGTGGGGGACCACTGCCGCCTGGCTCGCCGGCGTCCCCTGCGCTACTCACTCGTGCGAGACCTGCAGCTCGTGCACGGCGCGCAGCACGCGCACCAGCTCGGAGCGGTCGTCCTTGAGCACGTGCGCGGCGAGGCGGCGCAGCGCCAGGGCCGTGTTGTACAGCAGCGCGGCGTCGTGGGGCGCCACGCGGCGGGCGCGCAGGAGGGCGGCGCGGGCTGCGGCGGGGCGCCCCGCCAGCCCGTGCGCGCGCGCCACCCACGTCAGCCACTCCACGTCGTGGTACATGCGGAACTTGCGGATGCAGTTCTCGTACTGGTGGAACACACACACGATGTCTTAATTTGTGATTTATCAAAGGCATTTAATTGAGTTGATCACTCAATCTTACTTATTAAATTACAACATTACGGTGTCTCAGACGTTGCCCTAAAATTTATCGAATCGTACCTCACTGACAGGATGCAAAGAGTCAATATTAAGAACACAAATTCGTCTGGTGCGAAGCTACAAATGGGCGTGCCCCAAGGCTCTAATTAGGGCCTTTGCTTTTTCTTATACAGGGTGGAATCTTGAAATGGGTTTTGTTGGGCAGGTACATTAACCGTTACAGTTACAAGAAAACGTCGTTAGGCAACCATCCCTAACTTTTTGAGATATTATGACCTACATTCACAGATTTTGGAAAAAAGTTACAGTCAGCAAAAAAAGTGCCGAAACTGGCAAAATTTTTTTTTCATGCCAATCGATCCTATTTCATGTAAGGATCAAATGACTCTATGGGACCATTTGAGGTTTGAGTACTAGAAATGTCAGAAATCGCAAAAAACTTTTCCCATACATTTTGTACTAAAAATTCCAAAAAAATTTTTTCGTGCCATTCGATCCTGTTTCATGTATGAATCAAAACTTTGTATCAGACCATTTAAGGTTTGAGTACTGGAAATGGCAAAAATCGGAAAAAATACTATTCCCATACATTTGGTACTAAAAATTTTCGAAACCTATTTCTCACATTTCTAGTAGTCAAACCTTAAATGGTCTGATACAAAGTCTTGATTTATACATGAAACAGGATCGAATGGTACGAAAAATATTTTTTTGAATTTTTTGTACAAAATGTATGGGAAAAGTTTTTTGCGATTTCTGACATTTCTAGTACTCAAACCTCAAATGGTCCCATAGAGTCATTTGATCCTTACATGAAATAGGATCGATTGGCATGAAAAAAAAAATTTGCCAGTTTCAGCACTTTTTTTGCTGACTGTAACTTTTTTCCAAAATCTGTGAATGTAGGTCATAATAACTCAAAAAGTTAGGGATGGTTGCCTAACGACGTTTTCTTGTAACTCTAACGGTTAATGTACCTGCCGAACAAAACCCATTTCAAGATTCCACCCTGTATAAATAATCTTCCATACTACACCAAGGACCTCTGTGGAATAGTTATTTTTGCCGATGATACTTCTTGGATATTTAAAACCGATAAAAACGAAAAATCATTTGACAAAGTTAACAGGGCTCTCTCGCTGATATCACAATGGTTTAGTACCAATCATTTGTTAATTAATGCCATGAAGACTAAATGTGTGATATTTATAATGCCTTACGTAAAGCAAATTCATACGCAAATTACTATGAATAATGCGCAATAAGAGATGGTCAATTCAACCATATTTTTAGAAATAACCATTGATTCACAATTACAATGGGGTCCTCACATAACTACACTTTCAGGAAATTTCAAATAATATTCGAATATTCTAATATTTTTCGAAAAATATTCAAAGATTCGAATATTCTAATACCTGATTTCGTCGAATATTTGCAAGCCCTACTCACCATCTGAATAGCGTTGATGTACTGCTTCTGCTCGACGTAGATGTGCGCGATGTTCATCCACACGTCGGGCATGTCCGCCGTCGCCTCGCGCACCTGCGCGAATATGTCGCGCGCCTCGTTCACGCAGCCCTAACCAACCACGTAGAAAATTATAAACAAAGAAAAATTCATCGGATCTGAGGTGGCTCAGCAAATCTCTTTCAATCCGGCCAAGCATTCTGGCCATTAAGCTACCGAGACCGTCAGTAGACCAGACGAATTTCTCCTTGTTATTTGCTTAACGCTCAATACTGTGTTGCGTTCAGGCGACAAAAATCCACGAAGAATTAAATAAAGCTGACATAACAATAGGCTTCATTATATTCTAAAATCTACAAACACGGATACTAAAGCCTGCAACTACGAATGCAATAACATCTTTAACAGCAGTTTGTTGGTAGAGATAAACTATGCACCTGAAGTGTTCTATGATTTATCTAAAGCCTTTGATATATTTGTTTTGCCTCCAGACCCTTACATACAATCTAAAAGATATTGTTACTGATGCTGAATCCAGTATTCAGCATCTACCCCAAATACATCGAGTATAAGGCACTCAAAAAATATTTATAAATGCAACATTATAAACACAGTACCAAATTAAATAGGGTTTCACAAGGATCTATATTCAGACCATTTTTATATCTTGTTTATTTTTGTGATATTGAAGTGCACGTACACCTTTTAATTCTCAAGGTAACTAAGGCACACAAGAAGTAAGTTACCTTATGCGCCAGAACGCAGCCGATGCCGTTTGCTGCCCAGATGTTCTTGGTGTCCACCTTGAGCACCTGTATGTACATGGTGAGTGCTCGCTGCTGGTGCCTCTTCTCTCGGTCCTTCTCGCGGCACGGCTGATGAAGCGTCTGCAGCCACACGTTGCCTGCACGATAAATAGGCACGCTCTTTTATGTTAGTTGTACTTTCCCAGGAATTTGATGGTTACACTTATTCAGAGGAAAAATGCATGCAATTTTTTAAGTTTGTCGGTAGATTCCATTGAGGCATATATGCTAGGAGCATAGCTCATGCCTCTGCCTCTCTTGTAGTTCTCTGTATAGTTTTTAACTACGCTTATAGTTATGTGCAAGAATCAATATCTTGAGCAAATAAGAAGACCATTCGCCTAAAAACCTTTAGCGAGTACGCATTATTGGATGTGGAGGAGTTCCTATCGAACATATTCTGTTCTTGGGCCCACTACTGGTGTATCCTCCGTCGTAGGACTCGTAGGTAAGCTCCCTATACAAGAACCTTCACCAATGACAACTCACCTGGAACGATGAGCGAGTACGCGTCGTTAGATGTAGGAGTTCCTTTCGAACATATTCCGTTCTTGGACCCACAACTGGTGTCTTCTCAGTCGTAGGTCAGCTCCCTATCCAGGAACATTCACCAATGACAACTCACCCAGAGCGATAGGCGAGTGCGCCTCGTTGGATGAGGAGGATTTCCTATCGAACATATTCTGTTCTTTGACATATTACATGTGTCTTCTCAGTCGTAGATAAGCTCCCGATTCAGGATCATTCACGCAATGACAACTCACCCAGAGCGATCACCAAGTACACATCGTCGGATGTGGAGGAGTTCTTATCGAACATATTCGGTTCTTTGACCCAGTACTGGTGTCTTCTCAGTCGTAGGTAAGATCTCATCCATCATCAGCCACGCAATGACAACTCACCCAGAGCGATGAGCGAGTAGGCGTCGTTGGACGTGGACGGGTTCTGCAGGATCCGCTCGAACTTCTTCTGGCCCGGGCCCCACTCCTGCTGCGCGAGGTGCAGGTTGCCGAGCAGCGACCACGTGTCCGGGTGCTCCGTGTTCACCTTCAGCGCCTCCTTGAACCAGTCTGAGGCTTCGTAGATCTGGCCCTTGTCGCGCGCCATGCAGCCCAGTCTAACGATAATGAGAATTAACGCTAATGAAAAATGCACTAGATGGCAGTAACGTAGATATTCTTAGATAAGACTTTCTGGGTGGCTCTGATATAATTTGTTTTAAAATTCGATTCAGCCATCACACCCTCATTTTAAATGACATCAAATTAATAAATAAATTTTATAATGTAATGTTTTTTTATTAAAGCTTGTAAGAAGGTGGATGTTCGGTGCTGGTGTTGTATAAAGTACTACACCGTTATATAGAGTACTGGTGCTGCCATCTATTGACAAGCAGCGGAACTACGTAGGCGCGTGCTAGTCGTATGGCGGGAATTGCGTTATTGTCGTGTTACAGGCTTACTTAATTAATAAAAACGTGTCTCACCTCAAATAACAGTCAATATAATTGGGATGCTCCTTCAATATGTCCTTGTAGAGTTTCTCTGCCTTGTTGTACATACACAGCGCTTCGTTCAGCCGCGCTAAATTGTACATAGTCGTCACAGCTATCGAGTTGTAGTACTGCGCGTCTAGCGTCTCCGCGTCCGCTTTCTCCCTGAAACAAGATTATATGTTGGTTATTCAAGAATTTGTATGGACAAATCACTTAATTTATAAACAGTCTGTTGAAGCGGTGTAAACGATAAAATACAATCTTACCCCTATATCCCGGAATGCCACTGAATGGCATCTTACGAATCCCACGGGAAGAAATGGTAGTACTATTCTAGAGACCCGTTTTCGATACACGGAGCAAAATAACATTTACAAAACTAATGTTTAATTGTTCTATTATTAGAAAAACGGCCCATTCCGGCTTCTCACGGTTAGACAAAATTGTCCGAAATATAGCCTTTGTAACTCAGGGATAATGTGTAGCTTTCTAAAGGAAAAATATTTTTTGAAATTGGTCCAGTAGATTTTGAGTTTATTTGTTTCACACAAATCTTTCCTCTTTGTAATATAACCATAGACAACACCGTAACTTATTGTTATGGAATAGGCAAGGTTCTTTACAAATTTTAATATTAAAAAAAAATAGGATGTAACACAAAGCTGTACTGAAATATTATTCCACACAAGACAGCTTACCTCTCCAAAGCCTTTTCCAGGTAGTTCTTGGCCTCATTCAAGTTGCCCAGCCTGTAGTGTAGAGCGGCCACGTTGTTCAGTATCTCCGCAGGAATGTCCGCGTTGACATTATCTTTGAGGATCTTCATCGCTGTCGTGTACGCGTTTAGAGAACCCTGAAATAAATATCATGATCATAAACCTGTCATCATGAAAAGGGAATTTACTACTGAACTAAGGCTTCCCAGATTGACAATACGCATAGAAAGTGCAGTGGGCTGGCCGTTTCGTGACAGCAGAATGGTGATGGATAAAACATAGACGCCCATCCCAAAATATCTCTTTGTCGATTCACCCACAGGCAGAAACGTGCTATTCTAGGATGGCGACACAGCACGCTCATCATCTCGATTCTATGTACTTGAAGCCACACACATCTGCAGGTTATTTTGCTTTTAATCTGTGTTCAATTGTTCGTACGTGAGTCTGAGCGTAGATGAGCTGTGTGTATGTGTGTGTTGCTCAACTGCAGGTCTTTCTGTTCGATCTTACTGCTATAACAGTCATGGATCTCCACTGTCTGCCTATTTATTATTCCTAGTCACTTGCCTGCAGATCATTCTGTTCCAGTATCTGCGCGAGCTCAATCCAGGCCTCCACGTCGTTGGGGAACTGCTCCGTCACCTCAAGAAGGTGGACCCAATGTCGTGGAGACTCATCCCATAATGTCTGATTGTCTTCTCTCTTGGCACTCACAAGGAATAATCGTGTTTGCTAGGGCGGTATTACTCACCTGCAGGTTACTCTGTTCTTTTATCTAACTGCTTCAGTAGCCCAAAATCTTCCGAAGAAGGATGGACATGCGCGTGCGTGCGTGCGTGTGTGTGTGCGTGCGTGTGTGTGTGCGTGCGCGTGCGTGTGTGCGTGTGTGTGTGTGTGTGTGTGTGTGTGTGTGCGTGTGTGTGCGTGTGTGTGCGTGTGTGTGTGTGTATCTCACCTGCAGGTCATTCTGTTCCAGTATCTGCGCGAGCTCTATCCAGGCCTCCACGTCGTTGGGGAACTGCTCCGTCACCTTCTTGAGGTGCTGCCGCGCGATGTCGCGCTTGGACTGCGACGACGAGTTCGCGTACAGAGACCCCAGGATCTTCATCGTCTCGTAGTTGCCGGGTTGGGCTTTGAGAACCTTCTCGAAGCATTGCGCCGCCTGGGAACGTGACAATAACGAAAATAAAGTGAATGAAATATATTTGATGATGAAAATGAGAAAGAAAGTGCTAATCAGGTAGTTTTCAGTCCGCTTGATTTAAACCAGTCACCGTCGCTTATATCACCAGATAATTATTAAGCTTGTAGGACCGGAAATCTCATACCATTCCCTCCCCGATGAAGAGGTTTTGACACCAATAGAATTAAAAAGAAACTGTTGTAACAAAAATTACTATGGTACAGTTCACTGGTTCCTACCAAAAACTTCGTCGAATTGGAAGATCTGAATTGAGATACGAAATATAAGCTACTTATCAGAGTGATACTCACATTTTCCGTGTCACCTCTGTAAATGTACATCTGTCCGAGCCCATAGTGGGGTAGGACGAAGTTGGGCGGCGCGAACTGCGTAGCCTGGTAGTAATACTGGAAGGCCTGTGGGAAAATTCCATGGTTTTAAATTAAGCTTTTTTAAATTACTATTACTGTACCCATATTTTTTATTTTAATGTTTATTACTGCTTCATCGCAATCCGTCTTGGGAATAATGAGCCATTTCTTTGTCCGAAAACTATTTATGAACATGATGAAATTTCTTTTCGGAAGGTCTCTATGTATTTATTGTGGTGGTGTGGAATCCATTGACAAGATTGGGAATGTCTTGTCGCTTGGTATAGCCAAAAAAATTTAGTAGAAATTTAGTTTATTGGGTTAGCAAACCTGGTCACAGTCGCCCTGTGCGTGGAACGCTCTTGCTAGGTGATGACAGCTCTCAGCACGCATCGCCTCATTCTCAGTGTTGTGGAACGCATGTAAAGCCAAGTGCTGCACTTTGCTATAGTCCTGGAATAAAATCTTTAGGTTAGGCATGCCCTTCTAGTCAGATTAAGAATAGGTTGGCTATAAATCTATACTAATATATATAGTTGAAGAGTTTGTTTGTATGTTTGTTTGTTTGTTTGAACGCGCTAATCTCAGGAACTACTGGACCGATTTAAAAAAATGTTTTTGTGTTGGATAGTCCAATTGACGAGGAAGGCTTTAGGCTATTGGAAATCGAAATCCACGCGGACAGAGTCGCGGGCGGCCACTAGTCTATTTATAATGCCAAAACCTCAATATCTTTTCTATTGGCCAAATATCGAATACTAGCTGCCCGCCCCGGCTTCGCCCGTGGTACTTACTTACATGTATTATACATACAAACCTTCCTTAAGAATCACTCTATCTATTAAAAAAAACCGCGTCAAAATCCGTTGCGTAGTTTTAAAGATCTAAGCATACATACGGACATACAGCGTAAGCGACTTTGTTTTACACTATGTATTGATTATTAAGTCGTTTTTGATTTTAAATTACTCAGGTGGGGTTCGAATTAAGCATTTCTTGCATCCTTTTAAGCGTTTTGATCATTAAGCAACCGAAAGTGTTCCTAGGCCTTATGAAATTGAGTTGTGTTGAATGTGAGTTGTTTTTAGTTGAAAAATATTGATTGATTTTACTCACTGTTTTGAAAAAGAAGTGGTTAGCTAAATGATTGAGCACCATCGGGTTCTTTGGGTCAATGGCGTATGCTTTAGACAACATTATCACAGCCATTTTGTTTGACTCACTCTCTTGCAGGTTCAACTTGAGGATTGATAGACCCACTAGTGCACCAACGCATTGTGGATCTAACTGTAACGCTCTTTCAAAAGCCATTCTGTAAAAGAAGATGTATTCTCAGGTTATAAAGTATCTAGTGCTTTTATGTTAATGAGTAATTTATTATAGACTGAAACAAAGCCACATTTTCTAATTTAGCAGGCCGCACTGGCAGCTTCGCTTAAAAAACGTCAATTAAATGTATATGGTCCAAAGGCTGATCGCAAATAGTTGTTAAAAAAAAGTATAACGCTTTATGTGAATTTTTAAGAAATTATTTTAAATAACTACACATGAACTAAAAAAACATTCTTTTGTATTACATACATGACGAAATCAGTACAAACCTGGCTTTTTCTTGATTGTTGAGCTTCATGAAACAGTGTCCCATACCCAATCGTAAAGCAGCTGGACTATCAGGGTTCGTCCGAAGGGCTTTCTTGTAAAATGCTAGAGCACCCCTATAATCTTTACGATTGAAAGCGATGCATGCTTTACCGAGTAGAGAGGGGACGTTGTTCGGAGACTGGTTGAGGACGAAATTGAACTGTGTGTCTGCCTGTTCCATTTTATCACCTTCAAGGAGGCAAAAATATGCTCTGCCCAAAAGATGGTTCTGATGAAAAATAAAAAAATAAAACATGATTTATTTGGCTCATAATAAATAAGTAAATATAATTATCATGATTATATGGGATAATTCCTATCTGAATTAAAAACTCATAAATCTTTAATTTGATGAGGTCTAAAGATAAAATCTTATTCTGTTACATCTGTTGACAATATGTATATTGAATTGATGCCAGATTTTTATTCAACATAAGACTACATTTTTATTGAGACAAATCAAAAACTCACCTGATCATACATGATGATTTTATCTGCCATTGTGTATAAGAGAGTAGCTTTTGTAAAAAGCTCCTTCTTTTTATCTTTGGACTTCTCCTTATTCGCCTCTTGAACGTAGTATGCAGCCAACATGTCGAGAGCTCGCATTTGGTCGCGTTCAAAGTCCCTGTAGTCGATGTTGGCATCCACACGGGATGCCTCGAGGATTTTAAGGAAGTCATCGATCTTTTTTTGTTTATAATATGCGAGCTGAAATAATCAAATTGATAAGAAGTTAGCTCTAATGTGTACCTGAATAAGTTTAGTGAAATAATAAACATGATTTGTCTAACTATGTTACAATTATAATATGTAAGTGTTTTTGTGGTTGTAGTCAGGTTAGTTCCATTAAAAAATCTCAGGTCCTTTGCTGGATGGTGTTGACATTTAACCATTTTCTGTCAAATAAGTACTATGGGATTTGCCAGGGTCAGTCAAACAGGGCATTAGTCAACATGCTCATAATTTATTTGTACGGGTGATTACAATCTTAAAATACGAAATTATGAATACATTTTTCTCAAGAAATACAAGAAATTAGGTTAGACACTTACAGCGACATTGATCCAGACATTTAGTTGGGATCGCTCTCGTTGCAGGATGCTGAGGACCTCGTCTCCTGACGGGAGCTGGTCTGGATCGAGCTCGATCACCTAAGACACCGAAAACAAACAGTAACTAAGCTGTGACACTTCGAAATTAGGTGAAATAATCTCACTAAACTCACCTCATCGGTGTTAATCAATGGGATTTCGAGAGACATTTTGGCGGTTTTTCTTGACGCTGATATCTACATTACAATAAAACTATGAATATTCACAGACATCGAATAATAAACTCGGCAACAAAATACGAACGAAGCAAGACACGCAACGCTATTTTCTTCTTGTTTTTTTTTATTTTTTCACGTTTGACGTTTTACTTTTTAATGTTTTCCAATGTTTTCTTTACTCAAAGATCTTCGTAAACGTATTTTTTTTCTGTGGATTATTAAACGCACAGAGTACTTTTTATGATTAAACGACTACTAGTTATTGACTCTCAGTCATATTTATTTCATTACATGAATTAAGAATAAACATTTAAAAATATATTTAATTTGAATAACCATGCACCTATTGTAACTAATATTAAAAAAAATGTTTGTGACTGTCAACTGTCAATATTAATGTGATGGCGGGAATATTGGTTGGTGATAACAATTTTTGAAGGTTAAAATAAACAAAACAAAATAACATCAAGATAATTACATACTGCAACAATCTTTGAATAAATGTGACTTTTTTATAGAAATGGCTGATGCACAAACTATAAAGGATGTAAGAATAACCTTGAAACGCATCCAGCCCAATCCACTCTTTCAGGAATGGCTTGAAAAATTACATCAAGATGCTAAAATCAGTAATAGCAAAATTGAGCCTATGTTGCGAGAAGCTCTCTGCTCTCTTTCAAAATATCCACTTCCGCTCAAGACCGGCGCCGAGTGTGCAATTTTGAAGGGATTTAATTCAAGACTTTGTAAATATTTAGACCAACTTTTAGAAAGACATTGCACTTATAAGCAATATCATAGTGATCAGCCACCAAACAAAGTAAGTAAGCCCAATGAAGTTATTAATTCTAATACTAATCTTGGCACAGAAACTGGATCAAGTACAGTTGGAAAGTCACAGGTTAAAACACCCCAATCAGTTGTTGACAATTTAGAAAATATCAATAAAGAATCTAATTTGGTTTCTCGGGCCAAACCATCAACATCTCGACAAACAGAGCCAACTGCTTCACAAATTAAACCAACATCAACTCCAGCTAACACAGTATTTAATTCCCAAACTGAGAAAGTACTAAGTTCCCAAACAAGATCAGTAACCGAATCTCAAGCTGACTCAGTAGGGTCATCACAATCACTATCACCAACCAGTAAGAAGAAAAAGTCAAAAGAAAGAATATACAAACCGGCACACAGATCTGGAGCATACACAATACTAGTAGCACTTCTGGAGCACATGCGAGAATGCCCAGATGAGCCAGCACTATCAAAAGAGAACATAATAGACAAAGCACAGAAGCATAGTGAGGAATCCTTTGTAAGACCAAAACCAGAATCATTTTACACTGCCTGGTCTAATATTACCAGACTAGTTACTAAGGGATTAGTGGAGAAAACGAAAAAGAAGAAAGTTTTTTACGCACTAACTGATGCAGGTATTGAACTAGCTACAGAACTACTCCGGGACTCGGAAAATACACCAACTGTAAATGATATAATATTCAATAATGTGCCATCTGGTACAGCCGGCAATAGCCAATCTAAAGCAATAGATTTAGATACTGAGTCTGTTTCATCTCAGTCAGTTGGGTCTCAATTCAGTACAGCAAACATGACTGCCATTGATATGCCTGCTGGATCATTTGATGTCATATTGCTAATAGACAAAAATGAAACTGGAGGGTTTGTATTCTTTTACACTATTATTTTGTTCCTCTCTTGTTATGCTAATGGAATAAAACTCTTATCCTCACCTATTAAAACTCTTCACTAGAACTTTATGCAAATAATTGATGGTAATATGATAATTAATAACAATAATTATTAGATAATATTCAAAACTAGCGGCCGCCAGCGACTCCGTTCGCATGGGTTTCGTTTCCGTACACAGTGTTTAACCGTAAACCGTAAACCGTACACGTTAGCTTAAAGTCTTCCTCGACAAATAGTAAGTGGACTTTCCAATACAAACGATTTTGTCAATTCGAACCAGTTGTTACTGATATTAGCGCGTTCAAACCAATCTGGATCAGGAGTTACACGTGTTATTGTGAGTCAACCATGAAAGATAGACATATACTGTCAAGGTATATTTTTTAGGCAATTTTATGAACAATATTTCCGTCATACATGATTTTTATGTAACTTTAACCATTTAAGCTGCACACGCGACAGAAGCTTAAAAAATGGAGTAAATTCTCCCGTTTTTCCAATATTTCCCTTCACTACTCTGCTCCAATTTATTGTAGCATGATGAAAAGTATCCTATAATATGCCCAGAAGTATAAAGAATAATTGTACCAAGTTTCGTCAAAATCCGTCCAGTAGTTTTTGTTTCTATAAGGAACATACAGACAGACAGACAGACAGACAGACAGAAAGACAGACAGACAGACAAAAATTTTACTGATTGCATTTTTGGCATCAGTATCGATCACTTATCAACCTCCGATAGTTATTTCGAAAATATATTTAATGTACAGAATTGACCTCTCTACAGATTTATTATAAGTATAGATGTATCATGTTCTATAGTCTTACCAGAATTAATTAAATGAAATGAATTTGTTCCAGGGTTTCAAAGAAGAATGATCCCACGGTAGCGCAGTTCAACAAATACCCTGATCTGAAACATGAGTACAGGAGTCTCAAAGTTGGAGACTTTACATGGGTTGCAAGGAGCAAAGTAAATAAAGACCAGGAATTGGTCCTACCTTATGTGGTTGAACGGAAACGGATGGATGATCTTGGAAGCAGTATTAAAGATGGGAGATTCCATGAACAGAAGTTTAGACTGAGGAAGTGTGGTTTAAAAAATGTAATTTACATGATTGAAAACTATGGAAGCAATAAACATGTGGGCCTGCCTATCCAGTCGTTGATGCAAGCATTAGCCAATACCAGAGTGCAGGATGGTTTTAAAGTGCACATAACTGATTCCCTCAATAATTCTGCAAGATTCTTAGCTATGATGACTAAAAGACTGACTATTGAATTTAGAGTGAGTTTTTCTTATAATTTGCACAAAGTGCTTTGCTACTTAAATTAAATTATTAGTAATCTATTGTTTCATAGTTTTAATAGATAGCTATATAATTGTTTTTATTTTATAAATCTGATTATCCAAACCTTTTCCAGGACAAGGATTTAAACGGCTACAACAGGGACCCTCTTCAAGATGACCTGATGACATTTAGTTATTTTAACAAGTCTTCATTGAAATCAAAACCACTAACAGTTACAGAGACATTTATAAAACTTCTGCTACAGTTAAAAGGTGTGTCAGTTGAAAAGGCCCTTGCTATTACTAAAACTTATAGCACCCCAGCTTGTTTGATGAAAGCCTATGAAGACTGTGGTCAAAGAGAAGGAGAGATGCTTTTAGTCAATTTGAAATATGATGACACGAGTCGCAATGTTGGGCCGAAAATTAGCAAAGCAATTTATCAGCTTTTTACTCAACGCCACCTATCGTAAATCCAATAGTCCCTTACATAATAAGTTAGGAAGTAATAAGCATATTATAAGCCTTTTTTTATGTATTTCTAAAAAAACTTGTGATATAAATGAAATACCTGCGCTATTGGTTGCAAAGACTGTTAAGTAAAATATTTAAAAAAATATATAATTTATTTATATCCGACTCCTTGCCTATGCTGCAACCTTACAAGTAAGTCACAAACATAAGTATTAGTCCATCCATTTAATTGAAGAGTTACTCTTCTTCAAAAATAATTGTCTTCAATAGTAATCTGTGATTTTGTATGTGCAAATTGGAAGCTAGGCTAATGCAGTCTGTGATTTGATTATCTCCTAAATCACAATATTGTGATGCAACATGCATACATGTGATACATGCCACCATGAGTAGTTGCCGTATAATTTATATACAGAGGTAGTTGCACTGTTATTCTATAAAGTAGGATTGTGGACCCACAATGAGACAGCATTGTTTTTTGTATATACTTTATTAACATAACCAGTGATAGTGACATTGAGTAAGTAGCAGTAGTAACTTCAAGACAGGAAAACTTTTGTGGTTTGTAAACCTTTTTGAATATCCATAAATAGTTGAGATTTAAGAGCACTTTAGGATGGAATCATCTTTCCCCAGTTTACAATAGCGTGCTTAATTACAAAAAAATAAAAGAAATAAACAAAATATACAGAATTGCTTTGGCACAAAAAAGTTAAATGCTTAATAATTTTAGTAAGGATTGAGACGTCACTCTTTTAAGTCATGAGATTCATTTTCGAGTTTTATTTGAGTTAGTTAGTATTGCTATCTGTGTTAATGCATACTTGATTGTGCCAAATCAATATAGGTACTACTTTAGACCCTTATTTTCATCATCACATTGCGTTGCCTTATATTTAACACTTACTATAATAATAATATGCTTAAACCTACATAATATTCCAGAAGTAATATAGTGCAGATCATAGCTGAACAGTGAAACAATTTTAATCAACCAAAAGAGATTTCCAGGACATGGCACAGTAATACAAAGAGATTAGTGTCATACTTACTAATAGCCTAAATTGCACATGTTATACTATATAGATCTCAAAATACCTGTCAATTGTAAATAATATTTTCGTACCAAATATAATTTTACACGTTAGAAACATACAGATCACAAACTCCCGATTTTTGAAACCGCGGATTTATTTAGTTAAGAATCTGATGTATAGAAGATACAATATTATCTAAAGATTCATTTGTGGATTATACTAAAACACAAAGTCAGCAAGATAAATGCCAAATTATTTCTACACACTGAATAACCTATATAATATAATTAAATAGTGGTAGCTCACATATAAATTGAAGTCTTATATTCTAAATGACCAACCACCATTCAGTTTAATTTAGATACAAAATGCTCATACAGCAGTATTTTAGTAAATAATAATATGCATGCAATAACCCTGTCTGTATTTAAAAATAAAAGTGCACTCAATGTGACAGAACTAAAAACAGTTTTAATTATTTTAAAACAAAATATAAATCAAAATAGTGCACTTACAAAGAGTATGAGATTGACTTAAATTTAAATACATTTAAAGTGTATGGTAATTCCTCTCAGTTTGGTTCCTGTAGTATTTGAATCCCATGAATCCGATGGCGAGGAGACCCAGAGTCAGGATCATTCCTCCGATGAAGCTAGGGCCATCGAACCTGGAATGATACAAATGTAATATAAATATCCAGATACAATAACATAAACATTAATGTAATAGTCAGTCAAAATGTGTTCGGTTTTTCTATTCATTTACTATCCAATATGGATATTGTAATTTTACCACAATGTTAATTCGTCGAAATAGCCTTACTAATCCATAATAGCCTTACTTTACTAGAAAAACGTGAAGTTATAATGTCGTGTTTGTTGCATGAAATTATGTCATTAAAAGACAATTAGTAGTTACTAAATTACAAAACCTATTGAATGTAAGTTTGATGTTTCCAAACAGGTATGATAATTAGCAGTTTTAAAAATGAAACTAATTATTTAAGTCAAATATGGCTCGAAAGTATAAATTCATATAATGCATTCAGGCCATCAATAAATCAAAGACAGCTAGAAAAAAAGAAACATAAATTATGGAACAACTCGCTATCACTATTCTTTTACTCATACTAAGCAGTTTAGTAAGTGAAATTCTATTAGAAGTTCTATTTATCTTCGTCTTGTGTTTAACATATACAAATCATTCCAGGACCAATAAACTCATACATATCCACTATATACATAGTAGTGAATACCTCAGCGAGTAAGGAAGTAAATAGCCGACAGCACGCTCGCCAGGCGACTGACGTCAAGACGTCTAACCACTACAGCTGACCTTGATACGACTACGGGTTTTTGTTCAACACATGAAGGAAACACTTATAAATGCGTCTAATCAGACTTTTGGTGTAAACAGGGTTTGATAAATATAGAAACGTATTGGGCTTTCTTGGAAGCAAATGATTTAACCCATGTGGTTTTCTGCAGAGGAGACTTCTTGATAGGCCAAACTGTTAAAAACATGAAGAAATATCTTCATAGTCTTAACTAACATTTATGTTACGTTGAAAGGGCATGGTAGTTAAGAGTCATTGAGATATTGTAGGTAATAGCTCACTGGCTAGAGTACCCCTTTGGAAACATGAGATCTATTAGATCTAACAACTATCGGCCAACGCAAGAAGCACAGGGTAGAAACAGGTGGGCTAGCCAAGATACCTTTGGCATTGGAAACAATATGGTCGTTTCGTTATGTATTAACTTGTCAAGTCCGAGCAAACCAGACACAACAGATAATCTATTGTACTTCTCGATATGGCAACGACGGGACTTAAAAAGTTAATTGGCTAACAAAAACACACAAGACTTGGGCAAACAGCTCTACGAGATAGAAAGTTTGGAAAACCTTAGACGCAGCGTTTGTTCTCAAACGGTAAAAGGAAACAAGCGAGCAACGATAGCATTTGACCTAGAGGGGCGACAACAAACAAAGGGCAGACTAAACACGAAAGCCTTGTACAGTGTTTACCAAAACTGCCCCGACCCCACTTCCATAAGCGTTCGCATTGGAAGTATATTTTTATTTATCACTAGCGGCCGCCAGCGACTCCGTCCGCGTGGGTTACGATTTCCGCACACAGTCTTACTAAAAATAGCTGAATAAAACAACGGTCTATAATGCATGCAGTCAACTTGCACACTTTTACGGGACTAATTACTCAGGATAGAAATTCATAATAGTCTATTTTAGTGACGGAAACCGCTTATCATTATTAACAATAATCTGGAGACCTTATACATTTGAGAAATCATCTGTTCACCACGATTCAGATCCACGGCCGCGCCTCTAGCGAGGTGCGCAAATCTATCGGCACATTTTAGAACTAAATAGTTCGCTAGCACAATTTACAATGATAAAATAAAGGAATTTACAATAGCTTAGAGCCTACCTCGACAAATGGTAAGTGGTAAGTGGACTATCCAACACAAAATGTTTTGTCAATTCGAACCAGTAGTACCTGAGCTTAGCGCGTTCAAACCAATTTGGATCTTGAGTTGCACGTGTTATTGTGAGTCAACCATAAAAGATAGATATATGCTGTTGGGGGATATTTTTTGGGAAATTTTATGTAGAATATTTCCGTCATACATGATTTCTATGTAACTTTAACCATTAAGGCTGCACACGCGACTGAAGCTTAAGAAATGGAGTAAATTCTCCCGTTTTCCCCACATTTCCCTTCACTACGCTACTCCTTTTGATTGTAGCGTGATGAAAAGTATCCTATAATATGCCTAGGAGTATGAAGAATAATGGTACCAAGTTTCGTCAAAATCCGTCCAGTAGTTTTTGTTTCTATAAGGAACATACAGACAGACAGACAGACAAAAATTTTACTGATTGCATTTTTGGTATCAGTATCGATCACTAAACACCCCCTGATAGTTATTTTGGAAAAATATTTAATGTACAGAATTGACCTCTCTACAGATTTATTATAAGTAATAGATAAGCTCCCTTAGCATTGATGGAAAGCGATAAATTATGTTTGCCTAAATTCATTCACTGGCGAATCTACTCCATTTAGGTTTATGGCAGGGATGTTACGGAGCTTCGACTCCGACTCCGATAAGTCGGAGCTTCCGATTAATATTACACCTCCGGTTCCGACTTCGGTTCCGACACTTTTGAGTCGGAGGTTGAATCGGAGGTCGAAGCATAACAAATATCGGTGACGGCCTGGGTCGACCGTTTTGAACAGCTTTATACAGGTCGCGCGGACACCTCCCCCCGACTCCCGCTCGTGTGTTCTATCGTCTATTATTATTTCACTTATTAGTTTGTTACGCACGTGACACGTTTTGATTTTGACGGCTCAATGCAAATGAAAAAATTGGCCAAGTGCGAGTCGGACTCCCGCACTGAGGGTTCCGTACAAATTCTATTTTTGACGTATTAAACAAAGCTACTGAATAGATTTCGTTTGAACCAATTTTCGTTGATAGTTTTTATGGTAATGTACATTATATATTTATTTCAGATTTATCATCCTCTTACTTTAGAAGTTTGGGGGGGGGCACACTTTTTTCCACTTTGGAAAAGTCTGTCACGCAAAGTATTCACTTAAGAAAAAAATGAGCTTAGAAACCTCAATATAATTTTTAAAGACCTATCCATAGATACCCCACGCGTATATGTTCAATGAAAAAAAATAATTTCAGTTTCAGTTCTAACTATAGGGACCCCCCATCTTTTTTTTTTCTATTTTCCTGTGAAAACCTTGTTGCGGTTCACAGAATACATCTACTCACCAAGTTTCAATAGTATAGTACTTATAGTTTCGGAAAAAAGTGGCTGTGACAGACTGGCGGACAGACAGACAGACAGACAGACATGACGAATCTATAAGGGTTCCGTTTTTTTGCCATTTTGGCTACGGAACCCTAAAAAGGTTATGTTTTATTTGTCCTTAAATAAAATATCTCCCTCCTGCCACCACTTCTGACCCTGCCTCCGCCTCCGGTTCCGACTCCGACTCCGACTCCGGTTCCGAATCCGACTCCGACTCCGAAAAACAAAATCAAAAAACTCCGACTCCGACTCCGGTTCCGATATGACACCTCCGTTACATCCCTAGTTTATGGGCCTTAATAGAATAAATGAAGTGGATTAGTAAGACTTATTAAAATGATTCAAGACCTAGTTCAGAAAGTTGTGGCGTGTATTCAAGTTATATTTGCCTAGTTTTCATGATGGGGAGGGTTCACGCGCGCTGCGGTGATCTGACGGTAGTTGCTACAATGTAAAATTAATCCAGGGATTGCTAAAATAATGTACTAATTATAATAATTCTTGATTAATGTAAGAGCTGTCAAAAGTAGGGAAAAGTAAAGTTTTACAAGGTGCTCAAAGAAATAAC
This sequence comes from Nomophila noctuella, assembly GCA_958496325.1. Lineage (NCBI taxonomy): Eukaryota > Metazoa > Arthropoda > Insecta > Lepidoptera > Crambidae > Nomophila > Nomophila noctuella. The sequence continues at coordinate 691,351 of OY292493.1, forward strand.
CATATTTTGCTAATTTAATAGTTAGAAACTTAATATGTATAATGCAGTTTATTTTCTGATACTGAATCTTAGGTTAATGAACTGTTCCTGAACATGACTGATAGGGGCCATATCAAGTTACAGCATAAACATATTTATCGAAAACCAGATGAGTGATAGGCTGCTGACATGAAAATTCCGTTTAACCACCAAGAGATGATTTGAGGGGATTCGCAATATCATTTACCAAGTATAAAATAAAAGAAGATCTTTAGGTGTCAATGTAAGGCTTCTGTGAATGACTGTTTTCAATGTATTTTTAGCTTTATTTACGTTGGCACGACATTGAATCATAAGCCAATTAGGGACCATTCACGACTACGTAACTTACTGGAAGGGCATCTTCTAAGTGCTGGATGACTAACAGCTTCCCAGAAAAGATTGTAGGGATACAAGCTATTTTCCGAGCTTGTTTAAAAACACTATAAAATCACTAATGAAGCCATCTTTACCAAGTAGGACTTTGGTAGAGAAGGGAAACTATGTACATTGAATAGAACAAAAAAAAAATTATCAAAGCCTATGAGCTGCAACAATGCAGGTCGCGGTACAAAATGTATTTAAGAACTGTGTACAATGAGTTTCAACACCTTATTAAGCAACAGTCTTAAACAATGACAAAAAGTTCATACAAATACGAAGCAACTACGTCAGATAAAACATAGGATCATAAAAACTAGTTACATTAACTTTTGGGTTACCAAAAAAGGTGCATTCATTCATAAAGTGCATAGGTAATTAACTTATTATTTTAGCAACCACATTGAAATTTATGTAATGTCGATTAAACAATCGAAACCCGTCTGTCATTCCTTGTCTTTTTTCCCTTGTGTACAGGAAAAAAAGAAATGGTGGTGATAGCTTTCAGAATCGGAATGTGTTGTCCTATCCAGATTTCATTGGTCCAATGTAAGCTTGATATCTTAAGAAATATTTTCTCATTTATAGTTTCCCATAGAATCTTCATCATCGGCTAATTCCACTGGCGATGAGGCGTAATGTCATTTGTAACCCCAGTAAATAAAATTAATGAAACTCACCCTCGTCCCGCAGCTTCGACTGGCTTAACCGGCTCCGCTGCCTTCGTCGACGTTTCAGTCTTGGGCGTCGTCTCGTTCTTCTTGCCCTTGTCCTCCGGCGTGGGGACTACCGTGGTCGTCTTCACATCTTCCTTCGGTGCCTTGGTGGGGTCAGTGGGCTGAACCGGTTGGACCGGCTGCTGCTTGCTGGGAGGGAGCGTCGTGTTCTTCGGAGTAGCATTGTTCGCTTCAGTCTGGTTGGCTGGAGCGTCTGTATGCGGCGCTGGGGTCGGTACAGTCGCGTTGGTGGCCGCTGTCTCGTTGGCGGTTGGAGTCGGAGGTGGAGCTACTGTGGCATTGGTCTTGGTTTCAGTGTGGGGAACGCCAGCATGGGGAGCTTCAGCTGGGGGCTGAGCTGCAGGTGTGCCTGACGCTGGAGCTGCTGGGACGGCAGCGGGAGGGGCCGCCGGTGCACCTTTAATTTTATAATGAGGTACATTGATAAAAATTGGTAGATATTTTAGTAAATCTTGTACAATAATTTCCTAGGACTGCCCAGAAAGTTATCTGAACTGCGATGTTCTACTATACATCTTTTTATAGAAAAGTATTGAGGATGATCAAGTAATAATTTAATGTCAAGTAAAAAAATAAACTAAAGTATTGAAAAAAAATTAAAAAATATTTTCATCCTTCATTAATATATGTTGCTAACTTGAACATGCTAATAATTTCATTTACAAAACAAAAGGTAAGTTATTATAATAAGATTGGTACTTGTTAAATTACTAGTCTTTTGTCCACTTTAACATAATGTCATACTAATGATACCTAGATAGTAATTAAAATATATTTTCTAATCAATATAAATAAAGCTTGAAAGTAATTATCAGCAAGGGCAGTACTGTTAGTACACAATGGCATTGATAATAATATTTAACAGTTTAATATTGAGTGATAACATTTAGCGTGCTTCAGTTGATAGTGCAAAAAATATGGCATACACCCAGTTGTTTTGTTGATATCCTGTTTATTAAATAAATTAATATGAGATAAGAATCACAGTCAGTCAGGATTTCTCTAAATTACATTTGATGCCACTTCACTAAAATAGACTAAGGAAATACCTAGTAACTAACGAAAATATGTATCTCTGTCTGAAATAAAAGATTTTTTAATTTTCTTTTCATTAGTTGTCAGTTTCTGTCTGCCTGATGGTAAGGTGTTTTTAGGGTGTGTTTTATCAGAATTTTGGTTAGGGACATGTACAATATCAACACATGTGCATAGAAAAATGAATATTTCAACTAGCTTATTATTGTGATAACTAGTAAACATGTGGCAAACAATGTCTTCATCCATTAATAAGTCAGAAATATTATTGTTTTGATGAAATTTCAATAAAATATAAATGACAAAACACAATACAATTATACTGACTGTTAAAGACAGCGGACTTAGTTTGTATTCTTTCATTTGAAATTATTGTTTATGTTAAAAATAACGGATCTTTCTTTGTATTTTTTCTTTGAACTTATTATTTACGTAAGATAGCGTTAATGTTTTGATCAGTTTTTTTGTGTACTTAAGTAAGATCGCTATTTTTTCATTTTAACTGTTTGGAATATTGTTAATTTTATGTTTGTTAGTTAGATATAAGTATAGGCTAATAAACCGAACTTAAATTAATATATTAAGTTAGAATAAGACAAAGATATAGGATATGCAAATTGTAAAATTGTTAAATTTCGTTGTATTTTTGTTTTGTTTCTTAAATTATGTTTGAATTTATAATGTAGATCTATATAGAAATTAGTGTTTCAGAAAGTGTAAAATAAGACCTTTCTAACGATGTATAACACATATAGGTTCGCTTGATAAATAGTATGGAAAATATGTGAAAACTTAGTTTATCATAGTGAAAATTGTAAGTAAATTAAGTTAATTTGTAAGGGCCCTGCGCGGCTCTCTATAAGGTAACGCCTTGGGGTAGCTAAGCTATCCGGGTCAGCCGGAAAAGCATTCCTTGTGGCGACCAGCTCCAGAAGATAATTAGAAGAACAACAAGAAGAAAATCAAGAAAATCAAGAAGAAAATACTCTGCAAAAAAGTCTGCAAAAAAGTCTAATAAATCTCTGGAAAACTCTTCCTGTGTTTCCCTCGTCCACAACACTGACATTTCTCATTCAGCTCTGTAAATTCCTGTGGCGGGATGGTATAAAAGGTCACATTGATAACATTAGCAAACAATAATAACCGTTGTACAAGGATATGCTTATAACGACTTAATAAATTCTAACTAATAAGCAGCCAATAACTTTGAAAACTTGACTGAATATTTAATATTCATTAGCAACAAGGTAAAATAAAAATCATTTTTATTTATAATGTTTTAACTAGATACTGTGTTAATGATTGTTGCAAATGTTTGTAATAATGTCTTACTATTTTTCCATGTAAATGCTATTTTTAGTAACATGGATATTTTACCACCCTACCTTTAATCTACAATTATGCGGGGTAGTTCTAACTTAGGTTTTATCATTATGCAGAGGAAGCCGCGAGAAGAATCTAGTTCAAACTACGTGGACGAGTGAGAAATAACAATAAATATTAGACAACAAAATAAAAGCATGAAAATAAAATATAAATAGCCGATTACCGCGATACCTATTCTGGTTGTTTTTATGATTCAAATCTGCACAATGCATCGTTTGCATGTTGTAAGGTTTTTCCCCATTCAATTAACTAACTTTTGAAGAGAGAACATTGTTATTTGTTAAAACAGGCCATAAAATGCTGAGACGAAAATGTATCCCCATTGCACAATATTGAATTAACTGCGACAAATTAAATGCTGACCACCAATGAAATATTAATAAGAATAACATAAAATCATTGCAACATCTTTACTACGCATAAGTTGTCGTGAGAAAATTCCAATCGAATGCACTATTCATGGATGCCAGATTGTTTTTATTAGACTTACCTTGCGTTCCGTCTGGCCGACTTAAACACGTTGTTAAAGATAGTAAACAGATAAATATTACTTTCTTCATCATTATAAACGCTAAATCAGTCTGGCTTTGTTAAAATAACGTTAAAATCTTCAGAGTTCTCAATAGCTGCCGACAACAACTTCGACGAAAAATAGTGATGTGCGATTATATTCCGCTGACCAGATCTTGATTAAGAAATCTACCAACTTATGTTAGAAAAAATCTACTAAAACACTTTTGCTAAACTTAGAAGTAGAGGTAATTACAATAATAGAATACACATTGAAATGTAAGTATTTTTAAAGAAAGAGTTTTCATTTTATGTCCATTATTAAAAACGATTTTAAAGAAAAGTTCTTGAGTTTTAAATATTTATTTCATGTTACAAAGCATTGCCAATTTATTTGAGATCAGATTGAAGCATATTACTTTATCATGCTTACTTTAATATTTTATTTAAGGCATAGTTTAATCTGTTATTTCATCGATTGTATTAAATTGTAATCGAAACAAAGCATCACTAATACTACCGTAGCCACAGAGTAAAAAGGCGGAAAGCGTACACGTCACGAACGTCAAAGAAAAGCGGGAAATTGTGGATTATTTAAAAAAGTCTTGCGTTGCTTGTCGTCTTGCCGTGACCATCTTGCACCTTTTATGAAATCAATTTTTTTATGTAATCCTTTTATCCTTTCCTTTTATGTAATCAAGATTAATAAGTGTTTCTATGAAGCCTATATTAATGAAGAATAATTTGATTTTTTATTTTTTATTGAATTCAAGAATTCCAATAATATTAAAGTACTTACGCTGCTAAAATAGAAACAAAATAAATGAAGTATTTGCGATCATGAAAGTATTACTTTTGGGATTAAGTTCGATATTTTACCACAGAATAATGAGAAATGTTCGGTTTCAGAATTTTTCTCTAACATTTGTTGATGTTTGTTGGCACTATGTTGTGGTCTGATGAATGAACATTGAACAACAGCTTGCTTTTTATGAGATATTTTTTTTTATGAGGTAGGTACGTTTATAGCCTCGTACTCTGGTTGCCCAGAGTTTATTAGTTATTCATGTTACACTAAATCAGTAACGTGAATCTATAAAATTTGAGTGACTTGACATACCGTAAGTTTGTTGGTTATCAATATTTCGATAATTGAGGGAAAAAACCGCCAGCAAAGAATACGTTGTCTCTCATAGGAATACCGATGGGAAAATTGATTCCATCGCGGCGGAGGCGGCGGAAGTAAAGCAATAAATTGTTGATTCCCCGTCAGTCGCATTTTCTTTCTTTTAAACATCCGTTGCATTTCCTTTCTCTTTAACTCAGAGCGATGAGATAAAAGATCTAGGGTTACACAGTCGCTTAGCATTTTATCGTGTCGATATTATTTATAGCACATCTGCAACTCCATCGAGTGTATTTGTATTATTTTGTATTCCATAATATTTTGTGAAGTAGATTTTGAATAACTATTTAGAATATATATAATATTACTAGCGGCCGCCCGCGACTCCGTCCACGTCGATTTCGGTTTCCAATAGCCTAAAACCTTCCTCGTCAAATGGACTCTCCAACACAAAAAGAATTTTTCAAATCGGTCCAGTAGTTGCTGAGATTAGCGCGTTCAAACAAACAAACATACAAACAAACAAACAAACATACAAACAAACTCTTCAGCTTTATATATTAGTATAGATAGATACAAAGTCTTTTTAAAAAATAACAATCTTAATCTAAAACAGCTGCAGTCACAATTACCTACTTTTAAGACCAAAAACGGACCAGCTGTGATAAAAAGTTTTACATTTGGCTAGAACACAGCGCGGGACTCCCAAAAGCAATATGGACCGACGGCCTCTTAGGGTCACTGGACCTTATTGGATGCAGGCTTGCAATTGAACTCTTGGGAAATCTAAGGGAAAGCCTGGGCCGTGCGAAATTATAGCCATATTAATTATGTACATAAGGGATGTACGATAGCCAAAGTTAAACAGTTTTAAGGAATGGACACATTCATAATGGATAATTTTGACTACACAGCTACTGGGATATGTTCTGGAGGTCTGCTAGGGTTCAGTGGATAGGGTGCCGTGTAGTCCTGGAATTGTTGAAACCCCATTTCTTCCCATTGCAATTGGGTGTCATAAGAAGCTACTAAGGCGGCTTCCGGGATGGACAGTAGTTATTCCCTGTGTTTAACAGACTTACTTTCTGCAGCCTGGTGACTATTGTCCGAACCCTCCACCTGGGAGCGCCTCCACTTTCAGCATTGATCTGTTCCATACTGATGATGATGAAAGGGTTGCAATTTAAAACATTAATTACTACTGGATTCGTACACACAATTCCTTTATTGCTAATAAAAACAATACTGATTGGCTGCTGCCAATGTTCCCAGGCAAACCGGCAAAACTAATAGCAGGCGTGAAAGCAAGCGAGCTAGTTGGAATAATTAATTGCCCGCGAACCGAGGGAACGTTCGTTAATTTGCAATTCCTCTAAGCGCCGCGCTATGCTGTCGACGAGATGTTTGCTGCCCCGGGCAGGGGTGCCAACCGTATAATGACACTTCTATGCTGGTAATTGTGTAGAAACCGCGTAATTACACTTCTATATACCTACTTAAAAAGAAGAAATAATAAATCAATTCTTTGGACTAACACACCAATTGCCCAGCCCCACACTAAGCGCGGAGCTCGTACTGTGGATGCTAGGGAAAGGATAGACATACTTAAATACTATTATAGAAATCCGTACAAATGCCGATGTTCATCACACAAACATTTTTCACTAGCGGGAATCGAACCCGCGACCCTTGGGTTTGACCAACGGGCCGGTCAACTTCTAGTACCTATTGTCTATTGTGTAATGAATATTCTACGCTGCGTCTAATATTGTGTAGGAATCGCGTAATGACAATTCTACGCTGCGACTAGTATTGTGCAGAATCTAGGTCTCAAAGATTTCCTCAGAGAGTGAATACAGCGAGCTCTTGAGTTTTTATTTTTGCTCCGTGCAGTTGCAAATATACTAAGAGTTAGGTTTTGTAATGCAGTTTCTATCAATCGAGAAATTTGACTGAACAAGTAAAATAGATGATTGCTTTTTATCTCTCTCGGACATCATTGCCAATTATTATCATTACGGTAAAATATCACGTCACACACGTCATATACCAACTTTTCTGGCATGATTATTACCACACACACTGTCTTGATCGCAAAACCAAAATTAAACTTTGAATACTTAGGTTCCATTTGCGTGCACGATACTCATCAAGAAACTCATCTGAAACGAGCTCAAATTATTAAGGGATCAAATCAATTTAGCTGTTGCTTGTACCTAAGATAAAGCAAACGTCTGCAGCCCTAATAAACCTACCGCTTACGTTAGCTTAAATTATCCTGTACCCTGGCGCGTATCGTAAACCACTGGAAGAATACTAAGTAGAGTCGTGTCGGTAACGTATGTGTCTTATTGTCTATACTAAATATAATAAAGCTGAAGAGTTTTTTGTTTTTTTGGACGCGCTAATCTCAGAACTAGAAAGCATAAATCATTTTATTAGTAAAATCATAGAGTTAAGTAATAGATAGAATAAGTAAATACTAACAATCCATGTATACTCAAATTTTCTGTGAGAAATATAGGCTTTTTTATTTTATTTTATTTTTATTTATTTAATCTCAGAACTACTGGTTCGATTTGAAAAAATATTTTTGACTTGGATAGTGGAAAAAATATTGTGGACGAGGAAGGCTTTAGGCTATTGGAAACCGAAATCCACGTGGACGGAGCCGCAGTCGGCCGCTAGTTAGTAATAAAGGACCAAATGCTTTTCTCCGTGTTTTCCGGACCCGAGTGTTTCTGTCATCAATGAGGTTTAAAATTGCTGGTTCTGCTGCTTTGGAGCGGTCAATTAACAATTTTTATGTTTACTGTTTACTGTGATGAGAGACAGTGACTCTGTGTTACGAAGTCCAGATGGTTTTTTTATAGAACCTCTAGCTCTCTTAAAAAAACTCGTAGGTTGTTAATGTACCAACATTTTTTTTATGTCTTGCCATTTCACCTATCAATTCGTAATCTGTGCATGTTCAAGTTTTCATACTCTGATTAATTGGCATATCAAATGTATTGGCTTACATTTAATATCTTTGGAAACATACCTAAAGATATGTATAAAGGCCACGGGCTTATTGGTGTAGAAAGAAAAATCCTGCTTTTTCCCAAATACAAGGCGGGAATCAAACTTACGGTCCCCATATTTTAAAAGTTTTTAAACCATTATTTTGGACTCTTTCTGCATAAGTATTAACTATCCATTCCGTAATGACCGCATAAACCTACTGGTACATAGCCATTGCAGTCGTGAAAAACTTTGTGGCGCCATCGACGCAAAATACTGCAATAAAATAAATAATGGTGGTTGTGGTGATTCACATCTGAGCATAACATAGAACTGCAGTAAAATTTGATAATATAAAAGCGTATTGCTGTCAAAAAGGCAATGTGGTTTCAAAAATAATTTCTCTGTATTCGCATAGTTACCTATAGGTTCTCCAAAAAAACTCTTAAACTTTCCTAGCCAATATTTATTATGGGTTAATCTTATTTTTCTTTGTTAATTTGCGTGGTAGTCAAGACCGAACAATTAGTTTTATTGCTAAAGATATAGTCAAGTTCAAAATTGCTTTACGGAAAAGGTGAAATGCACGCAAAGCAGCCAATTTATTTAATGTAGGTAAATCTGCTATGCTTGGTTGATTATACCATAACTGTTATAGCTGCCTTGTACTAAATAAATATACACGCAATCTTATCATTTACTATTCTTTGAATAATTTTATCTAATAACTTCTACGCTAGTAAGGGAATACATTCTGTAGATAATTTTAACGAATATCAGTTCGTAGATACGCACATACGCACAAAACATCTGCGTTACTTGTGTAGTTAGTTATGTATTTACAAAAAAAGTTTCACAATCACATAGTAGGTACGTTGTGCTGTATACAAATAATTATTGAATGCTCAGTGCGTGCGTTAATTATCAGATTAACCCTTGTATTGAGATCGGCCATTGAGGAAAAATGGATCAGGACGAGACAAATAATGGAAAGTACTTAGTACCTACAAGCTTTGCCTTGTTTATACAACAATATGTGAATAATATCCAACAAAATTACTACATAGAGGAAAACCCTTGCTCGACGATGAGGCGTGTAAGGCAAAATATTCACTCATTATCCCTTTTGATCCCTTATTCACGGTTATTCTTTGTGTTTGTGTGATATAACTGGGTCCTGCCTGGTTGTTTAGCTGAAACAAGGGCCGAGTGTAAAGTGTAATAGCATCGTCCGATGGCCGCAAGCAATTTGCTAGGGAACACCGATACCCTGCATCGCTGAGGGAGGCATCCTTGAATTTAATTTATCTACACTACCAGCGGCCACCCTCGACCCCGTCCGCGTGGATTTCGGTTTCCTGACTCATAGTGTTATACCAAAGCTTAAGGCCTTCCTCGTCACATTGAATATCTAACACAAAAATGTTTTTTCAATTCCACCCAGTAGTTCCTGAGATTATCGCGTTCAAAGAAACAAACAAACTCTTTAACTTTATTAGCACTAGGTATTTGAGTGATATCATAAAGATGGCGGTTGGTTCTGTATAACAAAAGCACAAGACTAAACGCGATATTATTTTTATAAGTACCTGAGTACTTACTGCTTGACGTTGTAATTTTAAATAATTATAATGCAACGCGAAAGTTTAAAGTTTAAATATAAATGCACAAGAATTAAAAAAAAATGCATAGGTTATAAAGGTTATGCATGCATGTATATAAAATTTGTAAACTAGTTGTGATGAAATTAATTTCATTGGGAATTGGGAGGTAGAGTACCTATAGTATAATCTCTGTGTTTTGTGTGTGTCGGTTAGTAATAGTAACGTGTCCTGTCAAGTGATTCGTGATAGATGTAGTCCTAATTTTATTGAACTTGATTACTAAATGATAACCGATTGTTTCTCTATTCTCGACTGAAGGCCATAGGGGTACCATTATCCTAATATCCAAGCTCACTTATATTTTATAGACGGCCTTGTTTGGAAGGCAATGACAAAATGGGACATTAATATTGTAATTTTAATGTTGCTTCAAATAATGATGAAAATCTGTAGGAACATTTTATTGATCATATTTAAAAATGTTCCTACTTAAATATAGGTAGTTAAATTTAAAATAAGTAGAGAAAAGAAAACTCATCCTCCTGCCCTTATCCCACACTAGGCGGGGTCAGCCTCCACTCAGAATAAAGAATACTTATACTTTGTTCAAAACACAAAATGTATCTCAAATACTTCGAATTACCTTTATCCATGAAGCTAAAATTGTCTTTCTTAGTGGGTTGAGTAATGATATTTATACGCACGAGGAATTTAGCTAGAAACCATACATTGTCGTCAGGGAATGAAATAAATGGAATAAAATATATCAAAGACAGAATCTAGACAGGTCAATGTAGTTATATTGATTCGATTGGATTGGTAACACAGCATTTTTGTACCGAAGGTCGTCGTTTTGTTGTAGTCAGCGTGAATTTTCGGGCCGCATTTTACACGCAACATTATTTTCGTGAAAGAATGAAAAAAATGGAAAATCGGTACTGGGTTTCTTATTTAAGTGCATTCCTCTCAATTTAGAGGGCATTCGCAGACACATTTAAAAAATGTTTGGTTTATTGGACCTGTTTAAACCATTTCCGAAAAAATGCATGGGTTATTGCAACATATATAAAGTTTACAATACGGGTTATTGTAAACCGATTAACCTAAAATTCAGTTTTGTATTGATACCACGACCTATTTCCAGTTGAGGCTGTGGTTTAAGGCGATGGAAACCTTGGGTACAAAAGAGCTATAAATAAAGAGAGTGAAAAGTAGAACACTTTCCACCTACAGCGCGTTACGTCGCTACAAAAACTAGTCTATTGCGGTAACTCACAGTTAGGTATTTTTAAGATTCCAAAGCGACGAAAAGCACCACTCTACGAAAGTTTCTCTTCTTTGCCGTGTTTTTATTCTACTCCTGTCGGCGATTAAACTACTAGATCAATCTCGTTGTCTAGTGGTTTACGTTCCTTCTTGCGTTAATTGTATTCGATACCTGGATCGGGTACTATCGGAGTTTTTGATAATAAAACATGTAAGAATAATGTTTGATTCCAATGAAAAACACCTTTGCTTTGTAGAATATTAATAGGTTTAGTTTTGGAAGGACCCTCCAGAGTTACGGATCAGTCCAAAACTAATTAGCAACAAATCAACAATTAATTCAACTGCCGAATGAAAAGAAGACGATCGTGAATCGACGAATCGAGTTCAGACACTGAAGATCAATCAATTGATCTCGATTAATCCAATTAGTAGTTCTCCAAGTCACGACAAACACGACCCATCAGATTCCGACTGTTAATCACTTAAATTAACACCAATAGATTGCTTAGGCACTCTATAGGTGATTGAGGAGAAATATAGGTACTGGCAATCAAGGGTGTGATTATTGCCACTCACCTAAAAGATCGCAGATTCGATACGTTAAGTGAAATCAACCCAAGATTTTCAAATGACTCTACATCATCAAGGAATTATGACAGTCGTTTGAGTGTTTATTAAAGTAAAGACGCAATTTACCTGAAGATATGAGTAAGTTCCAACCTAAAAAGCCACAAAGTAGATTATTGTTTCTGATGGTTTTCATATTGCAAAAACACAGCCTGACCATTATTTACGATCAAATATTCATTTAACAAAACAATTTAATATTAATCAAGATCACAAATGTCGTTTTCTACGTCATGCGATCTTCACCTGAAACAAACATGTTTTCCAAAATTCCAAAATACTTGGTGGTGCTCAAATAGGATAATTTCGCATATAAAACAAGTATTAATATTTAAGTTCATCAAAATGTATTGCTAATATTGGTGTTAAAAATTTGTCAGTTACAATAAAATTTACGTTCGAGCGTTAAAACATTGCGGCTTCGTGCCTCAAATGCGAATGAAATAACAAAGTTAGTTAGTAATGAATATTTTCACTTTGTCCCGTTTCGTTGTTTTCCGAGGCCTTGGCGGGTCCCGGCGGACCAACTAAGTTACACCTTGTAATGGAAGGGCTGGAGCTCGATAGAATACGACATCGGTTTAATTATACCCGAAAGATTTCAACTGCGCGGATGATTGAGAATGGTTTAAGTATTAAGAGTAGATGTTGTTTTAAATGAATTAAAGTAGCATTCTGTTCATCATGCTAGTGCCTAAAGCCAGCTTTTTTGTAAATCACCTTGCAAATGAAGGTTTTTTTTATGTCAGAGGCGGCAAACGAGCTGGCGGGTCACCTGTTGGTAAGCAATCACCGCCGCCCATGGACATCCGCGACACCAGAGGTATCGTTGATGTGTTGCCGGCCTTAACCCCATACCCTCCCCAACTGAGCTCTGGCAACCTTACTCACCAGCAGAAACATAGCACAACAGTTACGAAATGCTATTTCACTGCGGTCTTCTATAAGGTGGAGGTACTTCCCCAGACGAGCGGCTCATTCGAGTGGAATTTCCACAGAGCTCTACCTCTCTTAGGTATTGGAATTAGTAAATGATTTAATCGTCGAAGAAATATCCTTTAAATTTAATGCTTTTGACCGATTTATCTCCGAAAGAAAATAATGATTTGTCATACGTGGAAGCAAGCATCGACATCACTATTTCAATGGTATCACTTGAACTGTTATTCGACGAAACATTTTTCGAAATAGTATTATAGTGAACCCCTACATGCATAGTATGAAACAAAGTCTTATTCTACTGTCCTTCAAATCTTTAAAATTATGCAACAGATATTCATAAGATATTCCATGGTACTTCCCAATCTTTAAAATTACGCAACGGATATACATACGATTTTCTTAGTAAATAGAATAATTCAAGAGGCGGGTTCAACACATGGAATTGCACATAATAGTCGAGGGACACCGATCGATCATTTCCGTGTGAAGCCGACAAGGGTCGCTGTCAGTAGGTTCTCTTAAAGTACCTATTTTGTTTCCCATTGAATTTAGGGACATCTGGAATTCAATGGTAAGTAGAGTACTTTCGATGGCTTATCGATGTTTTTCCTAGTGATTATCCATTTTTTATCGCACGACATTTATTTGTATTGGAAAAGGTACGCGACAACCGTTGCGTTTCGATATATTTCTTAATAGCGAAATATATATGTGATATATAAACATTAAATAAGTTTTCAACGACATTATTTTCATCTTAAAAGCCTTATGGGCACGGACACACTCATGAAGAAAATATTTCTACTAGGAAGCTATTAAAATAGTACTAGCTTAGAATACTTAGGTAGCACTACAAGTCACAACTAAATCAATACTCGTTGTTGATTCTTTTTTAACAAAAACGCCTTATGTCACCACAGTAATTTTATTGGTAATGGTAGAGCCTCACAGACATCAGTCATACCCTTAAGCGACAATTAAATACGTCCTCGACAAATAGAAGTTTATTTCCAACAAAATAAACATTTCAACCGAGGCCGTGTAATAAGAACTTATGCAGTGAATGAAGAGCCATTCGAAAGCACCCTTAGGGCCGACAGAGCGATAACATCGCAACTAAGTTACAAGACTTGTAATAGGAGGACGGGGTGTAAATAGAAAACAGGCGGGTGTTGAATTACATCGGAAGATTCCTCACTTTCACTTGACGAAGTTGGAATAGACTTTTTAACAAGTCGGCGGGTGTTGCTTTGTGAGGGGCTTAGTAGCCGGGTTGTAGCTTTATTGCCGCCCGGTGAATGAAGAGTAATCAGATCACACGGTTGTGAACGTTCCCATTCATGAGGTTGTGTTTTGCGTTCAGGGTGCCTTCTGATCTCATATTAGTGAAGATCATAGATGCTCCCTATGTCACGTATGAGTGCACCACCCAAAGTGTCAATAATTTACCTAAGTTTTGACCTAAGTCTGTATCTTTCAACAGATTTTTATTTAAACTTAAAATTATTTTCCTTAAATGACGTTCATGATTGGTGGAATTATACGATTGAATTGATTTTAATTATGATTGTTATCTGGCTTCGGTCAAGCAAGCGTTGTGTGCTTATTAATACTTTGTGGGTATTGTAAAGGTTTAGCCTAGAAGCTATCAAAACACTTTCGAAAAGTATATTCCATTAGTCAAATATCCGTCAATTAATGTCGCACCGTAGGCATAAGGCATTCAGCATTGAAATCATGTTATCGTTACCTTTATGAGTACTTTCTTCATCATCACTTTCTTTGAAAGTGAATTAAAGTATAATTTTATTTTATAATGCCATTGCGTCGAAAGGCAGCGATTCCTCAACAAAACAGCCAGGGTTACATGAACGGGATCAGTGTCGCAAAGATTTCCATTGAAATCGAATTGAAAACTCGATAAATATTTGATTTCAATCAGTAGCTTGTTTTTATTATATGATTGGACAAAGACGCAGCGAAGAACAACTACGGGTAGGGGTGGCTCGCCATTTTAAAGTTGGTACGATTTGTTTGATTTGTATGAACTTTACTGATTCCGTAAATTCATTGATCTTACTTAAATTAATGTGATGTCTGTGTGTATAACGAAAGATGTGTGTATAAAAAAAGATGATGATAAGCAAAGGGCAGTGTCACACATTAATTAACTACTTTGCTTACTAAAGTCAGTTTCAGCTATGATGAGCTCTGTGACAGGTATACGCTATACTATACTTCTTATACGAAATTAAACTGAATTTCAAGGTTATAACGCCACGGGCTGGTTACAATATGATTTTCCATAGGGTTATTAATGCTTTAGAATAGTGTCGATTTTCCTTTTAACCATCACTTGTCTCCGGGATCATCTTAGGTGAAATGGACTATACATGAATAATCTTTTCTTCAATAAAAAGTACATTTTTTAAGCAAATACAAGCGTTTCTTGCAATACAATGGCCGTTAAACCACACATCTCAAAATAACGTCTACATAATATTTATTCAACCTTTTCCATTTTTATTAGAGCCCCTGGCCCATTTTTCATTTTTTATTGACACCTAAACGTTATATTGTAATTTCGCTGACTTGATTTATATGGCTATAAAGGAGTATGCCCAAACCCCGTACCATATTGCGTCAAAAGTATATTCACACCGAAAATAAAGTTTTATTTATTTATACCATTTACTTTAATTTGACTGTTTCTTTTAACCGCGTTTGAAAGATAAAAATAAATTATAATTAAATGACCTACCTACTTCCGCAAGATTCATTTCACGTAACTTTCTCGTTCCGAATTCCGATTATAGTTGTCACTCAATATTGTTACCTGACAATTAAAATTAAAATCTTGTTCAACTTATTAGTATTTGCCTATCTAAACATTTCACAAAGATTATAATACACGATAGAAAATAACGGATATATAAACTATAAGAAATAGTATTTAAATCAACTTATTTTATTAAATAAACATTTCGTATTTTATGAACTACATTTTGTCAACGCTTTTCGGAACACCGATTTTCAGACTGTCTGTGGCCAGACATTCACTGTCAAATTATTTGTCAGATTTCGTCAAGAGTGAAAACATGAACCGAAGGAGTGTGTTATTTCAAATGATCGATGGAAATAACCCTCACCTGGACACATTTCCAAGACTGTCCATCAATGACTTAAAACAATTTGCACTGGGAACATATCAGCTTAAACAAGCAGTATCCTATTATGGAGAGCATGTAAGGCAGACGGGTACTTACACTATTGAAATAAAAAATGAAGTAGGTGAGGATATACCCCTGGTATTGGGACAAAACAAGTATTTACTGCGAGGAAGAATACGATCCCGACATGTCAGTGCCCGTAGTTACTTTACCTACTTATTAATAAGTAAGAATTAGGCAGTTGTCAACACACTAGATGGAATTGTGGGAAACCGCTGCAATTGCCGTGTTGGTAGACGGACGGTGGGATGTTGTGCCCATATAATGACAGTAGTTTTGTACCTCAGCTGGGCTCGATTCAATGATGTCAATGCCCCAGCGTCACATTAGGAGGGTTTTTTTCCATGAATATGAAGATTAGTCATTGCTAAATTGATTGTAAATAATGTCTAGTAATATTTCCTTTATATGTACATATTATTATGAAAAAATAAATGTTTCATCAGATTAAATATTCTTCATTTTACATTATTTCGATGCTTCCGTTACGGACAAGCGCAGTGGACGTCGTTTGTCGCTCAATTCCAAAGATTTTATCTTAATAGCATCAGAATCGGATAGCATTTTGGATAATACACATTATATTTTTCAGCAATGCAGCCTAAAACGCATACCTATGTATATAATACCCATCTAGCCGATTCGACCACGGCGGCCAATCCTACGATTACGCAGATATATTATCGTGCACAAGCGCGTGCGCAAGCACAGGCGCATTCCCTATTCCCTTACTCTCATAATTCGGTGGGACAGCAATCTGATACGTACGACCGTAGAGAGATCAGGCGCAGGACCAACGGCGTTATGTGCTTTCCGAGGTACGGGGGTGTAATTACACCGCCATCTTCCAAACTCCGGACTGTATCTTTGTTATTACAAGAGGAAAACATCGACACAATTTCATCGGTCCGACCCGGAATTCGAACCCAGGACCACCGGCGCGGCCGTCGCATTAAAGTACGACCTATTAGCCATTGCGCCACGGAGGCAGTTCACATTTAAGTATATAATACATAAATTATACTAATCACGACCATGTAACATTGCTAAAAAGTATAGTCAGGCGTTTTCTAACTCTTTAGATTTTTTCGAAAATGCGGTTAAATTTTTGACAAAATCTTTTAGGTAATGGAAGGATAAATAAAAACGAAGCTCTTTAGAGTAAATTCAGTGTGACGCAAGATGGTACGGAACCCCATACAAAAATGGGCATTGTTCTTTGAATATTGAGTTTCTTGTCGGATTCTTTTCGACGGGGAAAATACCAAAGCCGACGGTAGAATCATAATATTAGGGATATTAAGAAATTAACTGTTTTAAGTCGGGTTAGGATTTTGTAAAAGGTCGTAATTTAATGTTTTAGGTAGGTATTTCGATATCATTGTCTCACATGAAACCAACGTGTAGACTTTGGTACTACATTTTGTCTTGTGAGCTTACCTATGTGTGATTTTCGTTTTCATCATATTCCAAAAATACATTCAAGAGTAAGTTAGGTAGTCAGGTAGGTACTCACAACATAAAAAGCTCACTCGTTACTTACTTACTTATTAAATATTTTAAATAATTTAAAACATTGACATCCTTACACATAGCAGGATAGAACAAACTTCTGCAGAAAATGCCAGCTGATGAATTCAGTTAACAGTATTGACACGAGTTTAATGGAATGTTGTTTATGTTGCAGGGACGCTACAACTCTACAAGCAACAAGAAAGATTGCTCGGATATCGTCCGCTGATGTTAGCAATGTCAATAGGAATAACATTTTAATGTTTGATGCGGAAGAGGATATTGGAAGAGCTGATTTTGGAGTGGATGGTCTAACTTTTCATTAAAAACATCAACTATATTTACTGGCGGCCGCCCGCGACTTCGTCGCCGTGGATTTCGGTTGCCATACAAATAGTGTTATATTATAGCTTATAACCTTGACAAATGGACTTTCCAACACAAAAAGATTTATTCAAATCAATACACAAACAAACTCTTCAGCTTTATTATATTAGTATAGATGACACGTTGTGTGCATGTTTTCAGAGACTTCTACAAATGTTGAGCAAATGAGCGAAATTTTATAATTATTTAATGATAGTTGATTCAATTAGATAACAAAATTAACTTTTTGCGTGCTGTCATGGTGGATAATTTCGTATTTGGGCCACCAAAGGTAGCCAGACGGATTTCTTTCCTTATGAACGCACAGAAATGTTCAAACGACATTACTCCACAATGAAACGTTTCTTTTCTATGAGCATAAAAGGACATTTATTGATCATTGTAGTCGGCTGTAACCCTACTTTACGGTAGGATCCTTTTAGGCCCGTGCGTATTGTTATTAGGTCCCTTTATAAGTCTCGTAACGGTCTCGAATGGCGCTAAAAGGCTAACAAATTCAATCCTTTATCACTCAAAGTCGCGATAAACTTGGCGTCCATAGACGAGGATGCAAATACAAGACCTATGCTGCTTAAGCAAAGGGCCCACTGCGTTTAGATAGTAGGTAAAGGTAGGTACATGCGTAGGTATCTCAAAGTAAAGTTATTTATTCCTTTCTACCTGTTTAATATGTACTTTTACGATCATTAAAATATACTATTTGACACGATTAAAAATGCCGATGTTCAACACACAAACATCTGCTCATAGCGGAATTCGAACCCGCGACGCTTGGTTTTGTAGCCAGGCTTCCAGACCGCTAGACCCACGGTCCTGTCAATGTTATAATGATGGAAATTGTTTTAAATCCAACACTTGTTGTTGTAAAAAATACAAAATAGCGTTTAACAACAGCTCCGTGACTTTGAAGCTCGAAGACCCGTCTACCCAAACGTAGAAGCAATTTATTCGCTGCCCATACATCTTACGAGTGCAGGGGATGAGAAAGCCAGCGAAAGGGTTCGGGTAACTTAACCATTCCAATAGACAGAATTATTCTTGCAATATAGACCGTATTCCGACGTGATAAAGCGCTCGTAAGTTTCTGGTTGGCTAGTGTTTGGGCCGGTAAAGTAATTTGGCCGGGCGATACTTTGAAGAATGCTCGCCGGTCGGTCAATGTTGCCATGTTGAATATTTTTCCCACAAAGCTTTGTGATGGACACATGAAAATATTTGATACGCGCCGGATGAGCCGAGGTTTTCCGACGTGAAAATAAAATATCGCGATTTGCTTTGAAAGCACTCGGTCTGCGATTGTGGTCGTTCAACATACGGAGTGAATTGGATTTTAGTTTTGTACAAGTGTCACGGGGAACAGTGTTTCAAATTGGACTGTAGGGGCCCGAATTCATCCTTTTTTTACTAAATTGTTAAACGTTTTGACATCGGCGAGTGGAATAGAGTATGCTGGTATATTGTTTGGCAAACTAGGACCAAAGTTATAAAAATCACATTGGACAGTTTTGTTTGAGTTCTGCCAGAGGGCCGTTGTGTGCTTTGAATACGATATTCTATGAATATTTTATAGGCAGCTTTTTAGGTTATAGTCATCCTCTTTGTGAGTGTTTTACTCGATCTGGCATCAAATATATTTAATGTTATACGATACTGTTTGTCTGGGATAATTTGGTAAAACTGTATATAAGTTTAGCTCTTCGTACTTGTATAAAGTTCCTATAGGTACCTTTTCCAATATATAAATAAGATTTCCCCGTTTTTATCCGACAAAAACATCCTTAGCGTAAATTTTTTCATAAAAGATTCCACAAGAACTTTCTACAACGAAATTTCAAGATGTCCGAAGAAGTTAAACTTCCCATACGCGCTCAAAGCTTTTAGAAAAGAAAATATTTGCGAACAAGCGATTTTTTTTCATTACCAACAAACTTTCAAGAATCTCTTAGACACTTTTGAAAATTGAATTTAATACCTTCTAGCTATATTCGGCTAGACAGGTGAGCTTTAAGAAGTTTTTAAACCCAATGATATTATTTAAATGGCTATACTAATACCTATAGTAAAGCTGAAGAGTTTGTGTGTTTGTGTGTTTGTTTGAACGCGCTAATCTAAGGAACTGCTAGTTCAAATTGAAATATTATTTTTGGGTTGGATAGTCAATGTGGCGAGGAAGGTTTTAAGCCTATATTAAGGCATTTTTTCATCGAAGTGATAAAAACACTTGATAGAGTAACCTGTTGCCCCTGTTGGGAAGAAGTCACATGGACAACAACAACTTCATAAAGGCAGCGGATGCCTTACTTTTACCAATGGAACTTTCAAAATCTTACTCACTGACAGAAACATAGCCCGTTTGTACAATTACAATCGGGCATGTAATGTGTTGTACAACTTAAATTAGTCGTATTACACAGTCAGAGGCTAAAGCATTTATATTTATCGCAAATAGTATTTTATGCAATGAAAACCACCCTATAAATGTTTCCATGAAAAGTTAAAGTTAAAAATTACCTACATACCAAGCAAAGTAGTTAGCAATCGAACGCCACTCCGTTTCACAAAGTAAGTACCTGCAATTGAAGACGTCAAATAATAAAATCATTGAATTACATTGCCAATTAGTCGTTCCAATCGCAAATATCACTACAATAAATAAAGTTTAATTGATTTATCGAATTGCTCAGTCGTCAAATGAATCGGCATGAAAAGCTAGTGCGTGAAAGTAATATATGTGTACTTAAACTAATTTCGCAGGTGATTTACAATTTAAATCATTGATTCTGTAGGCGAATTAGCATAACAAGGCTTGATTTAATTACATGCGATTTATAATATTATTAATGTGTGGTCGAAGTAATATTTACTGCCCGAGATTTTGTGTACATCGTGTACTTTGGAGTAAGTTAATTAGGACCATCTATATCTATAAAACTCAAAGGTGACTGACTGACTGACATAGTGATCTATCAACGCACAGCCCAAACCACTGGACGGATCGGGCATTGAAATTTGGTATGCAGGTAGATGTTATGACGTAGGCATCCGCTAAGAAAGGATTTTGATTAATTCAATCCCCAAGGGGGTAAAATAGGGGATGAACCGTAGTATGGAACTTTGTCAATTTTATACCTATCTATATCTATAAAACTCAAAGGTGACTGACTGACTGACATAGTGATCTATCAACGCACAGCCCAAACCACTGGACGGATCGGGCTGAAATTTGGTATGCAGGTAGATGTTATGACGTAGGCATCCGCTAAGAAAGGATTTTGATTAATTCAATCCCCAAGGGGGTAAAATAGGGGATGAACCGTAGTATGGAACTTTGTCAATTTTATACCTATCGGGCTGATATTTTGCATAGATAAAGCTACTATAACGTAGACATCGTTTAAGCAATCATATTGATAAATTCCAAACCCCAAGGGGGTAAAATAGGGGATGAACGTTAGTATGAAACTTTGTAATTTTTTAACCGATCGGCTTGAGACTTTGCATTCATAAAGCTACTATGACGTAGGCATCCACTTTTAAAGATTATTTGCAAACTCCACCCCTAACGGGAAAATAGCTGATGAAGAAACCAAAATCCACGCGGACGAAGTCGCGGGCGCCCGCTAGTGGTTATATATTTCTTTTGAGATTCATTATATCAAAATGGTCAAATGTGTCCTGGTCTCCAATGATTAAAGTCGCCGTTAATGTTTTGCCTGTTATTATTATTCTTAATTAAATAAATATGTTAAAACCGAGAAAAGATTACACTTTGGGTGCCTCTGAATTTGATAGAAATGATTTTGTATACAACAAAGCTTTAACAAGTACGATACATCTGTTAAATTAAATTAAAACCTACAAATCTGCGCTCTATTGAATAGTGCCGCTACTATTCAAATGCTCCTGAGGAAACCCGACGTTACAAGAAGCGATGTTTCATTATGAAGAACAACAGAACGGCCGTGTACAATAATCCTGGAGGAACCTCCTTGGCCGGGTAATCCTTTGGACATGATGAAACATGTTCGTGTAAGGGCTGTTTCTTATTGAGGGAACGGCGTGATAAATAAATATTGTGAGTAGCACAGCGCGATTTGGAAAGAAATACTCCAGCTTTTGACAACCTTTTACTTCTCGATGGGAATCAGGATCACAGGGTCACTGGCACCTGAGCAAAAAGAGGATATTTTATGACCCTTGGTTTCGGCGCCCCTAAAAGACCCGTGTGCAATTGTGCATGCACACTTTGCAAATATGGTAGCGTGGATGTGTGATGGGCATTTCTATTACGCGTACCTTCTGCCGTGAACCGATGTACAGCTATGAGGGTCTCTTGCAAAGATACCAAACTACCCCATAAAACCCACCGTTTCCTACCAGGTTGCATTGAGTGTGTGGTGCAAGTTGTGATCACAACAAATGCCAACTTAGCCATTTACCACCACAATTATGCAGTGATACTGTCCAGGCCTTCAGTCAACCAAACACGTGATTCCGAAACGAAACAACAAATGCCAACCTTTCAACTCCAGACGATTGAACACGTCTAGTACCCGAGTTTACAACGACTTCGCCAAGTTGCCACTGAATAAAAATCTGTCATATTTTTCCTTCCGTTCACATCTCGAGAAAGGGAAGAGTAAGAATATGTCAGTCCCATTTCCAGTTCTAGGTGTCGAGAAAGTCGGCGTCGGGAATTTTCAATGCATGCAAGAAGCGGGTTTTACTCCGCTTTTGAACATTGGAAGGGATTCAGAATGTCGTATTTGCGAAAGTGAGAACTCCCATTGACAATTTTTTGATTTTGATTGGTTTTTTTATTATTTTACCACAGATCGTGCCTTAAAAGTACCTAACAACTTATTATGACATGTGATTCCACTATTGTACACACACAATAGTGGAATCATAGATGATATGATGATGATGATGATAGAACGAATATCATCAAGGACACCAATCTGACAAAAGTACAAAGCTGCGGATATTTATTTACGTAGACCGTACAACAAAGGACACAGTTTTTTTTGGGCCCACCAACAATCGGTAACGTTTAAGAGGAAGAGAACTTTGTAGAAAAATATTATATTTTTTTATGAATTTTGCAATTGAATTGAATTTCAAACGAAACCGGAGTCATAAAACCAAAATAAAAAGCCTTATTTTGATTACATCCGTGAAATATCTGTCCAAAGATTAGTAAACAATGGCTGACATAAAGATAACTGAAGGAAAAAAGGTTTTTATCAATAGAATTAAAATGAAACACTTGAAATCGAACCTAAAGGAGACGCAATTAACTTTTGGAACAGTTTCCATGCCTATTTTTATCTAAGGCGGTGATTGGTAGTGACTTTTAATCATTTAATTAATGGAATAAAATAGTACAGAGACGAACTTCTTAGCTATCCATGGATTCTCCGTGCCTCCGTGTGTGGAATGTCAGTCGGCGCCTGGGACTTGCGACCCAGCGTGTAGGTTTAAGGGGCCCCTTTATAGTATACTAAAGATCACCTCCACCGATGACATTTCTCTCCCTTCCCAACCATATTTGGTACGAGCCGAGTAAAGCGGCTTTAGTTGCTCTTTCCAGTAAGGAGCTAATATTAGATCTTGGTAATCCTAAGTCCTTCAGTAGGTTGTAGAGAGATTTCGCTGGTATACCTCTCGCACCCACTTCCACAGCATACAACCGTGCTATATAACCATTTTTAGTAATTTCGTTGGTTAGGTCATAATACTTATTTGTTTTAAACGCGTGATCTTTGGGAATGTTTGTCTCCCATGGAACAGTAAGTTCTACCAACAGTACGCGCTTAAGTTTTCTAGAATAAACGAAAAGGTCTGGTCTAGACGACGATAACGCAATGTCCTCTGGAATACTGTAGTGCTTTTCATACGTGTCCATCATGACCTTCCAATCTGGAGCTACACAATAAACAATACAAAAAAATCTGTACAACGGAACGCAAGTGCTAGTCTATTGCCGGATTTAGATTTTATTTAAAAACTGAATACAAATGTCAGGAACATTCCGTCTGTCAACTGTCATGAATGGTTTTACTATATAATTTAAAAAAGCTGTAGTTTGTTTGTTTGTTTGAACACGCTACTATCAGAAACAGCTGGTTCGAATTGAAAAAATATTTTTGCGTTGGATTATCCATTAGTCGAGCCAGGCTTAAACTAAAAAATGTTAAGCTATAGTTTAAGACCATTTGTGCAAAAACCTTATTCCACGCGGACAGAGTCACAGGCGGCCACAAGTCATAATAAATTGCTTTTTCTTCAGATACATAGGAAAACCATAATGGAAAATCGCCCTTATGTGTTAGTGTTTACGGTTCCGGCGTTGAAAGTCAGAAAAGCAAATAGACAGATTATTTTATGAGGTTAATATATATTTTCTCACCTTATTTCTAACGATTCCGGTTAAAATATGAAAAAGTAATATTACCACTATAATCTGGAGATTATAAGGAATACATTGATACCCATTTCGTAAATAAACGCTAAAATTTTATGTGGGCCTAACTCTCCATACAAAAACGATTGTCTCCGTTAAATCTTCTCATTTTTAACCGACTTCAAAAAAAGGAGGAGGTTCTCAATTCGTCTGTATGTATAACATTTTTTTTTTTTTATGTATGTTCATCGATAATTTCGTCAATTATGGACGGATTTCAAAAATTTTTTTTTGTTGGATAGAGTTCAGTTCTGAGGTGGTCCCCTTTTCACCAGTCCAGGATCTGATCAAGGAATCCAGGAGAAATCGAGGGCAACCACAGAAAATTGTATGCTCGTATGGTGTTTTTGTTACGTAATCATGTCTTACTCAGGTATATGCTTCAGGGTGTCAACATTTGATGCTGCTGTCCTGATGATGATGCTACAGTACTCCTTAGCGGTTAGGAGTTGGAAGGCAGAACTGCAATTGGTCGATGGAAACTATTTAGTAGTATGTAGGTAGGGCTTAAATGTTGCTTGTGAGGTATGCTTGAATCAACATCTGATGCTACTGTGCTGATGATGAAGCTACAGTACTCCTTAACGGTTAGGAGTTGGAAGGCAGAACTGCAATTGGTCGATCGAATGTATGTAGGGCTAACGTGATACTTGTGTATATTACATCCAGACCCACGGCGAGAAATCTCGCCGAGAAGTCTCGCTGGGCCTTCTCGCGAGAACAAGTAATTTATCCACACTCTCATTTACTTTTAACAACAACTAAGTTCGTATTAATAATGAAGTTCACAAAGCTTTAACACAACTAAAAATCATGAAATAAACTTTTTAAAAAAAAAATTAAACCGACTTCAAAAAAATCGTGAACACAAAAATAAACTAAAAATTAAAAAATAATTCCTAATATCTATTACCTAATACTATAATTTTCCTAAACTATGTCAAAGTAATCTTAAACAAACTAACTGAAGTCGGTGCCTGCCCAAAAAAGCAGAAGAGAAAAAGCACCGACTTCAGTTAGTTTGTTTAAGATTACTTTGACATAGTTTAGGAAAATTATAGTATTAGGTAATAGATATTAGGAATTATTTTTTAATTTTTAGTTTATTTTTGTGTTCACGATTTTTCACACCCCTAATTCAAGTTTTCACCGCATGTCGGAAAATCCCGGTACGCTTACCAGAGGTTTATGATTTATGATAATCATATCTAAAGCTGCGTGAATAAATAAAGAGGTTTTGAAGCGAACATAATTTGTGCAAACGCAAACATCTTTAAAATTAATTTCGGTTAGTATGCTAAAATTCGGTTACCAAAACTTGTTTAGTGCTGTTGTGTTCTTGAGGGAGTTTGCCTACAGGCCTTAATGTTGAGCGATAATTGTGTCATAGAATTAATAATTCAGAGTCTAATATTGAAACGCCTACGTTCTTAAGAAGTTAATCATGAACACAAGCCAGGAAAAAACTTACTACAATTATCGCAGCTACAGAAGTAATGCGTAGGCGAGAGTCCCGAAAGGAAATTTGGTATTTCAATTGTTTTGTTCTAAAATGTAGGTACACTCAAATGTCAATAAAACAATTATTAATTTGGTAGAGTTTCGTCGCTTTAGCCGTATCGCGAATAGGCGTTCTTGTGAACTAAAGTTCTCGTATCTAAATCGTATCTAGTACACTGATCTATAATAAATTATATTAGATCAGTGTACTAGCCATGTAATAAGCATTGGTTACACATACACAGACGTCGATAGCAATAAAGGAGTTTCAAAATGTAGTTACCTGTCTGTAGATACGAGGACTTATTATTATGAAAATACCATGATGTCGTTGTTATTTAAGTATGTAATATTTTATTGTTATTAAAAGTAAATTTTATCAAATCAACCAAACTCCGTTATAATCAACCCTTTCGAAAAATATAGTTATCATCAGTCTTAAATAAACAACTTTATTATCAGTCTTTTTACTCTTTAATAATTGCTGAATGCCTCAAAACCATTCATCGGGTGGTAATTGCTGAATGCTTCACAACAGTGATAAAAGTCATCTGGTGGTAATAAGACTGATGTATTTGGATGGTAAACGCGTGTATGTGCAAGCATTCGGGTTCGAACAACTCGAACATTACCCGTGGGGCGGAGGGCACATGTTCTATAGCGAGTTTCTCTGGCGAAGAATGTTAGACGAATTTCTACCTTCTACCTATCTCACGTTGCGAACATGGAAATGAATGGAGAATGACGTTCGTAATTTTTTTATTACTTACCTATTTCTTATATTTTTATAACAATCTTGCTCGTGATTTTTTATAATTGTATGTTGACATGATTTTTAATGTGTGTCGTTTTAAAAAGAAAGATCGATCAGGTTTGATGACGGTTAAAAATATTATAACTGTTAAAAAAATGAATTAAGTAGGAATTATTTTCTTGGTTTTAAATTGAATTTCTTTTGTTATAAGACGAAGCAAAGACGAGAAAATCCCAATTCAGATAGGCATTTTAATTATTGTAAATTCGTACTGATACTGACTTTTGTTTACCACGAGGCTGTTTTATACATTTCCATTTCAAGACGATTCTCATTAAAACGGCTTACCATTTCATATTCCATTAATTCCATAATTCATTCTTTTGACAACTGTTTGGTGAACGTTATCTTGGAAAATAAATTATTTAAAACTTAGGTATCTCCCGGGGAGCCTGCCCGTAATTGACCTCGTTTTATCAAGATAAACCTAAATTAAAAGGAATCCATTAGATCTATTTAAAAGAGGCAATATTTAGCGCTTAAAATAATTGACTCGACTTCAAGATACCTGGAGGAATAAATTGAAGTCTTCTAAATTAATTCAGAGTAAATATATGTAAAGAATAAATGAAGGTGCTTAGACTTGATACTATCTTTTGAAAATAAATTTAATGACGAGGCCCGAAACTCGACAGGGTAGATCCATAAAGTTTTATCAGACATCTTTAGAAGCCCCGGTTGGGTCATTACATTGATGCGGTTAGTTTAAGGGTTGTATTGAATTAAATTACTTTCCGGTGTGAAGTAGGAGTGATTAAGTTGGGGCGGTGTGTAAAGGGGACCTGCTGGGAATAGGAAGTAAATACTGAGGACGCCCACATTCTCGTAGTATCAAAGGAAATCATGTGAATCACCCCTGAATATAGGGCAGTTAGTCAATGTACACAAACTATTGAGTAGTAGAGTAACAACTCGATAAGTCTAAGACTACACTTTAGACTTGTAAGTGGTAGATAAAACGATTTTGTGTAGAGCAAATATGAATTCAGTTTCCGTGTTTCCATTTCATACGAATACTAGGGAGCGATCTTGCAGCATTTTTCAGGCGGCGGTAATTACTCAACATAAGCCCTTTGCTTTTGCCATAAGCCCTATCATCATCCTAGCGCCTCTCCCTCCCTCGGAGCCTAAGGTACGTCGGCGAATACGTGGGTCACCAGCAGTCTTACAAGAAAGCCAAACCGAAGCACGGAAGCATTATTTTTATCGGAAAATCAGGTAATTCACGCCTGCAAAGTTCTAACCAAACTGAGAAAGTGTTTTAGCTTGATTTGAACCCTCGACCGCTGCGGTTTTTGAGCACAACGCTCTAAACACTAAACAACAGAGGGAGTTAGGAGCCACTTTGCTTTCTTACTACTTAAAAATTATCTACTCCACGGAAACCTCTGTTCGTAGTAGTGGAATTTCGATAACTGGTGGGAGTGAGTGCCGCGTGCCGATGCAAAAATTCACATTCCACGCGTCCCAGGGCCGCCGTATAGAAGCTTTGTCAATAGTGCGAGCACTTATGGTAATGAGCCTGATGGTTTCTGGATTATACTTATCGATATTGCACGTGACGTATCAGTTCAAGACCCGGGAGTCAATATCCATGACGTGTAGCGCCACCTAGCCGCGGGGTTCAGATTCTACACATTCACATTATTAGATTATTTTTGCTACAGCCACTACGATATACATTCGTGATTTTTATCGGGCAATTGATACCATACTTTTTAGGGCTCCGTAGCCAAATGGCAAAAAACGGAACCCTTATAGTTTCGTCATGTCTGTCTGTCTGTCTGTCTTTTAAATACAATAAAACTTGCCTTGAAACCATGTGGATCAAACACCCCAGTCTCGAGATATATTAATACAAAGTTAAAATTAGAGCGTCCCCCCCCCCCTTAACTTTTGAAATACTATTACAATAATTCTGAAAAAAATGTCCTTTACTGTGTCCTTACTTGGAGGTATTCCAAGTAAGTACTTTCAACGAAAACTATAGCGAACTCTGTATCATACATAGTCATTTTTATACAACTCGACCAACTTATGACGTGCAGTTGCCCTTACTAAATGGTGTCTTAAGCGGTCGGGCCATCTTTTAGCTACGGAACCCTTTCATGGGCGTGTCCGACACGCTCTTGGCCGGTTTTTATTAATTTATACAAACTTTTGAAATTTTAAAACATATAAGATATATTTTTGAAAAAGAGCAAATGGTTTTCCGGATGAAAAGGTGATTACCGCTGCTCTTTTGGACACCACATATTACCATAAAAAAAGGATCATAGATGCGAGGCCTGCCTTATAAACCCTATGCCCTCCCCTACTGAGCTCAGGAGACCTTACTCACCTTATTGGATTGGACCTAAAAGTCTTTTAAACATTGTCTTATTTCATGTGTCCTAACAGCGTCGTTCGAGACACCGCAACGTCCTAACTGTAAATTGTCTTATTTCGTATTAACAAAGTTTTTGCGAACGAAATCGTTTTCCCAGCGTGGACAGATGAAACCCACGCAATCACCCACGAGATAGTGGTGGGGTGATCTTGTAAATTGGTTTAGTTTTATAAACTCATATTGCCATGCCAAAGACAAACACGTCGTTTTTGTAAATGCTTGCTCAGGAGTTTTGGTTTGATGTGGGAAAGTTTACTTATTTGCGGCTAGGTGCTGTTTTTGTATGTTTTATAATAAGATTAGAAAATATTTAAATAAGTTCACATTTTATTTATTTATTTTTAAAACTCGTTGGCATCTTTACAGAAACATTTGGAATGTTCTACGTGAACTGCCACTAGTATCAGCCTATTAATGTCCTACTGCAGGGCACAGGGTTTTGACCTAATCACTACGCTTGCCAAATGTGTGTTAGTGATCACAAAGCCGGGCTGTGTTCGGAAATATCGACGCAAATTTTGCCCGACCCAGGAATCGAACCCAGGAACTCAAGACCACGGCCCGGTACTTATACCACTTCACCATCGAGGTGTTTTAAACTGCCACTAAGAACATTATAAACCCTTCTATTACAAAAACCGCATCTAAATACGCGTAGTTGAAGTAGCTATCTAAGCACGAATACAAAATGAGAGACAGCTCGACTTCGTTTCATACTGTGTAGCGATGAAAAAACTTTAAAATTCTTTTAAACCGAACTAAAGCTAGAACACGCAGTAACTGAGCTATTAGAACAACCGAAACTGACCGGGCTACCGTGAAATTCAATATTGCAATACGAACAGATACGCCGAGTGAACTATTTTAAAATAACGTACGAAAAGCTGGACAGGAATTTCGAATGGAACTCAGTTTAGGATAGCTAGGCATGTGATGTGGAGTTTAGGTTTTTCAGCATGGACCCGGAGTATTGAGGTTTTTTTTTGAGATGTTAGATAGCAAGACAGAAGATTAATCTACATCTACACTTCTACACTAATATTATAAAGAAGAAAGATTTGTATTTTTGTATGTAACGAATAAACTCAAAAACAACTGGATCGATTTGAATATTTTTTTTCATTTTTGGCTAGCTACACTATCCCCTGTGAACATAGGGTATTGTTGATCTCGGAAATACATATAGGGGGAAGGGATATTTGAAAAAAGAAATTACGCGCGGGTGAAAACGCTAGCGGAAGACTTGTAATTTTTTAAGCAAGAAAATATTCATCATTGCTACTGTAATGTAAAATGCTTCTAAAATAATTACAAAAAGCTAGACATACGATTTTTTTGTCAAATCTTTAAATTGATTAGTTCATGGAAAAGTCTTCGCTTTGGCTGTGGCTTACGTTATTGTCTGTCGAATTCAGAATCCACTATGGCTTGTTGAAAAGGATGTCAAATACTTTTTATCGCGATCGACCCAAATAGTTGCCGGGCGACAATTTACGGATTTGCGTACCGCATCGACGGCAATACTGGGAAATGGATGACTATTGTGTTATCTGTGGTTGCTTTTTTTATTTATTTCTGGCATCTTTGATCTTTCTATAACATTAATTATGTACGTAGACCGAACCTGATGTTCTATCTTCTTCTTCTTCCTAGCGTTTATCCCGTTTCTATACGGGGTCCGCTTTGACCATGATCCAGGATTTGGCAAGTCTGGTTATTACAGTGAAGCGACTGCCATCAGACCTTCGTAACCCATAGAGGGGAACCAGACAGATTGGATCATGGTTACACATTCAGATCTAACTGAACTAAATTCAGAAATCACTGAATGTGCAGGTTTCCTCACGGTGTTTTCCCTCACCGCCGAGCTAATGGCACAAATCCACACATAGATTTCGAAAAATCCAGAGGTGTGGGCCCGGATTCGAACCGCGGACCTCACGTATGTTAGGCGCCGTCCGTGCCACTAGGCCACCATTGACCTGATGTTCTATCTTATTTACTTAAATTCAATCTTATTTCCCTCCTTAGAGTTTCTAATACGAGTCTCTGGACGCTTCTTCTCTCGGTGGTAGAATCGTATTATGATGCAATATGTAATTGTCGATGATTTGAAGTGCATCTTTGAAGCCTACGTAAATTTAGATCTTTTTGATTTCGATTTTTTGAGTCGTATTCTTTATTACTGAAGGACGTTATCATTGCATCAAATGAAACACACAATATTTGGGCGTCTTGTCATTGCCTTCAATAATGTTTGTATTCTTCAATCAGACCCAACTGTCTGATAAACTGTATTTGACAAAATAAATTAACATTACCAGCAGTTTTTCAGCGACTTTAAAGACGCAAAAAATGATAATATATAATATACGTTTGTTAAAAGGACCGGGCATACTGTTAAAAGCTTTCGACAATACAAAAAGACAGTCCATACTTCAGACCCTCGAAATCAGTTGATTTGTGATTCAATCCCTTAGGAAAGGCCTATATCACCTACTTAGTATACATTATCGAGAGAGCCGCAATAACAGTCTGAGGAACGGAACAGAAGCCGCTGAATATTTAATGCAAAGTGGATCGGTCGGAGCACTTATTGCGTACAGATAGCCGTTCGATTCCCGGCCAAGCCACGTCCTATGAACTATTCAGGAGAGGTTTTGTTCTTTCCCCCGGCGGTTTCTCCGGCGAAGCGAGCAGGTGGTGGTTCTGTGATCTTTTTATTTGTTGCTGTAATGGTAATTTAGTATGGATGGAGTAGGGTTGCCCACTTTATTACCGAAAGATTGAGGATTTGAAGGGCCTCTCAATGTTTAAGGCCGTCCGACTGTTTCAAAGGGTGCTGAAAGAGTATTAAACATGAGATAAAATATTAGTTGCCCCAAAATATCTATGATTCACTTCGATTTCCTTTTCAGTTATTATAGGTTGTAGCGATACTCTTGCGTTTGGGACATGTATAGGGCACACCGGTTTTTTGGGGAAACAAGAAAATTTGAATGTAATTTTTGAGCGCTTATTTGAAGTTTTCGTCCCATATTCATGATATATTAACACAGAAATACCGATTAAAGTTGTTGATTTTATTAGAAGGTACGTTGATCATTTACGGGCTTTGAAATAATCTAACCGATACAGATTTAATGAATCAATGCTGCGACAATCTCTCTAAGATACTTTTTCGAACAAAAATACTATTTCATTAAAACGAGCTACATAGCCACATAGGGCCATAACGTATATAGAAGTACCTACGTACTACGTGCAAAGAAAGACAAGTTAGATTGAATTTCCATTTGTTTAATTGGATCGCGTGGCTTTGCCCGACAATAATAGAATCGTGGGGTGTGTAATTGATTAATTCGATCCTATAATTTCACTGTGATTTTAACTTCCAACGGTAGTTGATATACATATGTATATATCGACATCGTTTTATACTTATCCATATACTTATTTATGATATATTTGACGACCCGCTTGGTGTGGTGGGTAACCAAGACGTCACGAGATCTATTCCCGCTCAGGAAAACATTGGCGTGAATGAACAAGTTTGTTCTTCATGGTCTTGGTGTTATATGTATGTATCTATTTAAGTATACCTATGTGTAATACCATTGTTGATCCTGATGTCTGTAACACAAGTGCTTAAGCTACTTAACAAGTAGTCTCATCAATGATGTTGTGAAATATTTATTTATTTATAACTTAGAGAAGGGATATGCAGCATCGGTTCCCTGTGTATAAATAATTTTCACCATGAAGCTGTTACTACAATTTTTTTTCGTCTAGTGTGATAATAACGGGCATAATAATAATAATATATATATTTTTTTAATATTTATTCTATTTCTACTTGTGAGGACCTATTAGTGATTTGTACAATTATCATTTTGTTATCATAGATAAGTTTGGGTAAATCTTGGTCTTCCTTAAATAAATAAATAAATAACCTCCTCCGTCTAAAATTGGACGGCATCATGCTTATATGTTTCCTATTAACAGATCTTATATCAAATTCTTTTATACATAATCTGATGTAATATTTATTTTAAGTTAACCTTGCTTCATTCGTCTAATGTCTGAGACAATGGATAGTACCTTTTTATTTTGATCTCAGTGCCTTTATCTATTTTCCACTTAACCTTAAAAATATACCTTCTTTGACATGAAATATTTATTTACAAATGTTATAGGGTAAAGTTGTAAAGAGTGTATTACATATAAAGTACTCTCTTCTTTTATGTTACATTAGCTCACTTATTGGGCTCTTGAACTTGGATATCTGAAAGGATATAATCTTTAGATTCCATTCTCTTTGTGACTGTTACTATAATTTTAAATACATTGTTACAAGTTTGAGCTTCTATAATGGTTTTAATGAATTAAGGATAATACATTTTAAGGCTTTATTCAATTATTATAACTGAATCTAAAAATTATTCGATGAAGGACATTTTAATATCAAGCACGCACCGTTCTAACGTGACTTGTATTAATAATTGCTATTATCATTTAATTGTCTTTGCCTATTGCGAAGACCAAGTCCAATATTATATTAAAATAAAATATTCCAACTCCAAATTAGATTTAACGTGCAGCTTTACGATATTTAAGTCTTCAAAGAAGAATAATCATACAATTAGGCAAAACGAAAATAGAAAGATTACTCTCAAATTCTTTGAAAGGCTCATCTTATTTTTTAAGTCTTGAGTCGCATTCCTCATTACTGAGTGTCGTGATCATTGTATGAAATGAAACTCAACGACTCTCTTGGCAATCACAATGGAATATTTCTCATTTACCTTGTTAGTAAGTCATTAATAGGCTGTTATTTACCTACTTCTCGTACCCTTTAATCAAGTTCTTGAGAAAGTAAGGACGAACAGAAAAATGAGATGAAGCCGTAAAGTCACCAAACTCGTGTTCCATTTCCACTTAACAAATGGAACAGGATACCAAACTGCCAGTGAGGCTTTCATTTTTTATCCAGACGGAGTTTTAAACTTCTCTAAACTAGTTTTGGAGAAGTATCAATTACGTTTAACACGTATTTAAATGCTGCCTTAGCGACTCTTTTTTGTTTTGACGGGATATGCCTAGCTGAATAATACGAGTATGTACATTCACTTGAAACATTAATATGAGTATATTGCGAGCCCGACAGGGTCCGTAAGGACGAATAGATTTGAATTAAAATACACGAAAACTACATATTTAAGCACGTGCATAGAAAATTCATTTAATTTTCGCTAAAATACCACGTAGCATTATAATACAATCAAATCACAACGCCTTTCACTAAATGAATTTATTTACACGAAAACGTGTTCACAAATTGAAATTAAGAGTGAGTTAATTTAAGTCTTCGTGCATCAGAAATGCAATGTGCACGTATGCGTGGGGCGACGAGGGCCAAATGAGATTTCACATTACGCCAGGCAAATGAAAATAAAAATACGGACTTGCTCCTTTCCCTAAGGACTTTTTTGACTGATCAAATTTACAACTTTAACATGTTGTTTTTCTTGTTCACAAAAAAAAGCTTAACTAATAAAAATAAAAATGTAAAGTAATATATTAAATTGCACGAAAAACAATAATTTTACTGCAAGTGCAGAAAGAAGAATCTTTTGGTTTTTTTTTAAGCTACCATGTTACATTCAAATACAATCAAACTCTAAGAGTGCACAAACTAAAATTAAATGAGTTCATTTAACTCTCCATGCATCAGAAATGCAACAAGCTTCCTATTACGTATGCGTGGGGCGGCGGCCAAATGAGATTTCACATTACGCCGGGAAAATGAAAATAAAAATGCGGACTCGTTCCTCCCTCAGGACTTTATTGACTGCTCGCTTTTCAATATTTCCCTGACGGAGTAACCTCCACTTGACCGCTCGGATAACCTGCCACGTTTGAGAATATTTTTGCCGTAAAATATACTGAAACGTGCAGTTTTGTACGAAGTTTTAAGATACAGGATTTCTCTTTCGTAAATAAATATGAGTAGTGGTGGTAAATTTGATAACTTTACTTCTAGTAAATATGGTTGTGGAGTCGCAAATAGATTATGAAGTTGAGCTCCTCCATAGTATACATACAGTAGACGATTAACTATGTTTATTTTTCTCATTTTGGAGAGAGTAAAGAAGAAGTGGTTCTGGCAGCTGAAACATTGGAGGATGCGGCAAAAGAAGTAGGTCTCAGAATTAACCACCAAAAGACTGAGTATCTGCATATGCGCAGGTACAAAAACGCTAGAGTCACGAGGCCAGGTTTAAGAGTTAGAGATGTCTCTTTCAAAGGAGTGGACAGATTTAAATATCTGGGCTGTACTATAACGGACACTAACACTAGGGAACAAGAAATAGATACAAGGATCCAAAACGCCCTCCGTTGTAGTGCGGCATTACACAAGTTATTAGTGTCCAGGCTTCTTAGCAAACGCACGAGACTCCGGATTTACAAGACGGTAATTCGTCCGATACTGATGTACGGCTGTGAGGCTTGGACGCTGACTTTGAGGGAGGAGACAAAACTTCTGGTAGCTGAGAGGAAGATCTGGAGGAAAATTCTGGGACCAGTACAGGAATCGGATGGTACCTGGCGGAGGCGTACCAATAAAGAACTGGAGGACCAGGTGGCCGAGCCTAACATCATTGGCGAAACAAAAATGCACCGACTTCGCTGGCTCGGTCACCTAGAAAGAATGGAAGAACATCGAGCCGTTAAGAGAGCGTACCAGGGAAGACCAAATGGACGTAGACCAGTTGGTCGTCCAAGATACCGCTGGACAGATTCAGTGGAAGCGGATCTGCGGAACCTTAGGGCGGACGACTGGCGGGAGATGGCGCAGGACCGACCAAGATGGAGACTCTTATTATCGGAGGCCAAGACTCACTATGGGTCGCTGCGCCAACCTAGTAAGTAAGTAAGTATTTTTCTCATGTGTTAATACACATCTAGTCTATTGTGTACTAAAAGTAAGTATATTTTTCTAAGACACTATGAACATTTTTTTCTTAAGTATCTGGAATGCATGCACACACACACATGGCAAACAATCTATTAAATTTATTTTATTCCTTTTCTTTCCGCAAAATGATTTAATAGCGGCAAATTTGTCCAGGAAAAAGCAAAGACAAAACTCCCCGTGGAGTAATTTCCGTCGCTTCAGCTGTAAACAAGAATTTGCATAAAACATAAAAGTCCATCGCTTAATTTAATTTCGCATTTCACCCGTAACGCAATTATAACTATCGACATGTTTTTGTTTCAAATTGAGGTAATTCCAGCAATTCTGCTTAAAACAATACAGTTGGATTGTTATTCTCTTTCGTTTATTTTGTGAGGATAAAAGATCATAATCTAGCCGTTTTTATGCTAACTTACATAATATTGTGATATTTTAATCTACAATGTCCACTTAGAGAAGCTTTAATCTATTTGCTATAAAGCTGTAGAGTTTGTTTGTTATATCGCGCTAATCTCAGGAATCGAATCGAAAAAATATTTGTGTTAGATAGTCCATTTGACGAGGAATCTGTGCGTAAATCAAAATCATCGATCAGGCTCGGCGTCATGTTCATTTTGAATTCAGTATGACACTACTCGCCAGCAAAGAGATTGCATGCTGTGAAATGGCATAACATAACAAAAAATATTTTAATGTATACAAATGGGTAAAACCAAACCAAAATTAGTTAGTAAGTTCAAATCCAAAAAGCTGCTTTCTTAATCTTATTCTAAAAACGGATTGCACAAACAAACCAGCCCAGTAATCTTGTGTTTGATTGGGGCAATCCTAACAAGATTCGGGTCATCCCATCTCTGCTGGGTCTCTGGGGGTAATAAATAAAAGGTGAAAGAGATTTCCATCCCCTTTTTCTTTTGCGACGGCGGGCGAAAGGATTCAGCTCGCTCATTCATTTGATGTTTTGTGTCACGGTTGGAAATTGTCAGTTAACTTTTAGCTGTACCTACTTCATTTTATAAACTGCAATTGAATAACCTATCTTGTTATTTATAATTTTGCTGTTTTATTTTTCATTGGCTTAGCGTCGAATATATATAATGTACTTCATTTCATAGTGAATTGAATAAGAAATACCAAATCTGTTTGATTGATAAAAAATGCGAGCTCCCAAGAGACGGAGATATTTTTGGTAAATAGGCAATCAGGGTGGTCTCTCTCCACATGATGTTATGCGGATTAAGGGTTTAACATAAGGTTGACAGTCTTAATAGAACAAAGTACCCATAAGACCTGACACCTTCACTCGGAAAGCCTGCTGAGAGAAAGAGCTCAGGATTGTACGAGCACGAGTACGAGCACATATGCACAACTTTTTAAAATAATTTACAACAAATTAAAAATAAAAACTACCTTATGCTAAAGGCGGTGCGGTGGTAAATCTTCGGATAACACACTGCAAAGATAACCTTATTTGAATGCAGGAAAAGTTAAGAACCTAAAAGTAAATGTGTAATTAGAAGTAAGCAGGTAAAATTCGCTTTAATTAAGTTATGAGCTCTATTACGAGCTGCATGTATACGAGCTAATGTGTGACGAAGGCTGTTTTAACAAGCATAGGGATGGGACACGTAGATATCTTCGAGCTGATAAAAAGCTCACTCTAACTTCTTGAATGGAGTCACATTAAAGTATCGAGCATAATTATGAAAAGTATTGTTACAATTAGAAATCAAATCTATTTTTCATGTATTTCACTTAACAGTTTAGTTTGGAGTAGGCAATTATTGTGTTAGTCAGAGAAACATATAATAATATAAAAATTTATGAAATGACTTTATTCCATCTACTATTCAAAACAAAAACAACTTATTAAATTTTAAGACATAACTCTATACTTAAGATGTTTTTTTTTGGAAACACCTTCCGAGTCCAGACTCCTACTAAGGAGTCTGGACAATATACTTATATTGCCTCAATAATACTTGGATTGTAATTGTATATTGTCCAGACTCCTACTAAGGAGTCTGGACAATATACTAATATTGCCTCAATAATACTTGGAAACAAGAGTTTTATTTCCAAGTGTACTATTTGTGCTCAAAGTTAGTAAGTACACGTTCAAAATTTTAAGAAATCTTTTTTTTTTTTTTACAAGTTACAATGATCCCATCCCTACTGATGCTACAACGAGCTAGTTAAAAGTTTCAACTTGGTTCCAGGTTGTTTACAGGTACTAAAAGGCACGCTCTTGGCTCTCATCCGAATGGGCTACGTATTTTAAGCATTACGGACTTAATGTAACAGCAGGTGTGATGGGAATTTATTGCTTGGCCCGCCTTCATGTGCTGAAAAGTAACTTTCTTTGCAGAACAAATGGTTAAAAACTAAAACGTGTTGTTGTGTGCCAACTGATTTACTACCACCTCACGGTAAAAAACTACTGTTATATGTTTTGGCGTTTTTAAGCACTATTAGATTAAAAAGAGCACCTATTGAGTTTCTTGCCGCTTCTTCTCGGTAGATGACTGCATTCCGAAATCGGTGGTAAATTCAATGTTTTGTTTTATATTATTATTGACGATTCATAAGTGCTTTTATGAGGCCTATTTGAATAAAGTATATTTTGATTGATTGATTGATTAATAGTTAGGAGCCATTGCAT
Organism: Nomophila noctuella; assembly: GCA_958496325.1. Taxonomy (NCBI): domain Eukaryota; kingdom Metazoa; phylum Arthropoda; class Insecta; order Lepidoptera; family Crambidae; genus Nomophila; species Nomophila noctuella. Next base: position 729,928 of record OY292493.1, read on the forward strand.
TTGAAATAAAAATGTCAAAATTCAGAAAACACCGGAACATTATTTTCATTAACTTTTTAGTAATTGTGCAAAGAGAAAGCTTTAAAATTATAAAAAAACATATAACCTTCATACTGCCATAGCCACCTGAAAAAAATCTTTACGTTAAAGAGTAACATTCAAAAGAAGCGCAAATGATTATGCTACAGTTACTGTTGCACTTTTTACAAAGTATTTCAGCTAATCGAAGTTAAAAAGTATTGCTTTGATAATACTCTTACTTCAAAGCTTAGTTTTTATTAATGCATACAATGCCACAAATTAAGTGTTCATGTTATGCATCGAAAACAAACATTAATTATATTTTATGGTTCTGGTCTGATAATTAAATGAGCAAATTAATTCTTGAATCAAATGTATGTGCTCAGGTGTGAACAAATTGCGTTTATAATTGAGGCTCATTCGAAATAATTGTTGATTGCAAGCTTATAGTCAGTTTTGTGGGAATCACTTGTACTCAGAAGAGAAGAACATTGTTAATAGAATTTTTATTTATTTATTTAGTCAGTTAACGAACTATGTAGTTAGTAGTAAGTAAGTTTTAGTATTATGTTTACTGCGACTTACAAGGGAAACTAATTACTAAATAACAAGCTAATATATATAATACAATATAATATAATATAAGTGTAGTTTAAATAACAAGCCGCCAGAGGACGTACTTTGCAACGAATTTTGTTATTAAAATTAACAAAAATTACTTCTTTAAATTTTAGCCCGGTTTTTCATAACTGTAACACCACACAACCGATCTGTTTCGTAACCGTAACAAAAAATGTTTATTTTTAATTCCACTGGCACAGTTGCAAAGTTTCAGAACTATGTGGAATTATGAGTGTCATAAAGAAAGATTTAGTAGGATATGCTCTTTCGGTTATAAAGTCAGCTGTACGGCTTAGCTGAAAAATATGAAGCCAACTCTCTAATTGAATGCGAAAATCCCTCTGTTAAGTCTCGTCGTTTATTTTTTAGTATATTTTTACGGTAGGTATGTGGTTAAATATCAGTATTTTCTCCCCATATCTTAATGTTATGGATTTTAGTTCAGTAGATAAACTTGTTGGTATAGCCAGAATTTTAAGAGAGGTAGAGCTTAGTGGAACGTCCACTCGAATGAGCCGCTCGTCTGGGGAAGTAGCCCCACTTTACAGAAGACCACAGTGAAGTAGCACTTCGCAACTGTTGTGCTATGTTTCTGCTGGTGAGTAAGGTCGCCAGAGCTCAATTGGGGAGGGTATGGGTCTTAGGGGCAGGCAACGCATCTGCGACCCTTGTGTGGTTGTTGATGTCCATTGGCAGAGGTGGTCACTTACAATCAGGTTTCAAATTTCAAAAATTCAAATTTTTTTATTTCTTTACAAAGGTTTACTTATATAACTAGGTACCGGAGCCTCCTTTTAGGCATTTCATATGCCTGTGCCAGGAGGCAACGCTCTGCTTAACAACTAGATGTAACAATAAACAATGACTTAAAACTATTTGTATATAAACAATGTTTTTATTTCAGTAACTCAATTTTTACATGAAGTAAAGTTTGGCGTGTAGAAAATTTATGATACATTTTTTTAAAGGTTTCTCCTGTTCGTTCGCCTCTTTAAAACCTGAAAAGTGACTTTAAATTAAGTTACCAAAGCGATATATCACCAATAGCAATAGGCTAGGCCAGGCTCACATATTCTAGGCCGACAGATCCTTGTATCGAATGCACACCATCTGGAATGGTAGCCATCTACTTCGGTCTTCAAAACTGTATATATTTTTATGGAGCTTGGTGGTGCAGTGTTTGATGCACTCCGTTTACGATTATTGAGGTTAAGCAATTTTCGCAAAGGCCGGTCCTTGGATGGGTGACCAAAAATTTGCATCTTGATCTCATCCGTACAGTTTAAGCGACAAAAATGTCAGTTATTTACTTCAGGAAGTCGTGTCTTGTTGCTTCGTAAGCCGCGGGCGTGTTGGTCTGTTCCATTTTAAAAGCAGGACGTGTCCGGAGTTCTAAGCTTTGTTTTTAAGAGTCGTTCCTTCACGCTCGTGGCTTGAATCAGGAAATACTCGTCCACTTTGCTGTTAGGAAAGTGACATGATAATATTTGATTAATTTAAACGAAGAAGGAATGAATATTCAAGTACATGTTTAAAAGGGTAATATTAAATATTTTTGTTTTGGATAACCCATTTTACGAGGAAGACTTTAGGCTATGGTATCATTGTGCAAAAACCGAATTCCACGCAAGCGGAGTCGCGGCCGGCCGCTAGTAGTAGTATATAACAAATGAAGGACTTTTAAGGGCTCCGCAGAAACACGTAACTATATTTGGCCCAGTCTTTGAGTTATAACTCCGTTACTTAATAAAGCTTTGGTGTTGTTGGTTTGTTGATAAATCTATGATTCATGCATATGAGATAAGGGTATTATGCTGAAATCTAGAGGAGTAACAACTGTCGATGATTTTAAACCGATGTTTGTTTTTACCAGATTTAATGTTGTGATCAAGCATTTTTTGTTATAATAACTATTTCGACTTAAAAGTAATGAGCTTCATCGTCAGGTAACTCACATTTTTTTTTGTAATTACGCAAATAATAAACTGTTATCTTTATTAAGAACAAGCAAGCCGAGCTTGTTTAAATATTTTTCCATTGTAAATAACTTAACATATACTCATTCGACAAAGCATCGATACTTTTGATGAGAATGAGGTCTAATCATTTATCGTGATGTGATTAAACACACCTCTAATGCAATACGATACGCCTCAAGTCAACGTAATTAACGGGTAATTCAGTGGATTGGAGTTTCTGATTCATTAGCATGCTATAACTAACTGTGAAGTAATCTAGAAGGTGACTGCGTCTAAAGGTTATTTATACTAATATAATAAAGTTGAAGAGTTTGTTTTATTGTTTTTTTGGTGTTCTAATCCCAGGGAATTAATGGTTCGATTCGAAAAAGTTATTTTTTTGGTAAGTCCATTAGTTTGAATAAGACTTAAAGCTTTAGTATTACACTATGTGTGCCGAAATCGAAATCCACGCTGACGGAGTCGCGGGCGGCCGCAAGTTATAAATTGATCTTATATAAAATGAAATAATCCAAGGTATTATTGTAAATGTTTAATATAAGGTAAATTAGTCATTTAGTAAAATATGTAGTTACAATCAATGTGTTAAAGACCGACGTAGGTATTTATCATTGTTATTGAGCTTGTTGAAGCGGTCGTTTTAGTGAAAGATAAACAAATATTCTCCACAATAAAAAACTGTATTTAAAAGAAATACACATTTGCAAAGAAATTTTGTATTCAAATAGTGTATGATAATATCAAAGATGGAAGTAAACAGAACGCGGCAAGAAGTGTCTCGGGCGACGTTACCGCTTTTATTAATGAGAGACACGACGTGAGAACGATAAACAGGCACTTCGGAGCAACTTGAGATCGTGGTTGAATTCAAATCACCCACTAAAAAGAGTGGATATCGGTTTTAGGCCTATAAAGTATCATCCGAGCTTACGATTAAGTGCGTAGATGTTTTTAACTGCCTACTTAGATACGATTGCCTATTGATAAGCTATTGTACGATCGCTATAATAGCCTTTTTCGTTGGGCTTTTAAAAATAGAGATATGAGGAGGGCAAAGGAGACTGAAAATCGTGGGCCAAAATGTGAGGTGGTATTATTCAAAAAATAGGTCACATTTTCCTATCTTGGAATATGAAATATTAGCTTGTTTATCAATCTGGAAGCGGAGAAATATGAATATTACAAGTTCCATGTGATAATAGATTAATTGCATGAATTACTATAAATTTACAGAAAAATCTTCTCTCCAGGTATAAAACTCTAGATAAAAATAATAAACTGCTACTAGATACGCAATATCATACAATTAAATACAAATAATTGAATGAAAAAAAATATATAATAATAATTTTCATCTTGTTACATTTAGGTCTAAAAAAAAAAATCAAATCGTTTCGGTCACCTTTAATTTTTGTTTGATATTATTTATTAAAGTAGTTTCAATTGAATAGACTCTAAAACTATTGAACTGAATGGAATGAAATTACATTAAATAGTCAGCCAGATATAAAAAATAAATTCTCTCCGAAATAGGAGAATATTTAGGGGACTTTTCTGCACCATCGAATTTGGCTAAGATCTGTAGTGATGGAAAAAAAGTTGAGATTCAATAGGTATCTAAAACTCTTTATTTTTGAGTAATGTACGAGTACGTCATTAGGGTAACCTTTACTTTACGATTGCAGTAATTTAAAGTATAACGAAACATGACATGGTTCAGCCCGACTCAAACGAGTTTCAAACGACTGCCGTCGGTGGCTGTAGCGAAGGATTGTTCACTCGTGAATAATGCATCGATGAGAATAAGCGGGAGCATCTTATCGAGAACAGACGGAGTCATAGAACGTGTACAAGTCTATACTTGTATACTTATACTATTAACATACTACAATACAATATTCGTGGCCGTGTATTGTACGGACAAATAATACTAATACTATTAACATACTCCAATACATCCAGTATCTATCTTGGCCGTGTATTGTACGGACGAATATTGTAACAAAATTGGCGGTTAACAAGAGCAACTATTGAGTTTCTTGCCGCTTCTTCTCGGTAGATGACTTCATTCCGAAGACGGTGGTCGGGTCATTCTATTGCGATTTTATTTTTGACGATTTATAAGTACCTTGCTGAGGCCTATATAAACAAAGTATATTTTGGTTGAGTGCCGAACTAGAATTACTACCCCATTTCTTCACGTGGGTCGTTAGATGCAATTTAGGGATATTCCGGAGGGATTGGAAGCCTGTGTTTTATCGTTCACAATACTTCAATCACCAACCTACCTGCCTAGTTAGTAAGAAAAAAAAACAATTTGAATAATATTTATACTTGTGTATGTAGTCTGGAATTTTCCAGAATTTAATACAGAAACTACGGGTAAGCTTGAAACATTCGGTGCAATGCGCAAACTTAACTATTTGAAATGACATTATAACTACCGATGTGTTACTACTACTAGGCTACAGCTTACTGCAGCTTAAACATTTAGTGAATTTTAAACATCTGCGTCTTTTTTAACGAATCTAAAACATACTGGGGCAATTCAAATCCTACGGTCTCCATACTTGGACATTGTTTTATTTTTTCTTCGTAATAATATTCGCCAACTATTGTATTTCTGTAGAGAAATTATGCTTATTACATCTTTATTACGGTTGCGAATTGAATATTGTTTTAAACAATATCTGAAATGCACCCATATTATTTGTGCTACAGATATAAATACCTGTGACAGCTGAAATAAAACCATATATTATTTACATCATCTACATAATTTTAGTGCTATTTTAATTGACAGTTTTTCAAGTTTCAATTGAAAAACTGTCATAAAAATTACCTAAAGTAGTCAAGGGTAGCTTTAAAGTAAATAAAAAAAAAAACAACTTCTGAACACCTCCTCCATTTTGTACTGAGTAACTTAAATTCGTTTCCCAAATAGCAGCAGTCATGTCGACGAGTGTTTAAAACTATCATCTGAAAACCACCAGTTTTCCACCCCCCTTTTTTTGAATCGGTAAATTATATTCGGTCCTCAAGTCGCAGCTGACAGTTTCCATCAATTATGTGCCCATGTTTGCGCGCCTCTCGACTAAGATACGCGGAGTTGTTTCAGCGGTACAGTTTTACACGCTAGAGTGTGTGTTCCATCTGAATTGAATTCAGATGGTATTGAAAATCTTTGGCGGATTCCGATTGGAAAACTGTAGGATGCAATGGCAGAATATTTTTTATACAGAATAATTATAATATTGCAGTATTTACATATTTAATGCTTGATTCTTTATAGAATTTTACATTAGGGTTTAAGTTGATGTTGTTGACAAACCAGACGAAACACAATAGTAGATACTATTATTTCACGCTGATGTTATGTGAGAGGGTGGTACTTCCCCGGACGAGCTGGCCCATTCGTGCTGTGAAACAGCATGGCTCTATCACTAGCAAAATGAATGTAATAATGATGTCACTGAGACTTTCGTGAATCTAGTCGGACACCATAATATTAAGAAAAAGGATACCTACAGAAATTCTATATTGCTCATATGATTAGTGACTGTAAAGATGACTCTTTCTCGTAGCATTATAATTAAATCTCAATCAGAAATAGTCAGTTAAAATATGGCTCTCTTTAGAACCTGTTCCTTGTTGCAAAAGTATGGTTAATGGCGAAATGAAACCTAGATTTATGCACCTTTTAGCGGATAAGGCGATGGCTTGCATATTTCATGATTGCTCCATTACCTCATTGATTTATCGTATTTTTTACACAAAAAACGACAAAATACGGGTATATCTTGTGTAAAGGGAGAGAGTTAATGGTATGGAACCACAAGGCATTGATCTTACGGATTTAAGAATCAGAAAGGTGATTGACTAAGCCATTCGCTGGGTGGATTATTTATTTCCAATAATGAAAACAGAAACGTACGATCCCATTAATGTTCCACTGCAGGATGAAGGCCTCTATTCTTTGAATCATTTTTTGTAACATAGATGGATTTTGGTTTTTACACAATTTAGATATATCCCTGGAACGCCTCGATCGTCTAATGGTTTAAGTATCGGGTCACGAGACATAACTTCTGTAGGATTTTTTGGAACATACCCCGGAATTGTGATTACCAGTTCGCATTTGAAACCATGATTGCATTGCGCCTAAAGTTAAACCCATATTTTAAATAGTTAGTGGAAACTGTAAGAGGCCTTTGCCTTTTTGTAGGTCACTAGTGGGACGATTTATTTAACAGCTCAAAATTTTTATCTTCTTCAAATAAGTTCAAGTTCATTACTTCTGTCAACCCGAGCAAGAGTCTCCTGTCGAGTTAGTGATATTGGAATTAATAACGTTCGCATTTTATGCTCCATCGCTTGGAAATGCCAAGGGGTAATACATGCGCATGACTTGAGTTAAATGCTGCGTAGTTGAATGCCATAAGTTACAAAAGGTCAGTGTGGGAGAAGTTGACATACCAACAGTTCAACTGTTGGAAAGTTGGAAGCCCGAAGGTTCTGGGTTTGAATCCCGGTTTAGACCGTAAATTCGTGTCTGCATTTTCCTGTTGGAATAGTTTAGTATTGGGAGACAGGAATTTGGAAGTTGGTGGTGTAATTGTACCCCTATGCGTCGAAAAGCACGTAATGCCGTTGGTCCTACGACTTTACTTTGAACAATCGTGTGAGATTGCTGTCCCACCGAGCTATGAGAATGTGGGAAAAGGGAGTGCACCGATGCGTGCGCATTCACTTGTGCACTATAATTCATACATACATATATCCTGCGTACCTAGATAATCGTACGATTGACCGAAATATTAAACGTTAAAGAAAATAAATCCGTGCAAGGTGACTTGTTGGCAGACGCGACACGTGCGCGTACTATCTGTTTAATTAAGACACACTTAAATAAGACTTCTACCAATATTATCAGCAGGATGGTGGATGGCAAGGGGAAGAAAGGAGAGAGAAAAATACAATAACGCATGCCGCGCCTTGCAAATTTTCTTTCACCTTTCCGTGGACGTTTTACTCCTCGACACTGTTTGGATGAGACACACTAAATTAATAAACAACAAGAATATTAAACACTAGCGGCCGCTCGCAACTCTGTCCGCGTGGTTTTCGATTTCCAATAGCCTAAAACCTTCCTCGTCAAATAGACTATCCAACACAAAAATATTTTTTCAAATCGGTGCAGTAGTTCCTGAGATTAGCGCGTTCAAACAAACAAAACAAAAAATATATGAACAAACTCTTCAGCTTGAAATGTTAAGTGTGAAGAAGAAGTATCTTTATACTTACTTCTACAAAAATACATAATTAAAAACAATTGAAGCGCGCTTTTCAAATTTGGAACGAGTCCCGCGGGTTTCACCTTTTTTTTCTTTTTCGTTAAATATGTGGCCAGCCCGCGGAGGTTTTACACTTCGAAATTATTTGACTGAGACACACAAAATTTATAGTTATAAGATATGTTTAAGGAATTAAATCCAAGCTATTAAATGACGTGATAGCTGACGCTCCGCGCTGACCCTCATCATCCCGCCTCACGCTAAGCGTCCCGTCAGCGCGTAATATCCGCGGCGGATGTCCGCCTGCCCGTCCTACGCTCACTGGAGCTGTTGACTAAGCCACAATTTACATATATACGCCTTACAATAAAATCAGGATGGAAAGATTGCAACAAACAGATGGGGGCGAAAAATAAAGAATAAAAAACTATTGAAGCGCGCATTTCAAATTTGGAACGCGTCCCGCGGTCTTCACCTTTTTTCTTTTTCGTTAAATGTGTGGCCAGTCCGCGGAGGTTTTACACTTCAAAACTATGGTATTTGTCTGAGACACACAAAATTTTACACTATAAAAATATCAAATGTTGAAGAAATTAAATACAAGCAACTTGAAAATTAAATGACGTGACAACTGACGCTCCACGCTGACCCTCATCACCTCGCCTCACGCTGAGCGTCCCGTCAGCGCGTAATATCCGACGCGGATGTCTGCCTGCCCGTCCTACGCTCACTGGAGCTGTTGACTGAGACACACTTAACGAAGCAAGTCTTACGAAAAAATCAGGATGGAAAGATTGCAACAAACAGATGGGGGCGAAAAATAAAGAATAAAAAACAATTAAAGCGCGCATTTCAAATTTGGAAAGCGTCCCGCGGTCTTCACCTTTTTTCTTGTTCGTTAAATGTGTGGCCAGTCCGCGGAGGTTTTACACTTCAAAACTATGGTACTTGTCTGAGACACACAAAATTTAACACTATAAAAATATCAAATGTTGAAGAAATTAAATACAAGCAACTTGAAAATTAAATGACGTGATAACTGACGCTCCACGCTGACCCTCATCACCTCGCCTCACGCTGAGCGTCCCGTCAGCGCGTAATATCCGCGGCGGATGTCCGGCTGCCCGTCCTACGCTCACCGGAGCTGTTGACTGAGAAACACTTAACTGAGATACTTCTTACGACAAAATCAGGATGAAAAAATTGCAAGAGCCATAAGGGGGCGAAAATTACAGAATAAAAAACAATCGAAGCGCGCATTTCATATTAGGAACGCGACTCGCGGTTTTCACCTTTTTTCTTTTTCGTTAAATATGTGGCCAGCCCGCGGAGATTTTACACTTCAAAATTATTTGACTGAGACACACAAAATTTATAGTTATAAGATATGTTTAAGGAATTAAATCTAAGCTATTAAATGACGTGATAGCTGGCGCTCCGCGCTGACCCTCATCATCCCGCCTCACGCTAAGCGTTCCGACAGCGCGTAATATCCGCGGCGGATGTCCGCCTGCCCGTCCTACGCTCACTGGAGCTGTTGACTAAGCCACAATTTACATATATACGCCTTACAATAAAATCAGGATGGAAAGATTGCAACAAACAGATGGGGGCGAAAAATAAAGAATAAAAAACAATTAAAGCGCGCATTTCAAATTTGGAACGCGTCCCGCGGTCTTCACCTTTTTTCTTTTTCGTTAAATGTGTGGCCAGTCCGCGGAGGTTTTACACTTCAAAACTATGGTATTTGTCTGAGACACACAAAATTTAACACTATAAAAATATCAAATGTTAAAGAAATTAAATACAAGCAACTTGAAAATTAAATGACGTGATAGCTGACCCTCATCACCTCGCCTCACGCTGAGCGTCCCGTCAGCGCGTAATATCCGCGGCGGATGTCCGCCTGCCCGTCCTAGCTCACCGGAGCTGTTGACTGAGACACACTTAACTAAGATACGTCTTAATGGGAACTTTTTGATTGAGAGATACGTGAGGGAAGGTTTGTAAAGAATAACAAGAAAAATCTGCAATCAATAATAGATCAAATATCCAAATTGCCTATTTTCAAAATTATGTGTTCTAACAGCTTGTACTATGAGTGTTTGAAAATATATCTCCCGACTGCAAATGTCTATTTTTATCAAAAAATATTAGCCCCTAGCGGGATTCGAACCCGCAGTAATTTACATGACCAAGAAGCTTTATTAATCTGCTAGCTGACCCGGTGAACTTCGTATCACTGTCAGTGTCATAACATAACGTGTGACAGGTAGGACAGTTTGTGTGAGAAGATAAAGTTGTCGTTTTAAGTTATTTTCTCGAAACTTTTCCGTATTTACTTTTTTTGAAAACCTTTCCCGGCTTACAACAATTTTTTCAATACCAAAATTAGCCAAGTGTGTTCGTGCTCGAGTTTTAAGCTGACTAACAAACAGCAATTCGTTTATATTTATTTAGATTTCATTAGTTAAGAACATCTGTCTTTCCTGTCATTTGTTATCCCGCTTTTAATATTACTAGACGAAAGATTTCCTCCCGACGCAATCACGGTCTCCTCAGTAACACATTGAAGGAACATCATTAATTACTGAATTTAATGACGAAGCAATTAATCGCGGCTGATGCTGCCATATATTTAATCATCCGAGGTGATTTCGTTAATTATCGCCTCGTAAAAGACTCGTTCGATTATTATTTATCAGCGGGAACGTATTGTTGCTAATAATATGTTCCATAATGAATGTAATTGTGCCTAATGGCGAATCATTAATCTGTGGGGATGGTTTTAGCGTAAGTATTTTGTCAGCAATATCGATAAGGCGTTATACTCAATATTAATTTCAGCAAATAGACATTCATTTAAATTCGAATTTAAGCAGTGGTTTGACTGCTGCTATGTTTAAAAGTTATTAGATCGTAGTATTTAATGACCAAAAAGACCTGTTATGAACAAAGAAGATACATTATGTTATCAAAATTATGAGCCTTGTCCAAACACCTTTGAGTCTAATAATTTCAAACGTTCAGTGCCATTGAACTTGACATTCTTAATTAATATAATTGCCTATCATGTTCTCATGATTCTCACCTAACAATAAAGATGAAAATTGCATATTTCCTCTCTCATAATGAGACAATAATGGAGGCAGCTCACACTCGAGGGGAATGAAGAAACACGGCGGGAATTTATTTATTAGGCCGCACTCCCAATGAGGAAGCCATTAAGAAAATTAAGCATGAGTTGATTAATTTATTTCGCTTCATGAATATTCTCGGTACGTCATTTGACCTTTACACAGCCCTGGTTTAAGACGTAGTGCGGCGGCGGCAAAAAATTAGGCGCAATTATTCATTCTCTGAGCGCTTTCCTTCCATCCAATCTAGTCAGGGTACGCTTATGATTCAAATTTTTGGTAAATCTAATTATTTCGCCTCGATGGTCTAGTTGTTTAAGTACCGGGCTTTGAGTCGAGGACTTTGGCTCGATTCCCGGGTCGGGCATATTTGTGTCGGTTTCCCGAACACCCGGATATGTGATCACCAATCCGCTTTTGGCAGGCTCGGTGATTAAGCCAAAACCTAAAGTTACAAGGATTTGTAACGAAAATATGATTTGAAATGATGAAAGGCTTTGCCATGCAGTGGAACATTAATAGTGGTCCATTCAAAATGACCCCGCTACAGTCCACTGCGGGGAAATGAAACTTTATAGCTTCCTGCAATATATGGTCGTAATTAAATAAAGGTTTTAGCTCTAAACTGATTTAAAAAACTATAAGCATGATTTAATCTTATCAATAACTTATCACCATCATCATCGATATCCTATACACATGGTTAGGTTGAGTATCGTTCATTTCGCAGCCCCCCTGAGTATCACAACAGACTTATTGCCATAGTATCAGGAAATCCCAGGGCCACTTAATATTCCTATCAGAGCCCGTTTGAATATCCGGAGATCCAGGCAGATCCCTATTGCCATCAATTAGGGACCTAAATAACTTACAGGTTATATCAATTCTACCGCGAGGGAAACATTTTGTAAAAGTCCCGGTGTATTTTCATCGATGCCAGCGACCCTTATAAATAATTTACGAGGGAAAATAAAACTTACGCGAAATGAAAATCTTGTTCGTAGTTGGGTATTTTATTTAATAAACATTGACACTGCTAGTTATAAATTCATTGAATATAAAGCATTAATCTGTCTCATTATCCGAATACTAACGGTCGTCCGTGACTCGATCCGCGTGGAATTCCGTTTCCGCACACCTAGTGTTATAAAGCCTTTCTTGACTAATTAATTTATTTCAATTTATTTAGGCCGAGCCCATAATTGTGTTAGTAACAGTTTTCTTACGACAAATGTTAACATATTACAAATAACATAAAATATTTTTTTTGGACATTATTTAATTATTCCTATACTAAAGGCCTTTATTGGTCACTGTGTGAGTCTGTACCCACCGATGCAACAGGAGCATGTCCCATCTCTCAACAAATACCTATACTAATGGACTACCGAACACAAAAAATAAACAATTTAAACCAGTATTTCCTTAAATAAGCGCGTTAAAACAAACTCTTCAGCTTTATTATATTAGTAAAGATAATCGGTTTACGCTTGGGACCGTAATCCGAGATTTTACAAGTCCTGTACTGTGTTGAAGGGATTGCCGCGGAGTTTTTCGCCGGACCTGAGAAAACAGACCAACAGGAAGTATTCATGAATCACGCTGCTTGCTTAATTTCATTGTGTTTTAGGTGTTTTGCTTTGTACGTGTAAACCTGTATCTGTGTAAAACGTATTCATTTTTATTCATATAAGAAAGCTCGATGATAAGAATACGACTCTTGTTGATGTTTTTTTTTTAAATATAATTTCTTGAAATGTGTTTGAAAAGCATTGCAAATTGCATTCTATGAGTTGAAGATTGAAGATAAATAAAAAATCAAATATTCCTTGGACTAACACACCAATTACCTAACCCCAAGCTAAGTTCGACGCTTGTAATATGGATGCTGGGGAACGGATAGACTTACTTCAATACTTTTTGTTTACAAAAATGTCCTTAAATAAATACAACACCCAGACCAGGACAAATTGACGTGTTCATGAACACGAATGTTTCTCCAGTGCGGGGATCGAACTAGCGACCTCTTGTTCTAATAGTCAACTTCTTGACCAATACACCAAGAGGGTCGTCAATCATAACGAACGATTGTCAACATCTTTTTGAGTCAAAAAGTAACTTCAAAAACTGCTATTGTATTACTGTTCAATTTCAATAGACTGAATTTATTTCACAGGTTCTTCTTTTTATCTGTCTGCAAAATTAAAGAGCTGTCGCAAAAGTTTTCAGACAAATAAATTCGGCATAATGAAATAAACTTTAAATTCCAAATGTATCTTGACGACAACGCAGACCATTGCTAACAATGATTGATGGAATAATTTATTTTATTTACTATTTATTTAGTTTGAAATATATTTTTTAAATCATCTCGAACGATAAGATTGTTCACCTGACGCTAATACCCAAAATGATCCAATAGCCTATTATGTTACTAGAGCAAATTCGTTCTGCTACTTTGTAGCAAAAAGTCCTTTTGAATACCAAAGTCTATTTTAATGAAGGTTTAAACTCGATTCGAACTAAAACAAAGCACTATCTGCATTGAAATTATAGACTTCGAAAGTCACTGCTTCATTTAGTATTAACACAATTGCATTGAATAAGGTAAAATATTGCGCAGGTTAAGGTTCCTAATTGTATGGAAGATTAAAGAAATAGTTACAATCACACTGTTTGGTTTTATCCTCAACCCAAATGTTGTTAGTTGGATAAAATATTCGATATATTATTATGAACTCATTTAGGTTTCTGATCACCAATCTGTATTTGGGAAGCCTGCGGTGTTTGAATCAGTTCTCATTTTTGTAACAATGTATAATAATGGATAATGAATGGATTTTTCTCGTATTCATCCGTCAAAAGTAATGTTTATAAAGCTCAGGAAAGATATTGCATTTTACTGAGCATTGAGCTATGCTTCGTGGAAGAATGACAAAGCAATAAGCCGCTTACCATCAAGATAGTACGTGCTTGTCTCCGAACCGAAGCTGTATGAAATATCTTTGAACAGTATTGCAAAGCCGCAACTTTATTCAAAACCAGGCACAGTACAATAGAAGCCAGATATTGGATGATTAAATGTCTCTTTTGGTGCATTCATTAAATGCATGACGTAACTTCTAGAACAGTTAAGTAATGAAGATTTGCCAAATTGGGTTTGAAATTTCGATAGTAGGGTTTAAAATTTGTAGGTTCTTTGAGACTAGTTTGGTACCAATAACTACGTATAAAAGGAGTCTTTCAGAGTATGCGCTTTAACTTCTAGTTAAAGCACATTCGTCTAAATTTCTAAAACAACCTAGTTAGTATAAAGCAATAGAGGCAAGCAGGTCTTATGAAAATAAATTGATATCAATCAAAAGTACTGAAGCATAATGCAAGCAATTTGCAACAGTCACGATTTATTTGTCGTCCAACCAGCGTTCTTCGAAAAAGGAAGGGGCGTGGCACGAAATGCAATTAATATTATAATTATTTACTAAAGTAAAGATTCCATTACGGAAGGACGGTGACGTTGTGATTTCTAATTAGAGGATGCCGTGTCGCATTGTACTGGTATGGATTGAGATCTACTCTATTAGGGTAATTGTCAAACTAAGTTTTAATCTTTTAGATACACCACAACAGATTCAAATCGTTATATATGTATGCCCTAACACCAGAAAACTCTGGCTTAATTTGATTGACATGACGTACGTAGGTTAATAAGGTTACTCATTACATCGAAATAAAATACACTGTGAAGTGACCGTCGCTTCACATTAGTGTCAGAGTGGATCGAAGCATACCTAACGTTTAAAATCTCTGCACCCCCAACTTTGCAAAGATAGCAAAGGTTAAAGAAAGGAGTTTTCTGAAGAAAAAAGCAGGAGGCTCGAGCGTAAAAATCAATGCCCTATTAAAAGACTTACTATGAGAATTATAGAAACTTCGCAAGGCAATACCAATGGGAGTTAAATAAAAATATACACCGGATCCATTCCGCTAAATCCGGGTTGAGAAATAAACACGGTAAAGTTACGCCAGCCGAATTTGCCACGGTTACGAGGGTTAACTAATGCCGATTTGTCGAGGATCTGGTAAAAGGTTTTTGGGATTCCGTAATTTGAAAGAAAACAGCGAATCGTAAACCCTTTGATTGCGCAAAAATAATTAAATTAAACTTAAAGGATGAAGATTCAATTTTGTCGGGAGAGTTCAAGTTGACCTTCGGGTGCTTAGTATTTTAACAAAGTTGATTACAAAAATACTATGTGATTTTTTGTTATTATTGTTACCGAGCTATGTCACTTTAGTTATTTAGTACATAAAAAAAAAATCTCACTAGTTGGACAGTCGAAAAAATAAGTCAAACTGTTGAGAATAAACGTGAAGAAGTTACATACGGAATTTTATATAACAAACCGTCGGTTTTCCGGCATTTTATTGGCATTCCCTTTGCCAATTCCTTTCGGGATGATAATGTGTCGCAACTTCGCAGCGCAGTGATACACGCAAGCTAAGTACGGCATCAAATTGAAATATTAAATGATTCTCTCGTTACTCGTCCCCTTTGATCACAGTAAACGGCTATTACATGTCTTCACATTTCCTTTATAGCTTTGGGTGTTGTAGGAAATAACGGTTATATATTTTCTTCCGCAGAAATAGGGACTGTGGGAGCAGAAGGTTTAGAAATGTTTCACGTAAGTATTGATAGTTTGAATCAAGCGCGCTCATTTATGTTTCTACGGCATAGGTAAGATATTTAGGAATGTTCTTATTAACATAGATATTCGATCAAATGATGAATGATGTATGGCAGGGCTCTTACAGAACCACTATCGTCTTATCCTATTAAAAATAGTGTAACTCGTACAAATTATTAAAATTGCGAAATAACTATTGTGATTGTTATGTCTAGATGCATGTGCTCAAGAACTTTTTTTCTCTATTTGAACGTGCAAAAAGAACTTACTATGTAACTAATGTATCCCTACATGTTGTTTTATTTGGAATTCATTAAAGATTACAAACAAAACTGCGGTGTCTCTGAAGTCGCGTCTTCATAATAAATAGGCAAGGAACTAGTGGGGCCTGCATGCATGCATTAAACTCGTAAATCAGTGCAGAATGCAAGCGTGACGCATGCATCTGAATGCATGAGCGGCTCAGAGCTGCATTAAGCGTAAAGCTGGCATAATGAAGGAGGACGGTTCGTTTGTTTAGCAAAAGGAATTTATATTATTTTTCCTAGCATCAAACAAATTTGAAGCTTGCTTTTAAAAAACAGTCTTGGGAAACACCAAAGCTTTATTTATAAGTATAACTATTGACTTGCAGAGAAGCACGGCAAAACAATTTTTTTCTTCAATAATGATGACGTTACAAAAGAGCTTAGTGAAGTAGCATTCCACGGCTAAGAAAGATCTCTTCATCGGGGAAGGCATAGTTTACGACGCATAAGGGATGCTTTTGGTTCGTCATCAACATCGAATAATAATAATAATAAATATTTCCATCCGCGTGGATTTTGGTTTCATTCAAACTTTCATCCTCTATTTAGCCCCCTTAGTGGAAGACTTTGCCAAAATCCTTTCTTAGGAGATGCCAACGTCATAGTAGCTCAATAAATGCAAATATTCGAATTCCTTATTACCTCTGTTGACATGGGATGGCACAAACTTATGAAAATAAGGAGAAAACGAAAGCCTTCCAATTTTGAAACGGGAATCTATCACAGAATATAATCCTCATTAAATACCAAAAACATTCTTCAACAGATCTTCTATTATATTTAACATAAGTTTCGTCTACTGTTTACCAGCTAGAACCAGTTCCCAACTCCCAAAAGAGCGTTGCGAGGAGTGAATCCCTTTGTGACGCCGACGTAGGAAATTGCAACGTTTTAGAAACAATAGAGAGCGTGAGAGCTGAGCTGGATCGCGCCGTGACCTGCTTTCCGTCATGGACATCGGTTTTCATGTTTGTCTTTGCGTAAGTAATTTAATTTGTGGAAGGCTGCTTTGTATAATTTACGGGAATTTAGTTTGTATTTTCGTCTGACATCTTTTGCATTACACGAACCTCCAATTCCTAAGAGTCCGACATCTAACATGACCGAAGAGGGGTTTAAAAAGCTTGAACAGATTTATGAAAAGTAGAACAATGTAGAGTCGAAAGAATGAGCAAAGGCTCATTCGTTTGACTCTACTGAAGACTAAAGTGTCTGGAGCAAAGGCTCATTCGTTCGACTCTACTGAAGACTAAACATCGCATTAATTTTCTTCTTATTAGGATAGCGTCTGCGTCTCATAAAAGGCGTAAGAAGTAAAACTTAGAAGTTTTGCATAATGGGGCAATTTGTGATTTTTAGGGTAGGTACGTAGGTTTCTTTAGGTCAACGCGGTAGACAAGAAGAAGCTCATTCCTCAAAAAGTTTTCAGAAAAACTACTTTAAAATTTCTGCAACTGCAAGTTAATGGTAAGCACGAACAAGCAGTCTGAACGAACCAGTGTTTATTCCAGCTGACCTGCGCCGCAGCGCTGGCGCCTCGCTAAACGAGCCTTCCGTGCCGACGCCTCGATTTACCGCGCGCAGTTGACACGGTTTCTTAGGTTGCAACTTTTTGATCGAGTATGTGCCTGTTTCGCTTCCTTTCACGAATTCATAAAATAATGTGAGGACACATTTCTTAATATAACAAAGGTTTAACCGAACATAAACAATTAATTGACCAAAGCTATTGTAGTCTATAAAACTATTGTCAGCTCGACTCAATGATCGCAATGGAATGAATCTACGCAAGTAAAAGAACTCTACTTTATGCTTCATAATGATGCAGCATTAAGTATGCCTTGTTATTTTATTTTATTCGAAAGAATGACAACGACAAAGCTACGGCGCCGTGATTGACGGTACACACAACGCCACCTATCGCTACCGTTCCGAAACAACCGATGAGTCTGAGCATTCGCTTATTTACTTTACACCTGAAGGATTCCCTCGACTTCTCGAATGAGAGTAAACAGTGCCAAGACTCCACCTGTTCGTTCCAGGTGACCTCACTCCGAGTGCGAACTCTTGTCGTTCCACTAAGGGCCTTCCGTTCGAGAGAACTGTCGATTTATTGCTCACAGTTCAGATGACTAATACATCTCTTTTAGCTCGGTACAACCGGCAAAGTGTTTGGATTTATGTGTTTGTTACGCGTAGCGAGGAGGTTAGACGGATAACTGTTCGGCGAAGGCGACAAATTGAACGATTTGATTTATCGCCTGTTCCTGTGTTTTGTTTGTCGGAACAGGATATCTGAAATCTGGGAAAATGTAGCATTTCAAACCTTTCAAATGAAACCTTCAATTAAGGTAAAGATTGTAGTTAGTATGTCAAAAAACGGAATATCATTTGGGGTAAACACTGTCAAAATTTTTTTTGATTTAACTTTATGGTGAATTGTTTACCAATTTATTATCAGCTATAAAAATAGTTATATACAATACGTGTTCCAATTGTCTTTCGGGGCTTGAAGTTATTGTGATCAACAATAATATTCTAAGAAATTGTTATACAGCCCAAGACTTCTTATACCGGCGGAAATTGGCAAAAATATGCCACGCTTTTTTAAAAGACATTTATTCCACCTATTTTGTTTTAGTACCGCAAGCTAACGCTCCAATATTTATATACTAAAGTTATTACTTAGATGTTCCTAATTCCTTTCGGTAACGGTGAACTAGGTCATTCGGAATGGGCACGCATCCACCATCTACCTGGTATTTCATATTTCACCCCGGCTAGAAGTAAGTAATGTAATATCAGGCATACCACGTTCCGTTGGTCGAAGACTATGTTTTAGCTCGTTGGACAAGTCGGTCAAAGGTTTACTCTATATTGATTATTATATTTTCTAATAGTTTGAAAAGATTGATCTCTTTTTCATGGTTTTATCTGCAATCAGTCTTTGAACTATACGTGTAGGAACACATTATGCTGAAATTACACGAGCGAAGTTTGGCGACAATGTATTTTCTATACAAAATTACGAGACGTAATTTCGGCATAGTGTGTGATCCAAAATGTGTGTCCAAAACAATAGTTAGCAGGTGGTTTTAGGGAGTAGGATGATTATTGTCAAAAGATTAAATAATTAGAATCAACTCTCATTTATAAATAACGATAGCGACCGCCCATCGACTTTAACGCACGGCTACAATCCTTATTATCTCTCTGTATTGTGCATCCTGAATTCCATCAATTAAAAACGCATCAATATATCTTTCGCAGAAAGGAATACACATATAGATAGACAGCGGTAAGCCTCTTTGTTTTCATACTTGCAAACTTTTATCGAGGAAGTATCAAAGCTTTCTAATACTAGTGGCACTGTCACAAATATTCTATATTTGCTTATAAACAAATATTGGGTTTTGTGTCAAGTACCGAGAAATATCCAGCTGAGACGTAATAAATAAAAGTGTGCCGTCCTGACTTTTTTATTGGAAACAATTTCGCGGCTTAGGGAAATACGAATTACGTTCTTCCCAATAAAGTTGGAAAGGAAACAGTCACAGCTTTCAGAACACCCGGCTGATTTATTTATTTATTGTTTATTGCGCAAAAGAGAGAATATTTGGCAGACTATCAACCGTTCTGATTTCTCTTTGAGACAATTCTAGAGTGGAATATAGACGATAAAAATTGTCGCACTCAAAGTGGCGAAATTACTTTCTTCCAATATACTTTGTGTATATTTTGATATGAACAATTAATATGTAAGTATCTTCATTTAGCATGTCATATTCTTTAAGTATTGCCACAGAAGGCTCAGTTTTCATAGTTTGAACTATTAAAAGCTAATTTATTTTTTGACTTTCAGTTATGACAGTAGGTAAAAAGATAGAGAAGTTATCTAACCGAATTATTATGTGGTTAGTTCTGCAAATGTTTGTTTTATTAACATGACTTACTTAGCAGTAATGGAATTTCATGAGTGTGAACCTAGCTGTTATTATGCTTACTAATACACAATATAATCTGTGATGAAATATGAATCCTGCCTCTTTATATGTTGTTATCATATAATTCGTTCAAAATTCAAAGTCCGTAAGACGAAGAACGTCAAAACTCCAAATAAAAGAACCAATAAATAGTTACATAAAATGATTGTAAAATTAGATTGTTAGAACATTGCAGACTTCCTTATTCGTAGAACCTTTACTTCCTCTATTTATGATTCCACATTTGTATCCGATTCAATACGTTCTACGTCAAGTGCTCAAAGAGAAAGAAAAGCAAGTCAACATTGGAAAACCTTTTAACCGCAAATCCAGCAGCATTTTAAACTAGCAATACATGAAATATTTGCAGAGTGGCGCGGCGGAGGCGAATATCGAGGAATCGTCGAAGTGAACAATTTCACGGATACGTCCATTCCATTTGAATTTTGAGAAGCCAGAAATCTGGTAGTCTAAGATCCCGCTATACAAGGACCTTCATCGAGATGCTTATTCGATAAAACATATTTTATACACAATTTGACATGTCAATAATTAAGTATATTGCATATGGGTTGCCAAGTAATTTTCAGTCCAGGAAATGATTAACTGACAAAAAAATAAAAATAAAATCAAAATACTATTCTTCCAGTTTAGTTATTATTACTCCAAAATGATATACAGCGTATCCAAGTCTATCATTATCCTTGCCAATTGCACTATCAAATAGCACACTCTTTTTTATCGTGTCAATATTTCACTTTTCAAAATGCGACAACCCTAATTCAGGACTGATTTTTCGCAGGCAACCCTAAACCACCGTGTTAATGAATGAATGAAATAAGCTTTATTTTCATTTAGCTGTGTTGTTTTTTTTATTTTTTTATCCTGAACTGAAATTTACTACGCAACCCATATGCAATATAATTATTGACATGTCAAATTGTGTATAAAATATGTTTCATCCAATAAGCATCTCGATGAAGGTCCTTGTATAGCGAAACCTTAGACTATGGGGGCGAAATGTGCCGGGAAGGCGTTGTAAAATCAACTACGTGGAGCAAATAGCTTGCTAAATATGAGAGCAAATAGCACGACCTAAGGCTCGCTGAAACAACTCGAGGAGCTCCTTTGCGTATCACTAATGTCCGTTTTGGAAGCAGAAGGTTTGGTTAAGCCTTGTTTTAATTCTCGAAATGTGTTATACCGAGAAAAAAAATTGTAAATGTAGTTTTTTTCAGTGTCAGTGGCTTTAAAAGAATTGCCCCATCAGAGGGACCTTTTTCTGTAACGTGAGTAGGCAACACGAACTCTCTTTAATAGCAAAGTTAGTCAACAACTAGTTACCCATTAAAGAAGGCGCCAACTTCAAAAACCGTTAGCTCACAAGTTTGAAAATTTAGTACTTCGGCGAAAAATTATCAATTTTCTTAAATTTCGTTATCGTGTTTTTTGTAAGTTTTTTCTGTATACCACAGCTGGAATTATTTATAGACTGTCAGTGTAACAAGATCTGCTTAGGTAACTTTGAGAGGTATTGGAAAGTTTAAGTAAGGCGATTGGAGAAAGGTCGTTTTATAAAAGCGTATTAATACACAAGGACCCGTTATTTTGGGGCTGGCTCCATTACAAAATTCCTGAAGCCGTGGTACAAAGCGTCTGTTTAGATTCCGTCCTCCAAAGTTGGTGATCAGATAAATTATATACTTATTAGAATTGAATTTTAGGGATATTTAACTTAGCTAAATAAAAGTTGAAATTTTTACTAGCTTTATCAGTCTAAAACAAGTTAATTTAATTCTCCATACTATTACTCTCATAGGTCGGAATGTCAGCAATCTGATACGAAAGGTTTCGATAAAAAAAAAACATATGACTTTCGCGGAAAAGGATTTTAATTAAACCGCCAACTCTCAGATTCCGAAGTGAAATTGATTATTTCTAGCACAACTGTCGTTTTATAACTGAATAGCGGCCGCCCGCGACTCCGTCCGCGTGGATTTAGATTTCCAATATGCTATGTGTTATTCTGATGGATAAGCTATATTGTGGTAAAGTTTCATTCAAATCCATTCAGTAGTTTTTACGTGAAAGAGTAACGAACATCCATACATCCAGACATCCATACATCCACACATACAAACTTTCGCCTTTATAAATTTAGTAACCGCGGATACTAAAATGAATTTACTAACCGCGTAAATCAAACATCACTCTATTATTAAAATCATCCGTCATCCAAAACAAAGCCGTAAGTTATCACAGCTTAATTAATGCAATATGGATGACATTAATTAAACTGTGTTCTAAGGTAATTAAGTGACAAGACAGCCGTCCATCCCAATCGAGCACATCAATTTATACAAACAGATTGTTCAACTAGTATGTAGATAGTTGGATAGTTTCAAGTGGGAGGATCTGATGTCGGATGAATTGACATGTGCTAACATGTATCAGGTTGGTTAGATGATTGATGGACTGCTGTTAATTGATTTAGTTATGGATATAGACATAGGATATTTCGCAAAATGTCAGTAGTACCATTGAATTGCCATAGGTGCCAATATTTGTTCTCATCAAGAAAGATATACAAATAAAATAATTATAAGGACTTGATGTTTCTATAAGTTGCAGTGCGCAACGAAACGAAACAAAAATCAAGATATTTGAATGGTAATTTAGATTTATAGATCCCCCAACATTTGGTGTATTGATTAATTTCTCTAATAATATAACATTTGTTGGTTAAGCATATTCTGTAAGATTTGAAATCTATTACGATAAAATAATTCGAATATAGAATTAGAATTCTAAATAGCAAATATTGGTCGTGCTATTAAAACAAGATTATACATTTGTAATGAATATTTTAATTTAAATACGTTGATTTGTTTGTTAGTAAAATATTATTGAATTTTATTATGATAATTTGTTTGGATTAAACGGAATAGCAAATATATATTTTTTAAATGATTTTCCAATGCTTCAATCATCGTTTTTGTAGTTATTTAAATATTATTAGGTCATGCATGATCCAAGAAACCATTTTTAATAATCTTGTTACGGATTACAATACTTGAATCCTGTCTGTTAAAATTCTCTCTTTACAATTATATTTGAAAGACTCGTATGTAAAAGTTGTTTTACCTAATAATAGAAACCACTTATACTTTTTTGATGGTGCCCATTAGTGTCTGCCGAGAAAAGGTTAACACAATTTGGTCTCTTAAGAAGCAAGAAAATTCAGGGAGGGATGTACATACGATGACGGTGACTAATGACTAATGAGCATTTGGGCATTTATCCTCAAATACAGGGTGGAATTTTGCAATAAAGTATTGACGTGCAAAAGAATTTACTAAGTGAATCAAATTGCTGAATAAATTATTATTTCATTATTTCATTATTTCAATGCCACCTGAATTTGTTTACCTTTCATTTTATTAACGAAGTTCGTTAGAGACATTTCTTTCTTATAATGTACCCTAGCGATTGATGGAATAAAAGGACTGGGTGCAACTTTTACAAATTTTAGCTGATTCGATTACAGGGTGAGGCAAGCGAATTTTAAAAATGTTTGAATGCATTTTTCTTTTTTTTTCAAACATAAAGGCACATGTTTCCTTTGAGTAAAATTTTCTATTGACAATATTAAGAGTACTTATCCTTTAGGTGGCATTACAAAATTTAACCCTGTATAATGCGGGAGTTGTGCATCTAGCATCCGACTGCGACAGGCTGATGATGATGGTGATTGCCATCTTTTTGATTCAACTCAAAGTCAAGAGTAAACTAATTTTATAATATCTTAAAAATGCTCTGCAAAAATTATAAAGTGCACAGTCAGACTTTATCAAAATAAATCTCACTAAGTCTTAAAGGACAAGGATTAGTGCTCTAAGATTTTTCTTTACCTCAATTTTCTTTAAAAGTAAGATTAAAGTGATTAAGATGGGCTTCAGGTAAGGTTAATTGAACCTTTTATAAATATTATGTTTATTTGAGTACACTTACTTTGAAAAATAAGGATTAGCTTTAAACCTTAATCCACTATTTTAATGAAAAAATATGCCAAGTGGTTTTCGTCACGGATCACAAATAATCACGGACGATGTATATTTTTTATTGATTTCATAGATATATTTTGATGAATAAAAAAAATTATAAGTCTTGAAGAAAAGTAATGACGGGCCCGTTGGTCTAGTGGCTCGAGACCCTGGCTACAAAACCAAGGACCGCGGGTTCGAATCCCGCTAAGGGCAAATTTTTGTGTGATGAACATCGGCATTTGTACTCGAGTCATGGATGTTTGTATAAGTATTTAAGTATGTCTATCCGTTTCCTAGCACCCATTGTACAAGCTTTGAGCTTAGTTTGGGGCTAGGCAATTGGTAAAGAATATATTTATTTATTTATTTATATCAACTGAAAAACAATAGGCAGCCGTTAGCGGAGTTATTTCATGAAACTATTTAGTTTAATAACATTAAATTCTCTGCAGTACATTTTAATGGCTTGATATTTTATCTATTGCAGATGCAAACGCCAAATGCATCGTTCAAATGGGCTATTAATAAGGAGTATTTATTTTATTTATTTTCTAAAGCGTTTGGATGGTTGCGGTACTGTTAGTTTTGTCCAGATTTCTAGTTTATATACAGTTTTATGTCGTTTTATTTACCATTTGATAAATCTATTGCAAACATGAATTGCGTAGTTTTCTGTATTAGTATATAAAATAAAAACGCAATGTTGTTATTCTTTTCTGATGGATTTATCAATGTTTTCTGGGTTCATATAAATAACTATAAATAAATAAGTTCATTGGACCTATTGTTTAGTCCCAAACTAAGCTCCTAGCTTGTACTATGGAAGCTAGGCAACAGATAGAAATACTTAATTACTTTTATAAACATCCATGACTCGAGTACAAATGCCGATGATTATCACACAAAAATTTGCCTCTAGCGGGATTCGAACCCGCGACCTTTGGTTTTGTAGCCAGGGTCCCTGACCACTGAACCAACGGGCCCGTCACATACCGGCAACGTATTATTCTTCGAATACAGCACGGATTTGTTGACGGTCGATTTCTATTCATGTTGTTTTGTCGATTGCTGATTCACGCTACATCAAAAGCATGAACGTGGTTATCCCGCAATATAAAAGGGAATATATTTCGACACAGTGATATATTGTGAAGCAGTGCATTCATTGCCCAGTTGTAGGTAAATACCGATTTTTCAAAAGCTTATTTATTTAACAAATAAACAATATTTCTGGTTGCAACGTTCTGTGGAAATAAATAACGCTGTCAATTATTATTTTGGTCTAGGATGATATTCTTGCCAAAACATATCTTCAGTAAATTTATTTTCATTTATAAATAATATCAACAGATGAGTTTTCGCGATTAATTTAGTTGATTGGTTGTTACGGTAAGTGTGTAAAAATATACGTAGAATGTAACAATTAATTTTCCTTTTGACTTGGTGATTAGCATTTCAATAATTATATTCAAATGACTTTAAAAATATGCTTGTTATCATTGTTTTCTGAACTACTTTCAATATTTCCTCATGATGTTATCCTTCATCGTACAGCCGGTCTGAAAATACGCATAAAGACTTTAGGCATAGGCTACCGAGCTAACTTCAAATTACAGATAAGACAGCCTAATCTTTTTATCTAATATCATAAGTACACCTAAGATATACGTCAACTATATACAATAAGTCAACAATCTGACCTCTGCCAGGTCGCAGGTGAGAGCCTCATGAATGATGGATGAGCCGCTTCGGCGCTGCTTGACCTTTTCACGCCATGCAGGTACTTCACTCTTGGGATGTTTAACAGACGAGGTTTTGCACTTTAACATGTTTAAAACATTGTAGTGTCCAGATGTTGTCAACTGTTTTCGCTCCGACAACTTTATCAACTCAACCTGTCATATTTTTTCTAAAATGGCGTCAACAACCAAAGAATAGACATTGTTGTTATCTTTTTATTTTATTTGGTTCACATAACATGTCACAACCTTGAAAAGATTAACACAGAGTAAAAACAATTTAACAATTGACAACATTTACATTTTTTCATGTGCTGTTTTTATTTACTATTCTGAAAGATTTCCAAAAACTAAAACTTACGTATTTTTTCTTTTTCGTTTATTTTCTTTCCTTTTTGTAAAATAAATTATTTAAAAACGACTTATTCTAAAAGAGCGTAAGTCAATGTCATGGGATGAACGAATATTTTATCTTTGCTATTTTAAAAAATAAACTTGAACGACGGAAGTTCACTCGAATGTTGCCAGTAGACTCAAGGGTAAATTCATGAAAAATGTTGTCCAAGTACCTAAAGTGCCACTTAAGTACCCAGTTCGTACTTTAAACTTGCGTAAATAATGTTTTAGTAAGATTTCATAAAGCTATAAAATTAAATCGGGTACATCAACTGAGTTATAATTTTTTCGCAATATTTAAAATCATGGGTTTTCCCCGATTGGCCAGGAGTTTTGCCAATCCGGCAACACTCTATGATAAATGTACACACACATGCACAGTTTTCTGTCAGTTTGACAAGAAAAAGTGTCAAACTTACGTTTCTTTTTTTTAATTTACGATGGCCAAAGCGAGACCAAGATTGACTGTGTGTGGATCCGACGAGCACTGAATTTGGAAACTTTTCAAAATATCTTTTTAGTTACTGAATGAAAAAAATTAAAATCATTTTTTCTGAGTCAATTTAGCGAAAATCTCGAAATGGTTTTTGAATTATAGTACCTTATAAAAAATTAAATGTTGTCAATTCCAGATTTTAACACTTCAACATGCATATGTTACCGGCAATCTGTACAATCCGGCATTACACACAATACCTAGGCAATGAATAGAATCCCAAAAACGTATAGGTGATGTATGAAATATTATGAATTTTATACTTTGTCTAGGTATTCTATACAATACCAAATACGCAGCCGGTAATGTACGCAATACGAGGGCAAGAAATGAGTGGAACGTTGATAGTAATGTTGGGTATCATTCAAGAAGTAACGAAACGATTGAATATTAGTCAACCTTTAGTAAGATATAGTCAGTATCCATTAAATCGATTTCTATTTTATTAAAATTAATTTAAAAATAAAACATTTTAAAGGGTTTACAAAAAAAATAATAACCCTAACCTACTTTTTTTTAACAATCAAGTTAGTCTTCCGTCCCAGAGTTTGTAGGTTAGTTAGGTATTTGTTTGCAAAACATTTGAAAAAAAAAGACTACGATCTATTCATGTACACATTGCCTGAGCCACAACAGGTACTCTAAACAATCCCTAGGCATTGCATAGATTACCTTGGTAAAGTATGCAATAGAAAATATAATTCATAAGTACTATTTCATACATTGCCAGGACGCCCCAGGTATTCAATACATTACCTAGGTATTGCATAGAATACCTTGATTATATGCTTTGCCGGTAACACATACACTACGAAACGTAAGAAAAAGTCTCAGAATACAGAATAAACCAGAAAGAGCTTTCAATCAAATTTCTATGGAGCGCGTTGTGTCCAAAACGTCTTCCCCCCCTTGCGTCACCCACCCGCGTAGTGATACCAGCGCTCGATGAAGTTACAGTTTTTAAGAAAAATATTAAGTTCATGTACCTCGGTGCTGCTACAGTAATTTGAGAAAAACGTTTGAACAATAATGTTTTTTCAAACAATTATTTCAAAAGTAACTAGGCTTGACCATCCAGTTTGTATTAATGCATCTAATTATTAAATTTATTTTGATCCTTTGTTTGTTTGGATGTTTGTCTGTCAATTACGCTGAAACTACTGGACGGATTTTAATGAAATTGAAATTGTGTGCAGGTGGGGTATGGGGTGACTTGGGTGATAAGCTACTTTTTATCCCGATTAAAAATGCTCCCATGGGATAAACCAAAATCCACGCGATTGAAGTAAAAGTATATTGGAAAAAAAATGAGAAAGTTTTTAAAGTATATTTCGTTTGAATATACATATTTAGCAACAATATAATATGATACGCCTACATATATAAAATATGCTATACATCAGTCGAAAGTGGATAAATAAAAAGCACATGTTCAGAATTATTTAAAAATAAAATGTGACAGAAAAACCAAATCTAAAACCTTTTTTTTTCCACATATGATATTATGTTGTGACAACACTTACAAATGGTATGTGTTTTTTTAGGCAAATATACTTAATTCAAGAAAATTTATTGAAATAAGTCCTGTAAAAATTTGGGTAATTTGTGGCAACACGCACAAAAGGTACACATAATTTTCATGACAGTTAAATTACGAAAAATAAAATTCAATATTTTAATAGAATGGACTGCAAACGTGATAATTACAGATGAACCGTAATCCCAACATTTTTTTTCGTAAACCCGGTAGCACTTTTGCAAGTGGGAACGACAAAGGACGGCATAATTATTAAAAAACTAACAGCTGCAATCAGATGTCAACAGTGCGGGCGTCGGCCATTGACTAACTGACAATTTAGTCGACCACACCTATTAGGTGTACTGCGAACATCTTCAGACATGAGCGCGTTGACGGTTTCTGGTTTATTC
Organism: Nomophila noctuella; assembly: GCA_958496325.1. Lineage (NCBI taxonomy): Eukaryota > Metazoa > Arthropoda > Insecta > Lepidoptera > Crambidae > Nomophila > Nomophila noctuella. Next base: position 758,568 of record OY292493.1, read on the forward strand.
TGTATTCTGAGGAAAAAGTAAAGTATTCTCTTAATAGGAAAATAAATTACATATTTTTTTAGTCGAAACCGAGATGTCATTCTTTCAAACATTTTGTTAATATTCATATATGTACGTGATATACTCGTACGTTATAACCGAACTTCATACCACATCCCTCAATTTCATTGTAAGTGCCATTCGGTTCGTTTTCACAGTGAATCCATTCCAATTCGTCCCAGCAGGTGACGGTTTTATTCGATATTCAAACGTTACTCCTCTGGCCATTCCCAATATTCCGCACGCTGTAATTCGCTCAAACTCGCTGACCTGAAAATTTAATCACTCTTTGTCTCTCACCGGGAATGTGATTCCTATTGACATTCGGGAACACCTGGAACTTTAAGGATTCAATGTGACGGATGGTGGAGTCACAAGATTACCTGACATGTAGGTAGGACAACAATAGATCGAAACCGTAGCTACAGTCACTCAAGTAAATAATTTTAATATTTATGCTTTAGTCTAGAAACTAGAAACTAGTCAGTGGATTACCTTCTGAAAAAGTGTTATAAATAGCTAGGTTATAAGTAACTATAAAAAGGAGTTCTAAGTAATTAAACTTGCTACTTTGCCGCCCGTGACTCCGTCCACGTGGATTAAGCTTAATGCCTTTCTCGACAAATAGACTTCCGAACACAAAAATATGTTTGAAAATCGCACCTGTATTTTCTTGAGAGTTGCGCGTTCAAACAAACAAACTCTTCAGCTTTATTATATTAGTAAAGATTTCACGGAATAATATCAGAATTTACAGTCGTATTAAAGTTCCTCTCCTGTATAAAAAGCCACTCAAAATATACGCATTGGGGCCAGTCATTCACCGTACACAAGTATGTAATACATAAACGGTAGCTACCAACCCAAATAATACGCCAATACATCTATCTCAGCTGATTCAATGAAATACGTGTCAACACATACAATCCGAAGCTCAGCGTCCCAAATATATTGCACAAAGAACTTGTATCTGTAGTATTTTGTATGTAGTTATTTCCGCCCGTAGGGATAATACGACCTCTATTGAGGGTACAAATTAGGGTACGGGATAGGAAGCCTTATCTACTGGTCGACTGACCTGTTGCATCAGTTTTTATGGCAGTAGACCCCATGTAATGGCGAGCACCATAAACTTTAACATGGCTGACACTCATTATGTTATTATAAATGAAAATGAGCAATAAAAAGCCCGAGAATCGCGGGTCGGAATGTTTAAAAAAATATGGGGCATGAAAGTAGGGTAGGACCGGTTAGGGTTGACTCTGAATAGAAAATAGAACGGAAATCACTTGATGCAGAATCTTTGTTTTGTTATGTTTATGCCTCTTATTAATTAATAGCCGACACGGCGTTTCAACTATCACCCCAAATCTTCCAGCGGAGCTTACCTTAAATTATTTTTTGTTTCGATCGCTTTTAAATAATGTTAAACCATCCATCCAAAGCTTAATAACTATCACTATATCATTTTATGATATGATAGATACTGCTCGCTACCTATTTTTACACTATTCCTCCACTCTGCGAATTCAATCAATGCGGTGCATTAAATTATTCATTTTACTTACGATCTTATTTATATTAAACTAGCAGCCGCCTGCAACTTCGTCCAAGTAAATTTCGGTAAAAGGTAGCCCACGTCCTTTCTCAGGGTCTTAATACATAATATTGTCTGTGCCAATCAAAATCTGTTGAGTAATTTAAGCGGGAAAGCGTTACCGTCAGACATACGTAGTTACTTTCACAGGCAGACAGACAGAATCGCAATTTCGCATGTATAAAATTAGGTGGGATATTCAATTAAAATAACATCTCTCTCTTTTTTACTGTGAATACAGCCTCCAGACAGCCCTAATCACCCTTTCTCGAGATAATAGGGGGAGGCATGCAAATAAAACCACTATTATTGTTGAGGGCGAACCATGCCGTATAAACTTGTTTATGCCTCCCCGAAGAGATGTTTGGAGAGTCCGGGTTGCTTATAAGTTCATTGTTTGTTTATCTTTCTGCAACATTTAGTTTGATACATGTGTGATCAACGAAGACTAATAGAATTAGTTTTAAGGTGTGAACAAAAAAAATCCAACGTCTCACGTAAATAATAATATGTAATTAAAATAAACCGATTTTTTCAATCTTTGTTCACTTTATTTTAATAGTTCTAATTCACGAAAAAGAGTTTACTCTGATGAGAAATATTGAGAAATTGTTATATATCTGGGACTTAAGCATTAATTTCGTTGCTAAAATCTATAAATTGCATGTTATTATTTCTGCGGTAACTAGTTTGATTTTATAGACAAATAAAAGCATACAGGCAAGTCCCAAGTTGATTGTTTATTTACTGAATTAAGTTTATTAAATGCAACATTTCAAGTAAACCAAAACCTCAGATTTTATTTCAAAACATAAAACAGGAAAATGTATAAGTATTCAGCTTCGTAATTTTGAAGTCAAACACTTTGGGCACATAAATGGATTGCTCGTTATTCAATTCACATCAAAGGGTTTCTGTTTAATTTATAGTGATTTAATTAAGCCTCGCAACTGAAATGATTTATTTGTTATTTGAAGAAGAATATTATGTTTGCAATATGATTCTTAAATAAATGTTAATTCGAGTCAAATTCAAGTTGAAATAATTCTCAATTAAAGATTCTCTTCAACAGTGTCTCTGCTGAAGAGTAAGGTCACCGGTGCACAGATGGAGAGGAGATGATGTTTTATAAGCAGGTTACGCATCTGCAACACTCGTTCGGATTTTGATGTCACTTACCATCGTGTTCGTTGGCCGCCCTATAACAATAAAAACTAACGGTTTCAATTCGAAGGTATATAATCACATAGGATAACATTTTACACGAGATACATTTTTGTTTTTTTTGTCCCTCAAGGTGGCTCGTAAGCCTAATGGTATTTACAAATACCTACCTCCCTCAGCATACTTGTCAGCTTGTATCTCACTGCGGTCTTCTGCGACGGAGGTCATTCATGTGAAAGTTCAAATAAACATGACTTTTTAAATCAAAGTTGAATTGAAACCGGATATTTTTGTTATGATTTCTTATTGTTATGGTTTATTTCTAAAGTTCAAACTGCCTCCGTGGTGTAAAACTGCCTCGGTGGTCTAGTAGTTGGAGCGCTGAATTCGAAAAACTCGGCGGACGTGTGTTCAAATCCTTTTGGGGACCAACAATCTGTTTAGGTTTTCCCAGTTTTTTGTTTGTCCTTGAATTGCAGGCTTGAATCACCTGCCTTCTTTCCTTACCTTGTTTGGGTTGCGGAAGTCAGACGACAATCGCTCCATTGTAATAACCAGACTCGTCAATTCAGAATTATAGTCGTAGCGTACCTACCCTGGGGTCTGAGGCAATGGCGGAGGGAGAAGCGCTAGGATGACGATGATGATGTTTTGGAATGATCCATTCAACTGCCATTAGTGAAAAACTTCAGTTCGACCAAGTTCTTTCGCACGTAGTGTACTCTCCTCACGCATTGTTAGTCTCAATGCGTCCCTGTTGACGAATGGGTGAATTCTCAAAGGCTTTTAGTGGTAATCTCGGCCGGAAAGAATCAGCCCCGCGAGTAGACTCTACACTTCACTTGACGTCCATTTGAGCTGACACACAAAAGATTGATTTCTTTCGTGCCCCATTATGTTTGGGTGATTTGACCTTGTATTTTTTAGTCGCAGTGTAGTATTGTGTAGTTCACCTTTTTCTACTTACTGTTTAAAACATTTACAATCGATGGGTATCACATTTCCTGTATTCGAAAACCAGAGCCAACTGATAGAATCTTCTTCTTATATCAGACGATTGGAACGTATTTTCCAGGCTTTATCCAAGTTTTTATGAACACAAAAAACGTAAGCTGGCTCTTTCATGCAATTTATACGAGCTTTACAGTTGTCATCTAACGCTAAAGTTGTAAAGGTTTAGAGCCTTACTAATACAGCACAAAAACGCAGATCTGACTACTACAATATAGGACAGCTTTTTTTCGCTCAAAATTATTATTTTTTCCATATCTAAAAGAATAGCGTTTAACGTTGAAACTAGATTCGACCAGTCCAAAATAAATTATGAAAAGCGGTGTATGCTTTGAAGAAAACTTGTAAGACTAAAACACACATTTACGGGGTGGTTTAACCAGCTACTAAAGAGATCCAAAGAGCACAGAAAGGAATCATGTCCTGGCCAGACTCTGACTTATATATAGATAGGGATGTATGTCTCGGCTGGAAATCCTGGAGACAATTCCCACAGGAGCCATTAAACGACGTTGACGAATGTATACTCTGTAAGAAGCAGACAGACATCTATGACAAACGCACGCTGCGTCATTTATCAAGACACGTCCCATAATGTATCCCTCAGCCACATAGATTATGTTAAAGCTAAAAAACATGGCATAAAAAATAACCCATCAACAATACATTTATGGGGAAAACGCCGTTTTACGTTATGAAAGATTTGATGGATCACACTTTCATTGTAGTTTTACGCATATTGTACACCTACTATATGTGATACTGATAATGTTTTGTATTGACAAGCCTTTTGGTGTAATGGTCGAGAAGTCACGGTAAAAATATTTTTGTGCATGAACATGTCTGTTTGTATCGGTCTGGGTGTTCAAAACAAGTATAAGTAATGTTTTTCCGTTGTCTGGCACCCATAGCACAAGCTAATGGTTAGTTAGGGGCTAAATGGCGTAGTGTGATTAATGACCAGAGATAATTATCAACCTGTAGCGATAGTTCTCTATGTAATGCAGAATTAATTTTTAAAATAATGTAACGTTGTGTACATGATTATTTTTTCACAAAACGATTGTCTCGACAGTAGTAATGGAATTGCGTAATACGTAGAACTTCACTATCAACTAAAATCCGTACGAGTACAAACATACGACTTTAATATCTAGAATAACACAAAACAACAATCAATATAACATTCTGATGTAGGTATATTCCGTTTCAATCCGGCCGCTCGGGGTTATTTCATAGTTTATGAGCATTTTCCTTTCATAGACGGATTCAGTCTGTCTTCAGACGTGTTCTGAGATTTGTAAGTCATTCACATAAAATATATTTTCCTGGCACTCAGAAAATGTACGTTAAGCTTTGTTGAGATTGTAAACGGTGGCCGAATTTCGACAATATTGCGATTCGAGTTTTTATGAGTATTGAGTACGACACATTTTGTTAGTTTAAATTTTTTCTCGCCAAAATAAGAATTGGTAAATCGTAAAACTATGCTTACTAAAAACGTTTTGGTTACACTAGAAAAATAGTGATTTTAATACTACTAACCGACATATAGAAATTTATTTTGAGTACGGGAATATTTTGTGTTCAACACAATGCTAATGATATGAAATACTCATTGAAGGGTATTTTTGTTTCCTTATGCGGTTAATTGCTACTGCTCTTTTCCCAGGAATCATCATCATCATCATCAGCCTATCGCCGTCCACTGGACATAGGCCTCTCCTAGGGCTCTCCATTTAGCCCGATCCTCGGCAAAAAGTCTATGCCAATCTGTTTAGAATATTTAAGCTTAAAATCATAAAGTTGTGGTGTATTCGTCGTGTACACAGAGGCTGTATACGGGCTGAGCAGAAAGCGCTAGGAAAGGCTTATGTCCAGCAGTGGACTGCGATAGGCTGATGATGTTAACGATGAGAACAAAATGACTTCTAAGTTTAATTCCTCTGTAAAAGTAGTATTTGACCTTATACTATTTCCAGTGTCCATGTCTGAAGCAAGCAAAAAACCGACTTAGGGCCGAAAAAAGAGACACAAACCAATATTTGGACGATAAACAACGCAGTATAGAAGGACTCGAGGACAACTTGACGAAGATAAATAAAACGTCTTTACATTGTTGCTTTGTACCCCGAATCAATCTGCGAATGTTATTAAATAAATGTAATAACATTAAATAAATGATACACATTAAAATACAATAACAATAATGAATTCGTAGCAGTGTTTCGGTAACGTCTGTACCCAGGATTAAAAAGTACATTTACATTACAATAATGTTCAAATTACGTTGTATATTTGCCAAATTTTTGAGATGCCCATCTCTTTTGCCAAATCATAACCCAAGATAGGTTGTTTTTAATTTACTCGGTTAATTGTTGGCTAGTAGAATTTAAATTATTTAATCTCTTAAAATTTTAAAAAAATATCAAAGAGCTGTTTTAGAATGTTAGTCTGGTGATTATTTAGGTAAATAACTGTTTTGACCTAAAATACTTATCCTAGCCCATAGTTCTTTTATTTTGTCCCAGGCTGTTATTTTTCCTAATAAATACATTAATTCATAGCCAAATTCCTTAACACACACCAAACGGGTCGTACAATTTGAAAGCGATTAATAAAAAAGGGTTTTTCCAAATTGAAATATCCCTAACACATCGCACCAAGGGTTGATGATGGAAAAAACTCCATCCATCATTTTAATCCTTTCACTTTGCATGATTTAGGGCGTCTTTTGAATATTTTATTCCATTAAGAATAAATTCATTGTCGCTTAACCCGCAAAAGGAAAAAAAGACAAAGTGCAGTCTTATGTTTTTTTACAACGGCTTAATGAGTTTGCAGTATCTTAGCGATTTGAAAATTTTTCCTCAAGCTGTAAATTTAGAATTAAAAATACATAGAATAGTAAAAATTTAACTCTTTGGACTATAAAACTCTTTGGCTATAAGCTATGAAGTTGTACTATGGATGATAGGTAAGATATAGACATACTTAAACTACTGTAATTAGTTAGTTCACCTACCAATTTGATGTTAACTCAAATATTATTTTAAAAAGTTGAACTCTGACCTAAATAAACAATTTGACCCCTTAGCAACACACAACTTCGACGATCCAAAAATATAACGACGATATTTACAAGAAGTTCGTCAACTCCGTAAGGTCAGCCGTCAAACTGTCGAATTGACGATGACATACAACAGCTAATCGCTGAACTTGGCTCGTAAATTAGCGTGCAACCAAACTTGTCCGGCCATTGAATTACACCGCGAAGTTGTTTGTTTCAGCGAAGCGAGATATGGGCGGTTTGTAAACAATCAGTGCTTTTAGAACTTGGAAAGTGGCGGGGAATTCCAACAGACTCGCTCTTAAACTCGCAGCAATTTGCAGTAACTTGGGTATTATTTTACTTTGGATAAGTGCTTAATGTAGGTTTAAAGATTACTGATATTGAAATACCACAGATAAAATAAGTAGGCGAATGACAGTGATACAACCTTATAAGTAGTAAAGCTTTTTTAGTTTAATCGGGAATTCGGGAGGCAGAACAAACATGGCTCTATAAATATTGCGTTGGTAGGTATTGATTAGTCATCAAGCAAATAACACAATGGTTTCCCTTAGTCATAAAAAAAACCTCTGAAGAAGCTTTTTATGAAAAAGAACACACGATTCGTTCATTTGAGTTTTTATTTTATGCTAAAAAACTTTCAAATTATTTATCTAATGTTGTCACTTTGTATGGCATAATATTTTCGTTTTAAACGCTTACAAAGTAGAATAATGTAGAGGATTTTGTAAAATAAAAAGATAACGAAGTGGAATTAGTTTGAGTAATCCCGCAGTTTGATCACACAGGAAAATAATAAGCTTGGACGTTGTTCACACGGCTATTTCTAGCCCTAAACTAAGCAGAGATAGGTCGACGATAATTAATTTTGCGGCAATATATTTTGCACATGAAACTTTGCAAGAACCAAGATTATATACAAATACAAATATCTTAATTGCAAGCAATGTATCTAATAAAAAAAACTTATAACGGATGTATAATCGCGGTATAATTTTAAACTACATGTTTACAGGGAAACCCGATGTTTCAGTTACTTTTCAGCAGCCAGCACGGAAAAAGCAGATGCGTCACTTTTCATTTGGATTATTACAAAATATTACAGAGTCTCATATAGACTTCCACATCATTCGTTACGTTTCAATCCGCGCAGTAGGAGCTGATGGTTTCTTGAAACTGCACAGTGTTGTGATGTCGACTGGGACCCATTAGATGTAATACTGGGTGGGTCTCATGACAACCTAATAAAACACTATGAATCTCAGTTGTTATCTCATGATTCCCATGGAACAGTAACAGCCAGATATCTTTTAAGAGCAACTAGGTACTAAGAAGTATTGTAAACTTTTCTGTCTGCAATTTTTTTCATGGATTATATTCATTCAGGATTTTATTATAAGTCTTAATAAGCCGTAGATATCATATTTTTCCGTAGTAATTAAAAAGAGAACGTCTAATAAGTTCAAGACCATCTGCCTCTATAAAGCTTATATTCTTCAACGTTATTTTTATAACAATGGAAAGGTTGCGAAATTAAATTCTTAATTTTGGTTGAGATTAATCAAGTTTTAATTTTATGAGCTTTTTGGGCATAATTAATTGGATCATAAGTTTCGAGTGTAATAAAATATTTTTTTCTCTAAAAAATCTTAAATGATTACCCACCCTTTTGTCTGGTGACTATGGGCTTAACCCACTATCACCCAGGTGATGACTTTGTCCAGCAGTGGACTGCAAAAGGCTGTTTACAAAGAAGGCTTAATTCTTATAGCTAAATATTGCGAGACATAGAGCTTAGTGGAACTTTCGCTTGAATAAGCCGCTCGCCTGTGAAAATAATTCAATTCAATTCAATTTCGTTTATTCATAACAATTTACATTGTGTCGAACATTATTATAAATATAAATATAAAAAAACACTTCAATAATTACATAAAAATATAAAAAAGATCATCAATAATTCATTAAATTACATAAAATCCGTACAAATCATTAACAATTAGAAATAAATAAATTATGTCTTCAAAATTCATGTTATTATTAGAATCTACATAATGTCAAAGTTTAAAAATATAAATGTCATTTTTTTTTTACTTAATACCTTTGTCCAATATTACCTGTCTCATTCTATCTGTAAATTCATCAACTGAATAATAGCATTCTTCCAACAAAAGATGTTTTAGTTGCGACTTGAAGCTACTCTTGTACAAAATACTTTTTAGTTCCACAGGTAATCTATTAAATATTGCAACTGACTGATAGTAAGAACTCTGCCTTACAATGTTGAGATGGGGTATACATTTGTTATTAAAATCTTTCCGCCTAGTACTTACGCCTAATACCTACACTTTACAGAAGACCACAGGTAAGTAGCACTTTGTAACTGTTGTGCTATGTTTCCGCTGGTGAATAAAGTCGCCCGAGCGCAGTTGGGGAGGTTACGGGGTTTTAAAGGCAGGCAACGCATCTGCGACCCTTGTGCGGTTGTTGATGTCCATCACAGTGGTGATCACTTACCATCAGGGGACCCACTTATTCGTTTGCCTCCCTATAACATTTTAAAAAAGACATATTCTGGTCTGCAACCCGCAGTAAAGATCAGGCTTTTTGCACAATAGGCCAAACACGAGCCAAACCAAAAATCATCCATTCTCAGAGCGAAAAAGCAAAACAACAATAAATTCCAACACCTACACAAGTCGGTATTCGTAGGTGAGAAATACTCGTACTTCACAGACAAGCGTAACAACACTATCTTAACTGGGCTATCGATGGCCGCGCACACTGTTCCATCGCCGGTGAAACACAAAACTCACTGCGGACTGACAGCTGCGAACAGAGGCTGAATAATGTCACGCTCCCTGGTGATAAGGTCTAAGGCATTAGCTCTAGCGTTTTGCAATGGGCAAACATCATAAAACATTACATAACATAACATAATATAATTTAACAATGCAGTATTTGCAGCCCACTGCTAGACGTAGAGGGACTATGAGGGCGACCATCAAAGTCCACCACTCTGGGTTGGTGGATCACCGCAGTACCGTTCACGCATAGAATATAAGAGAAGGCTGCTGTCAAAGGGAATTGCCTAAAATTGTTTTTTTTAATACGCAACTCTCCATAGAGACATATATGAAGCGTAAAAAAGCCCCTACAAAATCGGCATTGCCTTTTTACCAATCCTCACGGAATATCTCTCAGTCGCCTCTAACTACACCTACGGGCAGAAATGGGTTACTAGCACTACACGGCATTCAAACTGTACTATGGACAATTGAACATGTCTTTGATCTGCCAATATTAGAAGCATTAGAGTATGAGTTACGAGAATTTAAAACAACAAATTATTTACAGACATCATCATCTTCCTGCCCTTATCCCACACTAGGCGGGGTCGGCGCAACACGTCTTCTGCTTCCACTCACTCCTATCAGCCGTCAACTCGACATTCACTCCTTTCACGTCCATATCATACTTCACGCAATCCATCCATCTCTTTTTTGGTCTTCCTCTGCTCGTCTTTCCATCCACAGTCATATTTATCACTCTCTTTGTGACATGCCAATCTTCCCTTCTCATAACATGCCCATACCATGCTAGCCTTGCACTCCTGATCTTCTCTGTTATTGGTGCTACTTTCAGGCTTCCCCTTATATACTCATTTCTAATTTTATCCAGCCGGGTTACTCCACACATCCATCTCAGCATTCGCATCTCGCTTGCATGCACCTTTTTCTCGTCCATCTTTTTCATTGCCCAGCATTCAGATCCATACATTACGACAGGTCTGATGACAGTTTTGTAGATTTTCCCCTTAAGTTTAAGGGGCATCCGTGCGTCACAAGTTGTTCCCGAGACCTGTCGCCACTTCATCCATCCTGCATTCATTCTATTTTTTACATCACGTTCGATATCGCCATCGTTCTGGATGAGTGAGCCTAGGTACTTGAAATCCGAACAGACTGGAAGGGATACACCATCTAAGGCAATTCCGGAAAAACTGGAGGCGGAAGCGAAATCGCAAAACAAATGTTCCGTTTTAGTGCGGCTGATCTTAAGGCCCACTCTCTCCAGCTTTTCCTGCCATTTTCCCAGTCTGCTCTGTACCCCAGCTGCATCTTCCCCGACGAGGACAATGTCGTCGGCAAACAGCATACACCAAGGTGCCTCCTCCTGTATGTCCGATGTTAAGGCATCCATTACCAGGAGGAACAAATAAGGGCTTAGCGCCGATCCTTGATGTAAGCCTACCGCCACACTGAACTCGTCGGTAACTCCGGCAACAGATCGAACGTGTGTACGCGCTCCTTCATACATCGCTTGCACAAGCCTAACATACTTCTCAGGTATTCTCTTCTTTCTTAAAGCCCACCACAGAACTTTTCGGGGAACCCGGTCGTACGCCTTTTCCAAGTCGATAAAAACCATATGGAGGTTTTTATGCGCACGACGATATTTTTCGCAGAGTTGTCTTAATGCGAAGATTGCATCCGTTGTTCCCCGTCCTGGCATGAAACCAAACTGATTCTGGGTGATCTCACTTTCTCCTCTCATTCTTTTATCAATCACTTTCTCCCAAACCTTCATACTATGTGACATAAGTTTTATTCCTCGATAGTTGCCACAGTCTTGTACATCACCCTTGTTTTTAAAGATGGGCACCAGCGAACTGCTGCACCACTCATTTGGGATCGCCTCTTCCGTTAACAACTTATTGAAGAATAAAACTAGCCACTTACATCCATCTTCTTTCAAAACCTTCCATGCTTCTACTGGTATTCCATCTGGACCTACTGCTTTACCATTTTTCATACCTTTTACTGCCATTCTTACCTCATCCGTGCTCACTTCATTGACCAAACCAAGATCGCATGGTAAACTCTCAAGTTCACCAGCCCAGTCATTCTCTTCATTCATTAGCCTTTCGAAATATCCCTTCCAACGTTCTTTGATCACTCGGTCATCTGTTAGAACTCTTCCACAATCATCTTTTATGCACTTAATGTATGCTATGTCTTTTGCATCCCTTTCTCGCGCTTTTGCTAATCGGTAAAGGTTCTTCTGACCTTGTGGACTTTCAAGGGATTCGTACAATTTATCTTGAACTCTACCTTTAGCAATAGCAACCATTCGCTTAGCCTTCTTTTTCGCATCATCATACATTCTTCTTTTTCCTTCTCTTACCACAGGGTCAACATCAGTGCATTTTTTCCAAATTTTAAATGCATCCTTCTTTTCTTTCAAAACCATTTTTACCTCTTCATTCCACCACCATGTGTCCCTATCAATGTTGCCCTTTCCTTTCGTTTCACCACATGTATCCTTTGCCACACTCCTTATACACGTAGCCATTTCATTCCAACATTCATTCACCGATTGTATTTTCATTTTATCATCCATCTCAATCATTTTGTCAATCACTTTTTTTCGAAATGCTGTTGCGCAGTCCTCATTTTCCAGCATATGCCATCTTATTTTAGGTGGGGGCTTAGGTTTGTTATTACTTAATCGACAGTGTTTACAATAAATGAAGCCGAAAATCCGTCAGGGTTTTTTTAATCATGCCAAGAAAAATAACCTTTACAATTCCGCTTGCACTGACCACTTGCACCTCAAAGTTATGTGACGGTATAGATCGGCTGTCAAATGGGCCCACTGTCCGCTATACGTGAAACGAGCTAATGAACCGCGCTCCAACATCGGACCCTATTAATTTTTACAACCTCTCCTCACGTATTTCACGACGTTGAATAAAATTTAATAACAATCATTTTTCTGCGATTTCTATTTTTGTTTTTTCGTTTGTTTATACGTTCTTAGGTTTAAAGATCTTTATTTCTCATAAGAACAAATAAAATACATTGTTCACTTAAAATGAGATTAAAAAAGCTATTAACTTATATGCTAACAAAATTAAGTGTACGCACCCAGCGCGTTAAGATGTACAATATTACTTTCCCACTGCACTGATAACAATTCAAGCTGATTACACGAACACAATTCTTATACAGTATTAGGTACTTTTATTTAGATACTAAGCAACATACAGTTTCAGGTAGGCAAACAGTACATAACCAAATGGGACACCAAAGCCACACGCACGATACATTCACAAATTAACGACTAAGAAATGTCTCAATTGCCGTCAACAAGCGATAAAATAGGAAGTTGAGCCGATCTACCCGTCTTTTTACAATTCTCAAACAGAGATCCATTGAGTCGTGTGTACTTCATAATAATTTTTATTTATTTTATTAGTGATTGATATGATGACTGAAATCCTTTATGTTTAAAAAATATAATTTGTGTGATCTCATTATATGTATATGGTATGCTACGAATATTAAATAAATAAATATTGAGTTAATAATGTTGAATATTGAATTATGCTACGATGGGGGAATATTGATAATACTTTAATGAATAATTGGCAAATGCGAATATTATTACAAATAATTAAATGCTTATTAGATGAGCGTAAGGTATTTAGTGATTAATCAGGTAGGTTTTCAATATATAATTTTAATTTTTTTTTGAAACCAGTAATACTTTGGCTCTCTATTATCTCATCGGGCAACGCGTTGTATAATTTTACACCAGCGTAGGTGAGATTTTTTATGCCATAATTAAGAGTTCTTGTAAACGGTAAAACAAGTTTATTTTTTTTTCTTAAATTATACGTGTATTTTCTTTCTTTGAAAGTAATGTTTGTATGTAGTGAATTAGATATAATTCTTTTCATCAAAATACACGTGTTGTATTTATATAATTTTTCAATATTAAATAATTTAGTTTTTTTATAGACTACGTTAGTTGGCATGCGAAAATTTAAGTTAAATAACACTTTGATAATTTTGTTTTGAGTAATTTGTAAATCGCGTAGAGTGGCTTTAGATGCTGACCCCCAGATTTCAATCAAATATTGGATATTGGATCTTATCAATGCATTGTACAATATGATACGTACTTTATGCGGTATACAGTCGGACGACTTTCTCAAGGATGCCAATACACTCATTAACTTAGTATTTACATGATCAACTTGAGTTTTCCACGTGAGTTTTTCATCCAAACACAGCCCCAAATACTTTTCGTTGTGCGAACGGTGAATTGTTTCATTGTTGATAGTCAATGGGACAAAGTTTGGTATGCTCTTGTTAATCGGACTAAATATCATGTAAGATGTTTTAGAGACATTTATAGTAAGTAAGTTATGCATAAACCAACAGTTGAGTTTATCTAGATCCTTTTGAGCTTCAGTAACCATTTCATGGATAGATTTTCCAAAATAAAAGAGACAGGTATCATCTGCGTATAGTGTTAGGTTTCCTGTTAAGCCGATATTGCTTATATTATTAATGTAGATAAGAAAAAACAATGGACCTAGAATCGATCCCTGAGGAATGCCAAAGTGAATGTTTTTTGGGCTACTTTGGAATTTTCCTATTTTTACCACTTGGAGACGGTTTTCGAGATAGGATTGAAATATTTTTAGAGCGGTGCCGGATAAACCAATGTTTTCTAATTTTTGGGTTAACTTAATGTGGCTTATTGTATCGAAAGCTTTTTTCAGATCAATAAAGATTCCCAGTGCTATTTCTTTATTGTCAATACTTGATCTTATTCTGGTCACCATATCTACGGTTGCTGTCAAAGTATTTGATTTTGGTCTAAATCCGTATTGTTGATCACACAAAAATCCTTTCTGAGTAAGATAGTCGAATAGCCGATTATAAAGGACTCGTTCGAATATCTTAGACAAAACAGGGAGGACTGATATTGGACGGTAATTACTGGGATCAGTTTTGGTACCTGATTTATAGATCGGGCTAACCTTGGCAATCTTCAAGGAATCAGGAAAAATACCCTCCATTAGGACTGCCTAATGGAGGGTATTTTTCCTGATTTATGCAATGAGTTAGACCTTCAACAATATTTTCTTTCATGCACTTTATGGCTTTCGTACTGATGCCATCAAGCCCGATGCTGGAATTACCGTCCAACCCATCGATGACCTTTGAAATCTCTTTCACGTTAGATAGTGACATTTGCGATAATGTAATACTATGTATGTTATCCTTGTCGTACATTAGGATGTTGGATGTGCCAATATGATATTCATTGGGTATTTTATGAGCTAAGTTACAACCTACTGATGAGAAAAAGTTATTAAATATTTCGCAGACTTCTTCACCTTCATCTATTACATTAGTACCGACAAGCAGCTTAGGGACAGAAATATCATCATGACATTTATTTCTAGCTAGGGTATTTAAAAGATCCCACATTTTTTTAGAATTACTGAAACATTTTTGAAATTGCTTATAGTAATAATTCCCCTTCGCTGATTTTATATGATCCTTGACTTTTTTCTGCATTTCTTGGAAAAGTTGTTTGAGCTTCATATTTTCCGGATTCTCCTTCAGATTAAGCCACAAATGATTTCTTTTGTTTATTGCAGCCAAAATACTTCCACTGATCCAATCGCTTCGAGGCGTATTTAATATTTGGGTTTTTATTGTTTTATGGTTCTTTATCGTGGTTCCTATTTTTTGTTCTAGTTCTGTGAATTTGTTATTTATGTCTAAGTAATTTGTCTCGGATGCCTCTTTACGCAGCCCCTTATAATCCAAAGCTTCATATTGAGTGGACTTTTTTGGTTGTGGATTCAATTTTGCAATATCCAAGAACAACTGCCTGTGGTCGGCCAGTGATGAATCAGTCATCGAAAACCAGAATGTATGATTTTTAACATTAGTGCATATATGATCCAGGATTGTGTTTGTAGTCGATGTCAGTCGTGTACCATATTTTTTAGTTTTTTTATTTAACATTGTATATCCTGAATAATTAATCGCATTTAAATATTGTTTTGAGACATTATTGTTTTCGAGAGTATTAATATTAAAATCACCGAATACCACTGATCTTTTTCTGCTCTCGAGTTGTGTAGAATATGTCTCTAAAAATTCTTTGGTGTTTGAATCGGGTGGTTTATAGACAGCTCCAATGCTTAAGGACAATTTATCTATTTTTAACCAAAGATAGTGGTTGCCGTTTTGTACTAAGTTCGTTGTAACTTCATATTTGATTGACTTATGTACAAATAAGGAGACTCCACCCCCTTTGCTGTTCGGCCGAAAGTTGAAAATATGGTTATAATTCGGTAGGTTATATATGATTCCATCCTCGTGAGATGTGATCCAAGTCTCCACAAAGATCAAGAAATGTATAGTCCTAGGTATTGCTTTTAGGATGCACTTTATCTCGTCAAACTTGCCTGGCGTGCGAATACTCCGAAGGTTGGCGTAAAAAAATCTTAACGATGATGGATTTATCGGCAAATCTTGGTATTTATTAACCAGACAGTAGTTAGTGTTTATTAATTGATTAACTTCTGTGGGAACACCCTGTTGCAAGATCAGTTTTTTGGTGGGGTAGGTTTATTTTGTATTATCTTAGGTACGCCTTTTTTATACTTTATTACGAGCTCACTTTCTCCGTTGTTTTCTCTCTGTTTTATTTCTTCTTTTAGGGATTGTAAATACGACTTTTGAGATGGTGTAAGGTCTGAGTAGATGGCGATGTTCTCCGGTAGCTTAGATTTGTTTCGCAGGAGTGATTTTGGTACATCAGTGTTGTCGAAGCAAACCTTTATAGGACGATTTTTTTGTGGATTATATTTGCCCAATCTCATAAGCCTCAATGGTTTAGGACAGTTTTCTATTAATCCTGATAAAATTGTTGTAACCACTTCATTTTCATACTTACGCCTTGTAGCAACGTTTTTTCATCTTTTTCATTTATACCCACAATAATTATATTTTTCTGCCGATCTGTTCTGTCTGTGAGTTCGAGGATGATATCTTCGTGGGTAAGTATTGGCGATTTTTGTTGTAATGTGTTTTCAGAGCTTAGCTTGATATGTGTTATTTGGTTTTTTATATCCTTAATTTTATCTTGTGTTTGGGAATTTTCGTTTCTCATCGTTTCTACTTCTTTATCGATTTGTATCACCTTTGCTGATAAATTTTCTGTCGTAGACTTTATTGTCTTTAATTCATCCTTTATTTCTGTTATTTCTTGACAAATCTTATTTAGTTTTTCGTTTTGATTTTCTCCAAATTTGTTAAAGAAATTCATTATTTCAACTCGAAAATCTTGTAAATCTCTTCTGTAATCATGATCGTCGCCACGATCTTTTCTCTTTCTGGACTGTGTGGTGATGTGAGATTCATCACTATCATAGAAAGACAGGTTGGGTGTTGATCCGCCAACGCTGCCGCTACCGCTTATCAATGTAGTAGTAGGCGGAGTTCTATGCAGACTCATCGTGGCAAGGTGCGAGCGGGACCGCTGTCGGCTATGTCACCTGTTCTATGCTCGCGCTATGAGTAGTGTATAACCGATAGATCACAAACACAGTTCAGCGAATTAGTAACACTGCACTTTATTGTTTTTGTTTTAGAGTTCACTTTTGCATATGTATATTTTAATTATAGTTTGTATATTTTGTCACTTAGTGAACACGTCTGCTCGCTTCTTGAACCTTCTTTTCTTAAGGGAATTGATATGGTAAAAGTTATATAAAGGAATTTATACGAGTAATACTTCAGTAGTATTCTAAAATTGAAAATAGATGGGTTTGGTCCTATGGATGGATGGATCTTAATATCATGCACATTTTATAAATTGAAACCTGCCTCTCTTCCTCTATTGTTATAAAAAATTCAAATTAACCTGATATAATAAAATGAATTAATTTTCGGTAGAATACAAACCAGGAAACAATTTTATTATAATCCCTTAATTTAATTTTTCTTCTAACAACTTCTTTTCTAAGTCGGATGAAAAATGTTTATTAATTGAACTCGGCAATTCATTAAAAAAATTGGCCAAGTGCGAGTCGGACTCCCGCACTGAGGGTTCCGTACAAATTCTATTTTTGACGTATTAACAAAACTACTGAACAGATTTCGTTCGAACCAATTTTCGTTGGTAGTTTTTATGGTAATGTACATTATATAATTATTTCAGTTTTATCAGCCTCTTATTTTAGAAGTTAGAGGGGGGGGGGACACTTTTTTCCACTTTGGAAGGGTCTCTCACGCAAAGTATTCACTTTAGAAAAAAGTGACATCAGAAACCTTAATATAATTTTTAAAGACCTATTCATAGATACCCCACACATATATGTTCAATGAAAAAAAAAATTTCGAGTTTCAGTTCTGACTATGAGGACCCCCCACTTTTTTTATTTTTTTTTCTATTTTCGTGTGAAAACCTTGTGGCGGTTCACAGAATACATCCACTCACTAAGTTTCAACAGTATAGTACTTATAGTTTCGGAAAAAAGTGGCTGTGACAGACTGGCGGACAGACAGACAGACAGACAGACAGACAGACATGACGAATCTATAAGGGTTCCGGTTTTTTTGCCATTTTGGCTACGGAACCCTAAAAACCAGGAAAAAAACTTTTAAGTTTAACGCTTTTATTTAATGTGCACTGAAAACTAGAAAATAACTAAATTGATGTCACTAACCTATCAACCTAAGTAGGTGGTATTAGACTTAAATAAAATCGGAGTAGAAAAGAGGGCTGAACTGTGATCCAAACAGATACTTATATAAATTTAGGCCTGTTCCCTTATAATTTATAAAATTTGATCAATTTACTTTCCGTTTCGTCTAAATAGAGGATCAAATTCAGTTTGTTAAGCGACTCAGTGGAGCAAATTAGATTTGCAAGAAACAGTTAAGATAAAAGCACTCGTTAAGAGGTATAAAAATGGCAAGTTTTGTTCTAATTTAAGCATGTATTGTTTTAAAAATAACGTTATATATAACAAAATCTTCGTAGACAAATCATTATTTTCTCATGGATGCTTTTCATTTCACTAAGTGTAAAAAGTATACATTTATTTTTATTTCGGAGTATCATTATATGTCATAGGGAGGGACATTGTTATAACGTTAAAAACGTCAGTACGAAATAAGTTCTTTCTACTATGGTAGTTAGTCAATGAAACTGTCAAAACGAGAACAGTTCACTTTATGACGTATGTCTCTTCAAAATACAGTGGCAGATGACCATCCAAAGTAGCAAAAAGAGTTTCAATTAGTAGTGGTTACACAGGGAAGTAAGATATACACTGTGTCGTAATTTTTTTGTCCCACTTATCCTACTCTGGATTCTGACACTCAATTGAAGCATCGGACCACAAGATCTTTTTGTTTCTTATGGTGTTTGCTTGACCACGCAAACGTTTATGAGCCATTAACCGTTTAATCAACGCATTTACTTATATCGTGTAAACAGCCATTCTAAATGTTAATATTGTATTAATTAATACAAAAACTACTGAAATCCGGTTAAAATTGTGTATTTTGTTCGCGTGAGATTATAATCCGACCGGTCAATTTGATGTTAATCTCGCTGCTCATTTGTATTCATTACGAAATTTCATCGTTTATTTAACCGCGCTAGTTTCATGAGCATTTTTGATGTGTTGTGGAATTCATCAACCGCCGGACGGACTGGTTAGCAAATAATATTTGTCAATTTTGATATTAAACAACCAGAAATATTTTCGTAGTTCGCACAACTATGTTATTTGCGTTCTATGTATGTTATGTGTAAAACAGCATCCGTTAGGTGAATCAATGTGATAATATGCCACTGCAGAGCCAATGTCTACATTGTTAAAATTCAATTTTGATAATTCCAAACTAAATTCAAGTTTGATAAAATAAATCTTTAGAATGGAGTTTTCGTGCAACGCAGCTCGAAATTAATTTCTGGCTAGGTTTTAGTATCTTTCAAACTGAGGTAGCATTCATCTATTAATTACCATCGTCCTACATTGAACGCTACAATCGTGTTTGGTCTTGTTATTCGTTACGTCCATCAGATCTAACATAAACAATTTGTTTGTTTATAAACAGTTTTATTACTGCAATTTAACTTTTATAGTTGATTAATTATCCAATGGTTGTGAGTAATTGCTTCCTGTCACGATATCAATTCGTTAAAATATTCGGACAACTGAGATCGTATCTAGTTTTATGGCCTGTATCAACACGTTGAATGGAGTTTTAAAATTGATAGCAAAAGAGCATAGGTACGTAAGGTAGGATAAAAATATTATCATATGTAACTAAGGTTTTAACGCCATTAAGATATCAATACAGTATTAAACTCAAATCATGATCAATGATGATCAATGTCAGCTGTGTGTATTTTTTAGTTTACTTATGGATTGATGTAAAAAATGACTTATGCGCCATAAATACAGGTTGAATTAACTAAAATAAGGGCGATATTAGAAAAAGGTATTTTTGTAGAATGATACAAAGGTGACTGATTAACCATGGTACCTACATTGAATCCACAACAAAAGTCGATCTAGCTCGGTGTAAGATCTTTCTGTTAAAAAATTGGCCAAGTGCGAGTCGGACTCCCGCACTGAGGGTTCCGTACAAATCCTATTTTTGACGTATTTAAAAAACTACTGAATAGATTTCGTTAAAACCAATTTTCGTTGGTAGTTTTTATGGTAATGTACATTATATAATTATTTCAGTTTTATCAGTTTCTTATTTTAGAAGTTAGAGGGGGGGGGGCACACTTTTTTCCACTTTGGGAGTGTCTGTCACGCAAAGTATTCACTTTAGAAAAAAGTGATATTAGAAACCTTAATATAATTTTTAAAGACCTATCCATAGATACCCCACACGTATATGTTCAATGAAAAAAAATATTTTCAGTTTCAGTTCTGACTATGGGGACCCCCCACTATTTTTATTTTTTTTCTATTTTCGTGTGAAAACCTTGTTGCGGTTCACAGAATACATCCACTCACTAAGTTTCAACAGTATAGTACTTATAGTTTCGGAAAAAAGTGGCTGTGACAGACTGGCGGACAGACAGACAGACAGACAGACAGACAGACAGACATGACGAATCTATAAGGGTTCCGTTTTTTTGCCATTTTGGCTACGGAACCCTAAAAATCAGATCTTGTATAACGCAAGCAATACTTTTTGTTATAATACTTATTTTTTTGAGCTTATGTACAATTCTTTTAAGAGGCATTAGTTCGTTTATCGGCTGTATATCAAAAGGAATATAATAGGCACTATTCAACATAAAAGTTGAATCCTCCTTATCCAATACAAAGAGAAACTTATCCTGAGTTACCGCCTTGGAGAGCTAAAAAAAATATTTTATTCCTAAGTTCACTTGATTTTAATTTGCAAGTAGGAACCTGTTTCCTTCACCCTACAAAGTATTCCCCCGCCCCCCCGCCCCATATTATCAACCTACAAAAGAACTATGATTTTTAAGTACGAGACGGCAGTGTTGTAAAAATCTCAACTAACTACATTCATTCAGCTTCCTCAGATTCGATATAACAAGCGCAGTAATTTATCACCGGGCAGTATTTACTCGCACAAAGGAGCTCGTATAATGGAGTATTGAGTTCCTTCGCACTCTGATAGCCCATGGAACCTATTGTGCTCATTATTTTGCCGTTTGGCCCCTACCGAGTCTATACTGCTTCTGTGTTGTGTTGTAAGACGTATTGTTTCTAAATTGAAATCAGATTTATAATATTTCTATATATTTAGAATTTTAAGTACATCTGACGATTAGCCAAGTGGCCAAACTTAAGATTAGCCAAGTACGCAGGATATATTATAGTGCATAAGCGTGTGCGCAAGTACAGGTGCACTCCCTATTCTCTATTCCTATTCTCTCACTCTTATAATTCGGTTGGACAGCAATCTGACACGAACGTAGAGAGATCAGGCTCAGGACTACCGGCCACACACACCGCCAACTTCCAAACTCTGGACTATATCTGTGTGGAAAACATAGAACCAATTTCATCGGCCCGTACCGGCCGGCGAACGCCGCAATAAAGAGCTTTAAAGAAACAAAAGATACAAAAAATACAAATACATTATCAGACGCAACGGCTTGAACAAAGTTAAGACAGCTAATGAAAAGGATACTCACATGGACAGAAAACTGCTAAACATCATTATGTATTTTTGTGTATGACAACGAAAGTTTTTAAATATTTAAGCCCACCCAAACCTCAACCACAAATAAACATGGACGAATGAAGACTGAGCATGGATTTTTTATATTAATCATATTCACTTTCGGGTTTCTCATTTATTTCGAGGAAATACCGTTTCGGACCGTAACTGTACTTTATTGTTTTTCCTAAGAGTTAAACGTTCCCTTTATTCGTTGCAACAGCTGTCATGATTCATTACTTTTAATATCTGATAATATTTCACACATTAATTCTATGTGAGGCTCATATAAATATATTAGCAACAATGCAATAAATATAAATGTAATGTTAATGTGCAAATTTGGTGCAAACGCGAATAAAATATGGAATATTAAAATTTTGTTGCATTGTTATACTACAATAGCAAACGGGCTCAACGTGATAACTATTTATTTTATTACAATTGGTTCCATAATTGTGAATTTAAACAGTACGAGCGAATAATATAGGTAATCTTTATTTACAAATTGCAACCAGGAAGGTACTGACAAAAAAAACAACATGTTGTTATTAATATATCCTCACACTAGACCTCCAAGGGATAACAAATTTGTCCTAGATAAGCTTTTGACAAGCCCATTTTACTTTTTTATACAACATGTTGCGTGTTTCACGGACGTAACAGCTTGAACCGAAATTTTAGGTGTGATGCGCGGTACTACTTTATGTGGTTTTATGTCACTGGACACGTGAAATGTATGGCTTTCTACAATTCTTATGAAGTAAAACATTATTTATTGTGCTGCTATAAATAAGCTCATGTGAGTGCGTTTGGCATATCGGGAACTAAGTTAAGGATATTAGGCTAAGACTATATATTTTATGGGGAACCCAATAAGCTAGAAGGTCTCTAGATGGCTGAAAGATCAATGCCGCACATGGTCATCAACAACTCCACAAAAATTTCAGATCTTTCTTTTTTCAAATTTTCACTTTTATTAATCACTAATAGAAGTAGCACAACAAGTACCAGTTGAACATTTTTACAGGCTTGACAGGCCCGTTGGTTAAGTGGTTAGGGACCGTGGCTACAAAACTAAGGATTGCGGCTTCGAATCCCGCAAATGTTTGTGCATGAATTTGAGTCTGGGGTTTGTCTTTCCGTTCCTTAGTTACCATAGTCGATGCTTCGAGCTTAGTTGTGGCTAGGCAATTGGTATGTTAGTCCAAGGTATTATTTATTGTTCAAAGAAATATTTTTTAACGTTTACGACCAGTTCAGAGCCAATACCATCTATTCAATGTCGTCGAACCATTGTTATTTCCATCGATTCCCGATTCTTCCCTGTCAAATAGCCTTTGTATATTTAAAAACATCGCACGTCGGACGGCCATCTGTCTTCTACGAGTGGGTGAGTTTCTTTGCCAAGGCAATGGGCGATTTATTGCTAAAGGCCACTTTTTGTGCTGCTACAGAAATATGAATCAAAGCTTTTGCGTTGAAATGACGGGTAGGGATGGTATGGGAACTAAATGACCGCTCCGTATTTTTAGTAAGTCAAGTCAAGTACGAGTAATAATATCCCACTGCAGGGCAAATACCTCCATCATTTGAAATCATATTTTCATTACAAAGATGGATTTTGGCTGAATCACCACGCTTACCAAAAGCGGATTGATGATCACGAACTCAGACTGTCTTTGGCAAAAAGGATCTCTAGTAAGTATCTATAACTCATAACTCAAAGGTGACTGACTGGCTGACTGACATAGTGACCTGTGGATGCACAGCCCAAACTACTGGACGGATCGGGCTGAAATTTGGTATGCAGGTAGATGTTATGACGTAGGCATCCGCTAAGAAAGGATTTTGATCAATTCAACCCCCGAGGGGTTAAAATAGGGAATGAACATCTGTATGAAATTTTGTCAATTTTGAACTGATCGGGCTGAAACTTACACAACGCTACTATGACGTAGGTACACCTAATAAATTATTTTGAGAAAATTGCACCAATAAAGGTACAAAACTTTGTCATGTTTAAACCGATCGGGCTGAGGCTTTGCAAGCATTAAGCGACTATGACGTAGCCATCCCCTATAAAAGGTTATTTATAAATTTCACCCCTAAAGGGATAAATAAAGGTGATGAATAAAACGAAATCAACGCGGACGAAGTTGCGGGCGCCCGCTAGTTCAATATAAATTGTGTAGACAAGTGTTAGTGAAGTCGTTGAAAATTCAGCTTCAGATATGTGGTCGTTTGTTCGAACTCAAAAGTGAAACTAGAGAACTTTACTCGAATGTGCGGAAGTACATACATATAACTTGAAGTTCAAGACTTGGTGAGAAAGGGATGGTTGTCACACGAAATAATTTGTAAGGCTTAAGTTACAAATAGAACTCAAGTACGCCTCAAGTACGCTCAGTCCTTGAGTTCTATTTGTCATTTAAATAACTCAGTCTTGTCGATTTCACATTATTTCACAC
The DNA here is from genome assembly GCA_958496325.1 of Nomophila noctuella. Taxonomy (NCBI): domain Eukaryota; kingdom Metazoa; phylum Arthropoda; class Insecta; order Lepidoptera; family Crambidae; genus Nomophila; species Nomophila noctuella. The sequence goes on from OY292493.1 coordinate 782,976, forward strand.
TAGCATTTACCCGCGGTACCAAGAGTCATGTTTTATCCCATTTGGGGACCATTTAATCGAGATAAAAAGTCCTGCCTGTATACCAAACATGAAATTCTGTTCAGTTGTTTAATCGTGACTGACAGACAAACATCCAAACAAACAAACTTTCACAATTATGATATTAGTAAGTATGGTTGATTTCCGCAAATATCAGCTGTACGCTGAAATATAAACTGTAAAAGCGACAGAAAGCCACCTCAACATAAAAAATATACTCGAAAAATATACACATTCCTTTGGATGCCTTTATCAAATGGATTTTCGATTCGTTTAAAAAACTAAACCCGGTCTTTTCAGACAATTAAAAATGTATGCCGGTTAGCATGATGCGGTGGAACGAAACATTTGAAAGAACCGGCCAAGCACGACCATGACTGAATGAATGGTTCCGTAGCTGCAAGTAAAGGTAAATTGATGTATTTTATTAAATAGACTTTCGCACAAGACTTCATTCGTGTGGTACATAGCCTTTTACTCAGAGATAATGTAGCTTTCTAATGGTAAAATTTTTTTTATATCGGTCCAGTTGTATTACACTTTATTCGTTACATAAAAATATTAATATTTCCTCTTTATAATATTAGTGAAGACCAAGTATTTATAGGTGACATATATGTACACACATTGAAACAATGTGTAAAAGTAAAATCAGAAAGCTCAATATCATTTTTGAAGACCTATCCGTATGTATTCAAAAATTGAGAAGTATTCAAAGAGCTGGCCTCCATGCTTTCCTGGAACAGGAAATAATGGGGGCACTTCCACGACAAGAGCGTAGCTCTATATGTAGTTTCGGAAAGAAGCTGTGATACACGAACGGACCGGCCAGAGACATGCCGAATCTACGTAAAAGTATAAAAAACACTAAGTGGAAAAAACGCGACCGAAATTCGGCGTGTCTACGACTGCAATGTATTTTAAATGGAAGATGACACATTACGCCGAAATTCATTCGCGTATTTTTGTATAGATATGCATTGCCGCTGAACTTCTGTGCGCAATATAGCGTGTTTCTACAATTAGGGTATTTTTTACAATTTTGCTTCTTCTTCTTTAGGTGCCGCTTCATCACTGAAGGTTGGCCGTCAGCTCCTTAAATCTAGCCTTGTCCATGGCAAGTCTGAACAACTGTTCAACTGTTTTAATGCCGGTGCACTGGCGGATGTTTTTAAGCCATGACATTTTGCGTCCTCCTACTCTGCGCTTTCCGGCAATCTTCCCCATCATGATGGTCTGGAGAAGATGATATTGTGGATTTCTTAGGATGTGACCAAGGTATGCGACTTTTCTTATTTAAATGGTCCGAACTAGTTCCACCTTTTTGCCCATGCGCTTCAGTACCTCAACGTTGGTAATATGTTGTGTCCAACTTATGCGTAGCATTCTACGGTACGCCCACATCTCAAACGCTTCCAATTTTTTTCGGAGGTCTTCTTTACAATTTTGCTACGGAACCCTAAATGCTGCACTAGCGGTCCATTACCCGTAATGACGTTTGCAAACGACTCGCGTCAACCTGGATGAGTTCCGATAAAAAAATACCCACGCCAGATAGGTTTGAATGTAATTTACTGTGGCTGATTCGCGGATTAAAACCTTGTTGTTGTATAGATCCGCGTGGAATTGCCCGATTCTGGTAGCTGTTTTTTCAAGCCTGGTTGTTTACGTATACGGTGCAAGATATATTTTTTTATATCGATGGCACGACATCCTTAGATTTCGAACATGAATGCAAAATGTTCTTAATTATAATCAAAGAAATATTCATTTGATCTCAGGCGAGGGATTGTACCCAGCACCTTTTGCATGAACCTGAGATCAGATGTATTTCTTTGTATAAAATTTTAAAAAGTTAATAATAAAATCACAGTCGATACTTTTAAGAAGATTGTGAAATGGCATCTTGGCTAGTTTTCCAGGCTCTGTAAGCAAAATGGGTACATACGATGTACCTGGATGGATATGGAGAACTGACCGGATTAAATACTACTGAGCAGCGCAAAAGGCAAAGTAAATATGGAATACCTGAACACACATGTAAATAGTTATTTGTTTAATCAATAGGTTTAGGTTTATTAGTTGGGCCATTGTGCGTCAATAACCCATTATCTCACTACAGTAAACATTAGTTAGCTATTGCACAGTCAAATAATTAGAACGTTAATATTACACAATACGTCGAAACCAGTGATTTCCAACAATATCACCGCAATAAATATGTTCGCTGTTGCGAATACAGATCGAGTGCAAACATTCAGTACATTTTAATATCAGTGACGCCCAGGCTTCTGTATACATTTGTATATTATACAGTTGTATATATACGAGTATACACAACTGGTTGTCCGTAATTAATGATGCGTATTTTCAATAACGATGTGACTTCCGATGCATGAACGTATTATCGTTACAGCGACGTTCAAATGTTGAATATGGGCTGCGAATGGAAATACGATGGCCGAATTCAAGGCTGGATGGATTGAAACAATAAGGTTTTAATACACGTGTGCGTCGTTTTGATAAACATTTTGAATAGAAAAATGAAAATTCTGAAGCGACCTCTAAGTGAGATAGAGAATTAATAATGGAAGTAATTTTTAAGAGAGGTAGAGCTTAGTGAAATTAACCACTCGAAAGAACCGCTCGTCTGGGGAAGTATCTCCCCCTTGCAGAAGACCACAGTGAAGCAGCACTTCGTAAGTGTTGTGCTATGTTTCTGCTAGTGAGTATGTGATTAATTAATTAAAACCTTCCGGCCGTTTTTGACCATGGCGGCCGATCTTACGACCAGCCAAGTACGCAGGATATATTGTAGTGCACGAGTGACCCAAGCACAGATGGACTCCCTATTCCCTCACTCTCGTAGTTCAGTGGGACAGCAATCTGAGACGACCGAATAGAGATCAAGTGCAGGACCAATCGGCCTAATCATGGTGTTGGGCTTTGGTCGTTTTCAACACCAGAGGTATAATAAATGCATTGCCTACACCTCCTTAAAGGTAAACCACTCCTCATTATATATACACGGATAACATCACAGTTATTTGTTGTCTGTTATAGTTATGCACATGAATGTTATCTCCAACTAACAAACTACAAAGCACAATGTCTACAAAGAAGTTACAAGGACTGGTTTTAGAATCAAAGACAAGTTTAAGTTTGCCGAGCGCGCTCCTTTAACCAAAGTTTCTGTGATAATCGTATGAGAGGATGCTTTTCCACTGAAGACGACGTCACGATATCCATTCGGTTTACAGTTAGTCGTTCTAGATTTCAAAAGACCTTTTCGTTGACTGAATTGGTGAAGTGGTGAAGAAGTTACATCATAAATAATATAAGCAATCTATACTAATATGTAACTCAGCTTGGTAATGGAAAAATAATTATTGAATCTATCCAGTAGTTTTTGGGTTTATTCGTAAGGTGACAGTTTTTTTTGGGCCCACCAACAATCGGTAACGTTTAAGAGAAAGAGAAGTATGTAAAAAATGTATATGTTTTTTTATGAATTTTGCAATTGAATTGAATTTCAAACGAAACCGGAGTCAGTAAACCAAAATAAAAAACCCTTAATTTGATTATATCCGTGAACTATCTGTCCAAAGATTAGTAAACAATGGCTGACATACAGATAACTAAAGTAAAAAGGTTTTAATCAAAATAATTAAAATACAACACTTGAAATCGAACATAAAGGAGACGCAAATTACTTTTGGAACGGTTTTCATGCCTATTTTTATCTAAGGCGGTGATTGGAAGTGACTTTCAATCATTTAATTAATGAAATAAAATAATTCGAATAAACAATACAAAAAAATCCGTATAACGGAACGCAAGTGCTAGTCTATTGCCGGATTTTGATTTTATTTAAAAACTGAATACAAATGTCAGAAACCTCCCGTCTGTTAACTGTCATTAGTTACTATATAATAATTATAAAAAAGCTGTAGTTCGTTTGTTTGTTTGAACACGCTACTATAAGGAACAGCTGGTTCGAATTGAAAAAATATTTTTGGCGTGGATTATCCATTAGTCGAGGCGGGCTTAAACTAAAAAATGTAAAGCTATAGTTTAAGACTATGCGTGCGTAAACCTTATTCCACGCGGACAGAGTCACAGGCGGCCACTAGTCATAATAAATTGCTTTTACTTCAGATACATAGGAAAAACATAATGGAAAATCGCCCTTATGTGTAAGTATTTACGGTTCAGGCGTTGAAAGTCAGGAAAGCAAAATGACAGATTACTTTATAAGGTTTATATATTTTTTCACATCTCATTTCTAACGATTCCGGTTAAAATATGAAAAAGTAATGTTACCACTATAATCTAGAGATTATAAGGAATAAATTGATATCCATTTCGTAAATAAACGCTAAAATTTTAAGTGGGCCGAACTCTCCATACAAAAACGATTGACTCCTTTACTTTCCTTTTTATATTTTTTAGTAAAGATTTATTTAATAATAATAATATAAATCGGTCTTTACATTATAACGCGTGCCACGTCAATGGAAACTCATGTCAACTCGTTGCTATGAGTTGCTAAGCAAATGCATTATCATGGTGAAACTTAGCTCGCTTAGTAGGAACGTCCTCACTTACGAGTAATTTATATGTGTATCAAGACAACACAGGTTTAATCTAATCTTCTTATAAGCATTTCTATCAATCAATCAATCAATCAATCAAAATTGGTGTTGACAATAAATTGGTACTGACTATTCCGCAATAAAGAGAAGAGTATAATTTCAACTCACATGGTCAGCGTATCTAAAAAAATAATAAAGATCTATGTGAAAGTAAGTATGTAGGTAAGTAGCATTTACTTCTTATTGCTACTGAGTAGTAAGTGCTACTTACCTTCATACTTACATTCAGAGCACAGTAAATTGGTGTCATAAATTTGAAAGAAATACCTCCTTTATAACGATATAACTTGAAACTTTCGCGTTGCATTATAATTATTTAACATTACAACGGGACTAAACGCGATATTTTTTTAATAAGTACCTGAGTACTTACTGCTTGACGTTTCGGCTGTGATGCTACAGCTGTGGTCACAAGTGAACTGACAGACGCGATATAAGTTTTATAAGTACGTGAGTACTTACAAAAATTATATCGCGTTTAGTCCTTTATAACGGGCTACAACTGTTTACCATTAGACATGTAGTCTTAAATCACCGTAGCGCTATAAAAATCCCAGCCCAAATAAATCCTCAGACAAACAGCAGATGATGAAATTGAAAACGTGATCGATAGTCATCTTTAGAAGCGAATTTATTCAGCTAATGTTCCACCGGCGATATTGGCTCGAATGAATCAGCCAATCACTGCAACGCTTTGGATAATCATCCATTTTGAACCGATTGATTGCTGCTTATTGATCCTAATAACCATTCCGATTGAAAAGGTACGAGTATAGAGTGAAGAATTGCAAAAACTATAGATTATTGACAGATTAGACTAACTAGTGGGTTAAACTTTTAGCGAGTTCAATTATTCCCAATCAGTAAGTAATATTGCAAGCAATTCATGCAAGGGTGAACCCTTTCTAGAGTTATGTAAGTCAATTTTCGCTATTGATTCCGTGTCACACCAAATCCTTGGCTCTTTTACTTCGGACAAGCAAAAGTAAGGTAAAGCAAAATCAAGTGTCAGTAGTAGAATAGCCTGCAAGCACAACAAACAATATAAGTAGATACTTTAATAGCCTTAATCATTTCAAATCATGTTGTTGTTACAAAGATAGGTTTTGGCTTAATCACCACTCTTGCCGATTGCAGATTGGTGATAACAAACCCACGACCTATTCGGAAAAATCGACACGCCAGGACCTCGAAACCACAGCCCGGTACTGAAACACAATAACATCGAGGCGTTAACGACAACATAAAGCACTCAAAAATTTTAGGAAATTTTCCAATTGTGCATATTTGGCAAGATGCCTCAGACGCCGCAGACCGAAGCCCTAATGAATGCTGGGAACTTTATCGAACAAACAGGCCGGCTGCAAGCGCCTATATGACGCGATACATCTGCGGTACCACGTGGCAATGTTCCAAGTCTGTGCCGAATCGCGCAAGTGCTATGGTTCTCAGGGCAGTAGACATAATTGAGAATTATGATGGTCTACTTGTTTATATTATGTATTACAGTAAGGGATACATACAACACAAATGGACGTCTCGTTATACATATTTACAGCAGAATATCATTGAAAATACTGTGCTATAATTCTCAGGACAGTAGACATAATTGAGAATAAGTGGTACACTTTATATTATTATTATTATTATAGCAGTAAGGGATACAGTACAAAATATACGTCTCAAAATATTCACTGCTACATATAATTGAAAACACTAAGTCTTATTAGCATGCTATAATCTATGGAACCTTTTTACATTGAAATTCATTTAACTGAACAAGAAGCAAGAAGGGACTATGTTGACTTCATCATCATCATCATCAGCCTGTTACAGTCCACTGCTGGAGTTAGGTCAGCCAAAATAAGTAGTTTTCCTCTCATGACCTATCAAATTAAAAAAAAAAACAACATGTTTAGTTATATCATATATACTCGTACCTAGATATAGAATAAAATCATAACGGCAAAAGTTGAGAAAATATCCATCAATATCACTTTGATCTGATCCGAAATAAGTAGCTTAGGCACTTGTGTTACGGATATCCAGATATTGGGAACAGTGATAAAAGAAAAAACTATATCGATACCTTCCCGTCACTGGTAATAATATTACGAAGACACGTGTATTCTAGATATATACAATTTTAGCTGACATAGAAAAAACAAATACTTTTCCATCTGTAATTGGTTTACGTATTATATATATTATCTGCTTCTTACCTACCACATTTTTTAGCACATCACTTGTATGCAAAAGATGCAGGTGTTTTGTTCGATGTGTGAGACCTTGCTTGACAGGGGTCACGGGGGTTTTAAGGACGGGTCGAGATAAGTACAATTACCACTCGAATTAGCAGCTCGTCCGGGGAAGTCCACCACCTTGCAGAATACCACAGTGAAGAAGCACTGTTTTGCTATGATTCTGCTTGTGAGAAAGGTCCCAGTGCCCAGTTTGGGAGAAGATGAGGCTTAAGAGGCAGGCAACGCATTAGCCATCCTTGTGGGGTTATTGATGTTCACGGGCAGAGTTGATTACTTACCATCAGGTGACAGTCTTGTTTGTTAGCATATGTATGTATTATATATGTATATTTGTATATGTATGTATTTACTGGTTAACGCCAATTTTATTGTAAAAATGATATTATGATAAATAAAAATTAAATAAAATATGGACATAAACTTCAGTTCTTTTTAGTTAAATTATCTTAAAACTCGTGTAATTTTTCACTTGCAAATTACAGCGTACGTTCAGAATCATTGTGCAATCATTGGTGCGATGACTGAACGGGGATCCGAAGCGAATTGCATTAATTGGAATCGGTTCATTCAAGCCGATAACGACTGTTGGACTGTACCATTTCATAAATTTATTTTATTGAGCTTCTCAATTTCATATATTTTTATTTAAAAAATCGGTCGACTGATAGTACGTACTAATCTCATTAGTCATTTTGATGGTTATTTTCACACAAAAGTAATTTCTGCTTATTCCACTTACTGACGCACTCACGAGTCCTCATTCAACTAAATATTCAGTACTAGCGGCCCGTCACGCGGTTTCACCCGCGTCCCGGGGGAACTACTTCCCGTACCGGGATAAAATATAGCCTATGTTACTCTGGGTGAATGTAGCTTTCCAACAGAGAAAGAATTTTTCAAATCTGCCAAGTAGTTTCGGAGCCTATTCAATTCATACAAACAAACAAACAAACAAAAAATCAAACCTTTCCTCTTTATAATATTTGTATAGATTTATTTTTGACTAGCGGCCGCCCGCGACTCCGTCCGCGTGGATTTCGATTTCCAATATCCTATGTGTTATTCTGATGTATAAGCTATATTGTGGTAAAGTTTCATTCAAATCCATTCAGTAGTTTTTACGTGAAAGAGTAACAAACATCCTTACATTTATACATCCACACATACAAACTTTCGCCTTTATAATAGTAGTAGGATATTCAATTTAAAATATAATATATTATTCTGTAATCTGATTCAAGTAGTAAGGTAATTATTTAGAAACGTCAAAATAATGTATTTAGCAAATAATAAAAATCGCATTCCATCAGCATGTGCTATGTATTGAAAGCCTCCTATGAATATGAATTCATCTGTATTGGCTGCTAGATTGATATCAACTGCACAAAGCCCGTGCTTCTCCTAGAAACTATCGTAGTCATATTAATATGGAAATGGGGGAAAAGCCAATAGTCACCACGCCAGGCCAGGCAGGTACGGGTGATTGTGCATAGAATACTATGTAGCAATATCTGCCAGTTTCTGTTTCTAAGAAAGAATACCTACTTTATGAGCCCACTTGATTTTCATTATTATTATATGTTTGGTAATATTTTTTTTTCCAATCAATAAATAAGTAATCATGTGCTTATTAATGTCCTACTGCACGTCAAATGTCTCCGTCATTTGAAAGGTGTTGTCACAAAGATGGAATTAAGGCATAATCTGTCAGCCCGCTTTCAAAATGCTGATTGGCAATCGCAAATGCGGTGTGTGTTTGGTAAAACCGACAGAAATTTAGCTCGACCCGGGAATCAAACTTACGACCTCGATTCCAAAGCCCGGTATTTGAGCCACTAAACCATCAATGTCGATAAATGAGCATACCAATAAATAAGCATTCGCCTTTATCGGTGCGTCTAATGCCGACAAGACAAATAGTGTCGTTTACTCCTGGCACTAATTAAGTTGAAATCCGTGCGCCATTTTATTACAGCATTCCACCTGCCTTCTAAGCCGGGAATATCTCAGTTTTTAATTAAGTGGCCGCGGGACTTTACGATGTCCTTGCTTGTGCGTGACCCACTTTGAAATTACACTCTGGTTTACAAAAGTTTAGGAGTAGAAGCTTTTTACAATTAATTGAAAGTCTGATGCAGTTATGTTTACACATCTACTGAGTGGTTAGATTGCTGTGCTAAAACCAGTTGAGCGTTCGAATCCTGCGGGAAACACTATCACTTTTGTGGTTTTCTGTCTAGGCTCTTTCCAACGTGTCGTTATTAGAGAGATTTTGTTTCAAAGTCCTTGAAATATGTAGATTTAACCCTAGCGCGTTCATAAGAAGATATACCTACCGTTATATTAAAATTTTGCAAAAATTTTTGCATTTTAGTTCATGGTTCAAAGTAAACAACCATCAGCGTTATGCAAATTTCCACGTCAACTCGAGACCTTGCAAACTTTTGTTATGTCGCTCAGGATTCTTGTCACTGTCTTCTAATTACTGAATTAAATACTTTCCCTCGTAGGCATTTACTCTTGAATAAGAAATGGCAGATTAAAACTGGTTCTACGAAGTTTCTATGAAGTCAAATCCGAGAATGAATTGTAGTCAAATGACAGCAACCGAAATGTATTTTGGAATACATAGTATTAAAATACATTAGTTTTTCACCAATCAAATATTGATCAATAAAACTCGTAATTTAATGTATAACACGAGGAAAATCTATTCGTGGGATTCACCCAAACATAAACCAGATTCAACAGTTATAAAAGCAGTCTTGTACTAAGTGTGTGTTCAGGTTCATTAAAAAGACTTTTGTAGTATAGTTTTCATAGGAATTGCATCTGACTTAATATCAGCAAAACAAACTCTAATGCGATAGCTAGTTACGCGCAACAACAAAACTAATTTCGCGAGGTGCAAGCTCTTTAGGTATTTCAAACTTAATGCAAGTTGCACTGACTTGTATAAACTTCAAACACTGTGTTCTCAACTCATCTTTCTGAGAGCGGTTTACATTTCATGTTTTATTTATATTACTAGCGGCCTCCCGTCACGCGTTTGTCCGTGTGGATTCGTGCAAGCATTCATCCCCTATTTTATCCCCTTAGGGATGGAGTTGATCAAAATCCTTTTATAGCAAAAACTTAAGTCATGACATCTACCTGGATGTCAAATTTCAGACCGATACGTCCAGTGTTTTAGGCTGTGCGTTGACAAATCACTATGCCAGCCACTATGCAGTCCCCTTATCTATATTTAGATTCAGGAAAAAACTGTGTACCTCTTTTTTGTACGGTAGTTGCAAGAAAAGTATCCTTGATAACAAAGCTATCTTCTGTTGTTGTAATGAAACAAAGAAAATAAGTGAGCAAGGTAATACGTGTAGTGCAACTGTACTTGTATTACGAACATCATGTATTTTCTATATAAGTAACATTTTCGCCTCTATTGAAATACATATGTTAAAGACAACAACATCCCATAAAAACTTCTTATGAAATTCTCAAGTGCACCAAACGTTTAACGCTGAAAACTTCTGCAAACCGCTTCTTAAAACTTCTTTAAACCGTACCCTTAATTTTATCCAGCTCAATTATGGCTGGTATATTTGATTGTCGCAACTCAACAGTTGGGACTAAACGGACGACTTGTTCCGGAACTATTTAATGCGCCAGTCTCGGGCATTTTCCTGAAAACGTTGCCTCGCGTAAGGCAGTTGTCACAGCGTCGGCGAGGAAACGAACAACTATGGACTATTTTCTCGTCCAAGAAAGGCACAAAAAAATCCGTGTAAAGAGAAAATAGATACATGATAAACAAATAGTTGATCGCTGCCTGTGCACAGTGCCGGCAAGGACTAGCTTTACTAGTGTGTCGCTGAGCAAGAATACTTAATACCTATGTAAGACTAACGGACGCCCGCGACTTCATCCCCATGGGCTGAATTTCGAACAATCATTTGAATTCCCACTGTTGTCTAGTTCAAACAATGATCACTTGATCACTCGCACATGTCTTGAATGTAGACTAGCTACACAAATATAACAACAACGCACTAGCTCTTCACGGGTCGCCAACTAGTTTCTTCACTCTAGCTCTACTCGCTTCTCGTTCATCGTTGCTGGTGGAACAGCTGCCTTAAGCGCCCTGAATGAAAGCTAACGAGCACTTGACCATAGTTTGTGAGTTGTGGAACTTATAACTTGCAACTTGACTTAAAACTGTTAGCTTCTGTTTGCTAAGTTTTATAAGCATTCGGAGTACGTGCTCGTTCGATCACTTGCAGTAATGGATATCTGGTATCTGGTGTAAAGCTGACTTTAAGTTTCAGTTTGAAAAGTGGTGAAAATTTATTCATGCTTATCATGTACCAAACTAGCGACCAACCTCGACTTCGTCCCCGTGGATTTTGTTTGCCGCAAAGTGTTGTATTATAGCGTAAAGCCATCCTGGAAATGGACTACCCAACACAATAACCTTTTTGTCTTATTACTATATAGATTATCATTATCATTGACAAGCCCGTTGGTCCAGTGGCTACAAAACCAAAAGTCGTGGGTTCGAATCCCGCTAGAGGCATATGTTTGTGTGATAAACATTTGTACTCGAGTCATGGATGTTTATAAAAAAAAGTATTTAAGTATGTCTATCCGTTCCCTGGCATCCATAGTACAAGTTTCGAGCTTAGTTTGGGGCTAGGCAATTGGTGTGTTAGTCCAAGGAATTCATTATTTATTTATTTATTTATTGGTCAGTTGCAGTCCAGCGCTATACAAAGTCTCGCAGATGGGAGTTATGCACATAGTCACTAGGGGGGAAGACGGGCTGTAGCCGCAGTAAACTATAAAACATAGAGAACCACTGCTGCCTTAAGTACAATATAATAAACTCACGATATTTAATTATACAAATAACAATTTCCGAAAACTTCAACATCAGGATCTTTTAGCTTAATTAAACTCTCCCAGTAAACAGTTCAATAATATTGCTTCATAATTGAGCAGATATTGGCAAAGAAACTTTCAAAATCGAAGTGTCACGACAAGAAATATTACCAAATTACAGTTTGATTCCGAGGCTCGGCTACTGATTCCCCCAATTAATCAGTGAAATGAGTCACTTAGTAAAAAGGATGATTTATAAAATGAGTTCTTAATTTATTCCTTTCCTTTTAATTTGATTCTTCGATATTTGTCGTCATAAATCAATGCTAATTGGCGGTTGATAAGATTTCTTTGGCGTTCTTGAAAATTCTTTATAATTTTTGTTCAGTTCATTTCGTTTCTTTAATTTATGTTGTTTGAATTTCCCTCATCAATTATAATTGAGAAGATATTGTAAAATATTATTTGAACTACGATTTAATTTTGGGCTTGGATTATTTTGAGTTTCACTACCTTGGAAAGTGAAAGTAACAAAACGCTAATTGATTCAATTCAATAAGTCGAATACTTACAGCTGACGCATCTAAAGCTCGGTGATTAATTTCACGACGAGATCTAACGATCAACTGTAACGGTGTGGTGGCGAAGCTAAGTCAGCTTGCCGTCGATAATAAAATCATAATGTCACACACTCAATTTGGTAAAATAGTAATTTATTTGTGTTCCTGCTATATGTTGCAGAAGTTGTGGGATCGAATCGCCCGCAGATGATTTTTATGACAACACAACACTGGTTTGGAGTCATAACAACGACTGTTCTTTCATTTTTCGTTCTTCTTTACTATTTGTATTTATTGTAAAATATCCTTTTATCCTAACAACATAACATAGCGTAACAACATAAAGCAATAAGTATAACTTTACGTTGACAGCCTAAGTAACTTAAAACCGTTATTTTAGAGAATAAACCGTTGGCATGTCCATCATATTCGTAGACAGCAAGTTACTTTAACTGTACTCTAAAGATAAGAAATACTCAAATCAGTACAAACAGGTATTTTCAAGAACATCAATGTTTTTATTCGTGGAAATTGACCTATGATGAACCGGATATTATTAATACAAACGGTATTGACGGGCCCGTTGGTCGAGTGGTCAGAGACCCTGGCTACCAAACCTGGGGTCGCGGGTTCGAATGCCGCTAAGGGCAAATGTTTGTGTTATGAACATTGACAATTGTACTCGAGTCATGGATGTTTATGGAAATATTCAAGTACATATGTCTATACGTTCCCTAGCATTCATAGTACAAGCTTCGAGCTTACTTTGAGGCTAGGTAATTGGTGTGGTGGTGCAAGGCATTTATTTATTTATTGAGACCTCTATCAGTTAGGGGATATGCAAATGGTTACCACGCTGAGCAGGTAGGTTTGTGTTCATAGTATTGTAAGTAAAATTACTTTCCACTTTATATCAGTTAACTACGAGTGAATTTTTCCACTACCAATCCGTGAAACGAAAATACATTTCCCGACGAATCTTTTTCACCGAAATGACACATGACGGTCGTCCGTACCTATTCTGAGCCGACCGTCGACCTCTGTCATCCTCTAACTTCAAACCTCGATCCATCACGAAGCCCCGATTTACATAAATAGAATGCTTAACGGTATTAGCCAACTTCCCCAGTCAGAATCTAGGTTTTAATCACATTATTTATGGAACTAACTCGGATTCATTCGATTTCCTTCGAAACTTTACGATATATGTGGAATTCTGTGAATTTAAGATGTGATTTTTCGCGTTTATAATAATAGCTGAGGTATTTTTAGGTTAACTTTTGTGTGGGTGGCCTAAAAATTACAAATTTATTCACGATATAAGAATAGCCTTCTCAATCAGTTACGCTGAAAATTCGTAAGTTCTTACACAACACAAAAGTTCATTGACCTTTTGGGACAATCATTACGTCATTAGGCTCAAGCTGGATTCAATGTTGTTGGCTTTATGGAACATTTGTCGACTTTGTTCTAGATAAGAGCATCAAGTTAGTGAAGCCACACTTGCGGCCTAAAATAGTTTCCATTGTAAGTGAACTAATTACCGATCCTCAAAGAGTCTTTTATTCTAAACTTGACTCTGAACCCTTGATACCATTTTAACCGTGTCATATAAATTCTAGCGCACAACAATAATTATATACGCTCCTGCCGAATCTGCAGTAATTTCTTTGATACGAGAAGGTACTTAAAAGTCGAGATTCTCTGATTTCCATAATTCCCCAATACTTTTGTTTCCAACTGTACGCACGTGTTCATCAATTTATTCCTAAGTCTACTTTGAGTATGTACCGACGCAATCCGCTTAGCAACTTCACGTATTTGATGTTTGGTTAAGCCACTCAAAGGAAAGCGATGAAGAAACACATTTTATAAAGCTCTCCTCATCATACTAAATACTATTTTCGTTTGCGAGGAAATTTATTTAGGGGTGTTTATAGAACTTAAGTGGTTTGTTAATACGTCATAAAGTCAAGTCTAATAATTGGATATCGTACAAACACATACTTTATTCATCATTACGCAACAGGAAAGGATCAGTCCCTAATGGCAAACATCTTTAAACAGTTATAATTCCAAACAAATTACTGTCCGGCAATGCCCAGCGTCTTGATGGTCTAGTGGTTAGATTCTCAGGTAGAGCAAAATTTGTGTTGATATTTTTGAACCCGGCCCGTGATCGTGATTACCAATCCTCATTTGGCAAGCGCTGTGATTAAGCCAGACCCTATCTTTGTAGCGAAAACATTATTTCAAACGATGGAGGCCTTTGCCCTGCTGAGATACATCAATTAGCTGATGCAATTATTTGCGTCAACTTATTATTTACTAGCGGCCGCCCGTGACTCCGTCCGCGTGGATTTCGATTTTCAATAGCCTTAAGCCTTTCTCGTCAAATTGACTATCCAACACAAAAATATTTTTTCAAATCGGTTCAGTAGTTCCTGAGATTAACAAACAAACATACAGACAAACTTTTCAGCATTATATAGTAGTAAGTATAGATTTATTTATTTATGACGTATGAAGTATCAACACAAGTATTTAATCAACAAGAAAGTATCAAAAAAACGTGTCGTTTAGATGTTCATGTGACACATAATTTTCCAGTGGATTCATTTTAAACTGATACCGTAAAACAGCGCCGGCGATTGAATTGAAATATTTTAATTTCAATGTAACTGTATAAATTAAAAGGTTTTGTAGAAAGTGGATGATAAGTATTTTTCGATGAAGAAGCGGGAAACTTCTCGCTATTGGAGGAATGCACAGACCCGGAGCTAAGGGTGCATCAGTTCATATTATGTATACTAATATATAAAGCTGAAGAGTTTGTTTGTATGTTTGTTTGTTTATTTGTTTGTTTGTTTGTTTGACGCGCTCTCAGAAACTAATTGTCAAATCGATAGTGCATTTGACGAGGAAGGCTTTATTTAGGCTATTGGAAATCGAGATCCACGCGAACGGAGTCGCGGGTGGCCGCTAGTTTATGATAAGTTTAATGCCCCACTGCAACAAAAATGCCATTGTGATTCAAATTAAGACTTCAACATAAGAAATACTTATTTGATAGTCTTGACCTCGTGATAATGATCTGCACATAATAGAGCTAAGTGCCTATAAGAACAGGTTAGTTAGACCTAGTTAAGCTACTTCAGAAACAATTATGTCTTAGTTAAGAAGTATCTTGGGCTATAAATATGACATTGTTATTATTATTAATTATGGTTTATTTAAAGAGTGATCTGTTACAAAGCGTATTTAGCGTCAGGGAAGTAAACAAAGATTAAAAAATACTACTTTCAAACTCATTTCAATTAATAAATAAATAAATTCATTGGACTAACACACCAATTGCCTAGCACCAAACTAAGCTCGAAGCTTGTACTATGGATGCTAGGGAACGGATAGACATACTTAAATACATTTATAAACATCCATGACTCGAGTACAAATGCCGATGTTCATCACACAAACATTTGCCCCTACCGGGATTCGAACCCGCGACCTTTGGTTTTGTAGCCAGGGTCTCTAGCCACTCGACCAACAGGCCTGTCGAATTGTCTAAATTAACGCAATATACACATGTAGCAAGTAATATACATATATTAAGTCTTTTTAATCATCTAAATTGATGCAATAATATACACATTCTTAGCACAAATTGCCACCGGTGTCATAGATAGCCCTGAACTTTTATCCAAAATCTTATTGAACACTAATCTGCTAAGGTATCGATCGCGCCCGATACTTCATGTGCCCTCCGCTAATACCAACTATAGACAGAATGCTTTTATGATCCGTAGTTGTAATAGTTTTTCTAAACTGTCTATTGATATTGATCTGTTCTTTACCAGCACAGCTTCTATAAAGCGGTTAATGACTAAATCATATTTTGAGATTCTCAATCCTTGATTATTCATGGTGTTTGACAACCTTTGTGATTTGACGTTTGTGTGGTTGTCCTGATGAGATCTTAATTTGATTACTTGTTTGTTTATATGTGGAGATTTGTAACTGGTATTGGTTTAAAGACTATTGTTGATACAAATTGTGATTGTTGAAACTGTTAATCTTCCAACAATTAAATAAATAAACATGTAGTACGTAATATTTTCGCTTAGACCTGAGACCGTACCTGCGTCCAAACTGTTGAGTTTCCGTAAAATCCCTCTGAATGGAAGCCGGACGGTACGGCAATCCGGATTCATACCGGATCCGCAGATAATGCCGCATCGGTCGGTCACTTGAATGAACTCTTCTGTTTCAATCTAAATGGCGGTTGCATTTGGCTGGTTTGCTTGCGTTCGTATTTCAAAATGTTACTTTAACATGTTCGTGTAAGAGACGTCATATTATTGTTGTTAGAATGAAAAGATTTTATTGAAGTACTGAAGTTATTTTTGGTAGGACTTATTTACAATCCCTACTAATATTATTAATGCGAAAGTAACTGCGTCTGTCTGTATGTCTCTTACTTTTCCCCGCTTTAACCGATTTTGATCAAATTTGGCACAGACAATCTTCAGACTCTGACAAAGGACATAGGCTACCTTTTATTGCGAAACAAAGGGATCTTTAATCCACGTGGACAAAGTCGCGGATGGCCGCTAGTATTTTATACAATTTGAATAATTTGGAGAATCTTAAAAGTCTTAGGAGCTTTGCCTCTTTTACTTGTGAACCAACGGCAATATCATAAAATGTGACTTACATGTGAATTTGCAAATGGTCTAATACAAGTTTTGTGACAGGTAAAAATAATGTCATCCATCAAAGTCACTGCATAAGTGCGCCATTTGTTCCTAACGTTTCTGAATGTAGGGTGAAATATATCTTGCATCTATCATCTTATCTAGCTTGCGGGGTGTCAACTAAAAACGTCTAATTTGGAAACCGTCTGATTATTTTCATCGTCTGCCTTTGCGTTTTTCTGCTGGACATAAGGACATAAGACTCCACCAAAGCTAAAATGTGTGCTGTTTGCTGTGCGCGATGTCATAAGTGGCCAATAGGATTTCACTTTTTCTTCAGATTTCATTGCATAGGATAAATGCAAAATGCAATCTGAAGAAAAAGTGAAATCCTATTGGCTGCTTACGATGCATCTCCGCTCCACAGAACACATCTTAGCTTTGGTAGAGACACTAATGCTGCAGTATGCTGGACGATGTAACACAAGGGGACGCTGCCGCCCAACACCCCCGAATGACCTTTAATCGCGTCTTTCAAAACCTTTTAGAAGAACTTTTTCCAAACCTCCTGGAAGGTTAGGTCTAATGCTATTCTATGCCGACTCAAGTGACACAAGTGTCAATTATCGTCAACTGTAATAAACCAATTCTGTGCAGTCCAGTTGGAAACATTTTCCAATGATTCCATGTCGCAGTAATCGAAAGGATTTCCGAAAATGTCGCTTTGGCAACCTTCAACATTTCCGTGTCGTATCCGCGAGGGTGGCTAGGGTTATTCAATTGAAGTTAACATATGGAGTTATGTTCGAGTTGAGAATCGGGGGCAAATCAATTGTGTAAGTCGTGTACCTACATATCTGTTTGACATTGATTCATTGGTCTTATTGGTTTCTTGGAATGTGTAGGGATTATTTTTCCCTTTATACATATGAATAAAGTAAAAGTAGAGTAAAGATCTTACATCATAGCCTTCATTTGAAATCATGCTTCGTCCCAAAGATGAGTTTTGGCATAATCACCACGTTTGCCGAATGCGGGTTGGTGATCACAAACCCGTTCTGTATTCTCAAAAACTGACACAAATTTACCTTACCCAGAATTCAAACCCAGGATCTCGCAACCTCGGACCGGTACCAAAACCACTATTTTTTTTTCGCTGTGGCAACACCGCGGGTGACAGCTGATTGAATTTGGTCCCGGCTATTTATTATTAAAATTAAGTTTAAAATCACTAAAAAGGCCTACAAATATCACTAAACATAACAAATATATTAGTTCTAAGCGTGTACAGTGTAAAATAGTGTCTACGAACAATATTTACAAGGTTTGTGTGATGTTTATACCGGCGTCAGTGACAGTGCAATTTTTGAATTTGTGAGTCATTGTTTTTCTCTCCAATTAGGTAATATCGTTTAATTTCATTCATATTTGTAGTATTTTAATTTCTTCTATTAGTGCCGCACAGTGATTTGTTACAAAATCGCGCTGAGGTTTAAAAATTTAACCTCAAATTGTGTAAACAACTCTTTGTAGGTACAAATCGGTGTTCGCATTATTCATTGTATTTCACGCTCACTTTAACAATGTTGACGCGTAGCAAGGCCTCTGCTCGCCGGGACGGGTCTGGACTCACCACAACACGCCAGGATGGGTCTAGACTTGACCTAGCTTTGAAGGAACTGAAGGCCGCCAAAGAGGAAGTTACACAATTGGTTAGGGAGAGAGAGGACAATGAACGGGAATTTCTGGATGTGTTGGATAAAAATAGCAAATTAAAGAAAGATATGGCTACGTTACACACGGAACATATAATTGTATTGGAGGACCGGGACAGACTTCAATCTCTAGTCGATGGGTTTGGCGAGTGCAGCCAGGAGTACGTCCACAACCTACGGCGCGTAACGCTGCTCGAGCACGAGCTCCAGGAGGCTCACCACCAGATCAGCCACCTCGAGAACGAAAAGCAGGACTTCGCTGCGTCGCATACACAAACCCTTTTCGACGAGCTGTTAGGTAGTGCGCCCAGCCTTGTTCCTGCGGCACTTGACCAAGGGCCTGCTGTGACTGTGGACCTGACAGGTGATGACAGCATCCAGTCTACACCAGCAGTGGGCATCCTCGGGTGCAGCAGGAACAAGCTCAAAAAGTACATTAGAATTAATAGGTTAATTAAAAAAACTAAAAAGTTAATTAAAAAACAGGCTAGCTTAAGTCATGTTAAATGTATTACAGACAAACGGCGATTAGGTGATGAATTGGACCTATATTCATTAACTTTGGACAGTAACATCACGGATTACAACAGAAATATTAACAAGTTGGAATGTGAAATTGTGAAATTAAAATCAACATTGGAAAAAACTTGTAACAGTTATTCAATTTATAGGAAAGAGAGTGAGGAACACATTCTAGCGTTGAAGTGCCTTTTAGATTCTCCAACCAGCTTTAATAATTATCCAAGCCCTGTTTATAATAAAAATGATAATTATAAAACATCTATTGTTGACATACCTAACTTGAGCGGCCCGCGCTCGGCATGTGAGTCATCACTCTCACAATGTAATAACTTGCCAGATGTATCCAACACAACTATATCCAGTGATTCCCTGTGTGTATTGACAAATGATGTATGTAAAAACAATATAGTTATGTTTAGTGATGAATCGGGTAAGGAAATGGGCCTTTTTGTGAGCAACTATTTGGGGCGACCAATATTTAATCACTGCTTACCAAACACTCCTTATCTTAATATAATACAAGAAATAAACAAACATGTTTTTTCCGACAATACCACATTAGTTATTATGGTTGCAAATAGAGGAAATGTGAACAGAAAAGTGTTATCGGAATGCTTTGATAAGATTAATAATATTAATGTAAAAAGTATAATATTGTTTACATTTCCCTATATAAAAAGTTTGCCACAGTCCGAAAACGATCATAGGTATAGGCTTAATTTATTGATGAATACTATGACATTTAATAATAGTAAGTTTCATTTAATTGACTTGAATTGTATTTCAAAATTCAATATTTATTTGACTAAAGATAAATATTATCTTACAAAATATTCTAAAAGACAAATAGCTACATCGCTAGCATATTGTATTGAATACTCAGCCAAGAACTTGGCTACCCAAACTGCTTTTATTGAGCAGAAAAATGTTGACATACCCGCTTTTATTGAGCAGGGCAGTAATAGACCTGACATGTATATTGATACTTTGGATGTCAATCCAAATCATTTAAATTAACTTCAAAGACAATGGAGGATGTCTCTTGCAAGCCTATTGCAATGACCAAAGAGAAGTCTTGTAATTTTTTTAATTTAGTCCACCAAAATATTCAAGGCTTCTCTGGAAAGGAACTAGAAATAGGCTTATTTTTAGACTGTATGAATATACAAGTCTTGTGTCTTACCGAACATTGGTTAAGACAAAATGAATGTTTAATTAGTATAGACAACTTTACTGTAATAAGCTCGTTCATGAGAAAGTCTGCTATTCGTGGTGGGTCACTTTTGTTAATAAAAAATAATATTAGATGTAAAGAACGTAAAGATATAACAGCACTTTCAATTGAGCGAACTATTGAAGTAGCATGCGCAGAGCTGGAGCATTATATAATAGTATGTGTGTACAGGCCGCCCTCGGCAGATTATAGTGTATTTGAAACCTCAATGGAGGAAATTCTTAAGAAAAGTTGTAAGACAAATAAAAAAGTAATTGTATGTGGAGACTTTAATGTGAATATTCTTGAAGGTTCACAACTAAGTAGTCGGTTTATTAATCTGTTTAACTCTTTCAATTTATTAAATTTATTTAATGAACCTACAAGGATCACGCCATCGAGTGCAACTTGTTTAGACAATGTGTTTTGTAATAGTAAGGTAATTAATAAAAAAATTATAAATTGTTTACAGTCAGACCACTGCGGACAACAGGTTCAATTTGAAAACTGTGTTGCTCCTAGATCTATTGACATTCTATGTAGACCTGTCACTGAGGGGCGTAAAGACAGATTTAAAGATACAATTATTAACAAAATACCCGACATTTCTTTTAATAACCAGAATGTGGATATACTTTATGAAAATTTACTTGGCTTAATTTCGTCTGAGTATAATAGAGTATTCCCTAAAAAGACTATACATGTTAATCTTAATAATCCTAAAACTAAGTTTAGTGACTGGGCTACTCCAGGTATTTATAAAAGTAGGAATAAGTTGTATGAGTTGTATGGTCTAAAAGCATATTCTAAAGATCCAAAAGTGATAGAATATGTTAAGAAGTATTCGAAAGTTTTTAAGAAAGTTTGCATTAAAGCCAAGTCAATTTACTTGAGACACAAAATAAATAACTCAAGTAATAAAATAAAAGCTACTTGGAATATAATTAACAAAGAAACATGTAAATCCAAGTCATATGAAAATGATTTCTGCCTTAAAATTGACGATAAAACTATAAAGTCAGACATAGAAGTAGCAAATGCCTTTGAAACTTTTTTCTCAAACATACCTATAATAACCACTAGTCAGCTAAATTCTAGTACACAACAAGCTCAAAACATCTTAGCTTCTTGTGTAGATCAATGTAAGACTACATTTAATTTCGATCACATCTCCCCAATCACTATATTAAAAACATTCAAAGACCTCAATAAAAAGAAAACTGAGGACTTATGGGGAATATCAACTGATATTATACAATCTATAATTGAAATTATTTCTCCTCATTTGGCTTTCCTTTTTAATAAATGCATCGATGAAAATAAATTTCCTAATTTAATGAAATATAGTAAGTTAATACCTTTATTTAAATCGGGCGACAAAAGTGACCCATCAAATTTTAGACCAATATCAATATTACCATCATTAAGTAAAATATTTGAAAAAATAATTTTTAATCAGTTATTAGATTTTTTTAATAGACATAATTTACTTCATGCAAAACAATTCGGTTTTACTAAAAACAAGAGTACAACCGATGCAGGTATTGCACTTATGAAACATATACTTGATGCATGGGAAAATAAACAGAATGCGATAGGTATTTTTTGTGATTTATCAAAGGCATTTGACTGTGTTGATCATTCAATATTACTTATTAAATTAAAACATTACGGTGTGTCAAACATTTCTTTACAATTAATTGAATCGTACCTCACTGACAGGATACAACGTGTCAATATCAAAAACACCAATTCTGCTGGTGCTAAACTGCAAATGGGCGTGCCCCAAGGTTCGATCTTAGGACCTTTGCTATTTCTTATATATATAAATGATCTTCCATATTTTACCAAAGACCTCTGTGAGATAGTTTTGTTTGCTGATGACACTTCTCTCATTTTTAAAACAGAGAGAAACGAAAAATCATTTGACAAAGTAAACGGAGCTCTCTTGCAGGTGTCACAATGGTTCAGTACCAATAATTTGTTACTCAATGCTAAAAAAACTAAATGTGTTAAATTTATGATGCCTAATGTAAGGCAAATTAATACACAAATTACTATGAATGATGCGAAACTAGAAATTGTCAATTCAACCGTATTTTTAGGAATCACCATCGATTCCAAGTTACAATGGGGTCCTCACATAACTGCACTAGCAGGAAGACTTAGCTCTGCTGCTTACGCGGTTAGAAAAATAAGATATGTTACTGACATTGAAACGGCAAGACTGGTTTACTTCAGTTACTTTCATAGTGTTATGTCATATGGTCTACTGTTGTGGGGCTCTGCTGCAGACATTGAGTCAATTTTTATATTGCAGAAAAGAGCTATCCGTGCGATCTACAACCTTAGACCTCGTGACTCACTTAGGGATGTATTCAAAGAAATTAATATTTTAACAGTACCTTCTCAGTACATATTTGATTGTATTTTATATATTAGAAAGTATAATGAACAGTTTCTCAAAAAATCTGATACTCACAAATTTAATACAAGAAATAAGCACAGACTTGCCTATCCAAATGTCAGACTGCAAAAAACTGGAAAGTCTTTTGTAGGATTAAGCATTAAAATGTTCAACAAAGTACCACAAAATCTTGTTGAATTGCCTTTACATCTATTTAAATTAAAAGTTAAGAACTGCTTAATGAGAAAAGGTTATTATAAGATAGAAGATTTTTTAAATGATGTTGACAAGAATTTGTGGGTCTGACAATTTCTTACCACTCTGCGCATGTGGTTGTCTATTTATTACATTTGTAATTTTTTATTTTTTTATTTTTGACATTATTTTTTTTTTTTGACATTTTTAATGATTTATTATGATGACATGTAAAAAATTGTACAAATATTTATTTTTTAAAAAAGGCAAACTGTTGAGTTTCTTGCGGCACTTCTTCTCAGCAGGCCATTCACGTCGAAGTGCTGGTAGGTAAAAAAATGATATGACGTGCAAAAGAATTTCTATGTAAATCAAATTGCAAAATAAACCACTTTGACTTTGACTTTGACTTTGACTAGACCATCGACACGTTCATATGAATTGGATGCTTTAATTTAAATGTAGTTGAATTTAGATCTCCAACGAGCAGTCACATAATATGCAGAGTGGTAGTGGCTATTTCATTTTTTTCTGGCAACCCTAAGAACCAATGAATTGGAGCACGATGGCAATATCACCTTCGGCGCTATTGATTAAAATCTGCTCCGTAAATTGCATAAAACATTTTCATTAACAAAAATTTAATAAAACCGTTTAATGTAATACGGAACCAGCGAGTCTCCACACCTCCGCTTTGACGCATCACGTTCAATGATGCATATCAATTTCACTCAAGCCCACATTACGACGCCTCTCTTTTTGGTATTCGCATTTCCTTTTTCCTACTAATATTGTAAATGTGACATTCAGAGAGGATATTGTTACTCTTTTATGTAATGTCAGTTGAAATAATGATTTCTTAAGGTATATAACGGCGTGGTTGTGTTGTGGAAAATACCTAAATAAACATTGATTACGTAGGTAGTAGGTACTTGTTCAGACGTATCATTCCGTGTTATTTGTAAGTAAGAACATAAATATCTAAAGGTGTCACTATGCAACATAATATCACGGTATTGAGACGATTTTTATAGACATATGTAGGGCCGGCATTCTGACAATAAATTGAATTATTTACGGAATAGTTGTATGTGTTATTGGAATATTCCTACGGAGAGACATGGACACAAAATCGTCTGATAGCAAAACCCCTTAGACTGCAATGGCCTACTGAATTCCCAGAAACAGCACTGGAAAGCAATCTACTCGTAGCTTTTACGGCGAGTGTGTCGTGAACAGTCAGAGTCAGATAGTTCGTGACACTCCGGATAATCAAATAAATAAAAATGTGGAATTATCTATCAGTCTTTGTCTCGTATCTGCTGTCAGATTAATGAATATCAATAGATGCAGCAAATAATTTTACAGTTATGCTATCCTTTCTCTCTTTTTCATAAATCGCGTGTTATAAAGCAAAAAAGCAGACACATGTACTCCCACCGAATAACCTGTTAAGTGGGATGACGACTTTATCGCGTAGGCATCAATTTTCTTTGTGAGAACTGTGACAGAAACAGACTTAGGTGCAAAGTTATGTGAATTATTCCGTTTTGTTGAAGACACTCAAACGTAACGAAATGTTTATTGGTAGTATCTATGTATGATATTCCCTAATCTGAGTGTCTGTTGAACCGACATAGTGACATATTGATTGTCTCATACTTTTTATGTACTATATTGTTGACAACTGTCTGACTGTACCCGCATTGGTATTGCATTGAACCGGCCGCGATTAGGGAATGCAATCCTATGCGGTTTGTTCTTCCTGGCTGAATATTTCGATGCGGTTTCCGTGGAAAGGTATACAACGATTCACTAAATATGAACAACAATGAAACAACAACAACAACAATGAAACAATGATTTATTTAGCAATTTGATTCACTTAGTAAATTCTTTTGCACGTCAAAACTTTTTTTACAGCAATGGGGCCCGTCTTCTGCCTGTACCTGCCGTCGTGGTGAAGTAGTTAGAGCATTGTGCTCAAACCTCGAAGGTCGTGGGTTCGAATTCCGCGGGCAACACTTTTAATTTGTGTTGGTTTTCCAGATTAGTGAGGACATTGTAGGCTTGGATCAACCATCTGATGCCTGTGCAAAAGTTATTTATCTCAGCAATCGCAGGCCAAACGCGCCAACCACTGCGCCGTGTAGTTAATGAGTACAATGAAGTGTTATGGCTGTAATTTTAACAGTAAGAGCTTAAAATGTATTTGATTTTGGTCAGGTATTATTTGATTCATTAGTCGGATTTGTCACCAAGCCGCATTTGATTAACGTAGTGGTTAACCTCAAATCCATTGTTTACTATCTTGCATTGATAACGAAAGCCTTTGCCATTTAGAGTATAAAAAAGAGTAAAGTATCAGCCTATTAATGTCCCACTGCAGGGCAAAGACCTCAATCATTTGAAATCATGTTTTCGATACAAATATGTTTTTTTTGCATAATCGCCACGCTTGCCAAATGCGGGTTGGCGATCACAAACGCTTGCTGTGTTTAGAAAAATCAACACAAATTGTGCCCTACCCGAGATTCGAATCTAGGACCTCGAGACCACAGCCCTGTGCCTAAACCACTAGACCATCGAGGTTATTTGTTTTTTAAAGAGTAAACTGGCGATTAACTTTTTATTTTCGGCTATATGAGATACATTGTAATAACCTTTAAGATAAACGTCAGTTATATTCTCAGTTGGAGTTGGAGCGTAATGGATTAGGTACGTCACTTTCTTATTTTAAGGCGTATGTTGTCATTTTTATCCTTGAACGAATGACGTCATACCTTTCATATTTTATTTAGGAGATTCATCATATCAGAAAATGTGAATTGACACGTGGAAAACAGACTCCTTTTGTTACTGCCTCGACGAACAATGAATTTAGATTAAGCTTGTCATATGTGACGCAAAAGAGTAAAGCGCCCGATTTTGATTGTTATATTTTTAGGGAGAATTAAGGTACAAAATTGATTTTGAAAAACCAGCTACATACTAGTATGATGTAAGTTAAACACAGATACACGACAAGAACATTATATATTTTGACTAATGGCTATTTCCATCTATTTTTTTTAATAAATACATACTATGTGTTCACAAGAAGGAACTATCCGTATTCAGTTTGACAAACTAGGATACGCCTAACGCCCTTGTATTATTATCATGAACACAAACCCAGTACGAAAACAAAATGAAAAATAAGACAATGCTTCAGTATTTTAAAAGCCTCGTTAATCCGACGAGTCCATATTTCCCTCCATTCTTTTCCAACCAATTTTACTAAGCCTTTCGAAACGTTTTTTCTCCGCTAGATTAAACGCTTTCGTTTTGATTGTACCTAATCCTAATTTAACGTACGAATTAATCTACATAGAGTTTACCCTAATTTATACAACACGGTCGAGATTTGAGCTAACATGTTGGGAACAGGCGGTATCCCACACTTGGTGGAATTGCTCATCAAAACCGAAATAATTCGAGATAAAATATATTCGAAACAAAGTTGTTGTGAAGCGGCAGCTGGTGTGGAGTTTCATACACAGGGGGCGTCTAAATAGGTACAGTTGGCTAAAAAGTTGATCTTCGCTTTAAGATTGAACATCGTTTCATAAAATTGTCGTGCTGCTTTGACGGTATAAGCCAACGTCAATCACTTTTTTAACCTTATAATCAGTAATAATAAAAATTGACACACCTGATTTCTTGTCCGTTACAGAAAATAATAAGTAGTATAGTGTAATTGCTTTGTATAGTATATTTCGCTTCGCTTTGTATATTATTTTCGCATTTTGGCAAAGGAGACGATTAAGCCAAAACCCGTCTTTGTAACGAAAACATGATTTCAATTGATGGAGGCCTTTGCCATGCAGTGGGACATTAATACGCTGATACTTTTATTTTTGTAGTTTTAACATAAACAAAGGAATATGAAAAAAAAAACACTTACCGTTTAATTTATGACTATATGCACAAAATGCTTTTTATTGCACGCAGAACAGATGATTTATACAAACAATTATGAACATTTTTCGCCAGTTATTTGGACCTAGTTGCACGTGCTACAAGATAAATGTTTTGAATAATGCGGTAACAACACATTTTTTCAACAATATTTCTTTAACTTGTGTGGTTGAGGTAAAATATGTAAATATTATGAAGAGCATGCTGAATCAACTGAATTCGTTTGGTATTTAATTAGGTATGACTGGCATATGTGTGTGATACTGATCTGTAAGCTAAATACATGTGTGTTTTAATATGACCGTCCATAAACTACGTAATACCACATTAATAACAAATGAATTAATTAAAAATGTATAAATATCGTATCCCATTATTTTTAACACCAAAATACCGCTTGTCGACCTCACAATGCATTTATTTTGATAAATAACACAACCTTTTAAATCCTTTTCCCTTCTTTAATTTGAACTTTTCCCATCATTCGTCCTTAATACTTTCCGGTATAAATTCCAATTTGCACATTATTAATTTAGAGCGAAATAAAATACGGAAAAGAAATATCTTTACAGCCAAGATCCTGGAATGCGGAAAGAAATTTAAAACGCCATTACCTTCGCAACAAATGACGTAATAAGTGAGGATAGTGATGTCCAATAAGTCATCGATACTTTAAATATTAGCTATGCACATCTACACTACTACACAGGAAAGTTTTTATTTTTGTATTTAACGAATAAACTCAAAAACTACTGGACCTATTTGAATAATTCTTTTACACTATCCGCCGTGCACATAATTGTACTTTTGATCCCGGAAATGTAGAAGAAAGGGGGGAAGGATATTTGAAAAAAGAAATTACGCGCAAGTGAAACCACAGGCGGAAGGCTAGTTATTCAATATATTAAAAGCACATTTTTTTAAAGTACAAAGTATTTTAAGTAGATTTAAAAATATGTTTGGTGATAAGGGTAACATGTGGACTGTATTTAACTGAAAGCGGATGCGGAATGAAATAATATTTAAAAATAAACAATTGAAAAACACAATGGACTTAAGGTACAGTCTGTAGTCGCCAAATACAAATTAAACTAGCGACCGCCCGCGACCGCATCCGCCTGGATTTCAATTTTTTCACACATTATACTAAAGCCTAAATAAAGCCTTCATCATCACACGGACTTTCCAACACAAAAATATTTTTTCAATTCGAACCAGTAGTTCCTGAGATTTAGTAAAAACCAAAAAAACAAACGAACTCTTCAGCTTTTTTATTATATTAGTATAGAGATGACAATCTATCGATGTATCTCTGACCATCACTATTGTAAACTGGTTTTGCGGAAAAAATCAAAGAACGGAGTTGTTGAGCCTCATTTTAGCAGCCATCTGCTGAGAAACTTTATTGTTTTCGCTCGCTTTTGTTACCGTTTTAACTTTTACACATTTTTTTTATGATTCAAACTTTGAACTGAGTTGCGTTAGTAGCCTAAAAATTCAAGATATTAGTTCTAAGTTCTTGGCCCCACAGTTTTAAGTTTATTATTTATTTGGCTTTAAAATAATATCAGTCTATGAGCCGAGGCCTGTTTTTCATAATCATTACTACATTTCTTTTCACTTAACTAAAACCGATAAAAGCATATTTCATAGGTCTTGTTTGAAGTTTTATTCATGATTATTATGTGATGAGTCTTAAAATGTTATTATAGGATCGTTTTTATGTTCTTTTGAGTACTAAAAAAAACTGTACAGTTTATTATTCAGTCAATATGCTTAAAATTACATTTTTTTATACGACGTTAAGTGTTTATCTGTTAATTAAACTACAAAAATAAATACTATGTTTTTTACTACTTTGATAAACTGCAATTTTCTACCATAAAAAGTAAAGTGAAGTTATTTTTTACGTGTATTCTTGCTTACCTAACTAAGCTAAATTTTGCCAAATAGTCTAGGGTGACTAGAGATTCTTGACACTGAGATTTTAGACTAAACTTTCCTCATTAAATTCATTAAAATCTTTAGAGTTGTTTATCTTTAAAAGTCTTAGCTAAGTAATATTTTGGAGGTACGAGTATTTTGTTAATCATTGTAACATTTACCGATAAACTAGTTTCTTATCTCAAAAATTTGTTCAATCGGTTTTTGTCACTCGACACATGGACTATCCACGTAAAAAGATTTTTTCAATTCCAACCAGTAGTTCCTGAGATAAGCGCGTTCAAACAAAAGAACAAACAAACACACTAACAAACGCATTATTATATTAGTACGGATGAAAAGAAAATAATTTCTTCACGTACTTTTACCAACAGTGAGGTAACGAGACATTTCTGAATGTATGCTCTAACACTTAAATAGATAAAGCCAAATCATAGGTTCTTTTACTAGTGACCCATCTGCAGTGCTTCCCATTTTTCTACGACCAACATTGGACTGCAATAATAAATTAAAAAAATCGGCCAAGTGCGAGTCGGACTCGCGCACTGAGGGTTCCGTTCAAATTCATTTTTTGACGTATAAAAAAACTACTTACTAGATTTCGTTCAAACCAATTTTAATTGGTAGTTTTTATTGTAATGTACATTATATATTTATTTCAGTTTTATCATCCTCTTATTTTAGAAGTACGAGGGGGGGGGACACATTTTTCGACTTTGGAAGGATCTCTCAAGCAAAGTATCCACTTTAGAAAAAAAATATGCAAGAAACCTCAATATCATTTTTAAAGACCTATCTATAGATACCCCAGGCCAACACGTGTATGTTCAATGAAAAAAAATTTTTCAAGTGTCAGTTCTCACTATGGCGACCCCCAATTTTTTTTAATATTTTTCTATTTTCGTGTGAAAACCTTGTTGCGGTTCACAGAATACATCTATTCACCAAGTTTCAAATGAATAGTACTAATAGTTTCGGAAAAAAGTGGCTGTGACAGACTGGCGGACAGACAGACAGACAGACATGACGAATCTATTAGGGTTTCGTTTTTTGCCATTTGGCTACGGAACCCTAAAAAGTGCTTTCGACTAACCTACAAAGGTCTTAGCCCCAAACTAAGCTCAAAACATGTACTATGAATGCTAGAGAACGGATAGACAGACTTGAATAGTTTTATAAACATCCATGACTCGAGTACAAATGTCTATATTCATCACACAAGAATTTGCCCCTAGGGATTCGAACCCGCGTCCCTTGGTCTCGTAGCCTGGGTCTCTGACCACTAGACCAACGGGCCCCACATAATGAAATACTACTTGTTTATAGTTTGCCGCTCTGAAGGTAGTAGAGAGGAATTAGAAATCTTCTACGAATTAAAATCATATTAGTAATTCAGACTACGGCTTTCGAACTGTTAAACTAAATAGACCTTGTCATGGTTCTACGGAAACGGCCAAATTTACGAAATATGTATAACCGTCACAAAACCTTGAATTGTGTAAAGGAAACCGATTATTGAATTAACTTGATTACTGATTTTAGTTTCAATTCTAAGCTGTCAATCGAATTGATTCTGTCTGTAACGGATGAATGTTACTTCAAAGTGTTTAACATGATGTTGTTTCGAATATAATACAATTGTATTAACACAAAAATTATAAATATATAGAAAGCTTATACCCTGGCCGTTTTTTCAGCCATGACGGCATATTATAGTGCACAAGTGAGTGCGCAAGCACAGGTCCACTCCGTATTCTCTCTCGCTCATAGTTTAGTGGGGCAGCAATTAGAAAACGCCATAGAGAAATCCGGCGCAGAAAGCTTATAATATGTTGCTTTCAATGCCAATGGTACTGGTATAATCCGGCTTACAAAGAATACTCGCCAAATTATATCCTGAAATATACGTTATAAATATAACGAAACTGCCCCTGAAGCTGGCAACCAAGTAATTTAAGTTATGATACATTATTAAGTGACTCATTCAGTACATGATAAACCGATAAAAATTTGCATAAAAAATGCCTAATAGAAATGTTACAGTCTAACCGACTGAGCGAAATACCATAAAAATGAAGAAAAAAAGATTTTCTCACCATTATTCCATTCGCAAAACATTGTAAAGCGAGATGAATTTTATTTGTATCGCGTTTAGGCTGATAATAGCGTGTTCGTAAAATCGTGCGTATACTACGACGTAGAGGGTTCGTAGCGCCAGTAGAGTGCTGGCTGTTACGAGAAGCGCCCGCTACGAAGCACTGGAGTAACTGTGCTACGAATTTCGGAACTTCGAACGAAATAAAGTGGATGTGAAATATTACAATTTTCATTGCGTGATGTTTTGAAGTTGATTTTAAATACTATGGGAGTTTTTTGAAGAATTTAAACCAAAAACAAAGAATAAAAAAGTTAGAAACTTTTTAGTTTTAAAACTGTTTTGTGCGTTTTACATCCTTAAAGATGTAACTCCAACTTTTGCTGAAAACTGTCTTTTATAGAAGATGCAATTATGTAGGTAAGTCAACTTGTTTTCAACACCATATTGTATTGTTTAAAAGTTTAAGCGTGGAGTTTTAACGGTAACAATATAATATTATAATCTTAAAAATAAATTTTAAAAAGTTTCTAAATATATTTATCATGCAACTAAAATCTCATGACTACCTTTTATTATAACCAATCACTTTTGAAAATATGAATAACAGCTTATTTATTTGTAAAAAAATGAATTTTATTTACAAAGTCGTAACCACCCAAAAAGACGACACTCATTACACAGCTGTTCTATCAGAAAGATTTCAACGGGAGCTGGTGGAAAGCTAATTGAAAATTGATTTAGAAATTCCACCTATCATTAAAAGACATGCATTTAAAATCCTGAATAAATTACCTTAAAAAACATTATTCTTATAGAGTACCTTGTAATGTGTTGATAAATTCAAAGCACCTCGGGTGTGCTAAAATTAATAACGCAATTTTAAATAAGTATCCAATATTATAATTTAGCTTAAGTATATTTACAATACATTTGCCGCCGAAACAAGATTTCATAAATGATGTGGGCGGGCCTGAGGTATTGAAAATGGTTTCAATTAAGTATTCTGTACATAAATGATAAATTCAAAGCCAACAGAGTTTGGCTTTTGATATGGATCTCTAATTTTGTTGTATGAAGATGTATTGAAAGTTAAACAATAAAATATTTTTTTCTGCGAGTTAATTAAATTTTATGAATGGGTCAGTTCTTCTAGATATATAAGACGATCTCATAGAAACTGGTACATGCTTATTAATTAAATAAATAAATTCTTTGGACTAACACACCGATTTCCTAGCCCTTAATTAAGCTTTAAGCTTGAACTATGGATGCTAGGGAACGGATATTCATACTTCAATAGGACGAAAAGAAATGTTCATTTAAACAAATGTTTGTCCAGTCTGGGGATCGAACTCACGACCTCTTGGTCTAATAGTTAACTTCTTGACCACTACACCAAGCGGGTCGTCAAATTAATAAGAAGTTAAGGCTCTCCAGGTCCTTGTAGATGCCAGCAGTGGACTGCAATAGCTGATGGGAATAATGATGAGTTAAATCATACTAATATTATGAATGTGAAAGTTTGTTTCTTTGGATGTTTGTCCGTCAGTCCGCTGAATGAAACTACTTAACGGATTTTGATGATATTTGGCATACAGGGTATGGGCTGACTTAGGTGACAGCGTCATTTTTATCAAGATTCAATGCTCTCATGGAATGACAAAAGAATCTTGATAACGCGGGCAAAGCCGCTGGTAAAAAATAGTAGTATATATTTTTTATGCATAGGAGCATTTTTGGAGATGCAAACAGAGAAGTAAAATTCAAAATTATTTTTCTGAAATTAATTTTGTAATAGTATCGCATTTCGTTCTTATGAATAAGGTACCAAGGCAAATGGTTTAGTTTTGTAATGAATCGCTTAGTGACTTAATACTTCTTTATTTACTTTTTAAAGCAAATTTTTTATCTAAGAAATCTTTTTTAGTGGTAGGGAGGCAAATGAACAAGAGGGTCATGATAAGTGATCACCGCTGCCCATGGACATCAACAACCGTACAAGGGCCGGAGATGCGTTGCCTGCCTTTAAAAACCCCATACCCTCCCCAACGGAGATCTGGCGACCTTACTCACTAGCAGAAATATAGCACAAACACTTACGATGTGCTACTTTACTACTTCTCTTTCAAATTCATCATAGGTACACAATTTGTCCAACACAAATGTCCATTTATTACCTCAACGCGAAGATAAAGATTTTCTCCTCCATCGAAAGGCCATTTATTTAAAGCAAATTGCAATAATGTGACTTGCAGAACTCGCCGGGGTAGGCATTTCGTCGAGTTGGCGGCGCTCCAATCGCTTCTGTGTAACAAATTAGTCTTGTACGGCGAAGTCTATTAACAACTTTGTTGTAACGTTGCTCGTATTAATTTACTAGCTTTTTCTGGTATCATTGTCAAGATGAAATAAACCGTTTGTTATGGTTAAAATGACTCAGATCCATCAGTCGCAAACTTCTCTTGCCATGCCTGTGGGAGATCATGCCGCTCTCGCATTGGTCTCTTAGACTTGCAACAAAATCGTCTGACATAGACGTAGAGGACGTGAATAAATAATAAAAAAACCTTGGACAAACACACCAATAGTCTTGCCCGAAACTAGGCTCGAAACTTGATAATGAATGCTAGGGAACGGATAGACATACTTAAATACATTTTATAAACCATGACTCGAGTAGAAATATCGATGTTCATTACACTAACATTTGCCTCTAGCGGGATTCGAGCCCGCGACCCTTGGTTTTAAAGCCAGGGTCTCAGGACCAGTACACCAAGGGGCCTGTTAGATTATACAAAAGAATGGCTTGTCACCACCATCATAATTTTTCCTGTACTGGCCCGTCTCTTTGTTACTTAGATAGGATAGACGCCTGTTATGGACTCAGCAGATGACTGCAACAAGCTGGTTATGACTTTAAAACAATTATTTTATTACTATCTCTCCGCCCGCGTATTCACCCGCGTGGGATTCGGTTATATTGCAATCAATATTTTTGTTTTCCCTCGGGAGTAGATTTTTTTTCGGGATAAAAAGTACCCCATTATTTAATTTGGACTACTAACTTTACGTCTGCCCAATTTCAAAGCAATCGGTTCAGTAGTTACGGCTTGAAAGCAGAACAAACAAACGAACCCACTATTACTATTCATAATATGAGTTAGGATAATATACATTCGATATAATGTTTTTGGTGTATGTGTGTATATGTGTCAATTGTTTTGCATGACCATGAACTCACAATAATTTAAAAAGGTCATAAGTGAGAGAAAAATAAGCAGAAGTAAAGACTCACATCTGAAATCTAGGGCTCCATTTGAGCGCAGTAGGTCGTTCGCAACTCGACGCAACAAACCTTTGCGACAAAAAGCATTGTCGTAATATTTCAGTCCCAATGGTACTGTTACACGGACGGGCAAAATGTGCTATTATTTATAGCACGCCTAAAAATGTTTGCACAAAAACTGGGCACGTGGTTAATCACTTTTATTTATGACAGGTTTGGTTTTAGTGTAGGAACACACTAAGCGGAAAAAACGCAACTGAAGTTATGTTGAAATTCATTTCCTGTACAATTCAAGGGACGTTATTTCGGTCTTGAATGTCATCCTCCATTTAAAATACAATGTAGTCTTAATCCCTCAAAACATCAGTCGCAGTTTTTTCGGCCTAGTTGTTTCAAAACTAACGGTTGAGAAGCTGATGGTAATAAATTGTGGTTTCGATATCTGCACAATCCAAAAAATGATGTATGTGTAAACTTGTTTATTATCAGTTATAACAAAAACCGGCCAAGAGCGTGTCGGACACGCCCATGAAAGGGTTCCGTAGCTAAAAGATAGCCCGACCGCTTAAGACAACATTTAGTAAGGGCAACTGCACGTCATAAGTTGGTCGAGTTGTATAAAAATAACTATGTATGATACAGAGTTTGCTATAGTTTTCGTTGGAAGTACTTACTTGGAGGTATACAGGACATTTTTTTCAGAATTATTGTAATAGTATTTCAAAAGTTAAGGGGGGGGGGGGACGCTCTAATTTTAACTTTGTATTAATATATCTCGAGACTGGGGTGTTTGATCCACATGGTTTCAAGGCGAATTTTATTGTATTTAAAAATACCTGTTTAACGATACCCTACACGATGGGTTAAGTCGAATTTTTTTTTTTCGAATTAACTTTTCGCTTTATGGGAAGGGTAGTATAAAATGATTATTTTTCGATAATTTTAAAAACCAATTCTTGAATTATCACTATACATCTCTCCACCAATTTTCGTGGCAATCGGTTCAGAAACGGCGGAAAACGAACCAGGACAGACAGACAGACAGACAGACAGACAGACATGACGAAACTATAAGGGTTCCGTTTTTGCCATTTGGCTACGGAACCCTAAAAAGTCATGTGTATCATATGAAAGATAAAACACATATTAAGTCTAGTTTGGTTTCGAAAAGTCTCTGCCTTTGCTTTTCGGAAAAAGGTGTAACTTCAATTAATAATAGACTGAAAAGGAGCTTCATCATTTAAAGATTCATATTTTTAATAATAATCGTTACAAATCTTGTTATAAGTGTTGAAAATCATATTGTATTAATTAAAAATAATGCTTATTTACTGAATATCAGGCGGGACAAAGCTCGAAAGGACCGCTAGTTTCAAACAAATCTTCGTCTGTCCTTAAACTTGGCGTTCTCCATACGTTACGTGCAACAGAAACAGAAGATTTTCCTTGGCAAGTGCTCGTGACTTGACGGAATTTATCCTATAAAATCTGAATACTTGTTAATATGAGATGAACGAAAGGCAGGTTTCGTGCCAAATTTAAATATTTTGGCCGAAGAAAAGTTGATCATCATAATAATATTATCCTATATAAAGACGTATGATTGTGAATTTATATTTTACTAGCGGCCGCCCGCGACTTAGTCCCCATGGGTTTCGGTGTCCGCACACATAGTGTTATATAATAGCTTTAAGCCTTCCCCGACAAATGGACTATACAAGATTTTAGACTTTCGCGTTGCATTATATCACTAATAATTAATATCGCGTTTAGTCCCGTTAAATAATATTAGTGAAATGGACTATACAGCACAACAATATTTTTTCAATTCGTATCAGTAGTTTCTGAGATTAGCGCGTTCCAACAAACAAACAAACTTTTCAGATGTACATATTATATTATATTACACAAGTATGTAGTTAAATACTCGAAAAATGTGCTAGGATTTTAACTAGAAACGTAAGTTACTGTTGTAGTCAATCTAGAAATAGATAATGTTATCTTAATGAGTTTTCAGAACGGTTTTCAACTGGTTCAATTCTCTATATTGATTTGTCTGTGGTAACATTTTTATTTCACAAAGGTTACCAATGTTTTACCATGCAGAACTATTCTGTTTTAAAATATATTTTCCGAGGAAATGTGCAAGTTCATTAACAGTCTATATTTCTTCACTAAAAGCTTACCAGAATAGCAATCTGACACGAATTCACGTGCTTTCCCAGGATGTAATTACATCGCCAACCTTCAGTCTTCGGACTGTAATTGCGTATTTTCCAAACGGAAAACCCAATTGCAAACTTTCAGCCCGGGGTTTGAACCTAGGATTCCTTACACAGGATAAAGCTGACCTACTCGCAATTTTACACTACAAAATCAAACTGGGTACTTAGGGAGTTTAGCTGGTCAATTCATAATAAGATTGAATGCTCTGAACCTGCTTTAAAAGATTAAAAGATTCATTTAAAAAATTAAGAATGATCATTACTGTACATAGGAAAACATTAGAACGGGACCTAACGCAATTTTGATTAACACGAAAGATCGCAGCCGAAACGTCAAGAAAGTGTTCGTATTTGAATGTAATGTTGTCTTATTATAATATAATATAACGAGCAAGTTTAAAGTAATATCATTGTACATTGATCCATAGTAGATCCAAGTATGATGATACTTTTCACAGCATCACGGAAGCAATCAGACTGAAAGCATACAAAGCCGTTTGACCGATCTAAACCAGTTCCCTCTCAGTTCGCGTTCAACTCCTGTCAAGCCGTCAAAGTGACTGCAGAGCGGGTGTTTTCAGCGCGGAGTCCGAGTAAGCACGTAATACCTTTAAGCTCAATGCACATTGTGTCGAGGTGTAAACCTCCATAGACATTGGACAGGCAGAAAATAATTTAATTTGAAAAGAAAAATAAAGATGGCGGAAAATAAAAAAGTTCGCGTTCGATATTTGAATTGCGCACGTCAATGGGTGCTACCGCGTGTGAATTCGTCACAGGATGCGCTAGTGTCGAGTGGGGCCCAATGACATTATAAACAACTGATGATAAAGCTATATACCAGTTACTTGAAGTGACGTCCCAAGCATGGAAGAGCTTGAAATGCTTTTTGGTTACCCATCCGATGTAAGGACTTTGGTGCTCAACCTCAACAATTTCAGATCGAACACGTAAACCATTATACCACCGAGCTTTTGCTAACTATTCCGCCGGCAGAAAGTTGCCGACACAGGTCAGACCGAGCACGCTAACCCATATGCTTACCGAGCTAACCTGCCGGCAAAAAGTTGCCGACATAGCTCGGCGGCCCGGCAGGCTCAGTGTAAAGTCCCCGTTAGCTCGTAATACCGTTAGTCTTGCGCCAAATCTCACAGATTCCAGTGCGCTCACTTTGGTCACTTTAGTCTTGTGATACGGGCTGTGTGGTTGGGTAATCGTCGGGATTGACCGCTGCACAAAACAGATTACTCGGTTTGTTACTACGTGTGTTCTGGTTTGGTTTCACTGACAAACAAAACCACTTGACAAAGAACTTTTGCGTTCATATTGGCCTCGGGAATATTGAAAAGTGAAACACACAACTTACATCATTAAATCATGATATTACATCAATAAATTATTGTAACGATATATTATAAAAGAAACGTTATTCTATATTTGGCATATTAAGTTACTGACCTTGAATAGAACAGTACGAACAAAAGACATACTTTCGTAAGACACAACTTTAATTCGTGGTTAAAAACGTTTTATCGAGCGTGGTAACCACTTTTTCAACCTTATAACAGATTCTTTCGAAGAAGCCCGCTTAAGTCGCTCCATTTTCTGTTTCGCTGAAAAAAAATCTAATCGTCCACAAAATAAATGAACAAAGGAAATTGAATACTCGTATCACAAAGAAAAGCTTTGTGCAAACACAAAATAAACTGTTGAAGAGACGGAAAAAACGTTGGGCGGGAAATGTAAATATTGGAAGTGCCAAAAAACAATTTTATTTTTACAGAGCATCTGTCGATTTGTCAAAACATTACCTAAAGGATGGGTGGCTCCTCACCTGTCACTTTGTTGGAATGTACGAATGCGAATACATATTATACGAGTTGTGTATTTTAAAAGCCTATAAAGAGGAGCTTAAGAATAAGGGCATTGGTCGCTTGCGACGGGAACCTTGCCCAATTTTAATAAATATTATAATGATAAACAAACGTAAAAAGCATTTTCTCTCCACGAAACGAAAATCTTAAATGCTTGATAATAAAAATAATATCCATATAGGATTGTTAGTTCTATCGTAGATAAATCTGTCAAGAACGCACAGAAACGATATATGTACATCATCAATAAAACTGTATAATATGATTATAATGTTGCAGGTTTTTGTGTTCGATTAAACATCGGATCAATAAATCGATGAAGGAAAATAACAATATAATAAGTTTATGTAAGAAGATTTTTTACCTCTATTTATCTATACTTACTTACTAATTTAATAAAGCTGAAGAGTTTGTTTGTTTGTTTGTAAGAACACGCCAATTTTAGAAAAAAAATATTTAAGAACATATTATTTTTGTGTTAGTCCATTTGTCGAGAAAGGCTTTTCAGCTATAGTATAACATATGCGTGCGAAAACCGAATTCCACGCGGACGGAGTCGTGGGCGGCTGTCAGTGTCCTATAAAAAAACTGATATCCTTGAAAACACAAACACAATAAATCTCCGACATCTAAGCATACATCAAAGACGGAAGTAACTTTCACCCACTTGTCCGCAAAGGTTAATCCCCAATTTCCCGGAGGAACATGATATGAAAGTCGCGAGGTAAAAATATTTCTTCAATACTGTAATGAATGGCAACTCTCGAGAGCTTGACTGAATAGAGGACACTCAAGTTCTCTGATCCCGGACAATGGGGATCATTTAGAAAGGATTTACTGTAAAGTCTTTGCTCCCAAATAAATTCCAATACCTTAGGATTATTGGGGATTGTCTGCCTTTTTCAATATTTGAGAGTTTGAACGTGTAAATTTAATATTACGGTGGAACGGACTGCCTTAGTAGTAGTTAATGTCACACGAGTAGTATGAATTTTATAGTTGCTTTCGATTAAAATAACAAAAACTTTGCGTAACAGGGACTGTGTCGATAAGGAGTTGCGAGCACATTTTCGGAGACGGAAAAAAATAGATAAAAAAGACTCTGTTTACAAGAACCAACCTATACTTCTGAAGGAAAAAAGTAGCTTAGCCCAACCACCCTTAAGTATTTTTATAAGAATGCAAGCAACGGGGTCACCTATTGGTCCCTATTAGATAGATGAGATGCCTATACAACCGTTTAAGAGTCAAGAAACTATAATATTACTTAAAATAAATTTAAAATTTTTTTCTTCAAATTTCCACCCAAATTAAACGCCATAAGGTCCAATTAAGTATTAAAGTAAACCCCATGCCACCCCCAATGAATATTGCAATTAACATCGTGAGGTGACTGTATAATATCGACCATGCCGCAATTAGTCTGGGTGTATGTGTTACCGCGACGGTGTAATAACGAGACTTATCAAATATTGCGCGTGTCGATAAGATCGTGACAAAGTGTTCAGGAAATTATGTTTAAACGTATCCCGTGTAATAGGTACTTGGCGAGTTGAAACTAAACTGCTACTTTGCTATAGAATGGCTGGTTGAATTAAGTTTTATTAATTTATATGTTTATTACATACATATATCCTTACAGGGTGTAATACTTATATGCGATAGTGTACGTGTACATAAATCTTCTTAATATCTAATACTTACAAAATTTTATAAATTCTCAACAATATTACTTGTTTTACAAATTCTTTGGACCAACCCACGAATTGCCTAGCCCCAAACTAAGCTAAAAGCTTGTACTCAGGAAGCTAAGGGAACGGATAAACATACTTGCATACTTTTTATAAACATCCATGACTCAAGTACAAATGACTATGAGTAAACATTACTTCTTCAGGATATCCAGACAAGTTTCGGGAATCAAATATTGTTTACAATACTGTGTTTTACATATAT
Source organism: Nomophila noctuella (assembly GCA_958496325.1). Lineage (NCBI taxonomy): Eukaryota > Metazoa > Arthropoda > Insecta > Lepidoptera > Crambidae > Nomophila > Nomophila noctuella. The sequence continues at coordinate 823,458 of OY292493.1, forward strand.
CGAGAGGTCTAAGTCCTGTAGTGAACTGGAGCAGGCTAATGATGATGATGATGATGATTCGAGACTATATCACCAAGTTAGCAATAAGTTCAAATCTGCTTCTTGACCCACGAAATCAAGTACTTGTTTATATGGCTTATCCAAATATCCAATCATTCGGCAATCTTACCTCAATATTTTCGTATTTATACTCATATTTTTCGGGATAATACAGAATCAATATGGACAACGAATAGTATAAGAATGTGTTTCTTATTATGTTTGTTTGTGACGAGAAAAGCCGTTGGGAGCATCTTCGTTATAGTATGACATCTCTGAGATTAACTGTCCCTAGCTTCTTTATTTCTCTGGATAAACAAACACTGCAATATTAACAAATAAGTATGTTAGTATTAGAAACAGAAAAGTGACTAAGGACCTTTCCGGACCAAGCAATATTTCTCTGTGTTTATAGGAAAATTATATATTTTCCGTCTTCAAGTTGGAATGCCAATATATTTTTAACTTAATTTGATATGATTAAGCACGATAGCGCAGTGGTGAGCGCACTAAGCTTGCGATTGCTAATTTAAGCAAATTTTGCTGAGGCCAGTCATCGGACGGGTGACCAAAAATTTACATCTCTAACTTCTCCGAGCTTCGGAATACACTTTAAGCCGTTGATTCTGCGCGTGATCTCTTTACAGTCGTGCCAGATTGCTGTCCCCCCGGATTATGAGAATGAGGGAATAGGGAGTACAATTTCGCTGTGGCAACACCGCGGTTGACAGCTGATTGAATTTGCTCCCAACTATTTATTATAAAACTTAAGTTTAAATTGATAAAAAGGTCCTAAAAACATCACAAAACGTAACTAATAAGATAGTTTTAAGTGTATTTAGTGTAAAATAGTGCCTAAGAACAATATTTACAAGGTTTGTGTGATGTGTAAACCGGCGTCAATGACAGTTCAAATTTTGAATTTGTGAGTCATTGTTTTCTCTCAAATTAGGTAATATCTACCATTGCATTTAATTATTGCTTGTAGTACTCTGATTTATTCAATAGTGCCGCATAATATTTTGTGATAAACTCGCGCCGAGGTTTAAGATAACCTCACAATTGTGTCAACAACTCTTTGTAGGTACAAATCCGTTCGTTTTTGTTAATTGAATTTCACGTTCTTTTTAACAATGTTGACGCGTAGCAAGGCCTCTGCTCGCCGGGACGGGTCTGGACTCACCACAACACGCCAGGCTGAGACCAGACTAGACCTAGCTTTGAGGGAATTAAAGGCCACCAAGGAGGAAGTTGCTCAATTGGTTAGGGAGAGAGAGGACAGTGAACGGGAATTGTTGGACGTGTTGGACAAATGTAGCAAAATGAAAAAAGATATGACTGAGTTGCATACTCAGAATCTTATTATAATAGAGGAGAGGGACAGGCTTCAATCAATGGTCGATGGGTTTGGCGAATGCAGCCAGGAGTTCGTCCAGAATCTACGGCGCGTAACGCTGCTCGAGCATGAGCTCCAGGAGGCTCACCACCAGATCACCCACCTCGAGAGCGAAAAGCAGGACTTCGCTGCATCGCATACACAAACCCTATTCGACGAGCTGTTAGGTAGTGCGCCCAGCCTTGTTCCTGATGTTTTTGACAAAGGACCCGCTGTGACTGTGGACCTGACGGGGGACGATAGCATCCGGTCTACACAAGCCGTGGGCATTGTTAGATGCAGCAGGAACAAGCTCAAAAAGTATATTAGGTTAAATAGGTTTATTAAGAAAACCCAGAAATTAATTAAGAAAAAAACTTGTTTATGTACATCAACTAAATGTATTAAGGAAAAACAGCTGTTAGGTGATGAACTAGATTTATATACAATTACGTTAGACAATAACATCACAGAATATGACAAGAATTATAAAAGGTTAGAAAAAGAAATTGTGACATTGAAAACATCCTTAGAAAGAATAAGTAATAGGTATTCTATTTATAAGAATGAGAGCGAGGAACACATTTCAGCATTGAAATGCCTTCTTAACTCCTCAACGTCAAGCACCAATAAATGTCTAAGCCCAGAAAATATTAAAAATAATCATAATCACAATGCATCGATTGTAAATACATCGGATTTGAACGGCTCGCTGCCTATCTGTGCGTCCCCACTCTCAAAACCAGTTTGTTACAATGACACGCTTACTTTGTCCAACGCATTAAAATCCAGCGATTCCGCAAACAGAACATTACATGTAAATAAAAACAAATTGGTTATGTTTTGTGATGAGTCAGGTAAGGATATGGGACAACTGTTAAGTCATTACTTGGGGCAACAAATATTTAATCACTGTTATCCTAACACTCCATTTACCACTATTATAAATAAAATTAATAATTATGATTTCACAGACAATACCACATTAATACTAATGGTTGCAAATCGTGGAAATGTAAACAAAAAAACAATGACCAAATGTTTTGACAGCTTAAATAATGTGAATGTAAAAAATATTATAATGTTTACACTTCCTTATAGTAAAAGCTTGCCACAGCATGAAAATAATTATAGGTATAGTTTAAATTTGTTTATGAATACATTGACATGGAGTAATAGTAAATTTAATTTGATTGACATAAATTGTATTTCGACATTTAATATTTATTTGACTAAAGATAATTACTATCTTTCATCATATTGTAAACGACAAATAGCTACATCGCTAGCATATTGTTTTGATCAAACAGCCAAGAATTTGGCTACACAACCTGCTTTTATTGAGCAGGAAACTGTTGACATTTGTTGTTCCTTGGAAAAAATTCCAAGTAATTTAAATTATTGCATAGGACAGTAGAGGATTACTCTAGCCAAATTAGTATAATTAATAAACCTAGGAAAACGTCAAATTTACTTAATATTGTACACCAAAACATACAAGGTTTTCCTGGTAAAGAATTAGAATTAGAACTGAATTTAAATAAATTGAAAATTCACATTCTTTGTTTAACAGAGCATTGGTTACGACAATGCGAGTTATTAATTAGTATTGACAATTATAAAGTCATTAGTTCGTTCACGAGAAAGTCAGCTATTAGGGGTGGCTCACTAATATTACTTGATAGCTCACTTAAGTCTAAAGATAGAAAAGATGTAACATTACTTTCAATTGAGCGAACTATTGAACTATCTTGTGCAGAGCTGGAGCAGTGTATTATTCTTTGTGTGTACAGGCCTCCTTCTGGAAATTATCCTATTTTTGAAAAAACCATGGAAGAAGTTTTAAAAAAGGTGTGCAAATGTAATAAGAAGGTAGTTGTGTGTGGGGATTTTAATATTAATATTTTAGAAAATAACCAAACCTCTGTTAGGTTCCTAAATTTATTTAAATGCTTTGATCTCACTCCACTCTTTTTGGAACCAACTAGAGTAACTCCTACATCAGCCACCTGTCTTGATAATATTTTCTGTAATTGTAAAGTACCCTCAAAATCAATTGTTAACTTTGTGAATTCTGACCATTGCGGTCAACTTGCAGCGCTTGAGAGCCATAGTGTAGTTACTTCGTCTAGCTTTAGTTACAGACCGATTACTACAAAGCGCGTCGAAAAATTCAGACATAATATTTGTGTTAAAATTCCGCTAGCGCCACCTATTGTTGATATGAACATTGATAACATGTATAGACGATTATTTGACATTATCTCACACGAATTTAATACTATTTTTACAAAGAAAACTGTTTGTGTAAATAGTTCGAAATCGAAATTTAGTGACTGGGCCACAAAAGGTATTTATATAAGTAGGAAGAAATTGTTTGAATTGTATGCTCAAAAAGCCTATTCAAACAATCCAGATTTAATAGAATATGTAAGAAAGTATTCTAAGTTATTCAAAAAAGTGTGTATGGTGGCCAAGCGTATGTATTTAAAGCACAAAATACATACGTCTAATAATGTTATTAAAGCTACTTGGAATATTATAAATAAGGAAACTTGTAGGAATAGATTACATGATAGTAAGTTATCCTTAAAAATTGATAATAGATTAATTAGTACAGATGCCGAAGTGGCTAAAGCCTTTGAGCACTTTTTTTCTGAAATTCCCGTCACAACTACTAGCTTATTAAACTCCTCACCGCATCATGCTGAATGCCTCCTTAAATCAAAAGTAGAAGAGTGCAAAGTTGTTTTTAATTTCACGCATATTGATGCACTAGTTATAATTAAATCATTCAAAGAACTTAAATTAAAAAAGACGGAAGATCTATGGGGTATTTCGATAGATATTTTAAAAACTATTATTATTGCCATTGCACCATATTTAGCATTAATATTTAATAAGAGCATTGAAATGGGTCAGTTTCCAAATCTTATGAAACATAGTAAAATAACTCCTTTATTTAAATCAGGAGAAAAGACTGATCCGTCAAATTTCAGACCCATATCCATACTTCCATCTATCAGTAAAATTTTTGAAAAAATTATTTCCAATCAATTATTGTCACATTTTAATTCAAATTCTTTATTTAACGAAAATCAGTACGGATTTACTAAAAACAAATCCACAACTGATGCAGGAGTTTCACTAGTAAAACATATTTTTGATGCATGGGAGGCTAAGCAGGATGCGATAGGTATCTTTTGTGATTTGTCAAAAGCTTTTGACTGTGTAAGTCATGAAACCTTGCTGATGAAGCTACGGCATTATGGTGTCTCAGGGTTCGCTTTAACGCTTTTAAAATCATACCTCACTGGCAGAGTTCAAAAGGTGAACATCAATGGAACTAACTCCGATGGCGCCCCATTGATAATGGGAGTGCCCCAGGGCTCGATATTGGGACCACTCCTTTTTCTTATATATATTAATGATCTTCCTGCCTTAACAAATGGTCTGTGTGAGAGTGTGTTGTTTGCTGATGATACCTCTTTAGTTTTTAAGGTAGATAGACGCAAAACACAACTTGACGAGGTAAATAACGCCCTCTCACAAGTCCATCATTGGTTTACAACTAATAACTTACTACTAAATCCTAAGAAAACAAAATGTATTAGATTCACAATGCCAAATGTGCCACAAGTTATTACAAATGTTTTAATGAATAATGAACATATTGATGTAGTCAAATCAACTGTCTTTTTAGGAATAACTATAGATTCTAAATTACAATGGAGCCCCCATATTGTTGCTTTGGCTGGGAGACTAAGTTCTGCAGCATTTGCTGTAAGAAAAATACGACGCCTGACTGATATTGAAACGGCGAGATTGGTTTATTTCAGCTATTTTCATAGTGTTATGTCTTACGGTCTGTTGTTGTGGGGGTCGTCTGCTGATATACAAACAATTTTTGTATTACAGAAAAGGGCGATCCGTGCAATATACGACCTTAAGCCGCGTGATTCACTCCGTGAGATATTCAAGGAGATTAATATTTTAACTACAGCGTCTCAATACATCTTTGACTGCATAATTTATATACGCAAAAACCTACATAACTTCTCTAGAAAAGATAACTTTCATAGCTTTAATACTAGAAATAAACATAAGCTTGCCGTTCCAAGCCACAGGCTTCATAAGACTGGGAAGTCTTTTATTGGACTAAGTGTCAAAATATTTAATAAATTACCAGAAAATGTAATTGAATTTCCTAAACAAAAATTTAAGTTGTTTATTAAATCAACCTTGATGAAGAAAGGTTATTATAGAATAGATGATTATTTAAATGATAAATATGCATGGTCATGTTAATCTGCTCAGCCGCACTAATTTGTATTTATTTTTAAGTTATATTTGACATAATTGTAAAATTGAAATTTATTTTTAAAAAAGGCAAAACTGTCTGAGTTTCTTGCGGCGTCTCTTCTCAGCAGGCCATTCACGTCGAGGCGCTGGTAGGGTGAAAAAAGTATTGACGTGCAAAAGAATTTACTAAGTGAATCAAATTGCTGAATAAATTATTATTTCATTATTTCATTATTTCATTTCATTTCACTTGTGCTTTCGCACTCACTTGTGCACGTTAACTAATATATCCTGCGAACCGGGCTGCTCGTAAGATCGGCCGCCATGGTTAAAAACGGCCAGAAGGGCATTATTAAGTAGCTGCACCGTCAATAAAATAAGTGTACTCATTTTTAAAACGTCGGGAACGAACTTGTTTCCGGGTGACCATTGGCGCCCCTGATTCCTAACCATAAGGCAATTCACCTCCTCGTTAGCCGCATTTTTCCACAAAATAAATATTTAAATAAATAAGCTTATCCGTTTTACTGTATTTCATAACCCAATGGGTTGCGCATAATGAGGCACATTTCATACGGAACGATCCAATAAAACCGTTCAATGCGAATTCTCTGCACCAATAGAAACCCGCGTAAGTAGACAATTACATTAAATCCAGAGGAATCACAATGGATTTTGTGGTGTCCAGATTTATCTTTGGGTTGTTAAATAAAAGCCACACAGTGGTTTTACCAAGCGCTGCGCACACGTCCGCGCGGTCGGCAGTCTGGCGTCGAGTCCCCTCCCGCCCCGCGTACGCGTGCGCCTCGCTTGCTCTTTATTAATACGTCACACCTCTTCCTTTTACCATGATTTTGAAAAATAACAAAATAATCTTTATTCAAATAAGCCTCAGGAAAGCACTTATGAATCGTTAATAATAAAATTGTAAAAACCACATATTGACTCTACCACCGACTTCGGAATGCAGTCATCTACCGAGAAGAAGCGGCAAGAAACTCGATAGTTGCTCTTTTCAATCGCCATTTTTTTACATAAATTGTCTGTACAATAAGTCTACATCTACAGCTACATCTAAAGCTGTACTGAACTGTACTAATATAATAAAGCTGACGAGTTCGTTTCTTACATTGTACTCCTTTCCACTAGAGCTTAGTACCGCATGTGGTGCTGGGTTGAATGTACTAGTGAGATTATTTTCTTTGACCAAGTTTTTTGTCCTATTTCAAAATCTATTGCTTTCCGTTTTCGGTCTTCATATATGTTCCCCTTGTCTTTCATTAGTCTGTCTCTATATCTAATATCGGAAACAATCTCACTACTACTTCCAACTTATCTTCCTCCAACTTCCTCCTCTTCCAACTTCGGATCTTGTCTATCATTTCCTACTAAAGTTACACCAGGAGTTTTGTCTGTAGTGCTATGTGGGGTACTACTGTACATTGTTAGATAGTCTATAAGATCTGACTTCAAGCTCTGACAATTACGATGACCCCACTGAAGTTTAGGATCAATGGTGATCCCCAAAAATACAGTTGAATCTACAGTTTTTAATTGTTATTCATGGTACTTGATGTATTCATCTGCCTCACATTAGGCATCATAAATTTTATACATTTCCTTTTTTTATGACAAATTTTAGGTACAACATTACAAATAACAAAACTATCTCACATAGATTAGTCGTAAAATATAGCAAGTCGTTTACATAGATCAAAACAGAAATGGTCCTAGTATAGATCCTTGGGGCATGCCCATTCGCAGTTTGACACGAGAAGAATTATTGTTATTCATGTGCACCCTTTGTATCCTGTCAGTGAGATACGGTTCACAAGTTTTAAAGAAGATTCCGATTACCCGTAATACTTTAATTTAATGAGCAATATCTTGTGGTCAACGCAATCACACGCCTTCGACAGATCCCAAAAATATCTACAGCATTATGTTTACTTTCCCAGGCATCATAGACATGTTTGATAAGAGCAGTCCCTGCATCGGTTGTGCTCTTGGTTTGGTAAAACCAAATTGCTTTCCAAGTAGCAAATTGTTTGCGTTGAAATGTGAAAGTAAATGTTTAAACATAATTTTTCAAATATTTTACTAAATAAGAAAATATTGAAATTGACTAAAATTAATTGGGTAATGTTTATCGCCTGACTTAAATATATTACATTATATTACTAAATTTTTATAACACATTGTTACAACTTCTCCTATTATAACACATTATCACATTATGATTTTACTAAATTTCATTAGATTTAGGAATTTACTTCAATCAATAACACTTATTTATTGAATATATAAACCTACAGCGAAATAGTTTTTTATAGTCCTCAAGATATCTGTAGAAATTCCCCAAAAGTCCTCAGATTTCTTAGTACATATTATATTCTTTCAACGTTTTTAAATATTTAACAGGGGTTACATAATCAAGTTGAAAGATGATTATACAATAACTGTTTTCATCAGACTTTACCTTACTTCTTCCATGTTGCTTTAATTTTGTTGGGACTACTTATTATATTTCGTAACAAAATGGACTTGGCTTTATAACATACTTTCTTAAATATTTAAGAATAAGATAAAAACTATTCAATCATCTTCGGATCCTTAGAATATCCTCAATACCGTAAAGATCATATAATTTGACTATATCATAATTTGTCTACTTACATATATTAATTGCTGAAGTGCCCAAATAACTTAATACGGTTTAGATTTATTTATAGTCAGCTTCTTCTTAGGGAAGAGAAGATTGAACTAAATTTAGAAGCTACCAAGCCAAACAAATTATCATAAAGAGTATCAACATTGTCATCATGAAGAATCAAAACAGAGATCATCCGTTTTCTTTCAATATTGTTTCTAAAGTAATTTTTTACGCCTTTCAGTGACAGACCTACAAATTATCACTGCAGACCCCCGGGGAACATCTGGTGTACCATTTGAACTTGTCCACTGTCCACTGTCTGATTGTAAATAATTAATTACTTTTTGTCTATTATATCTGTGTCACCCGAACATTATCTAGGCAGGTGGCAGTAGTGGATGTGATCCTTGTATGTTCATAAAATAGATTTGATATATTATGACTTAATAAGATTCAAGACCCTAACAGTATTTTGTGAACCTTCAAGAACCTTAAAGTCTCCACTTGCAACTGTTTTTTTTCATTTGTATTACAAATTTTCATAAGTACCTCTTCCATAGTATTTTCTAACCTATAGTGCGCTCAATAGACAGTGCTACTGAAGCTTTTCGTTCTTTACATTTTAATTCCTCCTTGAGTCGTATTCCTCATTACTGAGGGTCGTGATCATTGCATGAAATGAAACACACAACAACTTTCTTGGCAATTTTAATGGAGTGGTTTGCCATTGCCTTCTCCATTTCACACACTAACTCGTAGTGTGTAGGTTTCCTCACGATGTTTTCCTTCACCGTACAGCTGGCATGGAATTACGCACATAGATTTTTGAAAATCCAGAGATGCGTGCCTGACTGGACTTGACCGCCGACCTCACGCATGTGAAGCGGCGTTCTTACCACTAGGCTACCGAGCTGTTAAAATTTAAAATTTTATTTATTATATATTAATTTAAGCGACCCATCATGTATTTTGTACTGTCTTATGAACGACCTGGCTACCTTAAACAATTATATTGTTTGAATCAATGTTCGTTTATACACAAGACGTAATGTATATTCATACGTTCAAGAAATAAACCTATCTTCAAGTTCTTTTCTAGCAAAGCCTTGTATATTTTGAGGAAATAAATTAAATTAATTACAAAATTTTCTGTTGTCAATGCAATACGTTTGCTGAGACTTCTTCTATTTTCTTAATATTTAAAATAAATTATTTGGATAATTATTATAATTATTACCCAAGGTCTAATCGATGTACAAGTTAGGTTGTTTATTCTGCTCAATGAAAGCAGGCTTAGTAGCCAAGTTCTTGACTGAGAAAATACAATGATAGCGACACAGCTATTTGTCTTTTAAAATATAATTAGTCGAATATTATTGATTAGCATTATTTATCAAGTAATTATTCATCATTATGTTGTTTAACACTTTAAAATTGAATTAATTAATTTAATTCATACAATAAATTTCTTGTAAGGCTGTTCCACCATATCGAGGAGAGTAGCCGTTAACGCCGGTTGCAAGAAAATATATCTCGAGTGACTAATTCCCGTGACGTGGGATCGCCATTGCATTGCAAAGGTTCTACAGGTAGATTGATTGGACATTTTGGGCGACCTGGACAATGTCAGGTTACCTTGTATTGTGGCCCTTGCCATCAAATGAGGTGTTTCGGGTATTTATATTATATATTGTTATATATGAATATTTTAATCTACTATTAATCAAATAATAATAAATGTATTGGAGTCACACACCAATTGCCCGGACCCAAACCAAGCTCGAAGCCTGTACAATGAAAGCCAGAGGACGGTCAGACATACTTAAATATACTTTTATAATGACTCGAGTACGAATGCCGACGTTCATCACACAAACCCTGCCCCCAGCGGGGTTAGAACCCTTGGTTTTGCAGCCAGGGCCTCCGACCGCTAGACCAACGGCCCAGTCAATATTAGTTTCATTAATTTCCTCGTAACACTTGTCTAAAGTTATTTTACTGAATTTGCGAATACACTCATAGGTATAATTTATTCGCAAAGATATAATTATATTATATATCATTTATTCGCATTTAAGAAGTGTATTGTTGGGGACGCCCAACAATACACTTCTTTCATACATTAGAATGAAAGTAAAGTGTGTCAATAATTTTGATTTATTCTATCTATCTAGCTTGATTAAATGTCGATTATAATGAAGTTACAATTAATAAACAAATTGGTACAGAAAGTTTTTCCGTGAAATTGTTTATTTAGTTGAAAATGGCCAAGTAACAATAAAAGATGTGTTATTATCCCCCCACTCATCACTACCTCCATATTTCAGTGTATGGTTCATTTACTTTTTGAATGGTAACCGAGTATAAATATTTGGTCCACTTATCCGCGAAGCAACCGTTTAGTGTTCGTATAAAATAGGTACTTGAAATGCTAGGTAGTGTATTTTATGGTCGTAAAATGTGATAATATTGTAGGTATTACATAGGGTGAAAGTGGTTCAACCACACTGAAATTTAATTCCATTGTAACGAGAATGGTGAATGTAATATGAACGTGAAAAGTAGTATTTTCCATGTAATGTGAACTTTGACAAAGTACACCCTTTTGTGCTCCCTGGCACCTTGCTCCATCTGGGGAAAATCACACATTAATTGCTCCTTGGTAACTGGTTGCACCTTTGCAACCTATATTTGTACTCCTTGGTACCTTTATTAGCTATTTTACTGCTCCCTGAGCAATTTGATGCACTTTGGCAACACATATTTGTACTCCTTGGTACTTTTGTTAGTCAATTAATTGCTCCTTGGCAACCTGATGCACCTTGGCAACATATATTTGTACTCCTTGGTACGCTTGTTAGCTAATAGACTGCTCCCTGAGCAACTTGATGCACCTTCGCATCATATATTTGTACCCTATGGTACCTTTGTTAGTTGAGGGCTATAGAATGCTTGAAAATGAGATCACATCTCAATTGTCTGACAGGACTCGAACCCAACATTTCCGCCGTCCACGCCATCGCCACTGCTCTGACAGCTGATGTGACCAAATAACCCAAGCGCGTGATGTCTGCTATTGAGCTGGTATCTAATTATCTCATGTGACCAAAGAATAAATTAAAACAAAGCCGCAATATAACAAATAATATAATATGTAGGTATTCCAAATTGGTAATATACTCGTAATATATATTTGCGGATATTACCCGCAAAATTAATATCATTAATATCAAAATAATATAATTTCCAATAAGCAATGTTAATTACGTACGAATAAACATTGTTATTCGATACATGCTAAATAAATGCGACAAGTATTCTCTCGTCCGTGGAGAATACGAGTATAATAATAAAAAAATATAACAATATGAACTGACCCCACAATTGCTTTTACCACCAAAACTTGTTGGCACAATGGGTAAGTTGAAATTGCATAACCTGGCGATTTGTTCTTTCGTCCTTAAGTAGGTTTTGCTCACAAGTTCCTAGTCGTGTATCTTTATTTTTAGCTACTTGCTAGTGTAGGAATAACAAATGGCATTATGTGTATATATTTCTACAATGGCATTTCATTGCGAAGTATAATTTAATCGTCACAAACCAAACTCGATTCCTTATTAATCAATAATAATGAACTTGAATAACACTGTGGGTATTCTTACTATTCTTATTTGACTTCGTTGATGAGGTGACGATGACTTGTTATAAGCTAGTTATCGAGTAAAACGTAGGTAGGTATACCGCTCAAATTGTCTGCGACTCAACTCAATTTAGCATTACTTTTTTTTATACGCGTGAATACGTTTTGTCCCTCCTTTTATTAAAATTTTCAAAATATATTCCACTTACTTGAGGGCTCGTCGCCACGTGTGGTGTCCAGATTTATCTTTGGGTTGTTAAATAAAAGCCACACAGTGGTTTTACCAAGCGCTGCGCACACGTCCGCGCGGTCGGCAGTCTGGCGTCGAGTCCCCTCCCGCCCCGCGTACGCGTGCGCCTCGCTTGCTCTTTATTAATACGTCACAGATTTCATGCGGTCTAAACCGGTCTGAGGTTTGGAACAGCTGATTTTAAACCGATTATGTGATATTGAGCCTCCCGTGAAGTATTATCCGGTTTGATGACTTCTCTTTTCAATTCAGTTCGGTTTTCAATGTGTGTATAAGGGTGGTTGTAAAGCCCGAATTGGTTTAAATGTTCAGTGATTTGATCGTTTGAACCTTTGGCGAATCAAAACGTTGTGAGCGAACAGTTTATAGATTTGTTGTTTGTGTAACCCCGTTCTTTTTAGGGTTCCGTAGCCGAAATGGCAAAAAAACGGAACCCTTATAGATTCGTCATGTCTGTCTGTCTGTCTGTCTGTCTGTCTGTCTGTCCGCCAGTCTGTCACAGCCACTTTTTTCCGAAACTATAAGCACTATACTATTGAAACTTGGTGAGTAGATGTATTCTGTGAACCGCAACAAGGTTTTCACACGAAAATAGAAAAAAAAATAAAAAAAATGGGGGGTCCCCATAGTTAGAACTGAAACTGAAAATATTTTTTTTCATTGAACATATACGTGTGGGGTATCTATGGATAGGTCTTTAAAAATTATATTGAGGTTTCTAAGCTCATTTTTTTCTTAAGTGAATACTTTGCGTGTCAGACTCTTCCAAAGTGGAAAAAAGTGTGTCCCCCCCCTCTAACTTCTAAAGTAAGAGGATGATAAATCTGAAATAAATATATAATGTACATTACCATAAAAACTACCAACGAAAATTGGTTCGAACGAAATCTATTCAGTAGTTTTTTTAATACGTGAAAAATAGAATTTGTACGGAACCCTCAGTGCGGGAGTCCGACTCGCACTTGGCCAATTTTTTATAGTTACGAACTTTCTTAATTAAGGCTTGAGTGGAAACTAAAATATAAATAACGTCACAAATGGACATTATCATCAACATTATCATTGGCTTTTATGTCATGCACTTCTTTTCATGACAGTGTAGACAAATTCTAGAACGAAATGGAGATTAATAATAAATAATGCTTAAAAAATGTAATGTTATCTGTGACCATAGCAAAAAATGAAACCTTAGTTTTCGGTAATCCCATTTTCACACGGCAAAAATATGCATGCTAAAAATATGTACGAAAATTTTCTATTTCATATTTGGCTGCAAAATATTATTTTATTTGGCTTTGTGGCTTCAGCGATGCTTTTGTGTATTTTCCCGGATTATACTCAGGGTGTGCCGAGATATTTTTACCAATGTATTACGAAACTATTCAAGGAAAGGTAAATGTGGAATCGTCTCGTATTTTTAAACCAACCCTTGAATCCTCCATCTCAGAATATTGTTTTGCAAATCTCCTGGAATAGCTTTGACTGTCGAACGAATAGAAAAATGTCACTTGGGACATTTTTGTTTCCATATTCACGGTTATAGAAGGACTATATTTCGAAATAAAATTCTGTCTCTATGGACTTAAAGAAAAGACCGTGCTTCTTAAAATACATAAATTCTTTAAGGTTCCAACAAAATAAACAATATTTCAAACAAATACGGAGAACATTTTGTTCAACTAAATAGTCCGAGAGCAAAACAAACTCTAACTCTAAAAACAAACCCTGTTGAGTTCCTTAGTAATTAGGCGCTGCTAACAACTTTTCTTTAAAACTAACTGGGTTAATAGCTAGTTAGGACGTCGAGGAAAGACGAAGAAAGCATTTGTCAAATAAACTCACTTTAGTTAACGAGCACTTTTGCTGGATTTTATTAGGAGATACTATAGATTTAAATCTTTACTATGTATACGGCTATGCAATTCACTAAGCGACACTTGTTCGATTCACTCACGGCTGTAATCACGGGGCTGCGTTCGATGTTTTAGTATCGTGCAGCGTTGAATAGTTCTTACAGAATACCAAAAAGTACTGTCATTGATTACACAGCCGCTGCGACCAAGGCTTTTATGACATTTGCGCTTAGTGAATGACACCTCTGAAGAATTTGCTTGTTTGTTGTTTGAGCGCGCTAATCTCAGGAACTACTGGTTCGAATTTAGAAAAATATTAATATCATGATACTGACGTGTATGTACTTAACTTGGCGGGAATTTAGTTTAAGCCGGCACTTGATAACTAAGTTCGAGTACTAAACATCTGTACACTATAATATTTACAGAGGTTTACGCGGCTGTTACTCGTGAAATAAAACTAGTAGTACATGATCACTGCTGCTAAAAAATAGCCGAAACGTCGGGTTTTCCTGTAAACATGTAGTTTGAAATTATACCGCGATTTTATCAGTTTAAAGTTTTATTTCATGATCTGTATACCATAACAGTGCTATATCTTTGTTTAATCCAAAATCCCTCTATCTATAAAATTCCTAAAACATCTAGTACATAAAAAAAACATTCATCGTTTATGTAATAAAATGTACGTGAGTGGCATAACGATCTCAATTGTTGACTAGTGGCATAAAAAGTTGCCCTTACAACCCTTCTAAGGGGCAGCTGACGTAGATAAGTTGACGTGAAGAAGGACATACCCTCTTTTTAATATTCAAAGGATGGACTTTATCCTGTGTACCGAGTTGTCTGGGTCAGAATTTTAATGTCTAATTTGCCACTTTAATTTGTTCCTTACTACTTATTGGCCCTTTTAAAAAAAGAAAACAGTTTTCTGTATAAATTCTCTTTGATTTTCAGACCTTTGTTTATGTTTACTGTTTACTTAAACATACCTTAATATTTTGTTGTTTATCAAATTGCAAAATCACCAAATAAAAACTTCTACTTTGAGAATTAATAAAGGTTATAGCTGACTTTAAAACTGAATAAATCAACCTAGTTTCTTGTAACAACATGGCACAATCATTGTTTTATTAGGGTACTAGCAGTCGTCCGCGTGGATTTTGAAACTATCCAACACAACATTTTTTTTCGATACAAACCAGTAGTTTCTGAGTTTTACCGCGTTGAAACAAACTCTTCATTAATTAGTAATCATTATATTTTATCATAATGACTCATATTATTGTTCTGCAATTAGAATCTCCTACCGAACCCGATTGCATGTACTTCTTTTTCATCACTTTCGGTATACTCTATTCATCGACTAAAATTGTACCGCCATCGGTCCGACCAACCGTGAAAAAGCTCATTACACCCAGTCCGACCCGGGCAGGCGCTAAATTATTGGCTTTCAAAATTGAAGACAGAGGCCGCGACAGAGACGGATGGCCGGCGCGACCGCAAGGGTTGATACGACACGGGTTAAAACTGGCAACTGTATTTCTGTTGGCCAATTGGAATTTTCCATAAAATCTGTGAGGTTATTGACCTCAGCAGAAACCATCTCTTTGGGATGTATGACGATGCCTGAACGAAATGTTTACCACTTGCCGAGGCCTGAGGCAAATGGGACTACAACATAACTGGGATCGCAGTCCCAGATGGTTCCGGTATAAGTAGATAAGGTGTTTTTTGATGATACGCATATTATTGTATTAAATTGATATGAAAAAAAAATCACATCATGACATACGGATTTAACAATGATTATAATAATACGGTCCCAGTGGTGACCGAAAAACCAATAATCGCGGGTTTAAGCCCCGCTAGGGGAAAATGTTTGTGTGATGTACATCACAGCATATTTACTCGGGTCATGACTGGAAAACGGATGAAAGTGTGCGAGAAATAGAGATGACCATAATTTTAACAATTTATTGATATTGTTTTGAAATTGCATTTCAATTCAATTCAAATGTATCTAGTCGTCTTTTCATGGTCAGTAATGTTTATGCAATGTTCACATTGATAACATAACAAGTGACTTTTAATTAGCCTGCATTAAACACCAAATTAACCCCCAATTCATTTATCAATTTAATGGTTTCCAATAATCCCTTTACAAAGGTTTTAAAGCCTAACAGTTGACATTTGCATTAAGATTAATTGTTACAATCCAACCAAAATAAATCCACCACTAAGCCAGTTATCAACAAACGAGAACCTATCCATTAACAGTTTTCATACAATTTAATCAGGTCGAATATTAAATTAGGAGAATCGCTTCCAAAGTGAAACGTTTTTCAAATAAAATTCGAATTGCTAGTGCTAAAACTGTCGGT
This sequence comes from Nomophila noctuella, assembly GCA_958496325.1. NCBI lineage: Eukaryota > Metazoa > Arthropoda > Insecta > Lepidoptera > Crambidae > Nomophila > Nomophila noctuella. Next base: position 839,954 of record OY292493.1, read on the forward strand.
TTATGATATATTTTATTGCTCTGTTATTCGTATTATCCATAAATGTACACGAGGTAATAAAGTATGAGTAATTTTTGTTTGAGGAGCTCATACGATAGCTGTTTTTGTAGCTTGAATAAATCAAGAAATAAATGTGAAATATATATATGGTTACATAATACATAATATTACAATCGTGGGTTTTGCTTTTTTCAACACCCACGCGATGAAACAGAGTAGTTTATTTCAGGGGCCTCCCACTTGGTCAATAATGTAGGTTTGTAATTCTTAATAATACTTTCTTGTTCACTCGTCTATGCGACTAGTGTTTACCTAATAAAATATTGTACTTCTAGAAATAAGTTATCACTCTACATGTATTAGTGTGCAATTGTTGGAGAACCAATAAATAATATAAAATAAATAACAATTCACCTGGATCTAATATGGCGAGTCAAAGAAAAACAAATCGAAATCTTGTTTCAGCAACAGCAACTTCTAAACAAAATTAAAAGAGACCACGCTTTTTCGATTCTTAAAAAAATAGTCAACTATATCAGTGACCAACAAAGAAAACGAAATAAAATACCCTAGCAACAATGGCTTTCATAGCATTGAAGGTTCCTTAGCTTAGTCAAGGGTCATTAGGTGAGATTCCTTTTAGGTAGCACTCGCATCCGAAGTGCAGCGGTGCTATAAGGTTGATTATCGCGTAACAGCATTACTCGCATCTTGAAAATGGGTCAGAGAAAGTATAGACATCGATCTTGCGGCAGCGGGAGGCTGGACAGGAAATTAGCCCTTAGAGGACATCCACACAATGGAGTTCCGGGGTTTGGTGTAGATGACAAGAAGAGCGGTTTCATACTGCAAGTGCATTTATAGCACTGTTAACTTAGTAATGAAATTATTATTTTTGTAATCTTTTGTTTTTGTGTACCAAAATTGCGTTAAAGCATACCTGGTGACCGCGGGGGTTGCCGGGTAACGCAGGACCCCAAGCAATAATTAAGTAATCATCGAGAATATCTACCTGCAAACACATGGTTTACCTTACACAATAAATTAAGGAAATTGTTGTTTGTTGTATCTATTTGTATCCAACCAGCAACCAGCCCTGTAGTCATGATTTCTTTATTAAGTGAGCGCCTGTCAAAGACCTCAATAAATGACATTTATACATAGACCATTAAACATGTGATTGATTGAACGAGCAAATAAATTCCAGTAGGTAACCACCCACATAAAATCATTACAAATGTAGGCTGAAAAAGCCAACATTTTTTTTTTATAAACTCCTACGTATACATACTGTAATGTTTATTTGTAGGTAAATGCTTTCAACATAATTATTACATCTTGCGTAATGAACGAAGGGAATCGGTAAATTATTACTTATTTTTTATGTAAATTAACCTTATATTTCTTTAACTACGGCATCAAATGTGAGAAGAAGGACTGTTTTTAGCGATTGTTTTGCTATGCTAAATCTTAAATCAAAAATAAGATCAGAAAACTTAACGCTTATTTAAACTCCACACTGAAATAAGAAAACGTTCATTTACTTAAGTATTTATTAGATTTTTTACTGCTTGACGTTTCAATTGAGCGAACTGGCGGTGCGCGGCGTTGTCTACTCAAAGGGGTACATAACTCTAACAACTACCCGTATTGATTTAAATAAATAATATCGCGTTTAGTCCCGTTCTACTTTTGCCTAATTATAATGTAACGTGAAAGATTAAAGTTATAGAAAAAAGTATGTCAAATTGTCTAGTTTTACTTGTTCGAGTACTAGCTTTTACGAGTACCTACCGCATTAAAGTTTATAAAACACGAGTGATCTTATTACCCGTAGAAAAAGATTTTTCAGATATTTTAGAAAGTAATCATTCATTGATTTTGCTATTTAGTCAAATAAACAGATGAACAATACAAATTAATTTATATGCGAACTAAAAAGAGATCAAATCGGTGCATTGCAATCTCTGTCTCAAATGAAAACCAGATTTATAAATATGATTGAAGAATAAGATTAACATTGATTTCAGTGCCCGCTAAAATTATGCGGGTTGCCAACTATAATATTTTAAAAATTGGCCAAGTGCGAGTCGGACTCCCGCACTGAGGGTTCCGTACAAATTCTATTTTTGACGTATTAAAAAAACTTCTGAATAGATTTCGTTCAAACCAATTTTCGTTGGTAGTTTTTATGGTAATGTACATTATATTATTATTTCAGTTTTATCATCCTCTTATTTTAGAAGTTAGAGGGGGGGGGGGGGGACACTTTTTTCCACTTTGGAAGGGTCTGTCACGCAAAGTATTCACTTTACAAAAAAGTGATATTAGAAACCTTAATATAATTTTTAAAGACCTATCCATAGATACCCTACACGTATATGTTCAATGAAAAAATATATTTCGAGTTTCAGTTTTTACTATGGGGACCCCCCATCTTTTTTATTTTTGTTCTATTTTCGTGTGAAAACCTTGTTGCGGTTCACAGAATACATCCACTCACTAAGTTTCAACAGTATAGTACTTATAGTTTCGGAAAAAAGTGGCTGTGACAGACTGGCGGACAGACAAACAGACAGACATTACAGAAAAAAAAAAACGTTTCAATAAACGTTTTTTTGTTTTTTTTTTCTATTTTAGACAGACATGACGAATCTATAAGGGTTCCGTTTTTTGCCATTTTGGCTACGGAACCCTAATAACCCGCTCTTTCCTTTGTTTTAGCATGACGAAACTACATATATGTCGCAGCCATATTAAAACGTCGCGTAATAAAGCAAACCCGTATCTCCGCCCAAGATTACATTCCTTCTCATAAAGGGTATGCAATAAGGGTCATTTTCATTAAAAAGAGCCGGAGGGAACGTAAAGAGGTGGTTACAGGAATTGAATATGCTTTGCTTATTACGAAAACAGGTTAAGTGTAATGGTTGAGTTGGCTCATGAACCAATGGCTCCCGGTTTTAACTCCTGCTTATGGGAGATACCAGGGTGGCAACAATTATACATTTTAAGTGTAAAATTGTTACGATTATAGGGTTGAAGAATAAGTGTTGCAAATCCTTGGGGTTCAACCACGCCTATAGCTTGTACTGTTCTAGATAATCTGAACAACCAGCCTGATACCAGATGATAATATTATATTTTTTATAAAAACTAAAAAATCTAAACATTTTTATTGTTTTGTCCGACTAATAAAACACCATATCGATACAATATCTTTTGAAGTAACTAACTTTAGCAAATGTATGACTACATACCAAAACAGTAATAAATTAGGAACGTGTTTCCAACGATCTTTTTCTCCCTATTACACCCTCTTATGTGCAAAATTTTCCAATAACCAATAAGCACATGAAAAACAGCGTTCTGCTTTGTGGCAGGTCAAATGGATTGTCCAATTACAGCACAGCGGTTTGCCCTGGATAGCAAGTGCTTCTACCAAAGCATAAATATAGCTTCGTTTGCGATTTCATTTTGGTGATGTATTGTGAAGCTGCGGCGGCTAAATTATTTCGACGTCATTGATCAGAGCATCGAGATATCTTTCAGTAAATACTCGTCATATTTGTTTTTGCGGCTGACGATAATATTTGTGATTAAAAAATATTTTGAAGTATAAAGGCTGCCTGTTGAATTTATGTTATATGAAATAAATGGCGAAAGAATCCCATTTGTTTACTGGTCGGATGGACAAAACCGCTCTCGGTTTTATGATCGCTGGTTTGAATCCCGTTAGGAGCAAATGTTCATCAACCAGATGAACATAGGAATTTGTACAAAAGCAGAAAAGTATTTGCATGTACACATTTATCCATTGCCAAGTATTCATATGTTTGGCATCAAGTTACGTTTGGAACTGAGCAATGAGCGTGTACCGGGAACGTATTACGTTTAATTTTTTTCAAATAAAATAAGCAGTGACTTAAAACGATGTTTTATGTCCCCTACATCCATGTCTCTGAATGTTTCCATCAATCACCCTAGTCCCAAATAGGTACTTAGTCGGGAACTCTTCAAACATATCTAGCAGTTGTTTAGTACATTTGCACGTACATCAAAGGCGGCTTGTTAAAGTCCTCTGTCCTCATCAAAGTGAGTGCATAAATGACAGGGAGAAAAAATGGCCTTACTTCGGATTTCTTTGAGCCTTAGCCTCGCTTCTGTCCAACGCAGGATGCAATTTGATGAAAGCTCGGAGAGTAATTGTGTTCAGTATAAATTATGGTACTCGTTTAAAGGTAAAAATGCTAGTAATCAGTAGGTATTAAGAATAGGGTAAGGCGTCATTCTATAAGCTAATTTTAACCTAGAACGCTCTAAACATAAAAAAAAATATCAGAGAGAAGACATAATAGACCTTTAAAAGGGACAATTAACGATCGAGAATATACTTAAAGTATATTTTCGTCAGCAAAAGTCAGTTTCAGGTCGTAAATTGTCATAAAAGTATTCAACATCAGAAAAACGTAAAAACGAAAACCAAATAAATAAATACTTATTAATTTTACAAAATACAAGACGCTTCGAACTTAGCCCTTCAAGAAATTCCGAACAACAAACTGTAAACTAAAATTGCACAACGTGAAATGCATCTCTCGAAATAAATTAAGCACAATCCCTGAGTTCTGTGTTTTCGTAACACGTTGAGTCGTCAGCGTCTCGTACTTAGCGAGTCAGGAAACTTCACGAGAGAATGTAAATCTCCGCACCTGCTTTAAATTCTTGCATGCTGAGACTTTTTAATTTATAACCTTTAAGCGCTTTAGTTGTGACGGGTTCTGTTGACTAGTTGGTTTTTGTTTTTGTTGATGGACGATGGAAATGATTTTAGTGTTTAGATGGCTGAATGCCTCCATGGTCTAGTGGTTTAAATACCGGGCCCTGCTATCGACGTCCTAGGTTCGGTTCCTGGATCGGGAAAATTTGTGTCGGTTTTTCCAAACACAGTCCTGGTTAGTGACCAAGTCGCATTTGGTGATTAAGCCAAAACCCATCTTTGTAACGAAAACATAAATTCAAATGATAGATACGTTTGAAATAAAAAAAAACTAAAACAAAATAAAGAAATACTTATTAATTTTAACAAAATTTAAGACGCTTTGAACTTAGCACTTTAAGAAATTCCGAACAACAAACTGTGAACTAAAATTGCACAACGTGAAATGCATCTCTCGAAATAAATTAAGCACGATCCCCGAGTTCTGTGTTTTCGTTACACGTTGAGTCGTCAGCGTCTCGTACTTAGCGAGTCAGGAAACTTCACGAGAGAATGTAAATCTCCGCACCTGCTTTAAATTCTTGCATGCTGAGACTTTTTAATTTATAACCTTTAAGCGCTTTAGTTGTGACGGGTGGTGTTGACTAGTCCGTTTTTGTTGATAGAAATGATTTTAGTGTTTAGCTGGCTGAACGCCTTGATAATGGTTTCAGTACCGGGCCGTGGTCTCGAGGTCCTGGGTGCGATTTCCGGGATCGGGAAAATTTGTCTCGGTTTTCCCGAGAACAGTCCTGGTTTGTGACCAAATCGCATTTGGTGATTAAGCCAAAACCCATCTTTGTAACGAAAACATAAATTCAAATGATGGATACGTTTAAAACACAAAAAACTAAAACAAAATAAAGAAACACTTATTAATTTTAACAAAATACAAGACGCTTCGAACTTAGCACTTCAAGAAATTCTGAACAACAAACTCTGAACTAAAATTGCACAACGTGAAATGCATCTCTCGAAATAAATTAAGCTCGATCCCTGAGTTCTGTGTTTTCGTAACACGTTGAGTCGTCAGCGTCTCGTACTTAGCGAGTCAGGAAACTTCACGAGAGAATGTAAATCTCCGCACCTGCTTTACATTCTTGCATGCTGAGACTTTTTAATTTATAACCTTTAAGCGCTTTAGTTGTGCCGGGTTCTGTTAACTAGTCCTTTTTGTGAATGGAAATGATTGTAGTATTTTGCTGGCTGAAAGCCTTCATGGTCTAGTGGATTAACTACCGGGCCGTGGTCTCGAGGTCCTGGGTTCGATTTCCAGGTCGGGAAAATTAGTGTCGGTTTTCTAGAGCACAGTCCGGGTTTGTGGCCAATCCGCATTTGGCAAGCGTGATAATTAAACCAAAACCAATCTTGGTAATGAAAACATGAATTCAACTGATGTAGGCATGTGCTCTGCAGTGGGTCATTAATAGGCTGATACTTTACTTTTTACATTATTATGGGCTGTTGACAATGCCTCGTTCAATGTGTTTTCCAACTATACGCTGCTCTCATCTAATCTTATCTAAGATAAATATAGATAAGCTCACATCTATACAATGTTAAAAAATTGTAATGGCAGGTTAACAAAAAGTAGTTCGTAAAAATAACTGCTAAAAATATAAAAATATATCCCTACATAATACGCGCCTAAGTCTTCCTATAAAACACTTGTGTCCCAAAAATAATATAATTGAATAAAAGCCACACTTCTAAAGCCATCTGATCAACGACCTTCTTCATTTATCTAGATCTGCCCACACTGCGTGAAAAATAGATCTTTATTTACATGGCTCGATGAGCAGTCAAATTGATTCTTAACAAAACAGGTAAACAAATTAAATGAGCCCATTTTAAGGCTTCTATTACTGTGTCGGTTTGCTAGTCTATTGGATAGAGGATCTGACCACAAAACCAATTGCAACTGGTTCGAATTTCGGTAGGAGCAATGTTTATTTGATGAATATCGGCATGTGTACTCATCGTATTCTCGTAATTAGTATTAAAAATAATAATGTTTTAGCATGTCTAGTAATGTCTACACGTTCCCTAGCATTCGTAGACCTAGCAGCTAGTAGTAAGATTTTAGTAAGGCAAAGCTGTCCATAGATTTAGTCTATACAAATATTATAAAGAGGAAAGGATTGATTTTTTGTTTGTATGAATTGAATAGGCTCCGAAAGTACTTGGCAGATTTGAAAAAATCTTTCACTGTTGGAAAGCTACATTCACCCAGAGTAACATAGGCTATATTTTATCCCGGTACGGGAAGTAGTTCCCCCGGGACGCGGGTGAAACCGCGTGACGGGCCGCTAGTTATTTATAAAATCGGACAACAAGAAGTTCACAAGTCTATAGCTATATCTGAACAGTTGGTTTGTAAGCTTGAGCGCGCTTTTCTTAGGATTCAAACCATAAGTTGGTTTGAATCGAAAAAAATATTTATCTTTGATAGTCCATTAGTCGAAGAACACTATGTGTGCGGAAACCGAAATCCACGGGGACGAAATCGCGGGTGGCCTCTAGTCATTAATATAGCTATATTGCCATCAAATACAAAGCGCGAAATTAAAGGAATAAATAATGTTCAAGATACTTAGGCACAATGTGTATGCCATTGAGGGTAAAGAAGTTGTGAAAATATTGAATTGTCGGCCTCTTTTGAAAATAAACGCCATCTGTTACGTTTCCGGTAATATTTTGTTTGAAAATGGCTTAATTTTCTTACTCATATTTCTCTCGAGATTTGTTTGTGCTACTCAAAATACTTATCATCCGTTTTTCACATTCTTTTGCAAGTTCAGTACGCTTATAAGGACTTATTAAGTTACTGTTTTTAAAATATTGAAGCTGTAGAAGTCGTCTCCCATTACTTGGCTTAAAATGTCGAGACTTTTTTGTCGTTATACATAACTAGCGGCCGCCCGCGACTTCGACTATAGCCTAAAGCCTTCCTCGTCAAATTTACTATCTAACACAAAAAAAAATATTTTCAATTCGAACCAGTAGTTCCTGAAATAAGCGCGTTCAAAAAAACAAACAAAGGAACTCTTCAGCTTTATTATTTTACTAATATAAAGACTATAGATAGGCACATTTAACAGTCACTAGTATATTACTATTTCTCACCAAAGCACCATTAGGCACCATTATCTCGAAAAGCGATATCTGATAGTACATTAGTTGTCGATATGCAAAAGGGGAAAACATGATTGACACTTCTGCCGAAGCGACGAAATGACTAAAGGGCCGTGGAAAACCTGCCTCAACGTACGTAAAATATTTCCCAAGTTAGGAACGAGTAGTTCCCGAGGGAGACTCGATCAGGCGGAGTGATAAGTGGAATCCGGCCGGGTTGCGTGCGACAGTTTTTAAATGTTAGGGATTTATTCGGGTATTTTATTTTTCGAGAGGAGAGGTGTGACTATATTTAAGATTTAGATTAAGATAATTGAAAAACGGTTTAGTGAATTTATTTGGATTTTGCTTATCTATAAACTGTTTTAGTGTTTTTTTTTTATGTGGCAGGGGTTTAGTCATTTGTTTGGTTTTAATTTACACAAAAAAAAATATATATGATGGCACTGCCAGATTCCACTTTGGAATATCGTTTTTTTTATTAAATATAGGTTTTATTGTAACATTCTAGTAGTTATGATAACCAAAAGTATTATTACTTTTGGGCAAAATGAGAACAATAATTATGCATACCTAACACTGTCAACAATTGGTGGGCTAAATACTCCTAATGGTAATATTGATATGTTCAAGGAACTATTACCACACTGTGTCACCATAAAAATATACTCAAAAACAAACAAGCACCTGTTTGCATAGATGCGTACTTAACACAAATTTAGCCTGGGACCCAAACCACGACCAAACGCGCCGACAAACCAGTGAAAACCGATCAAAATACGCGGCTTTCTAGCGCGATATTTCACCAAGTGTACACCAGAGCGGCGGGTAATTGCGTGGGCTTTCGATGGGAACAAACAATCGAGATAGAATTGATCCTTGATCCCGCCAGTGAAGATCTCCGTCTAATAGAAACGGCGGTGTCGGCGCCAGATTGTTTACTTGAACGGCGATTGTGCGCCGATCACACTAGCTGGGCTTTTAATTGTTTTATTTTTGTGGTTTAATGGCGTGGTTTAAATACATATAAGATGCATGCAAAGTAGTAAAGCTCTTAATTCTTTAAAGCTTGTACTAGAAGCAGGCTGTCTGGTTTTAATCCTTTTAAGTGTTCCGTAGCTAAATGCCAAATAACGGAACCCTAGAAAGAATCTATAGTTCTTCATGTATGTCTTTTTGTCTGTCTGCCTGTTTGTCCGCCAGTCTGTCACAGCCACTTTTTAAATAGTTTCTTTCAGACCATTCATCACGAATCTATACTAATATATAAAGCTGAGGAGTTTGTTTGCATGTTTGTTTGTTTGAACGCGCTAATCTCAGGAACTACTACTACTACTACTACTACTACTGTAGCGCAGCGACCCAAAGTGAGTCTCTCGTCTCAGGAACTACTGATCCGAATTGAAAATTATTTTTGTTTTGGATAGTCCACCATCTTATCCGACCCAATTGTCAACCTCACCTGCACGCGCTTAGGCGGCGACATCCAAGCGGATATCGGGTGCTCCCTGCTAGACAACAAACGAGGCTCTGGCGACCGAGCCGATGGCGGTATAACCATCTCCCGATCAGGACACTGGTCGGATGAGGCTACAGCAGCCTTGAGGTACAAATTGCCTCTAAAAAGTCTGGTGCAGAAGGCAAGGGGAAACCACTGCACTATTTTTCCCACGAAAGTCATCATGGAAGCACCCAATAATTTGAAGTGGCCATGCGATCCGCTTAGCAACCGGCGCCGTTCTGTGTCCGGGACAGACGGTGGGAAGTATGTTACCGGCCGTGCGGATGTAGGAAACCAGGCAACGCACGGAAACTTGACTACTGGAAACTCTTTTAAGTTGCGACAAATCCAGACGATAGGCACATGGAATGTACGTGGCTTATTACAGCGAGGAAAACTAACAATCCTCCAAAAAGAGATCACTAGATGTCAGGTGAATATTTGTGGCCTCAGTGAGACACACTGGAGAGGCAATGGACACTTCCTCACCGATACACATGCCATTTACTTCTCGGGTAGCGACAACAGCAGCCGAAACGGAGTCGCTTTTCTTCTTCCGAAACGCCTCAGAACTTGCGTGATGGGGTATGAGCCTATTAGCGATCGCATCATGAGTATAAAGCTGAAAGCGACGCCAACAAACATCAATATCATCCAGGTGTATGCCCCCACCAGCACTGCAAGTGATGAAGACCTGGAAAGCTTCTACTCAGAACTGGAAACCACCATACTAAAGACTCCTAACAGGGAACTTCTTATAATCTTGGGTGACCTTAATGCGAAGGTTGGATCGGACTCCCATTTAATTAGCCAAAATGTTGGAAAGTATGGCCTAGGACAGCGCAATGAAAGAGGTGAACGTTTGTTGCAGTTTGCCGCAGATAATAATCTGATAATAACAAACACCTGTTTTCAGAAACACCCTAGGAGACTCTACACCTGGACATCACCTGACGGGAACCACCGCAATCAAATCGATTATATTCTGGTGAGGTCAAGGTGGAAAACCTCAATAAGGAACTGCCATACTTTGCCTGGAGCCGACTGCGGGTCCGACCATCAACTTCTTATCTCTAGGATGCAGATAAAATTGAGAGCAGCCAGGAAGCTTGAGAAGCAAAGAAGGATTGATGTGGCGGATACCGCTCATTTTCTGAGAGCCCTTGAGCAAAATTGGTCTACGTGGTCAGCTACTGATTTAAATGTAGAAACATCGGAACAGCTTTGGGAACGAGCCAAAGGAGTTATCAAGAGCGCCGCTAAGGAGTCTGAGCCAACGATAAAAGCACGCAAGCGTACAGCACTGGATGAGCGAAGCGACCTTTGCACTTGTCGAGGAAAGGCGGCGAATTAAAGCTGAAGGAGCAAATGTGAGAGCCTTGAACGAACTTTCTGCTAAGATACAAGCAGCATGTAGGCGAGATCTTAATACGAAACTTAGAAATATATGTGCGGAAGTCGAAGTCCACGCCGATAAATATGAAACCAGGGATCTCCATCAGAAAATCCGCTCTATCACAAAGCCGTTCACATCCAGGACATGGGCGATTGAGAATGCTCATGTCGAAATGGTCACCGAAATAGATAACATCTCTGAGACTTGGAAAGAATATTGCCAGTCGCTGTTTCGTGACCCTCAGTCTCAGAGCTTCGTCTCCACTGAGCCCGCGGAGGAAGAGTTTGAGCCTAACATACTGAAGGAGGAAGTAAGAGCAGCAATCAGGCACCTCAAGAAAAACAAGGCTACAGGAAGTGACTCCATTCCTATTGAAACAATTAAGGCATTGGGAGAGTATGGCGTCCAGATCTTCCAACCTCTTTGTAATAAAATCTGGCAAACAGGAACGTGGCCAAAGGAATGGGCTCATACTGTCTTTATTCCGCTGCACAAAAAGGGCTCTACAAAGATGTGTAGTAATTACCGTCTTATTGCTCTAATATCACACGCCAGCAAAATATTACTACACATACTGAACGAGCGTCTCAAGAGCTTTCTGTCCAAAGAGATAGCGCCGGAACAAGCTGGCTTTGTAAAAGGCAGAGGCACCCGCGAGCAGATTCTGACGGTACGCCAAATAATCGAAAAGGCTCGGGAATTCAACAAGCCGACTTATATTTGCTTTGTGGACTTCTCAAAAGCGTTCGATTCCGTGAGATGGCCAATGCTTTGGAAGACACTTCTGGAAATGGGTACACCAAAACATCTTGTACACCTTCTTCGTAGATTATATGAAGATGGATCAGCATCGGTGAGAACGGATGGCGTCTTGTCGAGTCATTTCCATCCTAGTGCAGGAGTTAGGCAGGGATGTATAATTTCACCACTCCTGTTTAACATATACACGGAGCTCATTATGAGAATATCCCTTGAAAACTGGACCGACGGAGTTGCAATCGGAGGCCTTAAGATCTCTAACCTCCGTTACGCGGATGATACCACCTTATTCGCGACTAGTGCTAGTCATATGGAGGATCTACTGTGCAGAATGGAGAGGGTCAGCCTAGAATATGGTCTAAAGATCAACCGCAACAAGACCAAGATGATGATTGTCGATCGTGCCAACAACAATTCGCCCGAGGTCTCACAAATAGCGAATTGTGACGTCGTACAGTCATATATCTACCTAGGAGCTTTAATCTCCAACAACGGAGGATGCGTAGACGAGATCAAGCGTCGTATGGCTATCACTAGAAGCGCCATGGATAAATTACGAAAAATATGGCGGAATCGTAACATCACAAAAGCGACGAAAATCCGACTCGTCAGAGCGCTTATATTCCCCATATTTCTCTACGCCGCTGAGACGTGGACCCTACGGGAAAGTGAGAGAAAGAGGGTAGATGCCCTGGAAATGTGGTGCTGGCGAAGAATGCTTGGGGTATCGTGGACCGAACACCGCACCAACGTCTCCATACTCCAAGAACTCGGCATCAGGCAGCGTCTATCCTCCATCGTCCAGGCTCGCATTCTCACATTCTTTGGGCACGTTTCTAGACGTGGAGACGTATCCATAGAGCGACTGGTGGTGCAGGGTAGGGTGGAGGGTACCAGAGCGCGAGGAAGGTCGCCCATGAGGTGGACAGACCAAATTAAGGCGGCAATGAAGGGCCCGTTGCACGAGTGCGCAAGACGAGCAGCCGCCAGGGAGGAGTGGAGGCGAGCCGTCAAACGTGTCACAAAGGGGGACTCACAATGATGACCACGACCGCTCTGTCAAGAGTGTAACGATTGAGAAGAAGAATTTGACGAGGAAGGCTTTAGGCTATAGGAAATCGAAATGCACGCGGACGGAGTCGCGGGCGGCCGCTAGTGTTAGATAAAAATATGATTGCATTTACTTGTGATTCATGTTTTACTACTGTTGAGTGTATGAATGACTGGTTAGTTAAAGTTTCATACAAAATGTTTATATTATAAATATAAGACAAAGAAGAGTGATAGTAAACGAGTTTTAATAAAATGGTCGGAGTATATCGTCCTAGGTCTTATAACTTCCTTACTGCCTCAACTTTTCCAATATACCCAAAGCCCTATCTGGGTACATAAAGGAAGAATATAAAACATTGTTGCAAATATAACCTCTAAGTAACAGGCTGGCAGCTCTCCAGCGCTATTAAATACCAACAGAAAAAAACGGAGTGCTCAAAAATAACGCGCCACAAAGTTTAATAAATTTTTATCAGTTTTAAAAACATAAGAACTATCTTATATATATATTTTACTCCATAATTTGTCCCACTAATTGGATTCAGTACATCTTTACTAATATTAAGGGGGAAACCTTTGTATTTTTGTATGTAACGAATAAATACAAAAACGACTGAACAGATTTCAAAAAAGATTGTAACATTAGAAAGCCACATTATCACTGACTGACATAGGCTTTACTTAGTACTAGATAAAAATAAGGGCTTCTTATTAAGTATATGTGTAGGAACACACTATACGGAAAAAACGCGACCGAATTTACGCGGCTGAATTTACGTTCCGTCGTGTTCATGATATCACATACTTTTAAATGGGCTATGACACACTATGCCGAAATAACGTCGCGTAATTGTCTATACAAAATGCATCGACGCTTTACTCCGGTCGTGTAATTTCAGCCTTAAGTTGTCCTACACTATACTGTAAGTCATCTTGCTGTCAAATCCACGTTGGAAGCATGCTTCAACGAAACTTAAGAAGTTTTTACACTTAAATCCTACTCGGACGTCGGTTCCCAGCCTCCTTCCGTAGCCTTTTTTTTTTTTTAATTCAGAGGAAATGCTGCCTATCCATGTTTTGGATAGACGTCTTGAAGCATACCAGTCGCCGGGGGACGACTGGTTATGTGGGGCTCTCCATTTCTGGCATGGCATACCCACTAAAACCTCTGCGACACTCCCTCATCGTCCTTAATGGGGAGGATCACGGTAACTAGCACTAAGCCTTCTACGCGATCCTCCCCGGACGGAGCCCATCTATACGGCGGGCAGGACGCTGCTCCCCCCTGGTATATTGGGGGAAGCGGAAGGGACAGCCGTGAGTGTTGAGCCGTCCCTACCAGACTGTGTTGGAGGCTGATGAGTAGTCGGTGATGGTACCCCCGTACCGTCCGCCGACTGGCCTCCTCCACTAAGAGGGAGGGAACGGCTGGCAGTAGTTCGCCGTCTCCTCCCCCTCCTCACTCTCCGGAGCGCATTGGCGGCAGGGTCCTGCTCTCGTGCACGTTCTGCCGCTTCTTTCTCTAGCATCACCTCTTCGCAGAAGGTGGCAAAGGCTGTCCAGGCCCCCTCTTCCCGTAGCATAGTCAGGACTATGCTGGGGCTCCTTCCGTAGCCTAGCTCAGCTAAGCTGGCTTACAGGAGGCTTTGTGCACGGAAAGTAGTTCTTAAACACGAAATCTGCGGAAAACGTACAGCAAATAATGTAATTGGAGGAATTCGCATAGCTCTATTTATATAAATATATGTATGGAACTAAAAGGTAACTGACATAGTGATCTATCAACGCACAGTCCAAACCACTGGACGGATCGGGCTGAAATTCGGCATGCGGGTAGATGTAATATGACGTAGACATTTGCCAAAAATGGATTAAAGTTAATTTTACCCCCAAGGGAATAAAATATGGGATGGAACTTTTTATGAATCATTGTCAATTTTGAACTGCTCGGGCTGATACTTTGCATGCATAAAGCATTCTTAATTGGACAAATCAGGCTACGCGGACGAAGTCGCGGGCGGCCGCTAGTAATCTTAGGTAGGTAGTAGTAGGTCGTTTCTAGTGCACGTCGGATGTAACGTTTCCAAATACGGTTGTATTATTTAAAAAAGGAATTCTAAGGCCTTGTTCACTTGAACAGGTAGACGCTTTGAACGGTAACGCTTTTTAGGAATTTCTTTATGAATTTCATCCGGAATTCGGTGAATAGAGAAATGAGATTTATTTCTGACGGAGTCGACGAAAATTTGCTCCATAGCAATTTTAGTAATGGTTTAAACATTGATTGTACAATAAGCTATGAGAGCATAATCAAAATGATCTGGTTAATCTGTCATGGCCTTTGCGGGGATTCTACGAAAGCCACTCCACAGTTATAATTGAATTTGCTGAACCTTTGATTGTGGTTCAAATGAACAGGTGAATTTTGAATAACGTCAAAGTCAAAGTTATTTGATTTACAACTGAATCGTTTCGTAGTTAGTCCAAGAAAGACTGATGTGATGATTGTAATACACATTAATCAGAGGTATGTTTGTAAATTCAAAACATTTATTTCCGGCGAATTTGGTAATTAAGGTCTTTATTTTGAAGTCAGGAAGACCCGTTTCATCGACAGTGGAATTAATCGACTGGTTATCAGATCTTAGCAGGAGATCCAATCCTGCCTAAAACCTGACTCTTAAGGCAACGAAGGAGGTATTCCTTCAGAAGCCGAATAATTCAAATATAGACCTAGTGTTATGCATAACTTTTGATTCATTCCGTGGTCACGGCTGCTGAATAGTAACCGACACGTCGGGTTTTGCTGTAAACATGTAGTTTTAAAATTATATTGTGATGCGTTCAAATGTAGTTTTACTTTTTAGACTTAGTGTCCACCGCGGTTACTCAATATTTAAGTTCCTTTGCTTAACCAAACAATAGATCACAGAACATTATAAGCAAGCAGATTGTTGAAAGCAAGTTGTTATTGATGTACGATCCACATAAATCACAAAACTTTCTCCGCATGATTTTGCAGGTATCAAACTGGCCTTTGACAAAGCAAACATTTCTCTCTTATTTTCTTTCACAGTTCGGTTTCGACAAAACGGCAAAGGGAGATTTCACCGAACCATGCTTGAGCGGTCAAAAGGTAAACACATTCCGATAAATCAGACTTTTACGAAAACATTTATTTATGTAACGCTACGCGGACCACGACCACTTTTGATGCATGTTTTCGTGAATTATAGGAAATAGCGGCCGCCCGCGAGTTCGTCCCCGTGAATTTCAATTTCCGGTACAAATAGTGTTATAATAAATAAAATAAATAATTGTTATAGGTTAGAGCCTTTTATAACAAATGGACTAATGGCCATTCACGTCGAGGCACTGGTAGGGCGAAAAAAGTTTTGACGTGCTAAAGAATTAACATTTCTGAATTAATTCATTTCCTTTCATTTCACTATCAAACTCAAATCCTAACATTCGCGCTTTCATACAAATAAACAAACAAACCCTTCAGCTTGATCATGTAGGTATAGAAGTATACATACTTTTTTTTGAATCTTATAAACGTCAACTTACGTCCAGCTAATCCGCAAGAACATTCCTTTCTATTCCTTCCTTATCACACAATTACCTCGGCAGCTTTAGTCGTTAAGAGGGCGAAGTAAGTCAAGAAGGGTCTACATCAAACCCTATTTCCCGGGTTAACAAGTGCTGCTACATTGACATTTATACGACACTCAGTAATACCTATTGACTTACAAGTGCTCTACTAAAATCAATTGGGAGATCCTTCTCTTTGAATAAAGGGCAAGGAACAGGTTTTAGACACAGGATTTATAAACTTGATAAGTACCCGAATATACGTAATTTTTTCCTGCATATTTGCTAAAGTTGTAGCATGAATATTATGAATCAATTCTGCTTATGGAATACTAGACAGCAAAAGAGTTTTGAATAAATACAAGAAGTAATAGGACATTTAGGCGTTGCACCGTGTAACATCTTAGGCCCGTATTAATAAATCGCACTCAACTCCGAGCTCGAACTTGAGCGCGAACTTGAGGTGCTGTTTTGTATGAGAATGACATATCAAATTCGCACTCTAGATCGAGCTCAGAGTTGAGTGCGATTTATTAATACGGGCCTTAGACTAATTGTCAAAACCTCCTGCCTCATTCTCTGGCATGAGGCGGGAATGGGCAACGCACCAAAACCCTGTTAGTTTCATGAAGCAAAATATAATTATGCTTTTCATGACAGTTAGCAATAAGAAAATGCTGAAGGTCAGTCACAGTTTGAAACAAATATCCCAGATAGATTCCACCTGATTATGCAAACGGGGATACGTTCTGGGATATTGAAACCTCCCGATAGGATATCTGTTATAATCAATTAGTAAAACGTATAGTTACAGTCGGATTTGGGAAGTTGACGGTGTAATTACTCCCTCGGGAAGCACGCTAAGCCGTTTATCCTTCACCTAATCTCCCATCGGTTGCGTCGGATTGATGTCCTACTGAGCTATTAGTGAGGGATATGGGAATAGGAAATGCACAAACGTTACTTGTGTAACTTTTGTATGTGTGTTTTTCTGTGTTATTTTTTTATGTGTACTGTGTTGAGGAGCTCGTTGGCGCAATGGTTAGCGCGCTCGGCCTGCGGTTGCAAAGTTAAGCAACTTTCGCAGTGTCAGTCATAATATGGGTGACAGATAAACGCCTGATCTCTCTACGGTCGTGTCAGATTGCTGTCCCACCGAATTATGAGAGTGAAGGAATAGTGAGTGCACCTGTACTTGCGCACTCACTTGTGCACTATAATATTTTCTGCGTACCTAGCTGATCGTAAGATCGGCCGCCATGGCCGAATACGGCCGGAGGGTATTATTATTTGTGCAACTGATCGCGATCTTCATCGTATTCAAATGCATCGATATTATCCTAAAAGGCTGGCAGTACAGCTAAATGCCCTTGCAAGTGTTCATGGGCGGCGTCGATCACTTACCATCAGGTAAACCGTCAGTTAGACTGCCCCACCCCCCATATAAAAAATATTAATTGTATAACTCTCATTAATTTTAATTTATGATCCTACTTCAATCTTTCTCTTATGTCATGTTGCGCAGTTGTTTTATAATGCGCATTTATTAAATAAAAAATAATAATACAAAAGATTAGAGTTAGTCTATAGTCTTTTTTTCACGTCATACCATCTTTTCCTCTATACATCTCTGTTCATGTTTTATGTAGTAACATAGAAACTACTTTTTCCCGCCGCAAGATTACTGCCTAAACTTGGATTTTCATCTCAGTGTCGTGATTAATGACGTGAGTTACTTACGACGGAGGCTTTATAAAAGAATATTGAAGGTTAAGAGACTGCTTGATAAATGATTAACTACAGATATCCTTGACTCGTGAAATGACAGATTTTGCTAAGAGTTTTTTGGACTATTTTAATGTTGGTAAGTGCTACTCGTATATTTTTACTTGACTGATGTCTTCTTAAGTGCCTCAATTATTATTTCAACTCAATGGGTGGGTTTGTGACCGAAAACGAGTGACTCCAGTACTGGATCACAATTTTTTGTGTCAAATAAAAATCATCATCAGCCTATCGCAGTCCACTGCTGGACATAGGGCTCTCCAATTAGCTCGATCCTCGGCAAATAAACATATGTTAATAAAAAAATATATGAGTATATGAGAAAAAAAAATTAATACATTTAATACATTTTAGATTCAGAAATTGACATTAATGGATGCATAAGAAATCAGATAGTAATGCAATTGCAATCGCTTGCATTCATGGCGATGCGCCAAACTCGATACTCATTTGCTCAACGAACCGTCTGCTATATTGGATTCTTTATCTGCAATCGCCTTCAACGCTTTCGCAAAGGGGCGTGAAAGCAATTACAGGGTTTTAAATTTCAATAAGTCTTTTAATCACTAAAATGTTGCTGAGGCTACTTCTGATTCACGATTTATTATAAACAAGAACGATGAATAAACGAGACTAATCATCATATGATCTGGTCAATCGGTCTAATTGCCCACTTACCCAAAATTTTATATCCTTATATAAAACTAGTGGCCGCCCGCGACTCCGTCCGCGTGGATTTAGATTTCCAATAGCCTAAAGCCTTCCTCGTCAAATAGACTATCCAACACAAAAATATTTTTTCAAATCGGACCAGTAGTTCCTGAGATTAGCGCGTTCAAACAAACAAACAAACATACAAATAAACTCTTCAGCTTTATACATTAGTATAAGTATAGATATGAAAGATATGAAAGATATCATGCCAGGAGGAGGAAGACGAATTGCCTCCTGCAATTGGGAATAGAAACCAAATTGAACCAAAGTAAGAGATACACGTCTTGTTTTCTTGAGCGGCGCCGCTTGTGAGTTTAAGAACATTATATGGGCTATTAAATTCTAATGGACGTTGTTTTAAGGTCGTTATTTTTATTAAGGGTACGGAGGAACAACCAACAAACGATGTATTGCCCTTGTGATCCCGTAAAGTTTCAAATTGTAACAAAATATATCTTTTTATTACAAAAAAGTAGGTTAACATTTTGTAGTTTCGTAGGTGGTAGGTCCGCTATATTTTGCCTTAGATGCTCTCTTTGACCTAATATTTTAACTTACTTTTGTAGTTTCCTTCTACACTCACTATTCTTAGTGCATACAAAGAAGAGTTAATACATCAATCAATCGGGATACATAACAATCCTTAGCATATTTCAGCAAAACCTTAATTGTGATAATGAAGATACTGTCAAATAACAACTTCAAGTTGAAAATACATGTAAGTTCTAATTTTTTCATTTACTTAAAATGTTATTAGTGACATTAAATCATTTGTTTTACTATCTTTTTTACTTAACACCGATGAAAAACCTGTAAGCATTTATAGATTATCAATATCTATCAGACTTCTGGCTGCTGTTTTATGGCGTTGTTTCTGTTCAATGTAAACGTAAGCTATCGTATGAAATTGTTACGGTTTTAATGGATATCGTAAAACTGTTTATGGGTACGGAAAGAAAATTCCGAGAACATACAACATAAGGCCAGATATAATACTTGTCTTCATATTAGTTATCTGAAGTTTTTTTTATTATAAGTACTTCATTAATGTAGTGTAATAATTGATTGAACAATATAGGTACATGAAAGTACAAGAAATGTTAAATTAATTGAAACTTGAAAGTGACCTTATCTAGAGAGACACAAATTATATACAGCCGAGACAAGTCTGTTGCTTTTTTTAGATCTTTGTTCGTATCGTAAATAATTTTACCTGCTTTAGCTCTGTTCCTATTGTCACAGACACAATTAGTCGACTGGTTGGGACGTGATTATTTCTGTCTACAAATATATCCTAGCAGATAATAATGTGCCCAAGTTGGCCAACCTTTAATTTTATAATGGAAGAGCGTCTAGGCTTTTTTTTCTTCGGCTTAGTATCAATGTTGACACCTGCACACTAGGTGTTAGTGTTTGAAATGGAGAAGGCAACGGTAAACTACTCCATCACACCAAAAGATTGTTTGCTTAATCTCATAATATCATCACGACCCTTAGAATTCAAGGATTTTGCGATTTTGAGAAAAGCTACTAGTTCAAAAAAAAACATAGCGTCAGACCTCGCAACTCCATTTTTTGTTTCAAATGTAATTTTTATACTTTTATGTCACCAAGTTTTTCGTGACGAAGTTTTCTGTGTCTCGTGTATTTTTTTTTCTGATTTACTGGAGTTTACACTTTAGCCGACGATAAATGTTATATAGTAAATACACCGATAAATCTATTTTTTATTTCAAGTAGTCTTAGGCTTCGCTCTTAGAGTCTAACTACCTCTAAATACGTATAAATCCCTTTGACAAATACTATTTAAATTAGCCGTGTGCCAAAACGCTCGCTTGTCAGGTGCGACAAGAAACTTCCTACGACAAAATTACTTCTCAAGTGTGTAATTTTAACTGTGAGTTGTAACTCGGTAATTTCTTATGAAGTTCACCCGTGCGGGGACTATCATTAGCATTTTAAACACTTTTATTAGATAATGTTCCCTGTAATTTGTTGATTAATTATTAAAATAATTTAGTTACAATATAAAGGCGCCAAAGAAAATTATACTGGCGGTCTTTCTGGTACTTCAGGTGTCTTGTCTTAACGTTAATCTTGTTATTAGGTATTTGTTTGGCCCTAACATCATATGAAAGCCACATTTCAATGAAAATGTCTATTCAAATACATATAGTTGAGAAAAGTTCCAGCGGTTAAAGTTTGTTTTAGTTCTAAGCTAAACTTTTCATCCAAATTGAAATGAAATTACTTCAGAGACCTAAAAGTCTGAGCATTAATAAAATCTGTAGCGTTGGATTTCATTCACAGCACGCACAACTTTAGTAGTCGAATACGAGTACTACTTATGAAATAAGATGACAGACGACGATGCTTAAATTCGATGAAAAATAAAATAGAGATTAGATGTAAGTTAAACAAATTTAAAATACCTTTAGGTTAATAATACCTTTTTACTCAACTGATTAAAACTTAAATTTAACGGATAAAATTAGTTTTTAAAAATTGTTTTATTTAATGAGAAGTAGTCGCGTAAACCTAAGAAAACATTTATTTAAATATCAACTGAAACACATGAGTCATTCTATGACCACGAAACGTCGTGTACTGTTTCAAAATATAATAAGAATGTTGTTTTTTTTACTACAAATCGCGGTTTATTTTTATCCAATTTTAAATAATTTATTTCATGAACACGTACTAACTAGGATTTGCTGAACTAAACGGATGAGCCCAATGGGCTGAAAGTGGCAATTAATCATAAGCTGTTTGAGTAGGCTGAAGATAAACATGTACAGAACTAAAACGCTCGTTCACAGCAATTTACAAGGCAAAGTGCTGACGCCGCACTCTAAATACTTGAAGCGGTGAAAAT
The DNA here is from genome assembly GCA_958496325.1 of Nomophila noctuella. Classification (NCBI taxonomy): domain Eukaryota; kingdom Metazoa; phylum Arthropoda; class Insecta; order Lepidoptera; family Crambidae; genus Nomophila; species Nomophila noctuella. The sequence continues at coordinate 861,525 of OY292493.1, forward strand.
CATAGAAGACAGCGTGCTTTTTTATAAAATGTTTACAAGTAACAAAAAGAAAAACATGCAAACTTACCTGTTGTTGCAGCTCCATTCACGAATGATGACCCAATATCTCTGCCACCTGCATATGTTTACTTACGGAGTGGCTAAAACAAAAAAATAATTAATGTTAGTAAATTCGTGATGTTACCAATAAGTCTTAAAACTTTAAACTAGTGAAAAAAAAGAAGTTCAGTAATCATTAAAACTATTTTGTAGAATGAATACGTGCTGAACTTAGCAATGCCACATCTAGTCGTAATGCATTCGTCGTGGCTCCATGTAGCGAGCCCGTTCATTCTGTTGAGAACAATATTATCTGCCGCTATGACGGTAAACCTCGCATGATTTTTTATAAACTACCGTAAAGTAATTTTTTAAGTCTGTAATTATTGTTAGCGCTAGATTGCCATGTTATTGTAATTTTAGTTAATAAGTTATATTTGTTTCTCAATAAGTGAATACCATTGTAATTCTAATGAGAAATAATAAAGTTCTTTAACCATAACCATAATTCATATCATAAAATACAGGGTGTTTGGCAGAACGTTGAACATACGCAAATGGTGGTTGGGTGGGGTCATGTGCTACTTACTCAGCCCAAATTATTTGACCTTGGCCCCTTGGTTTTTTTTTATAATTATTATTTTGTATTTATTTCGAATTTTGCCACTTTCATGTCTTTTAAGGCGAATATTTTTATTTACAATAAGTAAAACAGGCAACATTTTTTTTTATTTTAATTTTGAATGTTATCAGATTCACATGTAATTATCGCCTAACCCAGGTGTTTCCTAAAAAAAAAGTTATGGGTCCTCAAAGTTACAGAAACATGTATGAAAAAAATTAAAGCTGAATTTCAACTTTCATTAAAAAAAAACTAACAAAGATTTAAGACTTCCAATTCTAGCAAAACATCCTTAATGTGTGGCCTTTCTAACTATATGTAATTTGTTTTAATTGATAAAGAACTTCAAGAGTTATGATTTTTTTTTATCAAGTGGGTGAACATTGACAAAACTCTACTTTTGCGGAAAACCAAAAGTTTTGCGAAATTTAATACTGGTGAGTTGATGATTATTAAATGATCAATAGGAAATAAGTACCTAATTGTTTTATTTATTAATTCACTCTCATCAATAGGCATCTAAGTGCCGATTTTGACCTTTGGCTAATTATCAAATTAGAAGAAAAACTAAATCTAACGTCGCCGTTGACTAAACAGCACCTTTTTTACTGAGTAGAAATTTTGTTTCACTCTCGTGTCACCGCGCACGGTGACAACTCAGAGGCCTAAGGGTTGAGTCGTGTGCTGCATACCGATGTGGACGATGTAAACATTCTAAGAAGTTTCTGTGGACGGACGAGTCAAAATTTGACAAAGAAGGTATAGTGCCCAGAGAAAGAGCCCAATAGTGTAAATTGTGAAGATTTGTAATCTTCACAATTTACACTGGGCAGGAGTGATAAGCTGATAGGTCCTCATTATTTGCCTGATCACATCAATGGGAATGACTACTTGGATTTTTTAATCAATGATCTACCACCATTGCTGGAAGAAGTATTCCAAGAAGACCGGGCTGTTGTCTTTAAACATGATGGCTGCCCAGCACACTGGAGTCTGGCAGTTCGTGAGTTGTTGGACAACTGTGATCCCAATTCGTGGATTGGCAGGGGGGTGGACACATACCCTGGAATGCGCGATCGCCCGACCTCACTCCACTTGATTTTTATGTGTGGGGAAGGGCAAAGGACCTCGTTTATATCACAGAAGTGGAAAGCTGCGAAGACTTAATTAATCGTATCAATGCAGCTTTCGAGATTATGAAGCAAGAGATGCAGCTGCGGACAACAACAGTTGAAATTAGGCGCAGATGTCTTTGTGTCGAAGTCGAAGGACGACAATTTGAACAATTGTTGTATTTATTTCTTTATTTATTTAAACTTTATTGCTCGATATAAAAATTGTACAAAAGGCGGACTTAATGCCTCATGGCATTCTCTACCAGTCAACCTTAGGGTGGTTGTAATTGTTATTAAAAAAAAAAACTTAAAATCACCAACTCACCAGTATTAAATTTCGCAAAACTTTTGGTTTTCCGCAAAAGTAGAGTTTTGTCAATGTTCACCCACTTGATAAAAACAAATCATAACTCTTGAAGTTCTTTATCAATTAAAACAAATTACATATAGTTAGAAAGGCCACACATTAAGGATGTTTTGCTAGAATTGGAAGTCTTAAATCTTTGTTAGTTTTTTTTTGATGAAAGTTGAAATTCAGCTTTAATTTTTTTCATACATGTTTCTGTAACTTTGAGGACCCATAACTTTTTTTTTAGGAAACACCTGGGTTAGGCGATAATTACATGTGAATCTGATAACATTCAAAATTAAAATAAAAAAAAATGTTGCCTGTTTTACTTATTGTAAATAAAAATATTCGCCTTAAAAGTCATGAAAGTGGCAAAATTCGAAATAAATACAAAATAATAATTATAAAAAAAAAACAAGGGGCCAAGGTCAAATAATTTGGGCTGAGTAAGTAGCACAAGACCCCACCCAACCACCATTTGCGTATGTTCAACGTTCTGCAAAACACCCTGTATAATAACTACCTAAATGTGTAAAATATTATAATTAACTAAATGTCAAAAGTTACATGATAACATTTAACGTTTCATTGGAAACCTCACTAACTCAAAACCAAACATTTGATGTAAATTAATTAGTCCTTTAGAAACCCGAACTAATTGGCAATATCTAATAATAAAGCCGTGAATGTGTTTTCTCCCTAACAACAAACTTTTAATATTCTAAACTGAGTTCTCGTAATTTTATCTACATATTAAATATAGGATTCACAGAGTTATCAAACCTTCTGTACAACAGTGGGAAGTTTTAGCTCCCCATTAAATTACTAGTGAGATAAGTTCTTAACTAGGGCGACTAAGTTAGAACCCTATAAATTGTTTCTGAGAGAATAGTGTTGAATTAGAATTATGTTCTAACTTCGCGTCACATTGTCCACTACATTTTCAATACACGGTTTTTTTGGAACTACATTACTATTTTAAACTCTTATCATAAAAGTGTAACTAAGTAATGGCTCCTTTACATACAATTGTTTTCTTTGAAAAATGGTACATTTACTAATAATCTCAGTGACAAAGATCATATTTTCTATGTAACCAATATTTTTGACGAGCACGAGAACAGCCATGGGAAATCAAAGCATGTATAATTTGAAAAACGAACAGTAAGAATTAGCAAGTTGGCAACACGTATGCCGAAAAAACGCGACCAAAGTTCGACGGTATTACGTCTGCAATGCATTTGAAATTACTGATAACACACTATGCTGAAATTAAGTTGCGTTTTTTATATAAAAAAAAGGCATTACACCGAACTTTGATCGCTTATTTTCGGCTTGGTGTTTCTACACTTTACTTACGTGTTATTGATGTCTTGAGTGGCTTTGGGCACTGTTACCAAACCAAATTATATCGAATGTCTAAGCAGCCGCTTTTGAAAATAACATTCACCGTACACACACACACACACACACACTTAAGCCGAATTTCGATTGATTGCGATGAGTTCGCGTGTTAGATTATATTTTAATCCAACTGAATCCAACTGTCATGACACGACACGGAGTTGGTGCGACACGTTACTGACGTAAGTTATTGACGGGCAGGCAAAGGGAGCTAAGCCCATACAGCCATCGACTTAAATTTTTTTTTGTTTTGTTTAGTTTTATAAATATTAATAAAAAAAAAACAAAAAAAAATAGTCCGATCTCAGGTGGAGAGTCAATCCAGCACCTCTTGCAATTCATGCAATCGCTCTAACGCGGTAATACCTCATAGCTTTACCAACCTTTATTCTGTACTAGGCTTGAAGGTAATAAACAAAGCATTCAATTGTTGTTGCGGATAAAATATTTTTTAATTGTAAAGCTAGTTTTACGCGGTTATCGGGACCGTGCACGTTGCGCTCAAGGCCGGCTCCTGATTGGTGGAAAGCATGCAACGCGTTTCACATTCCTGTTTTGAACTTTATGAGACTGATCGGTATACGACGGAATTTCAAATTCGTCTTTTTGATTTTATTTTATTTAAATCAAGGCCGTACGTATGTTGAGCTTTGGTTGTAGAATCGATGAGGTTGTAAGTTTTTCTGGCTCAAATGAGGGTTTATTTAAATAATTTACATCAACTTTTATTTCAAAATGAGGATTTATTTTAGTTTGTACTTAAAGGTGAACCTTATTTGAAGGGAATTGATTATGACTCTGGTGTGCTGATTATTATCCTGGATCAATATCTAAATCAAATTCATTGTTATAATTATAATAACTTGTACTAGTTTGCAACTTTCTAAGAATGATTGACATCTTGTCAAAAGTTGTTCTGTCAAAAGGAGTTTCAGGTTTACAACATCAAAAGATCAACGATTGAGTGGGAAAACTTGAAAGGTCGGGCAACTCGACTAAAGTTGACAATCATAATTTACTTTGATATTAGAAACGACTTTGATTCAAAACTTGGCGGTAATAATTACATTTTAATTTAATTTGGAATATTAAAATACAATTCAGCCGTGATTTCTCAAGTTTTAATATTATTCGAAAACTCTTTGAGTGTCTTATTTGCTAGATTGTTGGTTTTCTTTCAATGAATTTAAAAAGGAGTCACAGTGCTTTGAATTTTTGAATTCAAGTGCGTCTGCTTTTGACAGTAGCAATGCTAAAGAAAAGATGTTTTATCCTTGCGGGTTTGGAATCGTGCCCAATTTAACTTTTATTTTTTAGTTAAGTATCAACTTAGCAAAAAGCATCAGCTTTTTCGGTCTTTCACGCTTCAAGCAACAAATTTTGAGTAAATGGATTAGATAGCTGGCAAAAGGTTTAATAAATTAACATTATAGATTTGTATTTCTAAAGTTACGCCTTGGTCTTCTTTAATTTTCATTTTTGTTCCACTAAATTGTTATGCTTATTTTGTTTTGATACGTATGAAGATTTTTCATATCAATTTGAATTTTTTTTACTTCAATATTCCGTAATATTCTCCATCTGTTTAATTTGAGGTACCGCCTACTTCTAAATAGCATTTTTAAATTTATTTATTCTAAACAATGTTATCTGAGCATCAATTTACATCACAAAACAAGTACTTTAGTTTAGGATATCCGATGATAGACGAAAATGCCGAAACCCCGGGGCGACTAAATAACAACTGACGTTCGGCCAAACATGAAACTCTATCTGTCCATTAGCGTTTGTATTACAATCGATTATTGTTACACGTCATCCCACGGGACAGCCTTAGCTTGTGAAGTATCCTGTTTGACGACCCGCTTGGTGAAATGGTCAAGAATTTGACTTTTAGCCAACGAGGTCGCGGGGTCGATCCCTGCACTGGACAAATATTTGTGTGCATGAGCATGTCTGTTTGTCCTGGTCTGGGTGTTAAACGTAGGTATCTATTAAATTAAGTGAGCACTGTTGATTCTGATATCTGTAACACAAGTGCTTAAGCTACTTAACATGGAGTCAGATCAATGTAGTATGTGATGTTGTGGAATATTTTTTTATTTTTTTAAAGCTAATACGTGTGTGAGACGTTGCTATTACATCTGAAGATGATTGACTAGAAAGCTTAACTGGAGAGACACTACGGTCTTAAGGAATCATTATCATTTGCCTGTTGCAGTCAAGTAAGTGAGTTAAAGTACGTGAGAACTGTTGTTTCTGATATATGTAACATAAGCTCATGCTCCTTAACATGGAGTCAGATCAATGTATGTGATGTTGTGAAATATTTATTTATTTTGTTGAAGCTAATACGTGTGTGAGACGTTGCTATTACATCTGAAGATAATTATTAATCATCATGATTTGCCTGTTGCAGTCCACTGCTGGACGTAGACCTTCTCCAGAAGGGGGAATGTTGCGTACTACCAATTAACACTTGTAAACGTTGTATCAAAGACCAGAGTCCCCAAACTACGACGAAAAAGAAGCTCTAAAAATAATGTCGGTTAACCAGCCTCGCACTCAATCGAACGGATCGATTTCAAGTGCGTAAATTCAATTTGCCTTCGCCTCTCCTCGAAGACGGGCGTTGGATCATTAAGAAGGTCACATCTTTGTTGCCTGAACCGTTCGTAATTGCCTTCAAGATTCCCGGGGCGTCCGGAATTCGATTCCGGTCTGCGGTGGGAAACTATTTCGGAGAGGATTCAGTGGGCGTGAAAGTTGGCGTACAATTGTACTGATTAAAAGATTCTTACTACGAAATTACTTCACTATTGAATTTACTTCTAATACGAGAATTTAATTTCATGAATCAATTGCTGGTAAAAAGAAAAAGTGAAATTTAACAAAATAAGATGGTAAATGTATGTTGTTTAAAGGGAAAATAAATACTCTTAAAATATTTTTTTTTTTCATTTTATTTAATTCACCCATCGATTTATAATTAATAAAATTTCAACTAAACAAAAGCTATCAAGGTAACGGGGGCATAAAAAATGGTTAAAATAACGATATACATGCCATGGAAAGGCTTTTATTGTTTGATGCGCTTGAAATAAACGGGAATGCAATCTAAAGACGAGAGTCTGATGCTCAAACGGTTAGAACAACGCGGGGTTCAGTTCAAGAGTGCCTTTGATAAGTTTGGGAACCTTACCTATACTACATAGTTTGTAGCACCTTGTTATTTAGTTACTTCGGTACATTGTTCCAGTAATAATTTTGTACATAATGGAAGGATATTGTCTATATTTTTTTTTCTTTTACCTTGATTTCCCTTTTTATGGAAATGTTGCCATGATGTTGGTTATGTTTGTCTAAATTGATACTGTACTATAGTTAATCCCTATCTGATCAAACAATTATTTTTAAAGAGAGCTTAGTGGAACTTTCACTCAAACCTTGTGCGGTTGTTGATGTCTGTCTATGGGAGCGGTGATCACTTACCATCAGGTGATACTTAACTTGTTCGTTTGCCTCCAAACAATAGGTTCTTTCGTTTTTTATGCAACATAATGCTATTATCCTTTAGACAGATATTTTACTTTTTGTTTTAAATAATGAACTTGCTGATGAGCTTGAAAATTTTAAACAAATTATCCGTCAGCTTTTCAACATAATGACAGTCATCTATTACTCTCGAACTAATTACAGATGGGAATGATTAATTAATATTTATGAGCCGCCACAATGGCGCGCATTAATTACGTTTGCGCGTTGATAAAAAAAGTTTGCAGCGTTTGCACAAATTGAGAATATTAATATTCGACACGTTACCATTTTGAGAGAGGTCGGTACAGTTAAATTTAATGGTTATCGTAGTTTATGATCAGGTGGCTGGGTACAGTTAAACAGACTCAGTGTAATAAAAGCAATGGTTTTGCTTAATAGTACGGTACCTAGTTTCGCTTACGACCATCAAATGTTAAGGTCAATTAATAAGGCACATAGGGATCAGGTGTGAGACCAATGGCTTTTTGTCCTTTAAGCAATGTTGTTAAAACAAAATATTAAAAAGAAACATTTTACCTTTTCGGAAAAACTTTTAAGTACTAATATTTTTTTGAACGAGAAAATAAGGCAGCGGATTGAACCCAGAAACTCTTGCAATCTAGGCAAGCCCTCTTACCAAGACCGTTAATGGAGTTGATGAATTATTTTTGTTGTTTCCTTAATGCCTAATGCGAGGTGCCTATAGAACAGTGCAAATCATCTATTGTAAATAGAAAGCCTCAATTCAATAGGATGAGAACAAACTATAATGTTGTCATAAAAGTACGCTCGAAAAAAAAAACACATTTTAATGACACTCGTTTGAATTGTAAACGTAAGAGCAACCATGAAACAAAAGCCTTTGAATCCGAGCGTGTATCATTACAGGTATGACGAATGATCGTGATATTTTATAGCTCTCGTAAAATAACGATGGAGGATGTGGAAATAGCACAGACTAGTGGCTGCCCGCGATTGCGTCCGAGTGTATTTCGGTTTCCGCACTCATAGTGTTATACAATAGCTTAAAGTCTTCCACGCCAAATGCACTTATACAACACAAAAGTATATTTTTTTCAATTCCAGTAGTTTCTGAGATTAGCGATTTCAAACAAAAAAAAAACAAATTATTATACAAATAAGTAGCGACTAGTTTTACGAATTATATAGAAATGTTTACGAAAACGTCACCTCTTTTGAATTCTTAAACGAAACATGTACTAGATATACCATGCAATCCACTGCTGGACATAGCCCTCCCCTAGATGGGAGGTTAATGCCCGTAGTCACCTAGGCAGAAGAGTGGTGAAACTTTGGTGAACGATTAAGAAACAGGGGAACACTGCTGCCCAGTGCCCACCCCTACGAAATTTCCCTTTGTTGCATTTCACGACACTCAAAAGTTTACATATATCTATGAAATTGTTTTAAACAGTATTTTACAATTTGTCCTGAGATGGATACTTACTCGATGTTGGAAGCCTTGCGTGGAAACTAAGCCCGGTTTTATGAGAAGTTTATTTATTGGAATACTAAAAGGCTTATGAGGCTAGGCAGTATATTCGTTTTCGTGTGTGGCAGGAACGAGATATGCCAATTTGGTCTATATTCGTATTGTGTTAAGAACTCAAATAACAAAATAGAATTCAGAATATGAAATACTGGATTTCAGTTTTGTTGCTCAGGGGAAAAAATATTTAAGGGTCGACCTTCAAAGTTTGTGACAAAATAGAGACGAGAGGATACAATTATATTTTCGAAAAATAAAATAAAAAAGGACCACACAACTTTCTATTCACGGCGATCTCTTTGGGATACCAAAGAGATCATCATCATCCTAGCGCCTCTCCCGGTTGCATCCTCGGCCATTGCCTTGGAGCCCAGGATACGCTGCGACTATGATCCTGAATTGACTTGCCTGGTTATTACAATGGAGCGACTGTCGTCTGACCTCCGTAACCACAAGGGAAACCAGACTATTTGGATCATAGTCGGGACCAACGGCTTAACGTGCCTTCCGAAGCACGGAATCATCATTCTTATCGGACAATCAGGTGATTCAAGCCTGCAATGTCCTAACCAAACTGGGAAAACCAACACAAAGTGAAAGTGTTCCCCGCGGGATTCGAACCCACGACCTCCGAGTACGTAGCTTTTGAGCCAGTGCTCTTACCACTACACCACGGAGGCAGATCGTATCCCAAAGAGATATCTTATGATATCTATAATCATTTTTTGTATAGATCAACAAGGGTACTAAAAGAAATAAACATAAAAGAAAACCCATCCATATACGTTCATCAAAGGAATTGGTATCGTGAAATGGAATCGATCATCGGTGGAATTACTGGCAAATGCGCCACGGAAAGCAATCCACTCAATGAAATAACGAAATAAATGATGTCCTTTGTTGTTAAATCACAATTAAATGAATAGAACTAGTACTTAAATAAATTCAGTTTCACATTTACCAATTGAGAACTTGTTTACAATGTTTATTATTAGTGATCTAAATATACCAACAAAAATGGTTTAAGACTGTATCCATTTAAAATGTTATAGTAAATTCAGTTTTACCTGTGTTTTTACTACGGTAATAATGCATATCAACCGTTTAGACAAAATCTTTTACTAAGTTCAACAGATTTTTTAAGATTTCATGGAAATGCGTCACAATGTCATTTCATAATATCTTTATTTAATACATATTATTGATATAATAAGAAGAACTCATTAAGTATTTCAAATTGTTATGAACTGTTCATTACTTCTGATAAGGTTAATATAGTTCGTAATGATTTCAGGAAATGGCTCGAGAACGATTTATTGTTACCAACTCAGGCTTTGTGGCATAGTTTCCAATGATGTCAAGCAATAAATCTAGCTTCAGGATATTACCCATTCGTCTCAAATTGCCCGTTGTTTAAACTACTTGTCATAGTTTCAGCAATTTTCCAGTAATGAGAATATATTGCATTTGCACAAACAATTTCACTTTTATCATTTTGTTTTACGACAAAATTGAAGTGTTCAGCAATGTATGTTCAAGGGGATAGCTAAAAGTACGACTTTTACTAGTTGGATTTTTAGAACTAATACAAGAGAAATGGCGTCATACGTGCACTAACTTTCATACCTCGAGAAGGTATTCAGCAGTTTTCTTCAAATTCTTTCCTCTCTACCTCTGAATAATACGCCTACTAGTTAATGAAGACTATTCGTTAATCATTATAAATGAACACAAAAGTAACACCTGTCTGGACGTCTGCTTTGTCTTAAAGTCTAATTCAATTAACCGAATAAAATAAAAGTTGGTTTTAAAAAGATTCTAAGATAGACCTCACCTTGAGAAACGACTAAGGTTATTTTTTATTGGGAATGTAATTGTGAGCGTTAGAATAAAGGATGAATTTTTGTGTCAGTTTGTTGTCTTTTCTATAATAAGACTGAGCTAAGCATTCCTAATTTTTTATAACCCTTATTTAAATCATTATATAGGTATGTAGCCCTCTACTTTAGTGATGTTACTATATGCACTGGCTACAAACCCAAAGGTCGCGGGTTCGAATCCCGCTAGGGGCAAATGTATGTGATGAACATCGGCATTTGTACTCGAGACATGAATGTTTATAAAAGTATTAAAGTATGTCTATCCGTTCCCTGGCTTCCATGGTAAAATCTTTTAGCGTAGTTTGGGGCTAGGCAATTGGTGTGTTCGTCCAAGGAATTTATTATTATTATTTATTATTATGCAATAGTCAAATAAATAAATAGATATATCAACAGTACCACACAAGGGAATATACGAATTCCACCGTACACAACTGTTCTATATACTTATGAGTATAACCTCAACAATTCCGTTAAAGTCAAGCGGTCATCGGTTCGAATCTCCGAACCCGAATCTTGTCCTGGAATGTCAAAGGAACTTTAGCCCTCCTGACTTGAGGCGACCCTCGTCTCAACAATAAGGTAATGTCATCTATAACTAGATTTAATACTCGATGAATACCACTCTACCTCTGCTTGGCAACTAAGGGTAGGTACGCAAGGGAAGCAATGATATGATACGTTACTAATGAACGTATTGTCCCGAAAACGGGTCAATGAATTCGTGGTTCGAGTTATTCTAAGAACTAGTGTCATAGTGACTACAGTGTATAAATAGTATACTATACATTGAAAACTATGATATTTAAAAAGACATTGGTTAAAACTATGTTATTGTTGTAAAGTTTCTGATTATTGGCTTATTTTCAACGATGCCAAAAGTAAGAACAACCCTAAAACTAAAGCGTGCTAGAATAATCGATGATTTTTCCATTGATCCAGGGTCACCGGGATAAGCAGACGAGATATTTATGCTATTTTAAAATAAAAAATTTCAAAAGAAAGTATGCAGCACTATGATGTACCTACATAATTTGATTGTGCGTACGAAATGTTTTAAAAGAGTAGCTGCTTCTAAAAAAATCTTCCCCTCCCCAATACGTCATTCAACCATCATTCTTCCATTTGCAGCGTAAAATACAGTTTGAAACTGACAGAGGTCCGAAACTCGCAAAAGGAAACATCGTCCGTGCCGCGTCTGTCGCCTGGGCGCGGTCACAAACGAATGTCAGCGTGACAAAGCGAACGAGGAATGCCGTGAATGGTGGCGACGTTATGACACAATTCACGTATTTTTTTATTTGTACTTAGCACCAAGCTTCAAAACATTATTCAGAAATTTTCGTTACTGCTGCTTTGCGAGGGTTAATTAGCAGGGAAGCGCCGCTAAATGTGTCTCACTCATCCCATTTTGAATTATAGCGCAGTCATTGAAGCGAAAAATATGGTCCAACCTCCGATTTTTTTTACTGTGAACCGATTTGCATGAAATTTTGGAATTAGTTTCATTGTACCCTTAAATTCAAAAGTGAAAATGATTTGAACGCCGCAACTACCCCTGGACTGGTTGCCACCCCATCTCGGGGGTGAGTATTTTTTTTTAAGATAACCTCGGATATAGATTGAATTACTAATTTTAAGCAAAAAATCATCTATAAAGTTTTTCGATAAATCTAATACTTTTCAAGTTATTGGCAATTGAAAATTCGCAATTTTGTCACGTTTTTCATCGGTTTTTTGCAAATATCTCCAAAAATATAAGTTTTATCGAAAAATTTATAAGGAACAAAATTGTAGCTGGTAAAAAATTTTTTGTTTATCCTAAAGTTTTCTATGTGCAATATTAAGATATATATTAAAGATCGTAGCCGTTTTTTATTTTGTCTGCAATTTAATCGATTTGGTCAATGTCATCTAGCGGTGAGCAGATGCATTTTATGGATTCTTATAATTAAGAGTTTTGTAGTGCTTGAAATAAGCTTTCAAATGAGTACAATTAAAAGTCTTTTGCAAGTAAAATAAGTAAGTTGTATTACAAATAAGAGGATCATCGAATGCTTTTTCTTGTAAAATCAATGGGTTTCACAAGTGCCATTTCCAAGCTATTCATGCTATCACAATTTCTAAAACAGCATTGAAAAGGTAATTAGAAGAACTACAACATCCTTTATTGCAAAATATAATTAAAAACGTTTTTCGAAAACGGTGAAGGGTTAAAGGGCTTAAGAGAGGCTGTGACTGCCGCTGCCACGCGCTCTTTAAAAAATCATATCTCCGTCAGTTTTTGTTTAAGAGAAATAACAAAATTACTAAATTTTTTGTCAGAAAAATACCTAAATTTTTTATCCCAACACTTTTATACGCATCTATCGTAATTTTTGAGATATTATGAAAAGAAGGTGGGATTTTTTAAAATATGAGATTTTATATTTTTATTTTAATCCTGTCTATTTTGAAAAATATGTGTCCTAAAGCAGCCAAACTGATACAATTTATCAAACACTTCATAACAAAGTTAATTCTTGGCGGAATACGAATAATTTCAATTCTGGTGGAAATGGCACTTATGAAACCCAATGTTTTAAACGAAAAAATATTGGATGCTCCTCTTATTTGTAATACAGCTTACTTATTTTACGTGCAAAAGACTTTTAATTTTACTCATTTGAAAGCTTATTTCAAGCACTACAAAACTCTTAATTATTAGAATGCATAAAATGCATCTGCTCGCCGCTAGATGACATTGACCACATCGATTAAAATGCAGACAAAACAAAAAACGGCTTTGCTCTTTAATATCTAACTTAATATTGCACTTAGAATACGTTATAATAAACAAAATTGTTTAGTTCCTTACCTGCCACAATTTTGTTCCTCATAACATTATCGATAAACGTTATATTTTTTTAGATATTTGCAAAAAACCGATGAAAAACGTGACAAAATTGCGAATATTCAATTGCCAATAACTTGAGAAGTATTAGATTTATCGAAAAACTTTATGGATGATTTTTTGCTTAAAATTAGTCTTCCTATCGATATCCGAAGTTATCTTAAAAAAAAATACTCACCCCCGAGATGGGGTGGCAACCACTCCAGGGGTAGTTGCGGCGTTCAAATAATTTTCACTTTTGAATTGAAGGGTGCAATGAAACTAATTCCAAAATTTCATGCAAATCGGTTCACAGTAAAAAAAATCGGACCCAAAATGCTTCATTGCCTGCACTATTAAGTATTATTTTGACTATACTCGTATATATCAAAAATTTGGTTGTTATTATAAAGACCCACCGCACTGATTTTTCACCATTTTTGCTTGTTTAATAAACATTCTCAGTGCATGATACTATCTATCATAAAACGGGATCATAATAATTTTATGCGCATTTAATTGTTTTGTATTATTATTTCGAATCGTAAAATGTCATAACATAAGCTGAATAAAGCTTTTGTAGAATTTTGCGCAGTCTCTTCTGGGATGATATTAAAAGGTCATTAGTAAAATATAATCGTACTGAAATTAAATTAAATTAAAATTAAATGGGATTAGTCCTAATGGTGTGTTTTACATTATAAAATTTTATGTAGCTTAGAATACGTCCCATATACAAATAAATAATTCCGTCTCGTCTGTTAATGACTAACGTAGCCTAAAGCCTACTCGTCAGTAATTAAACGAAATAATTATTTTGTGTAATAAAGTTTAGTAATGGTACATTAACTACAATGAAATGGCTTCACAGTTGTCAAATTAATGAGTTGGCATAATTTTAAACTATACTAATTTGGAGCCGTGTGTGGCCTTAAAATGTACATTACGTTTGTACATTTTAAAGCTCCTGATGTGTAATATTTTCTATACAGTTATAGGAATGAATTAGATCGTTTATTGAAGGGAAGTTAAAAAGCTGTTGGAAACCTTAAGAACCCTAAGACAAAGAGTCGTTATCGCATTAGCACAGAATATTTTATGAAACCAAAGATCTATCACAACAAAAAAAAATCGTGCATTTCTATCCTTGCCGAGGCAAAATAAGAGTTCCAGCATTTCGATAAAGTCTACTATTGTATATCAGCTAAGGAAAAACGAGTCGAGCAAAATGAGGTCTAGGAAAAGCGTCCTGGCAAAGATCTTATTAAGATCTCTGTGCGAAAATGATTCTGTGTCACTCATGTGACACGACACCTCAAACGTAAAGCCACATTTACCTTCCGCCATCACGACGACGAGAAGGCAGTCCTATGACTTAGGGGGAAGCAGCTGGTCGAACTGTTGCTTTTATCGAGAAAAGTTAGAAAGAAAATTTACAGTTACTATAGAGCTTCTTAAATACCTGTGATATCACGGATTTGAACTGCTTTACTTTGTTTAAATTACATGCTACAGCTTGCTCAAGCATATCCTATATTAAGCAAAACTATTTCCACTCCGTTAGCTCACTTCACAGCGGTAGCTTATCTTAACGATAATACATTTAATGGCGTATTCCCACAATTTTTATCCCCTTTTTGGTTCGTATAATGAGCTTAAGATAACACAAGGGAAAATTTGTTTATGCAAGAAAAACAAACCCTCACCAACCACTTTCGTATTTAAATCAGGTCCAAGCCTCACAATAAGTGGATAGCACGTTATCAATAACAGTGGATGCTCCGTGACTCATAAATAACAACGTAAACAATAAAGATCGCATATTTATTCAACAATAGCTTTTATTTTAACCGAGAATTTATTATTCGCCCAGCGTATTTTATTTCGCCTGGTAATGTATTCGGAGGGAATGATGTTATTTCACTTAACTGTGTGCGAGATGGAGTGTTCCGATCAGCATTCACTTTGAAATTTAAAACGCTATCGGGTCCTAATTGACGGCGAACGTTTGTACAGACCGTTTCAATATATCGCTCTTTGGAATTAAAATAGATTGGTACAATATTGGTTTTGCAGGCTTCCACTATAATTGCATTTGAATCTGCATTCGATCTATTCTAATTTTAGATTTTGCCATGTCGTTTTTGGGATTATAAAACAAAGATACACAAACGTATTGGTGAAAGGAGAATTTTTGGTCATGAATAGTAAACTAAGATAGATAACAGTCGTGCCAATTGAGAAATTATTCCACCACGACATATCACTCAATGTATTACAAAATCAATCATAATAATGTAGGTGTCTCATGCATTAACGTGTAGACAAAAATATCACAAAAAGTAATACACTCATAAGCCAGTATGAAACGTACACTAAAACTTTAGTTTATTTTGTAGGGGAGTTTCGAACGCGCGGTGGACGTTGCAATATTTCAGCTCGCGTCCACTTCTGCGGCGTATCATATGAGACCGCTTATTAAATTGTCTCTCCGCGCCTTGCAGTGACCTAGTCTCCCAACAAAACAGAGACATTGCACGCGTGACCACACTCCAAATGTGTAAGCACTTGGTAGTTACGAGGTCCTAGGTTCGATTCCCGAGTCGGACAAAAGAAGTGTCGGTTTTCAAATACAGTCCAGATTTGTAATCACCAATCCGCATTTGGCAACCGAGGTGATTAAGCTATAATATGATTACAAATGATGGATGCTTTTGCCCTGTAGAGGGACATTAATACACTACATACAACTTTTTTACTTTGTATCGTCACAAACGTTGCAATGTTTCAGCTCGCGTCCACTTCTGAGGCGTATCATATGAGACCGCTTATTAAATTGTCTCTCCGCGCCTTGCAGTGACCTAGTCTCCCTACAATACAGAGACATTGCACGCGTGACCACACTCCAAATGTGTAAGCACTTGGTAGTTACGAGGTCCTGGGTTCGATTCCCGAGTCGGACAAAATAAGTGTCGGTTTTCAAATACAGTCCAGATTTGTGATCACCAATCCGCATTTGGCAACCGAGGTGATTAAGCTATAATATGATTAAAAATGATTGATGCTTTTGCCCTGTAGAGGGACATTAATACACTACATACAAATTTTGTTTACTCAAAGTCAAAGTCAAAGTGGTTTATTTTGCAATTTGATTTACATAGAAATTCTTTTGCACGTCATATCTTTTTTTACCTACTTTGTAGGAGTGTTTCAAACAATGTTTCAGCTCGCGTCCACTTCTGCGGCGTATCATGTGAGACCGCTTATTAAATTGTCTCTCCGCGCCTTGCAGTGACCTAGTCTCGGAACAATGCGGTGACGGCGTGGGCACGCATGACCGGCATGGGCGCTCCGGAGCGTACAATACAGCTTATATAGCACTTTTTCGTCGCCCACAAAAAATGTGAATGTTGGCTCTCTTTGTCACACTAGGTATGATCTCACACTAATTATGATGTTGAGGAGCTCGATGGCGCAGTGGTGAGCGTGCTTGTTTTCTATTGCAAAGCTAAGCAACTTTCGCAGAGGCCGGTCATTGTGACCAAAAAATTCCGTGCCGTTAAGCCTGTATGGGGACATTAATACACTACCTACAACTATATTTTACTTTGTATGTGAGTTACAATGTTCCAGCTCGCGTCCACTTCTGCGGCGTATCATATGAGACCGCTTATTAAGTTGTCTCTCCGCGCCTTGCAGTGACCTAGTCTCGGAACAATGCTGTGACGGCGTGGGCACGCATGACCGGCATGGGCGCTCTGGAGCGTACAATGCAGCTTATATAGCACTTTTTCGACGTCTACAAAAAAGTTGATGTAGGCTCTCTTTTTCACACTAGTTATGATCTCACACTAGTTAATATGATGTTGAGGAGCTTGATGGTTGTTAGCGCGCTCGTTTTGCGATTGCAAAGCTAAACAACTTTCGCAGAGGCCGGTCATTGTGACCAAAAAATTCTGTGTCGTTAAGCCGTTGGTCCTGCTCCTGATCTCTCTCCAATTGTATCAGATTGCTGTCCCACCGAACTATGTGCAAAGTCAGGGAATAGGGAGTGTGTGAGAGTATCTCTTATATCTCTATTCCTATATCCTGCGTAACTGGGTAATCATAATATTGACCGCCATGGTCGATAAACGGCTGGAAGGGTATTTTTTATCTCCCAGTTCAATTTTGTATAAGTGTACAACTTGTATAAATTCATTTATTACTTCCTCATATAATTTGATCAATCAGAAATCTGACGAGAACGCCAAGGCATGGGCACAGAAGCTAAACATACCTATTTTACCAAAGTAGTCACAACTTTTGAGCACTTAGAGTGTGTAGTTATGTTTTAAATATCTCTGGATGTAGATCTCAGAACTAAAAAACCAAAGCAAAAAGCTAAGAAAATAATATAAGCAAGCTTGCCGTTGGATACATTGTATAGTGCTGCTTTCTCCCAAAGTAGTTTTGAAAGCCCTAACTCGGCCGTGGATCAAGTTATGGTCCCGTTAAGTTTTAAATATGGACGACTTCATTTTCTATACAAGCTATCAATTCTGCCACTTAATAAAGCAGCAGATTTGACAAGACAGACATCTAATCTTTTTCTTTACTACATACGACCATTAACGTATTCACTAGCCAACTTCTCAACCATTCCACCGCATCAGTTGACTGACACGAACTATAGACTTAAATTTATACATATTTAATCTATACTATTTAATTTAATAAAGCTGAAGAGTTTGTTTGTTTGTTTGAACGCGCTAATGTCTGGAACTACTGGTCCGATTTGAAAAAATAAGTATTATGTTGAACGCCTAGATGTCCTCGTGGTTTACGTTCCAGGCCATGGTCGAGTTGTTTGGATCGATTCTTGGTCAATATTTGTGTCGATTTTTTCAAATAAAGCCTAAGTTTGTGACATTTGATAAGCGTGGTGGTTAAGCCAAAACTCTCTATAAAGAAAACATGACTTCAAATGAAGGCTTTGCCTTGCAGTGGCATATTAATAATAATCTGATACTAAGGTTCGTATTAGTAAATCGCACTCAACTCTGAGATTGAACTTGAGCGCGAACTTGAGGTGCTGTTTTTATGAGAATGACATATCAAGTTTGCACTCAAGATCGATCTCAGAGTTGAGTGCGAGCCTTAATCTATGGTTGTAACAAGTCCGCTTGTGCCTTGCGCCATGCATTCCCCAGCGCGTCGTCGCAGGCGTCAAGTGACCTCCGCTCGCGTTCCGTTCCCTCAGGAGAGCTTTTATCTATCTCGAGTCCGGGCTGAGGAACTTTCGAGACATTACCTTTTTATGACAAGCTTGAAGTATAATTTAATCTTTCTATGGAAGGTGGAACGCTGTTTTTCTTCGATGTTGAAGTGAATGAACATGATGGTTTTTACATAAAAGGGTTTCTGCAAAAGCGCAGTAAATACAAATGGATTTTAAGAATCCCGTGAACTTTGTTCTAAGAAATACTTTTTCTTGGATTGAAAACTTGTTGGTTATAGCGTTGTAGACTCACAACAACATCATAATTAAGTCAAAGGATGCTGTGTGACTACATTTGTACAAAAATGTTACCAATGAGACGTGAAAATAATATTGTCTCTTGTTTTCTCGGGTGCCTGAATCTAATAGCCGTTTTCTTGTTTCAGATCGAATCGAGCGTTGAAAAATGAACACAACACATCCACGTAAATGGGAGCCCCTCGAGAAGGAATCCGACAGAAGGTAAGAATTTACATTCACACGTATTAAGTTACGAAATAAACACGCCCCAAGAACAACTCACGAATTCTCGATTACTTTATGAAAGTTGTTTGTTTTCATTACAGAAAAATGGAATGTGAGGAGATGAGCTTGCACGAATTCACGACGGCGCAAATGAAGATATATTATGAGAAGCGCACAGTTAAATATTTGGAAACCAGGAACGCGTTAAATTTTAATGTGTTTGCAAACAACGCTACGTGAAATGTAGCCATAAAGACACGGCAAAATGGGTCAAACGCACACGCGTGTTGATGCGAACTTCACTCTAGTAAATTATACTGAAATTTATGATGTCATCGAGGATGATAAAGATGCCTGCGCCGTAGCTGACGATCCGAAATACCCAAGCAGCTTCGGAATCACTCTAGCCGTCCCAGAATGGGAAGCGATATGCACGGCCATAGTACTAACGCTCATTATAATCTCAACTATAGTCGGTAACATTCTCGTAATCCTTAGCGTATTCACATACAAACCTCTGCGCATCGTCCAGAATTTCTTCATTGTTTCATTGGCTGTTGCTGATTTGACTGTAGCAATCTTAGTCCTGCCCCTCAACGTCGCTTATTCTATCTTAGGACAATGGGTCTTCGGAATTTATATGTGCAAAATGTGGTTAACCTGCGACATAATGTGTTGCACGTCATCTATCCTGAACCTCTGCGCGATAGCTCTGGACCGGTACTGGGCCATTACCGACCCTATAAATTACGCACAGAAGAGGACACTTGAAAGGGTGCTGCTAATGATCGGCATAGTTTGGGGTCTCTCACTGGTTATCAGCTCGCCGCCGCTGCTCGGGTGGAACGACTGGCCCGACGTGTTCGAGCCCGACACGCCGTGCCGGCTGACGTCGCAGCCCGGGTTCGTTGTGTTCTCGTCCTCCGGCTCCTTTTACATACCATTAATTATTATGACTGTAGTCTATTTCGAAATTTATTTAGCCACAAAAAAGAGGTTGAGAGATCGCGCAAAAGCGACAAAAATAAGCACAATATCCAGCGGCCAGAACAGATTCACGGCGAAAGAAAGCGACAACAACGATCAAGACTCAGTTAGCTCCGAAGCCAACCACAACGAGCACCAGGGGGCAACGAGATTAGTCTCAGACAACGAAACGAAAAAGAGGACGAGAAAATTGACTCCAAAGAAAAAACCTAAAAAGCGGTACTGGAGCAAAGACGATAAATCTCAGAATAAGTTGATTATACCGATCCTGTCGAACGAAAATTCTGTTACAGACATCGTCGATAATATGGAAAACCGGAATACTTCATCCGAGAGTAATTCCAAAGAAACACATGAGGACGATTTGCTCGAGGCGGCGGAGCCGGTGGTAAAGCCGCAGAAGCGAGTGAAGCCCACTCAACAAAACACTGTTTACCAGTTTATCGAAGAAAAACAGCGAATATCGTTAACACGTGAGCGGCGGGCGGCGCGAACCCTCGGGATTATAATGGGCGTATTTGTCGTGTGTTGGTTACCTTTTTTCGTGATTTATCTCGTGATTCCCTTCTGTGCGAGCTGTTGTTTATCTAATAAATTCATCAACTTCATTACCTGGCTCGGTTACGTTAACTCCGCGCTAAATCCACTCATATACACCATTTTTAACATGGACTTCAGGAGAGCGTTCAAGAAACTACTCTGCATAAAACCATAGCCAGTGTTGTGCCAAAGACTGTAATAAAAATTAGTTTTGTGCTTCAAATATCATTAAAAAGCCGCTGATTTGCTCAAATTACAATTTTGAATCATCATAGTTAAGAATGAATAGATACTTCTTTGAAATTACGTCATTTAGTCGAGTTCTTCGGTGCGTTTTTATTTATTTATTAAAAAAGAGTATTATTAAATTTATTTTGTTTCTTATTTCTTTAATTGCACCAGGTTGATCCAAACTTAAGGACGTTATTTCGCAGAAGTATCTGAATATGTGAATTAATCAATGATTCAAATTAAGTTAGAATTAGCTAAAATGTATGTATCGAAACATGTCTTGAGATTTTAAACGTAAGACCGTAGTGTTGTGTAAATAATATTTTAATCACTCGTGAATAAATTAGTGTTGGAATATTGTAGCATTAGAAACATGTATACTTAAAGTGTACATATCTACAGGTTATACAGTGCATGGCACTATAGTTAGAATAAACGTCATTATTGTATTATGTAAATAATAACTTATTTCGTGATACCGAATTTAATATAACGAATCTTTAATACCAACGAAGGTCATTTCGCAATACGATGATATTAATTAATATATTTACATGTAAATACATATCTTTGTCCGTTGTAAAATAATATAATTTTATTAACGTGAATGATAGAATGTTTGTATAAAGTAAGTAAGTTTTCGAGAACTCGGTAAGTCTATGAAATGCTTTGTTTAATAGCAATTGTAATGTCTAACAAATTATTTCTGTTGATTTTCGTGTAGATATTATAATTTCTACGGAATATTATATCCCTTTGAAATAATTTGAGCCCTTATTTAAAAGGGATATTAGTCTTTATGCGATTTTTATTGATTCTTCTGGATTGAAATAAAATATCCGACTGTTTCTGTGTTTGTTTTCTTTATCTTGTTCACGATTCTGCTCTGGTTAGCTTAAAAATTGAACATTTTTATGCAAAGTGCTAAACGCCAAATTTGTATACCCGGACATGTTAAAATTTTGTTTCTGAAATCATAAAATTAATTTACTAACATTGTCATTCCAGCAAAGAAACTTTTGCCTTAGATTATTGTTTCATAAAACCGTATGTCACATTATCTTTTAATAAAATCTTTTGTGGCAATGGTAAAAAGAAGAACTTGACCTGGGTTCAATTCCCATATCGGGCAAATTATGTAAGCATTTGTGTTTATGTTTCTTAACTCAGCCCGGGTTTGTGATCGCCAACCATCACATGATTATGCCAAAACACATCTTTGTAACGATAACTTGATTTCAAACAATGGATGCCTTTGCCCTGCAGTGAAACAATAATAGGCTGATATTTTACTTCATTTTAATTGTAATTTAACGTTATGAACTCAGATACTGCATATTTACAGTATTTCCAGCGCCAAGAAATAACATCTCAACAGTTCTGGTATGTGGAGAAGAAAAAAGCAGAAATTAATCATTAAAGGAATAGTAAGTAGAACGCTTCTCAGCTCAAATAAGTATTCCCATCTATGCTAATTCAATTCTAAAGCACGAAAGTTGAATATACATAGGCGAGCGTAATGGGCAACATAAAACTCTTTTTTTTTTTTAAGGCAGTGGCGGCAAACGAGCTAGCGGGTCGCCTGATGGTAAGCAATCACCGATGCCCATGCACATCCGCGACACCAGAGGTATCGTTGATGTGTTGCTGGCCTTTTAAAAGAGAGTACGCTCGTTTCTTGAAGGTCCCCATGTTGTAGCAGTCAGAAAAAAAGTCTTCTTCTTTATTGCGACACAGATAGAACTTCAAGTAGACAGGATCGCTGACATTAATGTCTATTTTATTGAGGGACACTTCACCGGGAAATAAAAAATTGACATATTGCATTTTTTTTTAAGATAAGACTGTAAGTGCACTACTAAAAATAATCCTTATAAGAAAATAGGTCAAATCTTGTGTTGATGAATCTTGATTGACCAAATGCAACTCCTGCAAACTTGAAGAGTGTGGGTTCGATTCCCGTTTTGAATTTAGAAGCGAGACTCTTTTAGGAAAGTCTGTTAGTTCTACCTGGCATTCAAAAGCTCACAAATTAAACAAAGGTGGGTCATTGAGAATTTTAAATAAAATCGAGGGCAACACATTTTTTAAGGAGAAACGAAATACTACTCGGTCTTTTACATCTTAATTTACCGATTGAGTTAGTTTGTTAATGCTATATATAGCTAAACCTCTAAAGTAAAACTAAGAGTCTTTACATTTTAAACGAGAACAAAAAAAAAACGTCTGTCGTCTTTATCCATCCCAATTTACAGTAGGAATTCTTTTACACTATGTAAAATAATGATGAGAAAGAATTCTTTGTTCCATTCTGTCCTCAAAAAGGTTGGAAAGAAAGAAGTGTTGTTTCTTCATTTCTTTTATTCCTGGATATTCACGACGCTTTTGAATTCTTAGATGGAAAAATGCTGTTTTCAAAGGCAATATTGTAAAAGGCAATAGTATGATGAGGGCAAGAATGTATCTATTAAGGAACACCTTTGGAGGGAATCGCTTTTTTTTAATTAGCTTTATAAGAGCGTTAAGTGATATTGGCCGTGGGGTGCAAGAAAAGAGCGAGAGCGGGATAAATATATTTTATTGCAAGTTGGTCTAGTGGTCAGAGTCCCAGGCTACAAAACCAAGGGTCGCGGGTTTGAATCCCGCTAGGGGCAAATTTTTGTGTGATAAACATCGGCGTTTGTACTCGATGACTCGAGTTTATAAAAAGTATTTAAGTATGCCTATCCGGTTCCTAGCATCCATAGCACAAGCCTCGAGCTTAGAGGGATAGGTTAATTGGTGTGTTAGTCTAATAGGTCTCTGACCACTAGACCAAAGATTTTTTTTTTAACATAAACCCTATGATAATGTCAGGAGAGAGAATGAGATTTATAATGTGAACAGAAGAAAACAAAAATTCTAACGTACTATAGATTAAAATAGACATTAAAATATTTGGTATGCTATAATACTATAACTATGCAGCATGCCAGGTATAATTTTCGAAGCGTCTGAATACTAAAAGGAATTTTCAATAAGAAATAAGCACGGAATTTCAAATGGGATGTTATTCCCGCAAACAAATTTAATATGACAAAACTTTCCCGCATATTCTTCTAAGGAGCTAGATGTATGCTAATACGCGTAGTCGCTCGCTTAGCTGTTTCAAATACCGGCTAAGTGCAAGTCGGACTCGCGCACCGAGGGTTCCGTATAAATTAATTTTACGACGTATTAAAAAAACTGTGTACCTACCTGCGTGCATTGTTAAGTACATTATACATGTTTTTGAGATTTATTATTTTCTTATTTTAGAAGTTGAAGGGGGGAAGGGACATATTTTACTATGTTGGAAGTCTCTAACGCGAACAATTTACTTTAGAAAATATTAATCTTAAAAACCTTAATCATCCTATCCATTGTATCCCACAACAGGTTGATTGAAAAAAAAATTGAGTTTCAGGTTTAACTATGGGGAACCCCATTTTTAGGGTTCCGTAGCCAAAATGGCAAAAAAACGGAACTCTTATAGTTCCGTCATGTCTGTCTGTCTGTCTGTCTGTCTGTCCGCCAGTCTGTCACAGTCACTTTATTCCGAAACTATAACTACTATACTGTTGAAACTTAGTGAGTGGATGTATTCTGTGAACCGCAACAAGGTTTTCATACGAAAATAGAAAAAAAAATAAAAAAAAGTGGGGGTCCCCATAGTCAGAACTGAAACTCGAAATATTTTTTTTCATTGAACATATACGTGTGGGGTATCAATGGATAGGTCTTTAAAAATTATATTAAGGTTTTTAATATCACTTTTTTCTAAAGTGAATACTTTGCGTGACAGACCCTTCCAAAGTGGAAAAAAGTGTGTCCCCCCCCCCCCCCTCTAACTTCTAATATAAGAGGATGATAAAATTGAAATAATTATATAATGTACATTACCATAAAAACTACCAACGAAAATTGGTTCGAACGAAATCTAGTCAGTAGTTTTTTTAAATACGTCAAAAATAGAATTTGTACGGAACCCTCAGTGCGGGAGTCCGACTCGCACTTGGCCAATTTTTTTGCTATGTTAGTGCGAAAATCTTAATGTGGTTCACAGAATACACCTACTTACCAAATATCACCAGTATTGTTCTTATAGTATTGCTAAAAAAAGTGGCTGTGACATACAGGCGGACATTCAGACAGACATGACGAATCTATACGGGTTCCGTTTTTTGCCATTTGGCTACGGAACCCTAAAACAGCTCTTGCACAGAGAATACTAATGTGCACTTCTATTCTCAACTTTATGGCTTGAGCAATAAAGGCGATAAAGCTTGTTAAAACATTACTACAATTTCCAAGTGGCAAAGTTAACTTCAATAATCTTACCTTGCAGCGTCTTTTCATATTTCTTTACGCTTCGCTCAAAGGAGATTGAGTTTTTATCTGTAAGTTAAGTAATAACAAACTTTATTATCAAAGTTATCTTTGTTTTACATCGTATCTCTCAGTGACTTAGGTTCTGGGAAAACTTCTTCTTTTAATGGGAAATTGAATCATTCAGTAAAGTAGACTGACTAATACAAAATAATATATAATTATTTTTATGTGTTAGGCAGGCAAACGAACAAGCAGATGGTGAGTAATCACCACTGCCCGTGGACATCAACAACCGTACAAGGGTCGCAGATGCGTTGCATGCCTTTAAAAACCTCATACTCTCCCCAAATGAGCTCTTGCGACCTTACTCACCCTTCTCTGTAGTCTTCTGTAAGGTGAAGGTACTTCTCCAACGAGCACCTAATTCGCGTGGAAGTTCCGCAAAAACAAAATAAAAGTTCGCTCTCTTTTGTGTAAAAATGTTATTTATTATTTATTTATTTATTGAACAAATACAGAAATCTCAGTGCAAGACAGTGTTCCGCAAATCTGTTCGAACAGTTTGACTGCAGAATCGTACAATATGTTTCTTAAATTAAAATTAATCAACAAGACCAAACTATAATTACTAAGGAAGACATCTGCTGGCATCTAAGTAATCGATGACAGCAGGTAACTTTTAAGCTTCTTTTTAAAAGCTAATAAAAAAGCTTTTAAAAAGAAGCTTAAAAGGTAGCTTCTTGTCGTATGTCTTCAGGCAAGTTGTTTAAAATATACGGTATCCTTTTTTTAACGTTCTGTCCCCACAGTAATTATTTACCCTGGGGACATCCCAGTTAGTACCCATCCTTTAAAATGTTCCAAAAATGCCTTCAGCATATTGGTCAACTTATGATAATCTAAGTTTTATGTTTACTATAAAAATAATGTTAACAGAACTGCTGTTATATCCCACCTAAGTTGGCACCAGCTGCGGTTGCCATGAAATCAGATATCCACCTAAAACCAAGCCCTTCAGCATTCGCATCGCTTAAACAACTTATTAGGATTACCATCGAATAGTCCGGACTAATTAACTTTGAACATCACATAACTGCGTAGTAGAGTTTGATTTCCAACTAATGTATTCGAAGCCAATGAGGCTTTAACGAATTTGGCAGCATTTCCAACATTCCAGCTTCCAGCTATTAAACTCAAACTCAAAATATACTTTATTCATGTTGGCCTCTGCAAGGCACTTATAAATCGTCAATTAGTACAATAGAATGACTCGACCACCGACTTCTTAATGCAGTCATCTACCGAGAAGAAGCGGCAAGAAACTCGATAGTTGCTCTTTTCAATCGCCAAATAATAACAATAGTTTGTCCATACAATAAGATAACATACTTGTACTAGGTCATACAGTTACCTCTTTCAAGTATATAATTAAAAATATATTTAACATGAACAGATTAAGTCCTAGTCGACCAGTCCCCAAAGGCGGCACCTGTTCACAAGTATGACGTATGTGTCAGCCATCATCTCACTCAACCATTTTAGAGGGAATGAAATGACCCGCCACATAGCGCCACCACCCCAGAGACATTATAGTGAGCATGACTACTAGGACCCAGGCCATCCAACCATCAAATGGAATAACAAAATTTAAAGTAAAACTACACTATATGACCCAGTCTAGGTACATACACTTTATAAAATTTATACATATGTATAAACAAACAGAACAACATTTTACTTTAAAATACAAACTTGTCTAATAAATAATAAAATAATTTGGAACAATACTATTCTACATTAGTTACATGTCCACATTGCATAAATAAAATAATATAAGCGTGAGAAGAAATGGCAAGAAAGCTAGCACATCAATAGCTACAGCCCTCCATCGTTCAGGTAGTCTTCAACAGGTAGTATAATACCCTTTTTTCATTAAACTAGTTTTAATATAAGACTTAAACTGATGTAAGGGTAAGTTTACAATATCTAGAGGTAATTTATTAAATAATTTAATGCTTAATCCAATGAAAGAATTTCCAATCTTTTGAAGTCTAATGTTTGGGATTGCAAGCTTATGCCTATTTCTTGTATTAAATCTATGACAATCCGACTTTTTTGAAAACTGTTCGAGATTTTTTCGTACATACATAACACAATCAAGAATAAATTGTGATGGTACAGTTAATATATTTATGTCTTTAAATACTTCCCTTAAAGAATCGCGAGTTTTGAGCCCATAAATAGCACGGATAGCTCTCTTCTGCAGTATAAATATATTGTTGATGTCAGAAGCCGAGCCCCACAAAAGCAACCCATATGACATGATACTGTGGAAGTAACTAAAATAAACTAACCTAGCTGTTTCCACATCAGTCAGATTTCTAATTTTTCTCACTGCATACGCAGCTGAACTAAGTCTACCCGTTAAAGCAGTGATATGAGGGCCCCACTGCAATTTAGAATCAAGTGTTATTCCCAGAAACACTGTCGAGTTGACAATTTCAACAGGTTCCCCATTAATGGTAATATTGGGAATAACGTTTCGAACATTAGGCATTGTAAATTGAACACATTTCGTTTTCTTGGTATTTAATAACAAATTATTAACAGTAAACCATTGTAAAATAAGCGAGACCGAATTACTCACATCGTCAAATATATTTTTATGTCTATCAACTTTGAATATTAGAGAAGTGTCATCAGCGAATAAAACAGTTTCGCAAAGGCTTTCTGTGAAATATGGAAGGTCATTAATATAAATTAGAAAAAGCAAAGGCCCTAATATCGAGCCTTGGGGGACGCCCATTATTAGAGGAGCTCCTGTTGAGTCTACCTCATTTATATTGACTCTTTGAATTCTGTTAGATAGATATGATTGTATTAGATTCAGCGAGTTGATAGTGATTCCATAATGCCGCAACTTCATCAACAATGTCTGATGATCAACGCAATCGAATGCTTTCGATAAATCGCAAAAAATACCTATGGCATCTTGCTTATTTTCCCAAGCGTCAAAAATGTGTTTAATGAGTGCCACTCCCGTATCGGTGGTGGATTTACCTCTAGTGAACCCATACTGATTAACATGTAATAGCTTGTTGAACTTGAAATGAAGTAACAGCTGATTGAATATAATTTTTTCAAATATTTTACTTAGTGTGGGTAAAATTGAAATTGGTCTGAAATTGGATGGGTCACTTTTTTCTCCTGATTTAAATAATGGTATTATTTTACTATGTTTCATTAAATTTGGAAATTGACCATGATCAACACATTGATTAAATATAAAAGCTAAATAGGGCGCCATGGAGTGAATAATATTTTTTATGATATCCATGGAAATTCCCCATATGTCTTCAGTTTTTTTCATGTTTAATTCTTTGAAAGTTTTATAAATTGTTTCAGGGTTAATATGTGTAAAACTAAAGGTGGTTGTGCACGCATCCACACTAGATTTGAGAAGGGATTGAGCAAGATGTGGGCTTGATTTTAATTTACTAGTAGTCATGACTGGTATATCAGAGAAGAAAGATTCAAATGCATTGGCCACATCAACATCAGAATCGTGGCTAATACCTCCTATATTTAAAGAGAACTTGCTGTCTCGTGTTTTATTTTTACAAGTCTCTTTGTTAATTATTTTCCAAGTAGCTTTACTCTTGTTATTGGCTTTCTTTATTTTATCTTTGATTTGATTAGATTTAGCTATTGCGCAAACTTTTTTAAACAACTTGGAATATTCTTTAACGTATTCTGCAATAGCAGGGTCATTTGAATTAGCTTTTAAATCGTATAGTTCAAATAACCTCCTTCTGCTTCTATAAATGCCAGGAGTAGCCCAGTCACTAAATTTAGCCTTATTTCTATTGACTGTAATAGTTTTTTTAGTAAAGATGCTAGTGAACTCTTTTTCTATAATGTTAAAGAGGTTTTCATATAATTCGTGTCCATTTTTATTAACGTCTAACTGTATCCTGGACAATTTACTGTCAACGCGTTCTTTAAATTGTTGTCTACGGTTGGCAGTAACAGGCCTACAGACAATTGTCGATGGAGGAAGGGCAAAACGGTACTCAAATACGGCCAACTGGCCGCTGTGGTCAGAATTAATAAAATTAATGATACGTTTTTCTAAAACATTTTCATTGCAAAAAATGTTATCTAAACATGTGGCTGATGTAGGTGTTACTCGCGTTGGTTCAACAAAAAGCGGGTGCAAATCAAAAGATTGGAAAAGATTGAGAAACCTACCCGAGTTCTGTGTGATTAAAATGTTAATATTAAAGTCACCACACACGATTAACTTCTTACTGGAGGTGCATAATCGACGTAACACATCCTCCATAATAATCTCAAATTCATTATAATTAGACGACGGAGGTCTGTAAACACATACAACAATGTGCCGCCCTACCTCTACACACGCAATTTCAATAGTTCGTTCCACGGAGAGCGAGACGACATCTTTACGTTCTTTGAATTCTATCAAATTTTTCAATAATATTAGTGACCCACCCCTTATAGCCGTTGCTCTCGTGAACGAACTACCGATCTTAAA
Organism: Nomophila noctuella; assembly: GCA_958496325.1. Classification (NCBI taxonomy): domain Eukaryota; kingdom Metazoa; phylum Arthropoda; class Insecta; order Lepidoptera; family Crambidae; genus Nomophila; species Nomophila noctuella. The sequence goes on from OY292493.1 coordinate 891,244, forward strand.
ATTATTTACGTTCAAAATTAACTCATGCTGTTTTAACCAATGTTCAGTAATGCAAAGAATGTCAATATTCTGATCATTTAAATACAATTCTATTTCAAGTTCCTTGCCAGTCAAACCTTGTACATTCTGATGAATAAGATTAAAAAAAATGTTATTTTTAATATGATCATTACATGTCCTTAACTTGCTAGAATGATCCTCTATTGTCTTAAGATTAAATTTAAATGATTATTTGGAACAAATTCCAAAGACTTTTTATCTAAAATATTATTAATATTGAACGCTAAAATTTTATAAGGCAAATAAAACATTTTGCCAGTCACTGTAAATTTATAATCAATAAATTTGTTTGTGTCAAAAAACATAAACTTGTCGCTATGACTAAATGTAATGTTGTATAAAGAAGTATTCAATGTATGAATACTGTTATTTTGTTCCTCTGTATAACACCTGGAAAAGGGAAAAGCACATAAAATTATTTTCTCAACCGCTAGTTGAGTTAAAGATGAAAGAGAATTTATTACCTCCCTTTTGCAGGTGTTAAGTCCATTACCCATCATTAACACAATGATTGAGTTATCATTAAAATTCTTAGATTTTATCGTGTTCACAATTTGCTCCAAATGAGCACCTGGTATACAATTATTCATAATCTTAACATCTAATTTATTATTAAGCAGAGGCCCATAGCCAACCCCTAAGCCGTCAGAGAACACAAACACATCCCCTTTGACCTGTGAACTAACATTACATATTTTACTAGAAGAGTCTATCAAGAGCGGTTGATTGCTATCAACTATGTGCTCATTGTCATTACTCTGATTCAAAATTTTTTCTAATGCTAACACTTGCTCACTTATTTGGGTCTTAGCAGCAGTGTATTTTTTTGTCATGGATTCTAATGAACTAAGCAACTTTGAGCATTCAAAATGGAGCTCCTGAGTTTCTATCTTATGGCGTAACCTACTCTCTTTTAACTTACTACTATAAAGTTCTAAACTGTCTAATAAATCTGCACGTTGTTTTCTTAATTTAATACTTTTTTTAAAACAATTCTGCAATTTAATTAATTTTTTAGTTTTTTTAATAAATTTGTTAATTTTACAGTACTTTTTTCGTTTCTTCTTGCTATTCATGACATTTTTACATTTATATAAACTAGGGTCTTGAACAGCAGGATGACCTCCCGGTGACTCGAGCAGCTCCTCAAACAATGTGTGGGTATGTAAAGCTGACTGACTCAGCTTCTCCTCTTCAAGATGTTGTATCGTGTGGGATGCATCACGTAGGTCACCCTCGAGTTCGCTGATTCTAGACAGAGCACGTTCGAAGGTAACACTGCATTCATCGAAGTTTTTAACCGTTTCCAAGAGCTGGTCCCGTTCACCAAGAGTATCCGTGAGATGGGCATGTAGTGTGGACAATTCACATTTCAACTGGGAGTTTTGAGATATTATCCTTAAAGTTGTAGGGCCCTTTTTAATTTATGCTCCAAGTCTTGGGTTGTAGCCTTCCTGGTCATCATCTTAAAAGTTTCTTTTAAACCTGGAAAACGTAAAAATTTAGTGTACAACAGCTGTCAGAAAAACGCAACGGATAGGGTTTTCTGAAGTTGAATGTAACTAACAAATACTAACTAATAATGGTAAAAAAAAAAAGTAAGCTAGCATATACCTAGTAATGGTTGACACAACTAAATATACAAGATTTTCAATTGTAATTGTATGTTTAAAGAAAGAAAGAACAAACCAAACTTAAGTTTTACAGTTAAAGTAGGGTAGACCAATACAAAAAAAAAAAAAAGAAGAATATTAATAACTGCTATGTTTATAATGTTTGTACATGTAAATTACACTTAAAGCTCTTTTTCATAAATTGTAAGTGTACAGATTGTGTTATTTGCCTCAGGTTGTCTGAAATCAATCAACCCAAATTCATTTGAAATGAATTTGATCACAACATAGACACTTTGCACTTTAATTCAACAAATGACATAATTATTACGATTCGGTAAATTAAATACACTTGTAATATCTTTCTGTAACGAGTTTATATAACTAAAGTCTGTATTTGATTAAGTTGCTTCAGTGTAAACAAAGATATAACCTAAAATAGATTACTGGTGACATTTATTATTTAGATATTATTAGAGAAATGAGAATAAATCCTATTCTATATGTTTCATAGACATAAACAGATAAGTATAAATTAGTAAAAAGATTACTCCCCCGGTAATTCCGTTGTACTTTGAAGTTGGTCGTTTGACAGCCGGCCGGCGAGTACAGGTCAATCCACAATCTTGTTTATACTGCACGCCCACTGCTTATAACACTAATCCTGGATATTTATCCACTTTAGACACAAAATACACGTAATATATGTTTTATTATCACTTATTTCCTATTTTATTTAAATAAATTTTATGAGGCTAGTAATTTGACGTCCATTGTCCAGGGTTGCCAACCCAAAAAAAAAAAAAAATATTGGGTTAGCTAACCGAATTGGCATTGAATATCGATGGTTATAATGTCAAAGGGCTTAAAGGACATTTTGGCGAAAATGACTTTTTGATGCAGTCCTATAGAGCTTTTTGAGCTCTATCGATTGGTATACATAAGGTTTTTCTATTCCCAATATTGAGCAAGATATTCACGGTCAAAAATCAGCCATTTTTGCACTTTTGGATTAAAGGACAGAACAATAGTTTTCTGGCCTTTACAGCCTACACACGTATAATTTTAGTCGCACCTGTTAGGCTTAAAGGACATATTTAGCCTAGCAAAATAATTTTCTTAAGGCTTAAAGGACATTTACTGCTACTGTTGTATTAAATTAGTATCCTTTAAGCTAAATTTTTCTAGGTCATTTTTCATATTCCAAGTGACCATGGTGCAATAAAATGTATGAAGTTTATATTAAATTTATATATTTTTCATCTGAGGGAGTATTATCTATCATAATAACTTATACACTTGTGTGATATGTATATATACCTACTATATTTTTTATTTTTATTCCTGCAATTCAAGATTTAACTTTAGAAGTTTTTATATTTATGCATATTTTAATATCACGAAATAGCTTGATATAAAGGAAGTATAATATTCTATCCTCTCATTTGTCACGATTGCCCCATATTGAATCTGTGAAAAAGAAGACAATGCCAATTTTTGTAGGGGAAATGGCGTTTTTAGTTAATATACATAATTTTTAATGCGTTTATTCTATAATATGATGATTTATTCTATATATGACAATATTAAAAAATTGCTGTTAGTAGCCACCATGTTCAAAACTTCCTCTGCAGTAAACTGCCTCCCTTTCCCCTACATGATAATTTGATGGACTAAAAATTGTCAAAATTTATGTTTGCAGTGACTACCTATAGTAGTGGTAATGAGTAAAACTCAATTTCCAAAACTCTGCACAATATATATAAGAGATTTACAATAAATTAAATAGTAATACCGTCGTTAATACGTTTCTATTCTTTCTATTTATATTTCAACATCTCAATAATTATTACAATTTCAAAGCGAAAAACGTTTTAAGGGACAAAATTATGTTTGGACCATTTAAAAGCAGTCCTTTAAGCCATAGTCGACAACTACTAGAAAAAAAATGTTAAGCTTAAAGGACAAAATGTTAAAATTACAGTTCTTAAAGGACATCTATTTTAGAAACTACGCTATCTGGAATGTATTAGACGGTCGCATACAGTTCGGCTTGAAAAAACAAAATTAATGGTCTTTAAGCGAAAGCGATAGCTTTAAAGACAAAAAAGTAGTGTTAATTTTTCTACTTTTTTTGTTTTTTGGCTCTCCTGAAAAGTGGCAATTTGTCCTTTAAGCCCTTTGACATTATAACCATCGATATTTGATTTCTAGTTCAATGTGAGCAATGTAATGTGATGTTTAGGTGTAATGTAACACACGATTTTGTTACGTCTATTAATTGAGGATGCACGTAACTGGGCAAAATACTACTAAAGACTTTTAAAGTTATTAAATCACAAACTTTATTTACTGATCCTAATAGGTGTCTTTTGATGGGATGTAAGCGTTTATTCTGCGCATAACAGTTGCGATGCTAAAAAAAAATATATGGTACTGTCTTTTATCTTTTATCAGAAATCAGTCATTCCTAATGGTAGTTGTAGGTTGTCAGTATGTCAGTACTGACACAATCATGTTACCAGGAACAGTATCCTATCCTCACAGCAACACATACATTGATCTGACTCCCTGTAAAGTAGCTTAAGCTCTTGTGTTACGGATATCAGAGTCACCGTGGTATTACAAACATACTTAAAATATTCACATAACATTCAGACCAGGACAAACAGACATATTATGAACACAAATGTTTGGCCCGTGCGGGGATCGAATCTGCGACCACTTAGTTTAATAGTGAACTTCTTGTCCGCTGAACCAAGTGGGCCGCCAAACATCCTTGTAAAATAGACAAGCTTGGACACTAAGAAAATATAGCAATCATAAATTGCTACTTATTCACTGTTGTCTTCTGTAATATTGCCTTTCGTCCCCTCACAAGCGTTTAATTATATACAAAGCTAAAACATTGAATCTTCCGTCCTGAAAGTCTACTAAAACGCGGTATGTTTAGCTAAATCCTCTAACTTCATGTTTTATTTAAACTTAAACCGCGCTTACGCAAGCATAAACTAGTTCACGATAAACTGTTTACTTGGTAGAAATCCTTCACCCTCTTTTACATACGAAAACAACCGAACATTACCTAAGGAAATTGAACGCATTGATTTATCAAAATGAATAACGTAGAATTTCCTTTGGAAGGGAAAGGGTTTTTGTTATATAGGGACTCCGTGTTTCACTAGTAATTATTTACACTAGCTAGTTAAAATAATGTACATAAACTGTTATGCACAGAAGTTTTACTCTTTCAATATGAAAGGAAAAATCAAGGTGTAACCATTTAACTTCGACAGGTGCACTCCCTAGTCTCATAATTCGTTGGGATAGCAATCTGACACCAGCGAAGAGAAATCAGACGCAGAACCAACGACTTAACGTGCCTTCCGAAGCCCGAAGGAGCTCGAGATGATTTTTTTCGATTGCTCATCCGATGACTGGCCTCAGCGAAAGTTGCTTAACTTTGCAATGCAGTCTGATTAATCGCTGTGCCATCGAGCTCTCAATAGTCTATAAAATGTACCCCCAGTGACGTAGAAGGTCGACAAATGCCGCGTAATCAGAATTGACATGAAATAATAATGAGATAGCGAGGAGCGATTTTGTCGACAAAGGGAGTGAGCTTTTACCAAAATGTTGGCGTCGGCTTTGTAAGCACTAATGCTGTTACGATAATAACCAACAGTGATTATCTCGAGATGGAATAAATATTATTTTCTCAAGTTTACGAGAAGAACTTAATACAAAGTCAAAGTCAAAGAATAAACATTTTTAATCTAGAACTTTATAGATAAACATTTCAAATATAGAATAAAGCAGACCTAGTTATTAATGGAATTTAACTAAGTTTGCTTAAGAGGGGGTGTAAAAAATATCGCGTATTTTCAAACACATTTTAAACCTTGAAAATGAACTTCAAATGACCCGAAAAAAAAATCGTAGATATTCAAGCATCGTTCCTAAATAGTTATCACAGAAAATATTGAAAAAATTGCAATTTTCATTGATAAAAAAAATCTTGAAGTTGCGTCTGACTTGATTTTTGGTTACATTTATTTCCGAGACGATGCATTTTGGTGAACCAATATTTTGACATATAATATCAAATTATATTATCTAAATATTTATTACAGAACATTTTGAAAAAATATCATATTTTACGAGTAATTCAAAGAAAACTAGTTTGGCGCTTACTACGTTCATATTCCGCGCAGTAAGCTATCGTCTGTCGCACCTGGCGCGTGCTCACAGGCATGTTTTGTTTCATCGGTTAGTCGCAACCTCTCCGTTGAGACGAGAAGACTATGATTCAGTACTCTCCCGGCTCGAAAAAATATTTCGTAAAATTATTATATGGATTGACGTGAATGACGGATCGGCCGAGAGCAGTATATGCAAGAAAGAACGATGCTTTCAAATAGTCGCTTGTTGGAAGACTTAGTAGCAATTTGAAATTGAAAGTTTACAATTCCAGCCTAAACTATTAAAACTTATTTTTCATTATCAGTCTTTTACTGTGTACAATAAATGGACGAATAAATTAGGTGTTGCGGCAATATAATGTGTAAATGATTTATTTTGTGTATTACTGTTACAAGATAAGAGATTTACGATTTAGAAGTTTTTGTTTTGCTCCTTTGAAACGTGACAATCTATACATAAAATATTTTAATATTTAAACTGTGCAAAAGGAACTGTATGACATAGTGAGAGTACGAAAGAAAATGTATTGAAAAATAATGTTTATAACAAGGCAAGCTAAATTAAACCCGTTCAAAAAAATGGTGTTTCAAAAAGCAAGTATCAAATTTCTTGTCTATAGATTACTGCTTCTTAAAGTCGGTAGTAGAATTTTTCAGTATTGTGCTATTATTATTGACGATTTAAAAGTGCCACACCGAGATCTACATAAATATAGTATATTTCGATTTTGATTTGGTTGACGGGAATCAGTAGTGTGTCTGTGTGTGTGGGAATCATGCAACTCATAGTAAATGATATTATAGGTAAGGGAAACGTTAATTTCACCGAATTGCGGTACATGCAACTGCAAAAAATTACACTGTATTTTAAAATCAAAAATTTTGTATTTCACAAATATGTTTACCTACGTTTTTTAAACTAGTATAATAATTTTGTAGAATTAAGAAATTTAGGAGTACTACCCATTCCCTAAAAGTAAGAAATAGTTCTGCCCAACGGTCGATCTAGCTCGGGTACCGAGCTCCTAACCACACTGTGTTGGTGTAGTAACGGAACTATATATTGTGGCGATGCAGATGGGGCCTTATTTCAAAACACATTAAAATTAACCAGGCCGTAATTATTTTTATGCAATAATAGGGATGTTAACACATATCATAATTAATTTCACAACACTTTTCTTAAAAAAGAAGACGCTTTTTAGCACGTAATGTATTGGTTTGTTTTCGTTTATACGTAAGATTAAGATTTTTAATAAATTAAAATTATACAATTAGTTACTCAGTTGACTTTAAAACTAGTGACGTCATAGTGTGCTATTCCCATACAAACTTCATAGTTTGGAATCGTTTTGACAGTTAATAAAAGAAGGTCAAATGACTGGTGGTGGCAACATCCCTATTGTAAATATAGCAAATTGTAAATTAATTAATGTTCATTAATTCTTACAAGTTGATTAACAACGATTAAACACGTCTTTTTAGGGTTCCGTAGCCAAATGGCAAAAAACGGAACCCTTATAGTTTCGTAATGTCTGTCTGTCTGTCCTGGCTCGTTCTCCGCCGTTTCTGAACCGATTGCCACGAAAATTGGTGGAGAGATGCATAGCGATAATTCAAGAATTGGTTTTTAAAATAATCGAAAAATAATTATTTTTTACACCCCCTCCCATACATCAAAAAGTAAATTCGAAAAAAAAAAATTCTACTTACCCCATCGTGTGGGGTATCGTTAAAAAGGTATTTTTAAATACAATAAAACTTGCCTTGAAACCATGTGGATCAAACACCCCAGTCTCGAGATATATTAATACAAAGTTAAAATAAGAGCGTCCCCCCCCCCTTAACTTTTGAAATACTATTACAATAATTCTGAAAAAAATGTCCTGTATACCTCCAAGTAAGTACTTTCAACGAAAACTATAGCGAACTCTGTATCATACATAGTTATTTTTATACAACTCGACCAACTTATGACGTGCTGTTGCCCTTACTAAATGGTGTCTTAAGCGGTCGGGCCATCTTTTAGCTACGGAACCCTTTCATGGGCGTGTCCGACACGCTCTTGGCCGGTTTTTTAAACGGGCCTGGCCGTTCTCTGGAAATGGAAAATACAAATAAATCTTTTTTTAAAGATTTTTTTGTATTGCCATTGGTTTTCAGATACGTCAGTTAAATAATTAAAAATCTAGAATAATAAGAATGACATGGTTCTCATTCTTATTCATGTGCACAGCGACAAGAATTTGATAAATTTACAAATTATTGTCGACGTTATTTAAAAAATCTTGTATCTTATAATGTCCTTTTCTCTTTGAGCAATTCTTTATTTTAAGTCTAATTAGATGTAAAGGTGCCAAATTACGGTTTACGGTTTAAGACATTTATTTCTCAATTACAGAATACACGTTATTTACTTTCACTGATAAACACTGGATAACAATTAGTGTAACACAACAACAATATAATGACAGCTAGCACGACCGCCGCCATAGGACTAGCACGCGCCTCCGCAGTTCCGCCGCCTGTCAACAGATGGCAGCCCCAGTCCTCTATATAACGGTGTCGTTTCGATTTTCCGTTTGTATAAGGTCTCTCCATACATTTTGTTTTTGTGTACTACGCAGCTTAGTAATTAGCTTTGTGGTTGCTTCCAAATTATTGGAACTCCCGCGAACTAATTACTTAAGATTGATTGTACATACAGTGACCCCAACTATTGTTGGCACACGGCTTAGCGCTTCTAACAATAGTTGGAACACTTTGCCGGGTCCACCCTTGCAATATTGTACGCCGCACGTCATAAATAAACGTGTTCTCCCTACGCGTCCCGTGTATCACTCACTGTCTCTGCGTCACTCGGACCCCCGGACCCTACCTCATCGAGACACCTTCCTACATATTGGCGCCCAACTCGCGGCTTCCTCGTCGACGGTGTTCTTCACGTCAGTCCTCGTGGAAAAAACTTCGCGGCCTACAACCTGGAGTCTCGAAGAGCAGTGGACCAAAGTTCCTCGTGACCAAATAAGGACGGAAGACGGAAGTATGAAATTGGCGTACTAGATCTGACTAGCTTTGTGGTTGCTTCCAAGCTAATGGAACTTTCGCGAACTATCAGATACTATCATGAAGTACTCAAAGGATTGTAGGCACACGGCTTAGTGCTTTCACGTCGGTTGGAACATTTTGCCGGGTCCACTCCTGCACCATAGTAAGCAAACCAAAACCTATGATTTCGGAGCAGTTCCTGTTCAGGGGGAGGAGGATAACGAACACCCAATGGAGTACGCCAGCGCAGAGATGTTGCAGGCGATCTTGGAGTGTATCATGCCCCAGCCCTAAGACCTTATGTTGGAGAACCTAGAGAAGATGCTGCAAGTCATTCTACGAGAGAACGCGTACGGCTAAGGAAGAATAGGCATAAACTCAACCTATCCTATCCTGTCTCTTCGTCGGGACGCCTATCAGAGACAGAGGGGGAGACTGTAACACAACAACAATATAATGACAGCTAGCACGACCGCCGCCATAGGACTAGCACGCGCCTCCGCAGTTCCGCCGCCTGTCAACAGATGGCAGCCCCAGTCCTCTATATAACGGTGTCGTTTCGATTTTCCGTTTGTATAAGGTCTCTCCATACATTTTGTATTTTGGGTTCTACGCAGTTTACTAATTAGCTTTGTGGTTGCTTCCAAACCTTTGGAACTCTCACGAACTAATTAATTAAAAACTGTACACTACACGTACAGTGATCTCAAATATTGTTGGCACACGGCTTAGCGCTTCTAACAATAGTTGGAACACTTTGCCGGGTCCACCCTTGCAATATTGTACGCCGCACGTCATAAATAAACGTGTTCTCCCTACGCGTCCCGTGTATCACTCACTGTCTCTGCGTCACTCGGACCCCCGGACCCTACCTCATCGAGACACCTTCCTACATTAGTAATTATTCTGTACGTTTATCACAAGCACTAGTAGTAACTAAGTAAATTATTTATTAGTAGATCTGAATTTATGTTAGTATTTCCTTAAGTATTATGTCCATTTTTCTCAATTTTAATGAGGGTATTTGTCTTAATACACACAACAATACTGCGAGAATGACGAGTCAGTCACAGTTCTATTACGTATCGAAAAACAGTTGCTATCATAGCTGCCATTTGCTGCCATGTGTGAGGAATCATGCAGATTTAAAACATTTAAAGTAAAATCAAAAATTAAAAGACAAAATTAAAATTTAAAGATTAAATAAAAATTCACAAAGATTTTGTAGTTAAAAAAAACATATTATACGATTATTAATTAAATAACTTGCGCGTACCTTTGCGTATTAATAACTACCAGAAAAAAGTACAATTCAAGTCACTCAAAGCATAAACAAAATAAATCATTATGATACTAACATTTATGTATTACTAGCTTTCCACCGCTTAGTTACGTCATCCTGCTTCCAATACTCTCTTTGACAATTTTTATCTGATTTACTTTGAATACTGTGCGGAATCGCCCGAAACAAATTGAAGTGGCGACCTCTGTCTCATTGCGTTGAAGTCATAGGACGAGAGGGGGCCGAGGAAGCGCGCGGGTGCGATCCGATGGGTGTCGAAATTGATGCGCCCTCTTAACTGCTCCCGCAGTGTAGTGGTTAGCGTGCTCTGCCTAAAAATATCTGAGGGAACACTTTCACTTTTGTAGTTGGTTTTCCCAGTTTGATCAGGATACTGCAAGCAATATCCCGATAAGAATGATGATTCCGTACTTCAGAAGGCACGTTGAGCTGTTAGTCCCCATTGATTGGTCTGGTTTCCCTTGTAAAGGTTATAGAGGTAAGACGACAGCCGCTCCATTGTAACAACTAGCCTGGATTTAGGATCATAGTCGCATCGTACCCAGGGCTCCGAGGCAAAAGCCAAGGATGCAACTACATATAGGTAACGTCAACTGTGTTCTTCGGTGAGGTCAATATACTTTCTCAGGCAAGCAAATCATTTGAGTGGAAATTCTACTATGCATTGCTTACCTGAAAAATAAAAAATGTTTCAAGGACTTCTCAACAAGTTCACTCACCCCCAAATTAGGCTAACAAGCATCAAAACAGCCCTTAAAGAACCGTTTATTTCATCAAGCGTAAAATACCGCAGTTTATTCACGGCATAAAACGTTCCTTTTCACGGTATCCATGTCTTTCGTTTAACTTAACATCTCTATTATGCGGAGCTCAATTAAAAATTAACGTGCCCCCATTATGCCATTGGGGTGGACCGTTGTTAATAATTTGAATATTTTCCTCATTAATCCTAGATAAGTTTCAGTGGAACTAAGCCTGGGTCACTAACTGTAGTGTTTTTTAATAGCTTCTTATGTTGTAGTAATGAGTTGACTATTTATTGTATAATAGGATTAGTTAAGGATTACTGGGTATATGACATTAATCAAAAAGAAGGGTCTTTTTGATTAATGTCATATACCAACTGCTTTCAACCAGAATGAGTCTACAAAAAATTGGCCAAGTGCGAGTCGGACTACCGCACTGAGGGTTCCGTAAAAATTCTATTTTTGACGTATTAAAAAAACTATTGAATAGATTTTGTTCGAATTAATTTTCGTTGGTAGTTTTTATGGTAATGTAAATTATATATTTATTTCATATTTATCATCCTCTTACTTTAGAAGTTAGAGGGGGGGTACACACTTTTTTCCACTTTGGAAGAGTCTGTCACGCAAAGTATTCACTTAAGAAAAAAATGAGCTTAGAAACCTCAATATAATTTTTAAAGACCTATCCATAGATACCCCACACGTATATGTTCAATGAAAAAAAATATTTTCAGTTTCAGTTCTAACTATGGGGACCCCCAATTTTTTTAATTTTTTTTCTATTTTCGTGTGAAAACCTTGTTGCGGTTCACAGAATACATCCACTAACAAAGTTTCAACAGTATAGTACTTATAGTTTCGGAAAAAAGTGGCTGTGACAGACTGGCGGACAGACAGACAGACAGACAGACATGACGAATCTATAAGGGTTCCGTTTTTTTGCCATTTTGGCTACGGAACCCTAAAAAGAAGCGTTCGATAAATTTTTAATTTAAAACGCCTTCACTTTAAAAGCAAATAGAAATAGTTTGAATAAACAAAAGACAATACCGATATTGGAGGGGGGAGGTAGCATCTCTTTTATTCTCGCTCCCATCAACCAAATATTGTTTTGCAGATTCTAAACGATATTTGCTAAGGCAGTATAGCTGTATGTCAGCCCGAACTGTGTGTCGCCAATTTTAGGCCTTTGTTTGCAGTGTGATATTGGTAAACAAACATCATAAATTTATACTAACTACACTTAAAATTAGACAAAGAGCTAAGCAATTAAATAGCAGAGTTTGTCGCTCTGTCGCACTAATAATGCAGAAGAGACTCACTTAAAAAGTAAACTGAATATTTTATTTTTATTCTTTTTTATTTTAAGGACTACCACCATAAGATACAGCGATATAAATATGGAAATACAGTGGAATAGTTTTTGGCTAACTGCTCTTACAATTATAGGTAGCCACGGTGTGCGACTATTAGGTACAGTAACATCAACAAAAAAAAAACAGAATTTAATCAAGACAAAATACAATAATGAAACAATATTAACTTAATTAAATAATTAAATTACATTAACAGCTAAGGAATAGAATTTCAATTAAAACGAACAATAGCCTAGAGGATTTAGACTAAAAATAGCGCTGTGGCGTGGGCAGATAAAATAATAAATTATGTATGAAAATCCTGAGCATTCTTATTTATTTAATCGCTCCCTGAAGGAAATTAGGCTTATTGCTTAATCAAGTTTTACTGTTAGATCTGTTTTGCAAACAATTCATCATTGTTTTTATCCCAAAAAAGAGGCTGACTGTTATATAGCCGTGTACTAAAAAAATAATAAAATAAAAAAAAAACATAAAAGATTAAATAAAAACACCTTTTTTTTACTTTTGTGTCATATGTTTTCCTCGCGCCATTGTGAGCCTTGCAAAAAGATCTTGCTTTTTTCCCTTTTTCCGCCGAATTCCCTATTGTCGAGATTATTGAGTTTAAAAACGTTTTCACATCATTTTTCCTTATTAAGGCCATCAGAATGGTTACAATGTAAGTTTTTTTGTTATAACGTTATGCGAGTTTGTGTGTTGTCATTATGTACCCTGCTTGATAATATTTTTTAATAATTTTATTAGGCTTTGTCTGGTATTTATTTATTTATTGAAAAAAGACACACCATCGACATATCATTACACAGAGTGAAAACAAACTTATTCTACAAAACAATATAAAAGATATGGTATCAAATAAATGGTAATATAGGCAGGATGAGTTTGAAATAATTCCAAGAAAATTTGGTTCGAAACAATCTTCTAATTACCTTAACTTACGTATAGAAATGAATTTATTATATTATTTTATTATTTGACAATCAGAACTTTTATTAATTTTCGATGGTTATGTAATTAAAAACGAATGAAGTCGTTGTAACTAATTATTTTATATATAAAAATAATTTATTATTTATTTTGTTCAAACTGAAAGGTAATCCTTTACACTGAGAGGATGTGCTCGGTTATTCATGTATTATCGTTTATTATCCTAGGTGACGATAACTATCTAGGAATAATGGATCAGTACTGTCACGCAAGTGTTTGATAATATCAATCAACCAAGAATTTTCTCTTAGTTTTGTGAGCATAAATATTTTTAATATATTCTAGACCACTTAAGAATTTAAAAAGGAAACATACACATTTTACCATCAACTACCGAAGCTAAAAATTCCAAATGCACCCATCGAAATATGAAATAGAGCCGCGCAGGTATGCCGGATATTGAAACTGAAGTTCAGGACTGTTTTAAATTTTGAACTGGCAAACGGATTTATTGCTTTCTAACATGTTGCCGATTGATACAATTTTATTATTGTTTAGCTATTGGCTAGCGTTAAACAATTTATTCAGTTGCAATCGATTTTTCCGCTTATGTACGTACGTGTGTCGATTACCGTTACTCAAAATACTGTTTTATTTTACTATTCTAAATCAGCACCATAATAATGGTGATTTGCAATTTTAACGACACTTTTTCACAAGCAACTGACATCGTGAATTGTAGTACATAATTTCAACATTCGACACAGTAATCCTGTGAAACTTTATTTGATTTCGTCAAAATAAAATGTCAAAATAGTTTGATCACTTTACTCCTTATTCCATGACGTGATTTGCTTCTTCCTTCATAATGATTCATAATGAGAAAGAGTGAAACTCACTGTCCTTGTTTCCGGATTGTTATCCTAAAAAGCCCCGGACTAGGCAAGCGTGCTCTATCTTAGGCCCAATCTATACTCTCCATCGTAGTGATTTGGATCAAACGCTTGCCTATGTTTAATAAAATAAAATCAAACTTTGCTTATATCCTGTAGATTCCTTCCAGGGCATCACATTTATTCTCGTATGAATTGACCGTGCATAAATCAATAATTAGTAATAATATTGTTATATATTGGTTCGTTTGCTAATGAACACATTGCATTATTAGTTTCATCCCTCTTAGGGGAAATTGCTTCCTTCCTAACACCCCTTAGTCGTGGTCAGAATAATATTAAAAACGCTCTTTTGATCCAATTGGTGGAATGAACTAGCTAAATGCATTGATTCAATACTCCTATAGAATCTGTAAATTACAACCACAGACTATAACCATGACAGAGCATAACTACTTATGAAAAATATTTATTTTTATGTTTAAATAAAAGGAATTTATGAATTTCCGGTTGATAAAATTCAACCGAGGGTGCTTGGTCGAAAATGGTCAACATCTATTATGCCGCAGAGAATAAACGATAATATTATTATCATGGATAAATACATAATGTTGTACAAATCTGGTACGCATGTATCTTGTAGGTAAAAATAATTTTTCATATTCTTTTTCATTTATAAGGAGAATCAAATTTCGAATTTATCCCGTATAAATTCGATCCGGAGGCTTCTAAAATATTATTTTTAATGAGGATACTCCCATTAAAATTAATGATTGGATCTAATGGCGCTTTTAACCCTTCTGCCGGTAAACGAAATATCGAGGTATGATTGGGTAATAAAACCTTTTTGATCTCGATTTTCAGAGGTAATTACTAAGTATACGTTTTTAAGTAGGACCTTCCGCCCCTAAATGAGATAAAAACTGTAATACCTAACGAGCACACAAATTGAAGAAGGTAATTGTATTAACCTTCAAATAATTAATGCCTCCGAAAGATATTATTAGAAAACCATTAACCTTTCCGTTATGGCAAGCTCTGAAAGTGGTAATTGTGGTCATATATTGACCAGAATAAAAGCTTTTGTCAACCTCATCGAAATGCATGAAAAAAACATATATTAAAGAAACTTAAGTATCAAATAATACCTTAACCTGGTTTACAAACTTATACATATAACTACTATAGGCTGTACGGATCTTTAAGACTTCGGATCTTTAATCCTTTCGTTCAAGTATTCTCAAGCATTTCACGGATTAAAATCTAACCTTCACTCAATGATTCTCTCGAGTTCTTGTGATCTTCCGAGGCGTTTTTCTAATAATCAAGCTTAAGGTATATTTTTAGATACCACTCGAAACTGTTTAACAAAAAAGGGGTTTTAAGTATTTTTCTAACAAAAAGTAATTTATTAAAGCTAAGTTGACAACAAAATTTTAAAACTCTTGCAAATTGGAGGCGCGTTTATCTCGCCAAGTCTTCTTGACAGTTTGAAACGACTTATCTTGTCATACGTAAATTACTTATGGCGTTTAGATATCTCGCTTAATTTATTTACTTTTCAAACAAATAATTATACCTACTGTTTAGCAGTTGTTCTCTTTTTATTCACTCCGTGTATTTGGAATACATTTTAGATACAAACTTAAGTCTCTATGTTGACATGGACAAATGGACAATCTAGCAAAGATAAGTCATAACGATTAATTAACTACCCAAGAAATCATATGTATAATATCATTTTACGAACTCATAACTCGATTGTAAATGATAGATAAGTTATTTTATTATTCAGTTTGACGCAAATTTAACGTTTTTTGTAAACAAAATCCTTGACACAGAAGGCCAAACTCTTGCATAATTACTATCAACAAACATATAAAATCGACGTTCAAAAACGTATTACTTCACATACCAAACCGGTCGAGCGAGTTATCAAGGGTCATTGTCAACATACATGATTGTTTTGTTTTATTACAAGCGAGTTATCAGGGGAACTCCCTGCCGAGTGAATGCCTCTATAACACACTTTGCCGGTACTTTCCGTTGTGTACCGATGCATACGAGGAATTCTGGCAGATTACTGTGGTTAAACTTTCAAATACCTAAATAAATGATTGGTTTGAGTCCGGTTTTTTCGAACCTTTCTGTAGGTTAGGTTAGGTTAATCCCTGTTTCAAATTTTTGTAGGTACAAGCCGGATTTTTCAATTGGAAAATCTCAGCTCAATTTTAAAATTGTATTGTCAAATCTTATAATCATCAAAATACATTTAAAAGAAGTTTAATTTTGAATATCTTTTTATCTGCACAATGTATTAATTGTAAATTGTAATGAACAGTGATCATTTCTGGTCTAAGCACATGTCATATCCTCGCAGGCTTTATATTTACTGAATCACCAGCGGATATACATAATACTCTTAGTTCCTGCTGCGACACAATAACCAGATCCGTTTGCCACTATCACCGCGGTTACCAGAAGGTCAGTGACACGTGCGGTCAGCCATGTATAGCAGGTAATGGTGGCTAAGGTCATCATCTTCATTAATTGGGGTATTACTAATACGTTTATGACGTACGTAACTGCCTCCGTGGCGCAGTGGCTAGTGTGTCGCATTTTAATGCGGCGGCCGCGCCGGAGTTCGAATCCCGGGTCGGACCGATGAAATTGTGTGTATGTTTTCCTGTTGTGATAACATAGATACCGTCCGGAGTTTGGAAGTTGGTGGTGTAATTACACCCCCGTGCCTCCTGCGCCTGATCTCTCTACGGTCGTGTCAGATTGCTGTCCTACCACATTATGAGAGTAAGGGAATAGGTAGTGCACATTTGCTTGCGCACTCACTTGCACACTATAATATATCCTGCGTACCGAGCTCATTGTTAGATCGGCCGCGATGGCTAAAAACAGTCGGAAGGGTATTATTACGCAAAAAGCCTTTGACATGTACAGATGACTGCGTGAGGTAAGGTCAAGCATGTCATCATCTGCCTATTGCAGTTCACTCATATAAGCGTTTTCCCCAAGATGGGGTATAAAATGCCCATTGCACAGATAGGAAATCCGCTGGACTGGCGCGTTTGTGACTATGTGTACTCAGAAAACGAGATACACACAATATCCCTAATTCCTTGATCCTTGTGTCATAAATGTCCAATCCGCCGGAGTCCATACGTACGTTGGTAAGTAGGTAGTAAGACACAATGTTGCCAGTTCCTTGTGACACAATTACCGGATCTTTCTGACAGTAGCACCACGGTTACGCGTAAGGTCGTTGACACGTGCGGTCAGCTGCGAGAGGCTAAGGTCAGATAAGGCAAGGTCGCATGTTGCAGTCTTGCATAATTCTGCACGTATCGGAACTCAATAAGGAAAGGATGTAAATTCAATTGGCATAACGCGCGAATTGATCCGATATGGTAGGGTGACCTTGGTTTGGGTGTAACTTCCGTTATGAGATACGTAATAAGAGGTTAACTATCTGAATTTGAACTGACCTGCTGAAAAAATGATTTTATTACTAACAATTTTTATCCGTTTGTTTATTTGTGAACAAAAACATGTAACAAATTTATGTTAAACAGCTTCATTACCAAGCTTCATGGGAATGAATTATTTTATATTACAACTAAACGTAATACTTACCTACCTATTGAAGTAAAGACGCCCGTTCTACCATACTATCTTTCGCCGGCTCTGAATCGTATTTTAATGTGCTAATAAATATTTATTAACTTTCTTGAGATACGTAACAACAGTCCTTGACTTGTGCGTCATTGAAACAATCAAAACAAATCCTAAATCAAATTACAAATGGCATGTCAGATCAACATTTTCAAAATGTAAACACGTTACGTCTTTTGCGATATTTAATAATTTAGCATGTTGTCAAAAGCTCGTAAAATTTACAAAATAATGCTTTTCATTAAAGAAATAGCGTCGAATTACAACATAAATATAAAAGTGTGGCGTCAATATGTTATTAGTATGTTTACTAACAACACAACGAAGATGAGACGTTTTTGTTTAACTAATCTTATGCATATTATACATATCAAATAACCGGTCACGGTCATCCTAACACAGTTTTTTACAATCAGTGAGAATTACGACTCAACTTGTTGAAATGCGTTAATAAATTTTGGACCTTTTGACTAAACACTTTATGGTTCAAGGTCTATTGCAAATTGGCAGGCGTGGGTTATCCATTGTTATGCTGAATGATGATATTAGAACCTCTTACTAGAGTTTTTTCTACCGCAACTGTGTTTGCATATAATTTACTAAGCAGGATATGCTTTTTAATAGTTATTAAATATGTGAGTACGTAAGTGCAATAGCGCTATTTATTTAAACGCAAGCATTGACTTTCCGTACATTATGGGATTAGAAAATTAAAGATTTATGCTTACTGAATGTTTTAAAATAAAACAAAAAGCACATTAAACAGTGACAGTCGTTGAAACAATATTATTGTTTTGTAATATTGGTATTGTGAGTACCAGTAAAAAAAATCTTTTGATGCCTAACATTTACATTAAGATGTTTGTTTGAATATAGGTTACCTACGAGAAAATCAAAGCTTGTGGGATTACACAGTACCACCAGAAGTAGAATTCTTGTTACTAATGATTTAGGGTATTGTTTTGTTTTCTGCCAAAAAACAAAATTTGCCTGAGTGTACAAGTTTTGTTCATTAGCATCCATAATTATGCGGGGATAGCAGAGTTTATTGTAGAAATTGCGGGTTTGGAAAATAAATGATACATTATATATTTTGATTCAGTTATTTATTTTTTGTAGGACATCGAAATGTCTACATAAATTAATTATAATGAATACATCAGTCTATGGTACTGAGCTTTACTCCTAATTAAAGCATAGTTCGATATTATTATCACTAAGCATTCTTCCTAAGTAAATAAATTAAGTAACGCCTATTTAAAATTAAACATACATAATATATCAATTTCATACTATCTCAAGATCGAAAGGACACAGTTTTTTTTGGGCCCACCAACAATCGGTAACGTTTAAGAGAAAGAGAACTACGTTAAAAATTTAAATGTTTTTTTATGAATTTTGCAATTGAAGTGAATTTCAAACGAAACCGGAGTCATAAAACCAAAATAAAAAGCCTTATTTTGATTATATCCGCGAACTATCTGTCCAAAGATCAGTAAACAATGGCTGACATACAGATAAGTGAAGGAAAAAAGGTTATATCAATAAAATTAAAATAAAACACTTGAAATCGAACATAAAGGAGACGCTATTTACTTTTGGAACGGTTTTCATGCCTATTTTTATCTAAGGCGGTGATTGATAGTGACTTTTAATCATTTAATTAATGAAATAAAATAATACGAATAAACAATACAAAAAAATCCGTATAACGGAACGCAAGTGCTAGTCTATTGCCGGATTGTGATTTTATTTAAAAACTGAATACAAATGTCAGAAACCTTCAGTCTGTCAACTGTCATTAATGGTTTTACTATATAATTAAAAAAGCTGTAGTTTGTTTGTTTGAACACGCTACTATCAGAAACAGCTGGTTCGATTTGAAAAAATATTTTTGCGTTGGATTATCTATTAGTCGAGCCAGGCTTAAACTAAAAAATGTTAAGCTATAGTTTAAGACTACATATTTTTGCAAAAACCTTATTCTACGCGGACAGAGTCACAGGCGGACACTAGTCATAATAAATTGCTTTTACTTCAGATACGTAGGAAAAACATAATGGAAAATCGCCCTTATGTGTAAGTATTTACGGTTCAGGCGTTGAAAGTCAGGAAAGCAAATAGACAGATTAGTTTATGAGGTTAATATATATTTTCCCATCTTATTTCTTACGATTCCGGTTAAAATATGAAAAAGTAATATCACCACTATAATCTGGAGATTATAAGGAATAAATTGATACCCATTTCGTAAATAAACGCTAAAATTTTATGTGGGCCTAACTCTCCATACAAAAACGATTGTCACCTTTATTATTGTGATGTTGCCAATTACGAGATGAATTTTACCATCAAAGTCAAAATGGCGTTGAATTTATTTTCGAAGTCTCATGACATTTTTGAACAAGTATGTGGTGTAATTAGCTCGTTTGGTTCAATTAACACATTAACATTTTGCAGCAGTACAATTAAATTGGGACAAGTGCATAATTAACTATTTCCAGATGGAAAATCTCACATAATTAGGCATGTTTTTGATTACCTCGTCAATGCAAAATTCATACAAATTTTGATTGTGCTAATAACACCATTACACAATTGATAACACTTTTGTGACTACTACACATTGATAAAGAACACATAACTTGTAAACCAATGTTAAAACAGCTCATAAAGTACATCAATCGTTCAAATCCAATTGAGTCCATCAAAAGATCACTTCACTGCCATCAGTCCCTTATAATCACTTCTTAGGCGAACGCCCAACATTAAAGCACATTCCACATTCAAACCAGCACTGTTTAATCATTGGGGAAGCACACTTCTCCAACTGCCACAAAACCTTCAGGGCATTGGATTTGTTCTGAACTTCCAAACTTGTTCCTGACGTCGATAAGGCTCGAATAGTCAGGATCAGTCACTTCATTATTAGTTATTTCTTCGGTATCAGGCCCTTTCCAGTTCGTTGGTCCTTCGAAGACGATCGCGTTCGGGTCTTTAGTGTCTGGGTAGTAAAGTTTTCTTGCTTCTCCAAGAGTTGCGATGATGATGACCATCGAGACAAATGTGAAGGAAGCCATGTTGAATGTTGTATCGTGTGATTCGTACGAGCGAGTGTGCGGTCGAGAGTCGCGCGAGCAGTTTAAATAGTCAACAGGTGGAAGAGATACGGTGAATCATGGAGCCTGCAATGTTACGCGATGTTAGCACAATACGGTATAACTTTGATTTCCCAGATGGGATGCTGGTACAGTGTTGTACAACTTAGAAATTCCGTGTGGAAGTGGATATTCTGAAGATTAGCAAATGCTTTTTAGATACGTTGATTGATTTTTAATGGGACATTCTCTAACATTACTTGTGCTGTATTCAATTTATAACATGCATACAATAAATAAGTTAATAACTAACAAGCTTACAACTAAACCAACTACTTTACAAAATGATAAGTGTTAAGTAATAGTTCATCGTATCAAATAGATTTGTTCATTAAAGTTAATTGGCATTGACATAAAATTAATTGAATTCAAATTAATTTTAACTTTAAATTTATTAAATTATCGTATTTCATTTAGGCGCGCGCTTTCCTCATTTATTATAACTGAATTTTCTATATAAAACTAATTGCTTTAAAATTAGTTGAAATTACTGTAACATTGTCCAATAAATTATGTTATTAAGTTTAAAACCAATTATCAAAATTATTCTATATGAACCAGTTAAAACCAAAATTCCTACATTTAATGCTCTGAGTTAGTTTGTTTAATCATCGTGATTATAGTATTTTTGCATGTAATTACCAATTTTACATTGATTGGAAATTATAACTGTACGTACTACACCTTGCTATACCTACATTTGTCTGGATTTTTACACTTAAGTCGGATTATTTTCTGACCAGCGGCCGCCCGCGACTCTGTCCGCGTGGATTTAGTTTTCCAATAGCCTAAAGCCTTCCTCGTCAAATGGACTAGCCAAAACAAAAATATTTTTTCAAATCGGACCACTAGTTCCTGAGATTAGCGCGTTCAAACAAACAATCATACTAACAAACAAACATTCTAACAAAGTCTTCAGCTTTATATCCATACTAATATTATAAATGGGAAAGTGTGTCTGTCTGTCTGTCTGTATGTTTGTCTTTCTTTCACGGCAAAACGGAGCTACGAATTGACGTGATTTTTTTAGTGGAGATAGTTGAAGGGATGGAGAGTAACATAGTCTCATGAAAACCGATATCCACGCAGACGAAGTCGCGGGCGGCCGCTAGTATTAGTATAGATTAGTCAATATACTTGTATCGACATGCACTCCCAGAGTATATTATTAATAATACAAAATAGTTTTTCGCCTTCGTAAAAGGTACAATTATGAAAATATGCATTCAATTTTCCGTACGGGTCGTTAATATTTATTTATGATAAGATCTGTTTGTGAAATGGTAACGCGAGTGAAGTCCCTATAACCGGTACATCGCGATGGAGTGATATCACTTCAATGTGGGCCACGTTACCACGGGTTAAATCCGCACAGTTTTAACATTTGTATGAATTTAATAAAAAGACGCCTCCATGGTTTTGTGGTTTAAGTAAGGCGTTGGTCTCGATGTCCTTGATTCGATTCCCGGGTATATTGGACTCGTTGGTCGAGTGTCCAGAGACCCTGGCTACAAAACCAAGGTCACGGGTTCGAATCTCGCACGAAGCAAATGTTTGTGTGATGAACATCGACATATTAAGACCATGGATACAAAAAGTATTTAAGTACATCCAAGTACAAGCTTCGAGCTTAGTTTGGGGGCTCGGCAATTACTGCGTTATTCAAAGTCATTTATTTATTCACTAGCGGCCGCCCGCGACTTCGTCCCCGTTGATTTCGGTTGCTACTCACATAGTGTTTCATGTATTACAGCTCAAAGCTCTCCTCGACAAATAGACTATCCAACACAACATTATTTATTAATTAGAACTAGCAGTTCCTGAGATTAGTACGTTCAAACAAACAAATAAACTCTTCTGCTTTAAAATATTAGTATAAAATTTATTTTCTAGTCTGCCTGACATGAAAATACATCAACAAAACACGTTGCTTTGTTTATAAAGACCGTAACACAGGAAAGGAGACAGAAGCAAGTCTTCATAGTGATGTATGAAACGATAAACTGTAATGGCATGCCATTACAGCTGATGTCACGATGTTATTCAAATCGATCAGGCATTTTACAACTATTTTAGTTATTATAATTATCGTTAAGTTATATAAGTGTGTACTAGCGGTGAATAGTTATGTAAGATTATAATTGTGCGACTAATTTGACATAATGATTAACAATCAATAGGTTATCTTATGCCAGAGGTTTATTGTTTTCCTCCATTGACTAGGAGCATTATAATAAACTAGCGGCTGCCCGCTACTTTTCCCCCGTGAATTTCGGTTTCCAAACACATAGGTACTGTTGTATTACAGCATTAGCCTTCTTCGACACAAGAACATAATACAAAAATATTTTACAATTCGATCCAGTGGTTCCTGAGATAAGCGCGTTCCAACAAACAAATAAACAAAAAAATCTCTTCAGCTTAATTATATTAAAATAGATTAAGTTCCATTAACACTTGTTGTACAGGTAAATACATCCTCCGAGCCAATTACCTACATAGGATTAGTTTAATAAATATGTGAGTACTAGAGCCAACAAGACTTAGGTCTTAATTCGGTAGGACATGGTGTTAAAGGTTCTTTACGATGTAATTAATGCTTCATCAGAGAAATAACATTGCTCCTTTTTGAAATACAACCTCTTTTTACATTGCGCATAATTTCGCACTATGGTGCAACAATGTGAAAGAAAGCCCAATCCTAATTTCATAAAGCTGCGACATTGCATGAACTCAAAAAAAAGTTTTTGATACAAGAAGGTAAAATTTTGATAATGACAAATTCTTAAGATAAACACTAGTTTTATAGCATATCCAGAAAAAATGTCTAGTTTCAAGTGATAACAAAAATAATAAATTAGGTAAAAAAATAATATTATTTAGGTACATTGAACTTGCCAAAAGAACTTGAAACGAAATCAAAAACGTACTCGTACATCTAAAATGTACACTATAGTTTTTCGAAAACAATCCACTTGACCAAATGTTAAACACTTAATGGTTGTTAGAGAATCGTAATTATTTTAAGACAATATTTGACTTCAACTCTGTTTGAAGTTCAAAGCGTGATGTCAACCAGGGAAATATATTAGCCATAAGTTAAACTCGTTATTTTATATGACTAAGGTGACGCGTTATTATCTATACTAATATATAAAGCTGAAGAGTTTGTTTGTATGTTTGTTTGTTTGTTTGTATGTTTGTTTGTTTGAACGCGCTAATCTCAGGAACTACTGGTCCGATTTGAAAAATTCTTTTTGTGTTGGATAGTCCATTTGACGAGAAAGGCTTTAGGCTATTGGAAATCGAAATCCACGCGGACGGAGTCGCGGGCGGCCGCTAGTACTATATATAACTAAGACTGTAGCAAAAATTTAAAGGAGATAAAAGATAACTAAATATGGAAACTAAAAAAATGACTTAAAGTTAGAAGAAAATACCATTATTTTAACTGCCTCCGTGGTGTAGTGGGTACAGCGCTGTGCTCAAAAACTACGAGCTCGGAGGTCGTGGGTTCGAATCCCGCGGGGAACACTTTCACTTTGTGTTGGTTTTCTCAGTTTGGTTAGGACATTGCAGGCTTGAATCACCTGATTGTCCGATAAGAATGATGATTCCGTGCTTCGGAAGGCACGTTAAGCCGTTGGTCCCGACTATGATCCAAATTGTCTGGTTTCCCTTGTGGTTACGGAGGTCAGACGACAGTCGCTCCATTGTAATAACCAGGCTTGTCAATTCAGGATCATAGTTGCAGCGTACCCTGGGCTCCACGGCAATGGCCGAGGATGCAACCGGGAGAGGCGCTAGGATGATGATGATGATGACCATTATTTTACAAAAAACTTTGATGCAGCACGGCAATGAAATTCGTACCCGTTTAAAAACACAATCATTGAAACTGTTTCTATTAATCTTATCATTTTGCTACTAAGATCAGCGTAAAGAAATCATTTAGCCTCTACTCTTTGAGTCATATTAATAACCGAGGGTCGTGATCATTAAATGAAATGACACACACCATAACTCTCTAGAAAATAATGACATTACACTACCCATACATTATGCATTAAATAAATAGCATAATTACCTGGCTGATCAAATAATGATCTCGCACTTATTTCTCCTTACAAGAAGACGGATATCCTTTTTATGACCTAAATAGAATTGATCATAGAGAGACCGCAATGTCCGCCTTTGATCACGCCCCATAAGTTCCGTATCTATTTCCCGTTACATACAAATGTCATACAAATGTCCGTATTTATGCATTATGTATGATATGAGAGTACGTTATAAGTCATAAAACAAACATAGCGTATAGCACTAAATAAATAGACGTTTTGAGTCGGCGACCGATTTGTTGAAATGTTTGAAGTAATAATTCAAACATTTCAAAAAAAGTTATTTTGAGTTGATATGCTTTATTTAATAACGTCCTGTACAAGAAATACACTAGCAGCCGGCACTCCAACAGTATCTAAAATCCGACAGTTGTAGGTATGTGCTGTTCGCGGACAAAATCAAAAAATAAATTTGAATCCACGAATAGCACATGCCAAACATTTTATTTAATAAATAATAAAATTTTGCTGTTCAATTTCGTGCTCTAAGTGGACTACCTCAATCTATTGTCCGTATTGTGTAGTGCTTTGTGTATCTTAATAAGTGTTTCGTAACCATCAATACAAAGGACATGGTCAACACTTGTAGCAACGTTTGCCCAGATACCAACTTCATTTGCCACAAACATTTCTTATTGGATTAGACTCGTGGCTATCAGAACATTTAATAACATTAACAACTAAAGTCCAAGAACTTGAGGTTATATTATACAGACACGCAAAGATAGTAAAAAACATTTCAATCCCTTACTGTAGCATTGTTTTGATTAATGACATGACGTACGTTGGTTACTAAGGTTACTCAACGGTGTACCGTGAAAAAGTTTTGTCTCTTTTTGTCTTACCGTAATCACGCTAATTCTTACTCTGTCACGCAGTGTACATTGTTTCCATGACAACGGCGTATAATATTTGACAGAAACTGTTGATATAATGACAATGATATTCATTCCGTTCTGCTTATAGTAATATTCATTATGGGAAAAGTAATAAAATACTATGTTTAAAATAAGTTGTTTGTAATAAATAATACGTTTAAAATACAATTTCAAATATTTTCTATGGTTAAAGTTATACTTTATTGTATTTAACTGTTTTTAATACAAAATTATATTTTGTCTATTGAGGACGAGAGCAGACTATCCGTATTTACGTTAAAAGGAACGCATTTTTTCAAAAACTGTATAGCGGAAGTTAAATTACTAATTATTTTCTTTTAAATACTGACAAGTTCTACAAGATTCTAAAATATATGAAAATTATTATTTCAATTAAATATTTTTTGTGCTTTTGTGGCCATCACTAGGCAGGAATGGGCATGTCTTTTTAATTAATATTTAAATTCGAACAACTCGTTCCCCGCTTCCCGCGCCCTCTAGCGGCGTGGTGTGTGTTAGATCAACCGCGACGCACATGAAACGTGCGATCGTAACTAAAAAATCGAATATAAGGAACTTTCTCAGTATTTGTGCGTGTAAACGTGTTCTGAACAATATTTGTGATCATCAAAGCCCAGGACAAGAACTACTTCCAACCTAACGCGCGCGACTTAACGTCAAACGAGACACAGTGTGTGAGCTCCCAGCTAGGTGCATCAGCAAAATACCTCCTGGACAAGACGTTCGTGGCTAGAGGTAAGAGTTGCTTTTTTTGGTGGCGGACTTCTTGAGCGTTGCGTGCGGCCCATTCGATCTTTAGCCAGGCTGCACCCAACTGGGCAGGTAACGTCTTCCTGCCACAATAAGAATATGAGCTTAAGTACAAGTATTTTTATTGGAATCTGTTTTATTATCTTTTGCATTTCAATATTTTCATTTATTTTAAATTGTAGATTTATCCGAAAATAAGCTTTTGAATGTATTTTTTATTTTTGTTTTAGATTTCGAATGTAAACAGTAAAGTACGTATGTCTAAAATAAACTATATCCGGTATTCACGATCCGCAAAGCACACATTTTTTGTGTGGTATCATTCATTTAAATAAAAACCGCGTCGTCGGCATCCCAAAATACACATTGCATCAATATTGTTAACATCAATAAGTTGACTTTGGCACGTGACAAACAAAAAACATCTATTAAACCCATTGTTAGACATTAAACAGCACGTTTATAGACGAATAAGTTTTTTGTTTAAACTATTTTAGTGTATAATCTTAACATGTTATTATGAATTTGTCTTACTATAGAAACCCACTAGTTCGACAAATCGTGACCGAAGTTCAGCGGGATTACGGCAATGTTTTTAAATGACGCATTATACCTAAATTATGACGCGTTTTTTGTATAGAAAATGTATTGATTTCAGTCGCGTTTTAATAATAACGAAAGTTTCAACACCAACCAAGACTTTTGAACGCAAAATTGCAAAATATAACAGAAATGAAATATTAATAGGTTAACAATTTACATTCCATAATTTTCCTTTACGACTAGATAATTTCAGCAGTTGGAAGATTGTTTCATTACAAATTATTAAGTAATTATGTTGTTTTATGAGTTGTGAGATGAAATACGAGTTTGCAGAACATTCAAAAGGATTACTTAATCCTTAATTAATATTGAAGGCGTTATAATGGGGATATAAATGATTCATTATACTTACAGCTACTAATCAATGACTAGGCTGATGAGTTGGAAAAAGTACATATTTCAAGGAGCAGAAAACTAATGACAAATTATTATTGGAATAAATATATTTATTGACAGAATATTTTATAGCATGTAAACACAAATACAAAGTTATAAATATAAATTATCATTCTGTCCTTCCCTGAAGTCCTTCCGAACGATTAATAAAAAAATACGCACTACTTTATTCTTTATTTAATCAATAAGTTGTGAATTGCCGAATCGAATCTAAAATACTATTTTATATCAAGAAACTCATCCGTATGGAACCAAGTTTTTATATAATAAAGCAGAAAATAAAAGTTGTCATTGTATAGTGAACTACAAAGTTCAGAAAGGAAAGGCCAACCCTCTTCAGCTAACTTTTTAGTTCACTTTCCAGAGCTCAGTTTTATGTTGCCTTAGGACGACTTAAAACTTTGATTCTTTTCAAGTGACCTTTATAACCCTAAAGTTACATTAAGGCTAGATTATAATTATAGATAGACGAAGAATGACAATCTTTTTTGCAAGTCCTTCGATGAAAAACTTTTTAAGAGTTTATTGAAACGTTTCGAAACGTATCTTTTGTAATATGTTTAATTATTAGAAATTATTTTCAATTTTTAGGGTTCCGTAGCCAAATGGCAAAAACGGAACCCTTATAGTTTCGTCATGTCTGTCTGTCTGTCTGTCTGTCTGTCTGTCCTGGTTCGTTCTCCGCCGTTTCTGAACCGATTGCCACGAAAATTGGTGGAGAGATGCATAGTGATAATTCAAGAATTGGTTTTTAAAATTATCGAAAAATAATCATTTTTTACCCCCCCTCCCATACAGCGAAAAGTTAATTCTAAAAAAAAATTCGACTTAACCCATCGTGTAGGGTATCGTTAAACAGGTATTTTTAAATACATTAAAACTCGCCTTGAAACCATGTGGATCAAACACCCCAGTCTCGAGATATATTAATACAAAGTTAAAATTAGAGCGTCCCCCCCCCCCCTTAACTTTTGAAATACTATTACAATAATTCTGAAAAAAATGTCCTGTATACCTCCAAGTAAGTACTTTCAACGAAAACTATAGCGGACTCTGTATCATACATAGTTATTTTTATACATTTCGACCAACTTATGACGTGCAGTTGCCCTTACTAAATGTTGTCTTAAGCGGTCGGGCTATCTTTTAGCTACGGAACCCTTTCATGGGCGTGTCCGACACGCTCTTGGCCGGTTTTTTTATGATACGAGCATTTATTGGATTTTCAATGAATCTCATTTAGATATCTCCACGTGTAATGAAAAGGCTCTTTACTGATAAAATGGTAAAGTGATCCTATAAAGGTAACCTTTTTTGACGAGATATTTTTCTTTCTCTTTTGACGACTGATTCTGAAGTCGACTAATGCGCTGGAGATTTTAATCATTATTTTACATTATATCACTCATGCAATTAAAGAGAAATCTGTCTTTTCGTTATATTGATGTAAGCCCCGGCCGCGTCCTCGAGGTCCTGAGTTGGATTCCCGGGTCGGTTGATGACAGATTTGATATGGTGATGATTATTGATTCAACTTTTTATGAAAAAATAAGGGTGAAATATCTTTCTTAGGGTATTAGTACGAACCGAAAGGTGCAACATTTATTACACAGCTTCGCTAAACCTCGGATTACAGCGCTAATAGATTTCCCCCGGGCCCCCTGGTCGTGTGATTCCAGCCAGCCGCATTGTTCCAGGGAACAGCTGCTTAACTGCAACGAGAATTACATCGGATCGGAACCTGTATCAGGAGATTTATTTGGTTGATTACGAAGTCTATAAGCTTTCGGACGGTGTTAACGCTAATATGTATAAAGTGCAAAAATGTGAAACAGCGTGCAAAACCGTGAAGCTTGCTTTCTGTTTTCTAGAGAACGTATGAATGTTTAGTATGATAATATATTCTATGAATATGTGAGATCATATGCAACGGAAGCAATTAGAATTGTGTTTCAAAATCACGATGTTTGCAAAGTTCTTGAATGCATCTTGACATTACTGTGCGTGCATACGTAAGTGAAAAGTACACATTCAATTTTTCTCTTATCTCCCAAATAAGGGAAAAAAGCCTGTCACAACTTATTTGAAGTGAACGAAAGGTGTAGTATTTATTAAACAGCTTCGCTAAACCTCGGATTACTGCGCTAATAGATTTCCCCCGGGCCTCCTGGTCGTGTGATTCCAGCCGCATTGTTCCAGATAACAGCTGCTTAACTGCAACGAGGATTACAGTGGATCGAAACCGGTATCGGGAATATGTTTGAATTTTCTATTTGGTCGACCGCTTTGTGTAGTTAAATATTGGGTTTGGATACTATTGCTTTATGTAAAGTACCTACAACGTGTAATATTATTAAGTTTGTTTTGATACTACGTATAATTGCTTAATTTAATTTGTTTTGAAAAAATGTGACCAGGGTGAGTGAAGATTTGCGCAAGATGGCTGGCAGGATCTGAATGCGAGTTGCTGAGTTGCGAATGTCCAGCTGGGGACTGCGATAGGCTAAGGATGAATATGATGGTGCATTTGTACAGGTATTTCCATAACGCGAATATGTGGACAATGTGACGATTAAACTTGCACATCTTGGCATTTTCATAATAATAAATCAAAAATAAATTTATTGGACTAACACCCCAACAGCTTAGACCCAAACTAAGCTCGAAGCTTGTACTATGGATGCTAGGGAACGAATAGACATACTTAAATACTTTTATAA
The DNA here is from genome assembly GCA_958496325.1 of Nomophila noctuella. Lineage (NCBI taxonomy): Eukaryota > Metazoa > Arthropoda > Insecta > Lepidoptera > Crambidae > Nomophila > Nomophila noctuella. Next base: position 921,752 of record OY292493.1, read on the forward strand.
ACATCCATGACTCAAAGTGCAAATGCCGATGTTCATCACACAAACATTTGCCCCTAGCGGGATTCGAGCCCACGACACCCGGTTTTGTACCCGGTCTCCGACCACTAGACCAACGGGTCATTATATGAATTGTAATTACAACTGCACGCATGTTAGAGCCTACGATAAGTTTGACACGTGCTACAAAAGCAATTATGTGGTAATAGCCCGGTCATTATCACTAATGGCCCGTGCAAGAAGATCCCCATTCGATTATGATGAATCATAATACAGCTGACTTTTTTCCTTGTTGACGTGGGACTTTATTTCGACTTAATTCCATTTATTGAAACCATCGTTAATCTGAGTGGCTTGATTCATAACAGCATCTTTTTGCGATGATGAAATAAAGTATGGTATGATTTTTAAGCACGCTTTGCCCGCATGGACAAAAAGGTTGCGCGGGAATAATGTAATTCTTTTAGATAAAAAGGAAACAAATAAAAAAATATTACTTTTCGGTTTTAAATGTCAGATAAATTAATAAATAGATATATCTTTTATGTAGCATTACACTGCAAATTAAATGGACGTGTCAACAGATGTATCGTTATTTACCCAAACTTATGAGATTTAACGTAACGTAACATGATTTTTACGTATTATTACGTAGCTGTAATTAAAATCAAATAAGTGGTAATGTATCTAGTATATTTTTGTTCAATTGTCAAAAGTCACGTAGGTAATATTCTTAATCACCGAATATAACCATTAACAGAACATGCCTAGCGTTATCTATTACAGACGAAAAATAAAAATTAGCCAAGTGCGTGTCGGACTCCCGCACTGAGGGTTCCGTACAAATTCTATTTTTGACGTATTAAAAAAACTACTGAATAGATTTCGTTCGAACCAATTTTCGTTGGTAGTTTTTATGGTAATGTACATTATATATTTATTTCAGATTTATTATCATCTTACTTTAGAAGTTAGAGGGGCGGGGGGACACACTTTTTTCCACTTTGGAAGAGTCTGTCACGCAAAGTATTCACTTAAGAATAAAATGAGCTTAAAAACCTCAATATAATTTTTAAAGACCTATCCATAGATACCCCACACGTATATGTTCAATGAAAAAAAATATTTTCAGTTTCAGTTCTAACTATGGGGACCCCCCATTTTTTATTTTATTTTTTCTATTTTCGTGTGAAAACCTTGTTGCGGTTCACAGAATACATCTACTCACCAAGTTTCAATAGTATAGTACTTATAGTTTCGGAAAAAAGTGGCTGTGACAGACTGGCGGACAGACAGACAGACAGACATGACGAATCTATAAGGGTTCCGTTTTTTTGCCATTTTGGCTACGGAACCCTACAAACGGTGTAATGACAATGACCATGTTTTTATTTTTGTTAAATTTCACTTTACTTATAATTTAAAAAATACAACACAGGTAATGGTTGTAAAATAAAATGGTTTAATCACTGATGTAAGGGGCATGAATTAATTCCTGGAAAGCAAAATGTGATGTCAGATTTTTCGGAAACAGCTCCGAATCGCATTAAGTGTGGCGTTCAGCCATCATTAAATCGATTACATTTCAAAACAATAAAACCTTCATTCGATATTCAAATTACTTTAAAGCCCTATTATAAATACTATTATTACAATGTATTGCATAAAGTGGTGATAATACAAGATTGAGTAAGCGGGTCTTTAGATCAGTGAATCACTTGAGTTCAAGGATCGGTAAAGAATGCAAATATCGCGTGTCTGTCGTCTCCCGTGCCTAAACAGGTGTTACACATTAAAAGCTATCTAAATAAGTCAGATAATTGACCATTTAGCTGCCAATCTGGTGTTTTTTATGCAACTACGTTAATTATTAGTCCAATGAATTTATTTTATTTATTTATTATTTTATTGTGATAACTTTTTTGTTCCGTCTAATGGTAAGCTGTTACCCACGCTTCGAATGCTTCACTCGCACTTGACTATCTATGAAAGCTATGCATATATATCATTTCTAGGCGGTTGAGGCATAACTCAAATATTTTATATTTAAACTAGCGGTTGCCCGCGTCTCCGTCCGTGTGGAATTCGGTTTCCGCACACACAGTGTTTTTCTATATCTTAAAGCCTTCCTCGACTAATGGACCATTAAACAAGTATTTTCTGAGATAAGCGCGTTCAAACAAACAAACAAACACTTGAGCTTTATTATAATAGTAAAGATATTACTGAATAAATTAATGAAACTTCGTGCTCCTAAAATTCAAGCAAGTCGATCGGATTGAAATCACGGTTCCATTATAAACTACAATTCAAAACCCGAAGACTCGATTGTTTCGCAGCAATCTTTGTCCCGTGGAAAACCACGTCGGCCCTTATTGTTGAAGGATACCTAAACCCAAACCTGTGGAGCTTTATAAAAAGCCGGGACAAAGCCTCGCGTCGGCTACAAATAAATTTATCTCTGGCCATTCGGCCGTCCATTAATCAGCATCCTTAATTATTCAAGTTTAGCAACTCTAATCTCCTAGCCAACAATTATAGCCGGCAAGACAAATGGTTTGTTTGCGAAAAACCAACGGGATCGCAACCGGAATTCCACGTCGAAGATGACCCGGATCATAAATCACGGTCAAGCGCCATCTCTTGGAATAAATTGGAACTTCTGCCGGCGGCGATCTATTAGCTGTCAAATTGTTTCCACTGATGTAATTAATTTGACGGTTCTTTCAGGTTTTAGGTTTCATGCGGCTAAAGAAAAGAAAAGTCTGTTGGGGTTGTTCGGCAGGATTTTGGTACATTGCTTGGTTGGTGACATTTCTTCTACACAAACATGCAAAACGATAAATATTCCTCGCATTTGCCTTTTGTCGAAAGTGAAAATAAAATTAATACATCTCTTTTACATATCGATGATTTTTATCTTTTTATCTGCTTCCTCTGAGTTAATTGAATCTATTTCCCACCTGACCTCATAATGCACAGATCATAATGAATCACAGATTATGACTATCTGAGAAAGGCTACCTACATTATTCTCGCTAACAAGAAATACCGGTGGCGTTGATTTAATGAAACAAAACGTTGTTTCCTAGAACAATGCTAAAATTATTGAATTATTTATAATACAGTCACTGGTAAAAGTTGCCGGATTCATAAATATTACGTGTTTGACATTGAAATATTACTATTATACACGTGACACATAGAAGTTGTGCTCGTTAATTTTGTGGTCTACTTATTTTTATTGTGGGAGGAGTGATGTAGCTCCTTTGTTTGTAGAATAAATATGATACCTAAAGGCTCCCTTTTTGACTATTTGATGCTATGATACGAACAGTCACTTGCCACAACTATTTGGAAATCAAAAGAAAGATGTTGTTATGTGTTTCGTATTAAGGCACAGAAGGCGTGAAAATACAGTAACGACAAAATGTTGGCGGTAACATTTTCATAACAAAAGCCCCTCCCACAAAGTGTCGATCTTACCTGACAATTGGACCTTTGGCATTTAGTAGCTTCGATAAGAACAAGCGTGAATTATTGATAAAGATAGGCCACCATGTGCCACGGAAGCAACTTTTCCAGAAGTGTATAATAAATAGATCGTTTTCTCACAAGTCTTGTTTGAGACGCTCGTAAAACTCCTGCAACTTTCTAAGCAAAAGTTTACTAGAGGAAATGTCTTTTAGAACACCCCGTCACAAGGGAACGACTGAATAACAATGTCTGGTGGAAAAAAAGCCCATGTATGCTTTAATTATAAAATATGTATTTAAGACAAATAAGAAAAAATTAAGTGTTATTTTTTATTTACGGTAGGATACCTAAACCGTACCGGATTTTTTTTTTATTCAAAGAAGAACTTTTGACTAGCTCAAGTTTTTTTCTGGTTTAGATAAGATGAAATCTGTAATTGTAATCTGTAGTGTAATCTTTAGTTAATATTTTCTGCTCTGAAAATAACATTGCAGGCGCTGAAATTAAGGTTTCAAACCTCAATCCATCAGAAAGGTAAATACCTACACAATGTTTTTGTCGTTTAAAGTAGCTTACAAAACATTACAAAAGTGGATTGCTCCACAATTTTAACGAGCTAGAACTCTCCAACTATTCATTGGAGTTGGTGTGAGCTCAATAGATATTCCCGAGGGAACCGCGAAGTTGAGAGCGTTTGGCGCAACTGTTATACTTGTTCGTGCTGTCCTACCCTTTGCTACGTGATACTACAAGTAAGTTGGCTACAGTTTTATATTTTCCTTAACAACGTTTATACGAGTATTGGAGTGGTGAATTAGTTACTAATCTCTAGGTTAAATAGATAAAATTTTTACGAAACCACTAAGTACAAGACCGATTAATCACTTTCCCAACACTTTTCCTCGACTATTTTATAGATTCTGGTTTGTGGCTTCATAAAAATCCGTAAAAATGTTTCAAACTAAGTCAACATCAATAAACTATTTACTGCAGGATCAATGCTTCCATCATTGAAAGTCATCGATAAAATTTGTCACCTTGGCTTCTTCAATACTCTGGGCAAGATAACTTACATTATATAACTGTGTTATTAAGTTATAGAATATCCTGTAACCGAACAACCCAATGAAGTTTTCAAGTGCTACGATTGTATAAAAATAATAACCTCAAAACATCTTCATTGCCAGCTGTTGATGTAACTTATACTCTAATTTCTATTGTTTAAGCTTCCTATTTGTACAAATCTTGTACATCTCAAGCAAAGAGCAGCCACATAGAAACAAATTGTAAACAATTAACAGTGAGACTTGCGGTCTGGTGGTTTGCTCGAGGGAGCGTCCCGTGGAGTCTCTGCGAGTAAATTAAGGAATGTTTGAGGTGTATCACCGCTGTCTTCCATGCCAGTTAGTGGTTCAAGTGCGTGGCATTGAACTCTTTGTTTTGAGTTCAAGTTCCCGGTTTATTCTGGTATATTATTGGACGGGCTCGTCGGTCAAGTGGTCAGAGACCCTGGCTACAAAACTAAGGGTTGCAGGTTCAAACCCCGCTAAGGGCAAAATTTTGTGTGATGAATATCGAAATTTGAATTCGTGTACTGGATGTTTATGAAATTACTAGCAGCCGCCCGTAACTCCGTCCGCGTGGATTTCGATTCCCAATAGCCCTTACTTTAAGAGAGGTTGCTATTAAGGTTCGTTCAATTGCAACCTCAATAGTCTTAGATATCCTGGTATCGAAACTAGCACTAAATCGTTAAGTACCCGCTATTCTAAAGAGGTAACGAGCCAACTTCAACATTATAAAATGACATCAGACGCTCGTTAGCACAAAATATCGTATAATAACAACGAATGCCATTTATTCCTCGAACAATTCGAAAATCACTTTGCCGCAGAACCGCCGGAGTAATTCAAACTCTACCGTCTTTGACTTAAGGTGGATGTTACTAAAACGGCGATAGTGGAAGTTTGGAGAGACCGCGTAGGAACAAATTGTTAACAATTAAGTAGTGAACTGCTTTGTTGGTCCAAACGGAAAAGGGTATTATCCCAAAACAATCCGCTTTTTCCGGGAGTGCAATTTAAAGTTTCCTGCCAGTGATGTTTCAGTGAATATTAATTCATTCCAAATTCAAATTCATTTATTTTTGCAATTTGCAGCGAAATTCTTTTGCTCGCCATTTTTTCACCTAGGTACTAGCACTAGGAATATGATACTTTTTTTTTGATGGTACGTTTTTGCATTTCATTTTGTAGTTCCGTTTGGCTGCAATGGCCTGAAATGGTATTGAATGTTGAAAAACTGTAACTATACATATCATATTTGACAGAAATAAAAATGAAAACTGATCTCACATCTGTCCATTCTTATATTTTTCATGACATGTTCCCGTGTTATTTTTGTAAAAGGAATTTTCACAACGTGTTTTTTTTTAAACTAACCTTGATGAACAACCTTTTGTTGTGCTTCCCAGTAATAACAAACATTTGAATGTGTAAGTGACGGTATCGTCAAATATTTGTGGATACTGAACTTGCCCCATATGAGGCAGAGTGTGTGTTTTAATTCGGTGGGACAATTAAGAAGGCTACTACTTAATTACTAGAGCCCATTAAATATTAAAAGTCAAAACTAGGAAATCCTTAGTTAGTGCCTTGTTCGTTGAAATCTGTTAGCTTGTTAACAAGTAACTGGTAGTCTGGTCTGTTTCTGTGTTTGACAGTAACTTCCCGCGTGAACTTGTCTTATGTTATACTAGCGGGCGCCCGCGACTTCGTCCGCGTGGATTACGGTTTCTTTATCACCTATTTTTCCCGTTAGGGGTGGATTTTTCAAATAATCTTTAAAAGGGGATGCCTACGTCATGTTATCTTTATGAATGCAAAGTCTCAGTCCGATCGGTTAAAAAATGAGAAAGTTTCATACTACCGTTCATCCCCTATTTTACCCCCTTGGGGGTTAGAATTTATCAATATGATTGCTTAGGCGATGCCTACATCATAGTAGCTTTATGTGTGCAAAATATCAGCCCGGTAGGTTAAAAATTGACAAAGTTTCATACTACCGTTCATCCCCTATTTTACCCCCTTGGCGGTTGGAATTTATCAATCTCATTAATTCGGCAATGCCTACGTTAAAGTAGCTTTATAAATGCAAAGTCTCAAGCCGATCGGTTAAAAATGACAAAGTTTCATACTAACGTTCATCCCCAATTTAACCCCTTGGGGGTTGAAATTTATAAATATGATTATTTAGGCGATGCCTACGTCATAACAGCTTTATGTATGCAAAATATCAGCCCGATAGGTTTCAAATTGACAAAGTTTCATACTACCGTTCATCCCCTATTTTACCCCCTTGGGGGTTGAATTAATCAAAATCCCTTCTTAGCGGATGCCTACATCATAACATCTACCTGCATGCCAAATTTCAGCCCGATTCGTCCAGTGGTTTGGGCTGTGCGTTGATAGATCACTATGTCAGTCAGTCAGTCACCTTTGAGTTTTATAGATATAGATTGTATTATAGCTGCTAGATTATATACTCGTCCTCTAGAGAGAAGGTAGCTTTGTAAGGTACAACATCAGTCCTATGTCAGGGGCATGACTGCAAATATTTACCTTGGCGTGCGGCTGACCGAACATAGGGGTAAAGTTGAGCACTAAAATAGTAACTTTGTCCGTTTCGCTTGTTGTATATTATAACAAGTTAATTTTATCAGATGAATACTATAATTGCACCTATTTTTTATTTAGCGATGGAATAGACATAAACAAGCTTTTGAGTATAGGTTTTTTTTTAAATTCATAATCATGAAAAAACAATTTTGGCTCAATTAGAAAATCCGTCCCGCTTGTCAAAAGTTATTGCCTTAAATTGCCTGAACCAGAATTAAATGCCACTACCCTATGTCAAACAAACCTAAATATGTAATTAAACGATACTATAATATTCCTTTACTAGACCAAGAAGACGTCTAGACATAAAAATACAATCCAGAAATAGCAAAACCTATTCCGATAGTCAAACAGCCTATAAGTTATTTACATAAGTGAGTGCCTTGAACACTAACACATTATAATCTTGGATGGTTCGGGGTAGCGACGACCTAGGCTAATGTTTGCAGGCTATTTTATGACATACGTAAACAGTTTATGTTTAGCTTCCGATCTAAGTACTTTACAATATGTAGGTCAACGTAAATACGTTAACAACTATACTTGACAGTCTAGTTGTTAAACTGTGTTTTGCCTTTAGGTGCTACATCAACAGTTAATGCTTCTTTGGGGTTTGAATATGACATTGTAAACTTAGTAGTGGGGATTTCCATTAACATATTTGCTTCTTATGCAAAGTATGCATGATTTGCAATTTGCATACTGCCAACACTTAATTGTTTTTTGAATCACCTGATTGTCCGATAAAATAATGATTCCGTGCTTAAGATTCGGAAGGCACATTTGACCGTTGGTCCCGACTGTGATCCAAATGATCTGGTTTCCTTCGTGAGGTTATCGGAAGTCAGACGACAGATGCTCCATTTAAATGGTAACCAGGCTAGTCAATTCGGGATAATAGTCGTAGCATACCCTGGACTCTGGCAATGGCCGAGGATGCAACCGGAGACGCGTTAGGATAATGATAAGAATCACGGGGTTATGTTTCGATGCTGAGGTTGATAATCTTGGTATTCAAACTTCACTTATGGCATCGTTTAAAAAAATGCAATATTTTTTATTATCTCAGTAAAATTGTCTGTAATGCGATAGACGGTTAAAAAATAATTAAAATGAATTTAATTTCCGACTTGGCTGAATTATTGTTTTCTGTAATTTACTTCCAGTTAGAATTTTCCTTTACAAGTTTGTTAATTTCTTTTCAATCCTTTTTAGAGACTTTCAAGGACTGTTTGTCGTATTGAAGACCAGTCAGCAAATTACTTTGAAACGTTGTTGAAATCCCTAATATTGTTTCCATTGCGTATTAATTAATTTTTAATGAAAATTTTCCGAGTTTTTACAACGTTGATTATTTTTTTGAAGTCTTTGGAACTTTGGGATATTGGTTAATTGGAAAAAGAAATCCAAATCTTCGAGCAGTTTCTTTGTTCGTTTTTTTTTCAACGTCAAAGACGTAGATATTTCTTATAAGAGAGGTAGAGTTAAATATAATTTCCACTCGAATGAGCAACTCGTCTGCGGAAGTACCTCCACCTTACAGAAGACTACAGTGAAGTAGCACTTCGTTACTGTTGTGCTATGTTTCCGCTGGTGAATAAGGTCGCCAGAGCTCAATTGGGGAGGGTCTTAAGGGCAGGCAACGCATCTGCGACCCCTGTGCGGTTGTTGATGTCCATGGGCAACGGTGATCACTGACCATTAGATGACCCACTTGTTCGTTTACCTCACTATAACTTTAAAATAAAATTTTGTTGTAGAGTTGAACTCCATATTATTTTGCTCGGCGGTTGACGTGACGATCCCCCCTTGCTTGGATGCAAAGGACGCTGGAGGAGTTTAGTAGGTACATGAGCCTTTATTTTCGAACCCCACGAAAGCCTGCAGGGCTTGTTAGCTACACTTTTACTTTTACATACTTTCTCGTGCCAACATATTCAAAACGTACTTGTTTATTCATTCCTAAATAAACCTCCCATCTGTTAAACTTCCAGAACTCAAATCTAAATCGTATAATCATGAATTGATAGTGGCTTTTGTCGCCGACGTCATTACCGCGCCTTCTGTACCGTGGCTTTTTGTAGTACTCGTTATAGGAGTGACAGAATAGTCGCAGTTATATTTTTGATCTATTCAGAATCTATTCTGGAATATTAAAAACGTTTAACAGTAAAAGATGACGATATAATACGGTTTAAAACATATTTACCTTCACAACACAAATACTTGCGAATATGTATAATTGTCTATTTGTATTGTATATTAAATAAAACCTTTATATTTAAGTTATATTCTAAGCCCGCTAAAGTTACTGATAATCATCAGTGCTTTAGCTTCTTATCTCAAAATCTTTTCATTAATGTTAGTTATAATGTTGTTAAAGTAGATACAATGTCTTAAAAAATCGTCAATTAATAAAGAAATAGTGAAAGAAGGTTGGGTTTTTTTGTGATAATTTATTCATGGCAGGCAATGAACCTTTTATGTTTAAATTGTTATACAACAATACTTACATAATACAACTTCTTGATATGTGTATATTCGCAGCAAAGTGGAAGTTTCATAAATAGATCACTTGAAATATACAAAGGAAGCAATATTCTTCAAACAACGAAATATTACGAAATGTCTGGAATACATGCTAAGTAAATAAGTTAACCGAAATGAAATTGTGTTACGAAATTGTGTTACAACTTAACAGACGGTTATCATAATAATGTGTATGAAAACTGAAACCTAAAGTTTGCGTCCTTAATATAATGCGTAATAAATAGATACACTTAAATGGTTTTAAAGACATCCAATACTCTAGTACAAATGCAGATGGCTATGACCTGGGCTATTTTTTGTGTGATTTATCGAACAAAAAATAGCCCAGGTCTTTACCTCGTCCAAAGGAGAAAGTCAAAGTCAAAGTATTTATTTTGCAATTTGATCCACAACTTAATCATAACTTTTCCACAGAGAACCTTGCTAACGACTCAATACGTTAAACCGTTAAGTCCCTTATAATGATACGTCTATGGGTAATAGTTTTCTCTAGTTTTCTATATCACTAAAAGTTGTTTTATTCTGCCAGTTTCTAGGTAGGCTTTAATCTATAATAAAATTAAGCCACCTATTTTTATGTGGTATTTTTATCAGATAGAGTGATACACTAGGTAGTTTAATGAGCAATGTATAAAAATCTAAACTAATATAATAAAGCTGAACAGTTTGTTTCTTTTTGTGGTTGTTTGAATCTAAGTTAAGAAGTTCGGAACTACTTGTTCAAATTTAAATATTATTTTTGCGTTGGCTTTAACCTATAATATAACACAATGTGTGCGGAATCCGAAATCCACGCGGATGAAGACGCAGGCGGTCGCTAGTACATTATAATTATGGTAGAGAAACACTCATAATTTCAGTTGGACCCGTGCGAAACCGGGGCATGTCGCTAGTAAGCATAATAAACGTTAGTATTTTTACCGTTTTTGATACAATAGGACGCACGAAAACACGCAACCTTCCAGTTGTTTTATTAGTACAATAGACTACACGTTCAAACAACAGGACCTGTGGATAACGAAACAACTAGACATTAATTTTGTGGTTGTAAGTCTCGTTGCCTTGAAAACTGGTCACGCGACAAAGGATACTCGTGGAAAGTATAAATTACTTAAGTTAGCCTTGAAGTTTAAGTTGAAAAATACGCTTTTTGAGCAATTTGGCCAGTGTCGGTTAAACTCAGGTAAAGGTTGAATCCCCATTAAGGTTTTAATTTGATAAGTAATATATTAACTAACACGAAAGTATATTACTTTACGAGTCTTAATCTAAATTTGCTTGCATTATGCTTGCAGGTCCCACAATTGATTTTTCACAATTACCCACATACTTATTAAATGACAATGTAGAATATATAATAAAATTAAATTATAATTTTGAAGTGGTTAGTTGTTTATGTACCTTCAAATCTATGTATGTTTATCCTGACTAAGATAATTAAGCTGGCTACAAAAAGTAATTTCAATTTCATTTTCGATAATAGTTTGGTATCAGCTTGTAAAATCATTCTGTCAGTACAATATCAAAGAGATACAATCGAAATTGGTCGGAAACACCGCAAAATCGAACAAACTTGTCAAATAGCAATCCCTTTCAAAAATAAGAAACAAAAAGTAATTTCCGAGGCTGTTGTCTCACAAAGATTCTGTAGAGGTTTTTATCAAGGGCTAGATCGACCTGCTCTTGTACTGTGTTGATTGATTATTATTATGGTTCAGTAATGATGGTCTTTCACAGACAAAGCTAAATACTTCTCCAGGTGTTATAATACTTTGTACAGTTTAGGTAAGTATCTAAACGAGTTCAACAAAAACAATATTTTTTAAATCAATTAAGAAATACTTAAATTCAATTTATCTGTTTAACTAATATGTAATTAACTGCTCTGGGGTATTAACACAACTTTACCGCTGTAATCTTAATGCGTATTCAGTATATTATTCCTTTGCAGCGGTAGCATATAGGTATTTTTAGTCAACACATATTTGAGTATCATTAATTGTACATGGATATTTCACTATTTTTGATAGTACCTAGCCATTGCATATCTTCAAGAAGATTTATTTAACTTTACACAAAAAAATTAAATTAGCGAGTAATTTTGGAAATCCTCGCAGACACATGAAATTAATATTTTTTTACGGAACGTTAATCGTAATCGTCGATTCGGTCTTGGTAAGTTTTCTTTTCTCTATTTAGGTTCAGGCCATCCATCAAAAGCAAGTAGCTCTTTGTTGATACTTGCCCTTAATTTTAGCTCATACAAGTACTTTTCTTAGATATTATATAAACATATGAATGTTTGGAATAAACAAAAGGGCCCATTCATAGCACTGTCACATAGGTTTAGGTATCCGGGGAATTAAACGCACTTCAGCCTCCAAGGTAAGCCATTGTGTGTGATCAAAAGTTTAAGATTTACCGGAATCAGTGTGTTTTTTAAAATATGATTTTCATTTCTTGTTCGATTAGATACCTAGTACGAATACCCGTACCGTAAACCGTCCTATCCCAACTAATATTATAAATGCGAAAGTAACTCTGTCTGTCTGTCTGTCTGTCTGTCTGTCTGTCTGTCTGTCTGTTACGCTTTCCCGCTTAAACCTCGCAACCGATTTTGATGAAATTTGGTACAGACAATTTTTAGACCCCGAGACAGAACATAGGCTATATTTTGACCCATTCCAACCCCCCACTTCCCCGAAATGAGGGGTGGAAGTTTGTATGGAAAATTTAAACTACTTGAGTTAGACGCTTGAAATTTGGCATGCAGGTCCCTTAGTAAACTTGATGCTTAGTTGCAAAAGGATATTGCAAAATTCCCACGGGAACGGGAGTTAGCGGGAAAAAACATTCGTATAGTGAAAACCGACATCCACGCGGACGAAGTCGCGGGCGGCCGCTAGTAGGTTAAAATTAATATAATGGCAGACAGTTATTAACCTACATTTAAATTTGATAAGAAAATACCTCATACATTTATCATAATTTGAATCTATAATGCCATTAGGACTAGACAAAGTCTAATAATTTATTATAAATTTTAATTATGTTATTCAGAAGCACTTAAAAACTTTTTCAGTACAAAGACTCTTAATTAAGCACAATACCTACCTAATGCTTACCTACTTATGATTCGTGAGGTGGAAAAAACGAAATGCTTTAGTGAAATATTCTTTTCTGTGAAAAAAATATATAGCCCTTCATTCATCGCTTGAAATAAAAGGCCAGTGAAATAAATTTCTTTAAATATTTACTACACTTCTTCGACGTTTAATATAATTAGCTGACATCGTAAAGCTTTTTGGAAATGATTCTCTTTTTTTACTTTATTTGTTTTTTTTTCTCAAAATTCTGCCAGACCTAGTAAGTGACTTTACGCCTAATAAGTGAGGCAGGTTATTTTTTTCTTATGAAATTATTTCAATTTCAATGTAAACATTAATCTTTTCTTATAATCTACGGTTCAAAAAGTATTTGGATACGTAAAAAGATGTTTTGCTGAATTAAATTAAATTATGTATTAATAAAGGCAACACAAATATATAACTTGGTTACAAATCTTAAAATCAAAAATTGACGACCTGTTTGGTGTAATGGTCAAGATGTTGCCTATTACGCATGAGGTCGCGGGTTCGATCCCCGCATAGGACAAACATTTGTGTGCATGAACATGTCTGTTTGTCCTGGTTTGGGTGTTATATGTATCTATTTAAGTATATTTGTAATACCACTGTTGATTCTGATGTCTGTAACACAAGTGCTCAAGCTACTTAACACGGGGTCAGATCAATGTATGTGATGTTGTGGAAAAAAAATAATAAAAATCAATCAAGGCCCAAAATAAAAGCAAAATAATGTGCCTAGGTTGAATTGACAGGGGTAACTATACCAACGGGTCTTTCCCAACTAGTTGTGTTTACCAATTAAAATACTCCAGTTTCAAGTGTCACTTTCGGAAATCGAGCTTTCAAATCCGACACGACAATAGTGAACTAAATAAATAGTAATTCGGAAGGGCCCTTCTATTGTGTTGAAGTTAACTCATCGCGAATTTTCCGTAGTCTGGGAGCTAGAAAACTGCGTACAATGTAAGTGGGGCCGTCACGTACTGGCTAGCACCTACTCGTAAAAGCGGTTTTGCACTACAACCGATCCGAATTCGATCCGAACCCGTGAAAATTGTTTTTAGTAGGTAGTCTTAGGTCTAATTTGCACATTATGAAAGAAGGAAAGCAGATGACGGAAATGGAATCTTCTTTTATGTAACTACGAGTAGGATGCAGGCAATCATCCAGCAAGACAGCAAGAGGGTCAGGGTGACTGGCTCAATAGGTGGTACTATGTACTATTGGGCCAGTCAACTTTATGTACGGAACTTACATACTCTTCCCATCAGGTGGAGGAAGGTTATCCTGATTACTTCTTATAAAAAAGGTCACTTGAGCCAAGTGATCACCGCCGACCAAAGACATCAACAACTCCGTAATGGTCGGTCGCGTTGTGTTCCTTTACAGCCCAATACCCTCCACAACTGCCAAGCTCTGGAGATGTTTCATCCAGCAGAAATTGACCACAACATTTTTAAAGTACTAGTTCACAGTATTCCACTATAAGGTGGAGGTATGGTATTTTATATACCAAAGAAATAGTTCTACAACTTCTCCAGTCCATATTTTCATGAGTTCGGATCGTATTCGGATCGGATGGAGTGCAAAACCCCTGTAACTGCCGGACGCTTCGCCAGCCTTAATCATGAGTGTACGTGACCCCTTTACTATTTCGAACAATTGGGATTTGACCAGGTGCAAATAGCTGTTTACTGTTGAATGGAAGAAATTAGAGTTGGGATTTGTATTTATTTGTAAGAGGGAAATGTTTTTAACTCTTAAATTTTGGGTCGTGAATACACTAGCACATAGAGGGTGCGTGTATCATGCATGCATTTTGAGATACAAAATACATCAGATAACAGAAAAAAAACAATCTTGACATCCTCCTTTCTTTAAGTGGGTAAAAACAAATAACAACGCTATTCTCCAACAAAATTTTGAAATCTCGCCAATTCCTGAATTGATTAATAATTTTACAGTTTTAACGCGAAAGTCAAAAATCTTACATTTTACAGTTATATCATTGGCCGTTTATGTTGACAAAGCGCTAAAATTGCTACTTTATCTCTATCGTGTTTATTTCAGTCTCAATTTTAAGCCCGACTTAATTAGTGTTAGTGGGCAAGTAAAGTGCCTATTAAATAAAGAGACCTGCTAAGAATTGTCACTTCAACTGGAGTATTTATTTGTTCTTGGACTAGCTGTCTTATCACAGTTGTAGCCTTTTTTATGTTACAGCGAGGCAAACGAACAAGAGCGTCACGTGATGGTAAGTGATCACCGCTGCCCATTGTCATCAACAACCGCACAAAGGTCACAGGTGTGATGCCTGTGTTTTAGACTACATACCCTCCCCAACTGAGCTCTGGCGACCTTACACGCCCGCAAACACATAGCAAAACAGTTACGAAGTGCTGCGTCTCTGTGGTCTTCTGTAAGCCTCCGCAGAATCAATTATATTATTGTTGCTCAAAAATATGAAATCTAGACACATTTGTTTGTTCAAATAAATTACGAAATTGAGTAGGTGGGTAGGTTTGTAGAAATCGTTTTTAAACAAGTAAAATAAATAACTACCTAGCAAAACTCCACTGTGCATGTTCAGGCATAGTAATTCTCTTATATGAGGGTAAACTACGAAAACCCGCGACCCGGCTGTGACGCACGCTGCAAGCGCCGGCCCCAGTCCATTGGTTGATCGCGCACGGTGTACTACGCGCGGTTTCGGATTTCTCTCTCCCCGGCGGAATATTGGTGACCATCGGATTTTGTGGACTTTACATGTTGTATCTCGGACCCTACAACAGTTTGGTGTGGTTTTATCAATTTTGAATCAGTACAAGTGGCATAACGGTGGACTTCTCAGACAAGCGAGCGAGCACGGCTTCTCATATCCAGTTCAGCATAGCAGTTGGCGTCAGAGGTGAGTGGTTTGCCTTTTTACTGGGTTTTTACTATGCCTTGACTGCCCATTCAAGAAAACTATTAAAGAACCTAATAATCCAGCGATTCTACCTGTTCCGTGGGTTCTCGTGAACAGTGTTTAATGAAAAATTCCTTAAATTCTAAATCGCCAAGTGAAACGTTTATTTGATCATTTGCCTGGATGAGTTCGGCATTCAGGCAAAGACTTTGGTACGTAAAAGCTTGACCGTTCTAATAATTTATAGACAAGTATGATATAAAATTCTAGAAGAGTAAATAAAAAACATATCGGTAGATGTTGTTTCAATGTTTCAAGAATTTTAAAGATATCTGGTTTAAATTATTTACTGCGTACTACATTTTATAAAATACAATTTTACCTTAAGTTTTTGTCTGATATGAACGTTCTCTTTAGAAACAATTTGCTAGCGTCACCATTTTAAACTTTAACCTTTAGCGGGATTCAAACCACGAGGCCAGCGGGAGCAATTAAGCAATTAGACAATCACGACTTCCTATGAATCCTAAATGCGTCGCCTGCCTTTAAAACCCCAATCGAGCTCTGGAGAACAATTTGACCGACAGATACAAAGCACACAGAAACGAAATGCCACTGTACGAGATAATTGTCATTTGATGAGCGGCTCAGCTGAATGAAAGTTAAACTGTGCTCTAACTTAAAAATAAATAAATAAATAAATGCCTTGGACTAACACACCAATTGCCTAGCCCCAAACTAAGCTCGAAGCTTGTACTATGGAAGCTAGGGAACGGATAGACATACTTAAATACTTTTTATAAACATCCATGACTCGAGTACAAATGCTGATGTTCATCACACAAACATTTGCCCCTAGCGGGATTTGAACCCGCGACCCTTGGTTTTGTAGCCAGGGTCTCTAGCCACTCGACCAACGGGCCTGTCGAATATGTTTACTTGCAAAATCATAAAATTGTATTGTACTAAAATCAAAATTAACTCCTTGACATTCATTACATTATATTTTGTTGTGCAAAAGTGGAGTTTCCTAGCACAAGCAAATCTTTTGTTTTGCTTAAAAGAAGGTCCTAGAACTACATATTTACTACTAGCGGCCGCCCGCGACTCCGTCCGCGTGGATTTCTTTTTTGCGAAATAAAAAGTAGCCTATGTTCTGTCTCAGGGTCTAAAGATTGTCTGTACCAAATTTCATCAAAATCGGTTGCGATGTTTAAGCGGGAAAGCGTAACAGACAGACAGACAGACAGACAGAGTTACTTTCGCATTTATAATATTAGTTGGGATAGAATGTAAACCCAAGATACACGTATATTTTTATTTTTATTATAATTCTTGACTTTACTTCTGTTCTTTCCAAGATTTAGTCTTGTTTTTCAATTTGGCAGGTTCCTGCAAAATAAATAAATGAATAGAAAATCCGTGGATTAACACACCAATTTCCTAACGTCCCAAACTAAGCTCAAAGCTTGGGATGGATACTAGGAAACGGTTAGACAGACATACTTCACTCGTTTGAATTGTTTTTGTTCTATTATTTATACTAGTATATGTACTTAAATATATATGAATAATACCCAGACCAGGACAAACAGACAGACAATACTCTCTTTACCACCACTGATACCTACGTTATAAATACTTAATATCGGTTTCCATAGCCTAAAGCCTTCCTCGTCAAATGGACAATCCAATACCAAAATATTTTTTTCAAATCGGTCCAGTAGTTCCTGAGATTAGCGCGTTCAAACAAACAAACGAACAAACTCTTAAGATTTATTATACATATTATAGTATAGATGAAAACATATCTATATCGGATAAAAAAGGTAATCAAGGCAACACCCAAGGGGGGATGAGGGGAGTGGAAGTGGAAATCCGATTAAAACAAGTCCAATCTAATAATGTAGTTCCTACAAATTAAAGTTGCGAATGAAATTCAAATACAGATCCTTAATTAAACTTTTGCCAAGTTCATTCCGTCTCTTACAATGACATGTTTTTATTTAATTTCGAAAAGTTATCTTTGTTCTCTTTAAGCCTTGCTGAAGAGAATAAGTAATTACTTATTAATATGAGGATAACTTTTCAAACTTTTGAGTCTATGCTTTTCATTAATGTACCTAATAATATGAGGTTATTGAAATTGTTACTTTGAGACTATGTTTTTTTTAAACTTCCATACATGGAAGCTTTATTCAGTATACCGAATTAACGACTATATTATCTTTCTCATGTTTCTGATAAAATTAGCTATTAACCGAATGAAAACTAAGGAACAAAATACTCGATGTTACGGACGACCGATTTGCTTTTATGGTTGATCAGGCACCTGAACAATAGCTTGAGTAGCTTGGTAGGTACCACCACAGGCGTAACTCTTGCATTGCTGACCGCATAACATATAATTATTTAGACCTTACTCACCGAAAGAAACATAGCACAACAGTTATGAAATGCTTCTTCACGAAACGTTACACGATTACAGAAATATTATCCGATAAATCAAAGTAAATGAGCCTAACTTAGTAGACTGTAAGACGAAATATTTATTCTCTTTTTCAAAGTAAATGTAATGAAACCATGAAGTTGATGGAATCCATTATTGAGACCCAAAAGACTTTATCTTGGCCGCGACAATTTCTGCTTTTGAAGTCCCAATTACGAGACCTAACTGCGGAGATATCGACAGGTTTATTAATTTACCAGAGACAGGCGGAATACACTGCTCTCTTTGATGTTTTGGGTTATAATATTATACTATTCGGAAATTACGATAGTAATATTGTTAAAGGAAGAGAAAGTAAATTATAAACTTATTGATATACTATCCTGTTGTACACATAACTTGAAGTTTGTTAGCTTTTGATGATTCAGACTGCTTTGTACTTATGAATAAAGATATTTTTCACAAAATTTTACAATTCTTTCCAAAAGAAGAACAGCCTAAAATATTTCACCTTGTCACCACAAATATAAAAAGCCAAACATCATTCAAGTAAACTTTTAAAAGGTTTTATCGATAAAAATAAGAACTGAATCAACTGTCTGTTAGCGTCAGTATTACATTCTTCATTTTTATATTCATTCTATTTCACAATTTAGCCTTAAATAAGTCTATGAAACATGATAATAATATCTTAAGATCTTAAGATACCTGCCACTACAATTTTGCTTTTGAAGCCCCAATTAAGTACGGCGTCTGAATGACGAAAGACTGAGCCTTCAGTATTAATTGTGCTTTAGAGAAGTAACAAATTGAGCACTTTGTGATGTACAGATATTATGTTACATATTCGTGGTAATGTGCTGTGTGTAAAATGGCTTATATGATAAGGGCAAGTAGTTTATGGGAATCCTAAAAGGCACTTAGCCCTTAGTTTCAGAGCTATTTGACTATGATGCAACAATATCTATTTAACTAATTACTAGGCTCTACTATAATAGTTTTATTGTTGGGCCTACTTGAGTAATGACTAGTAGGTCAAACTTTAAAGTGACGGCTGTGCTTGGAGGTCCTGAGTTAGAATGTCGGATTGGACAAAAAGTATAATTTAAAATCTATTGTACTTTGTACTTCCAATATAAAATTCTAAAATACGAAGAAAATTAGATTTCTGCGGCATTTGAGCAAGGGACTACTGGTACAGCTCTGAAGCGGATAAACTTTCTTGGTCGAGTGAAACTTAGCACAATACTTAAATTATTGTAAAACTTGCCTCAAGCGCTTTTATGATTTGTTTATCAAGGCCAACTAGTATATAATGTTTGTAAACTAATTCAAATCATTATGAGGCGGTCACTGTTATCCATCCCTACCAAAAAAAAATGGCAGAGATTTTCGGGATTATCTTTTTAACGAAGCCGTACAATAATGTACCTTTGCAAGTTTATATTTAAACGACTACTAAAGAAACGAGTAGAGTTATGTTTTAATAAAAAACATTTTATCGTGCATAATATTCCGTTTTAAATACAATTTACTTTATTCTGAATCCATCGACATTTCACCCCATATCTCATAAAAATATGAGGTAAATGTTAGAATTTCTATACGCACCGATGCATTTGGTTTTGCATTGTTAGAATTTCAATAGAAATGTTGCAGTGTACACGCTTGTTGGTTGTTTTTCCCTCCTTGACTCTCGTGTCTAGTTTTCAAACAATGTAAATAGTACCGATGACAATCAATGTTGTTGTCCTTGTTTCAAAGCGCTATGGGAATATACAATATTTTTTGCATTTAAAATATTTTTGAATGCAACTGTGTGCAGTCAGTTCATTATTAACGCTTATAATAAATTCTAGATGAGATCCAGTAACACCTGTCACTAGGCTTCTAACTAAGCTACACTGAATGTAAACATAACACCTATTAAAATGCATTTTATTTATTTATTTCAATGCAATTTCTCAAAATGTTTCCCTCTATATTCAATAAAGAGGATATGAAATGTTCAGAATATTCCCAAAAAATTAAATTTTAAACTACGAGTAAATCAGATTGCAAGCGATTATCTCCACCCAAAAATAACTACAATATCTGGAAAATCGCAAGTGCCTCGGCGTAAAGAGGATTTCGGTTCAAAAAATCCTTATTTACCTACCGGAAAAAATGGGAAAAATTATAAATTCGTGGTAATACTATTAGTCCGCCTAATTGTTTTCTTTTAATCTACAAAGATAAGACGGGATAATATTATTTCAACGATTGGAATGGAATTACGTCTGGTCCCTTAGCTAAGCTGTTTAGTGCCTCGTGGACGGGATTTCAAATCGAATTTCGCCAGTATATTGGCTTGAAAAGAAGTTAGATATATTTTTTGATAACAGATTAATATCCGATCTATTTTCGGCTGCAGTTGTGGTTTGGAATTATTTGAAGACTAGCGGCCGCCCGCGACTCCGTCCGCATGGATTTCGATTTTCAATAGCCTAAAGCCTTCCTCGTCAAATGGACTTTCCAACACAAAAAGATTTTTTCAAATCAGACCAGTTGTTCCTGAGATTAGTGCGTTCAAACAAACAAACATAGAAACAAACAAACAAACATACAAACAAACTCTTCAGCTTTATTATTAGTATAGATACCTCAGAAGTGTATGTGTGGCTATATAATACGTTTTTTCTTAAGTTCAAGGCAACGTTAATTTACAAAAATTATGTAACAATTCGATAGGCTTCATCACTTAAACCAACACGTCATCATCAGTCATCCGTATTTATGTTGGCATATATGTAAGTGCTATTTAAGTATTATGTTAGTCCCTAAAGTCGATCTTAGAGTTAAATGTAAGGTTTTTAATTACATTTATTATTTAATTATTATATTAATATTTATTTGGTTATTATGCTTAAATACGTGTAGCGCTTGTCCTGATCTAAAACGATGAATTAATGTATGCCATACTGAGTTCAGTTATTTAAAAAAAACTAGTTCAAAAAACAAAGCGATTTATCTCAATAAATTATTAGGCTATAAATAAAGGATTTATCCAAAACGTCATTGACGATATCTGCACTCTGCATTGGCACATTTCCAAACACATTTTAATAGTGCTTTGTAAATTCAACAACTATTTAACCAGCAAATCTACTCTCCCTGCAGTGCCCCACTATTTGGGTTCAACTTATGCTTATTTTTGCTAACGCTTTCAGCTTAACGTTGTCAGATAGTCTTCAAGATATGAATATATTTGATCAAAATATCTATAAATAAATAAACGAAGATCTATCTGTAATATTACTTTTGCTTATATTCAGGAACACCAATATTATGTAGTCTTGTATTAGGTAGTCTTGTTTTGTCTTCCAGGCACAAAATTAGATTATCCGAAGGAAGCTTCTAGATATTGTTTGACTTATTTCTTATTGAACGTGTCAGGCCGTGCCAGTTGCTTGAAGCCAAGTACTACCATCAAAATAAATAATAATAATACCCTCCTTCCGTATTCGGCCATGGCGGCCGATCTTACGATCAGCCAGGTTCGCAGGATATATTATAGTGCACAAGTGAGTGCGCAAGCACAGGTGCACTCCCTATTCCTTCAATCTCATAATTCGGTGGGACAGCAGTCTGACACGACCGTAGAGAGATCAGGCAGGACCAACAGCTTAAGGTGCCTTCCGAAGCACGGAGGAGGTCGAGATGAAATATTTCAGTCACCCATCCGATGACTGGCATCTGCGAACGTTGCTTAACTTTAGCAACCGCAGGCCGAGTGCGCTAACCACTGTGCCATCGAGCTCCTATCAATATATATCAAAATAAATATATGAATTTAATGAATTTTTTTTTGTTACTAACTCAAGATAGTTTTTAGGTCTCGTTTAAACTCTACTCTTATTATGACTATAAATATCTAAGGTTATGACTAATTGGCCACTCGCCGTGGACAAGCAGTCTTAGGGAGCTTCATTGAGTAACGCTCCTTAGGCTCCTAACTCCACCGCCTGGCTGCCGGCAATATCACCATTATATTTTAAATCACTCCACTTTATGCGATAGGGATTACGGTCGACGCCAGCGATCGTCCGCTAAACCCATTGTAACACGGGACGAAAGCAAAAGCCCATTACTTGGCAACACATAATATTCCAAAGCAATTTCTTTCATAATGAAGATATCTAAGAAACTCATCCGAAAATCCTACCTCCACAAAGCCCCGGGCTCCTGTTTTGCAAGTCAAATAGTATAAAAAGCTTTGAACGGCGGCCGACGGATTAAATCTAACGGTCGGTCTAATTGTTATGCCTCACTTCAGTCCAGGACGTACCTTGACGGGATTAGATTGTGATTATTTGTTTCTCTCGGAGAATAGAACGGGAAACTGTTGTGATTTAAAACAGGAATAACCTGTACTCAAAGTACTGGTGAAGGCTCTCTCTTAACTCATTATTAAGCAAGATATTAGGTACTTGAAAATAATCCGGGATGTTATGTTATCATAACTCTACATACTACATGTCTACACTAATACAAGTAAGCTGAAGTTCTAAAGCTCTATTGAAGCTGGTTGAAATTGAAAAAATCTTTAACATATGTCGAGGAAGGCTTTAAGCTGTTTTAACACTACGTATGTGTGCGGAAACCTGAATCCACGCAGACAATGTCGCGGGCATCCGCTCATAATAAATAAATAATAATGAATATTTCACAACATCACATACATTGATCTGACCCCGTGTTAAGTAGCTTAAGCACTTGTGTTACAGACATCAGAATCAACAGTGGTATTACAAATATACTTAAATAGATACATATAACACCCAGACCAGGACAAACAGACATGTTCATGCACACAAATGTTTGTCCTGTGCAGGGATCGAACCCGCGACCTCTTGCGTAATAGGCAACATCTTGACCATTACACCAAGCAGGTCGCTCATAAGAACAAATTATTTTAAGTACTACAAAAGTATCTGAGGAACTTTGAGATACACCTCACGTATTCATGCCCATGTTTGCCTTACATTGGAACAGATATATGTAAATCAAGCCCATCTTGATCACAAAGGGACAGGCTTGCAACACGGCGGCTCGTCTCAAAGGACTCATCCGCACCCGAGTGACAATGCAGCAGGTATCAATGCAGATCATTGCGGGATTGTCTGCTGAGCAAGACGTTGGGAGAAATTGTCTGTTTGGTTTGCACCAACGCAGCAACTGTGTGGGTGACTTATCATATTTAAAGTGAGAAAATGAAATTATTCTCTCTAGTTTTCTTCACACTTGAAAAGGAACAAGAGTTTTCACCCGGCGGTTATTCACTGATACATACTCAGGTACTTCCTGGCTTAGTAGTAAGCTTGGAACAATCCAAGAGACCATGATACATATCGATACTGATAAATAAACTAATATTATGAATGCGAATGTAGATCTGTCTGTCAGTCTGTCTGTCTTTCTTTTACGCTGAGATATGAGAAAGAACATAAAGTATATTGCGAAAAAAAAGGATCTGAAATCTCGAGGACGAAATAGTGATCGCCCGAACCAAAAACGTCATCTGATCATGTTTGCAAATACGTTTTCTGTATGAAATAAATATATGATTATTTATAAAAAAATATTATTGACATTTTTTTACAAGCCCGTTCTATGCATTTCACAGTTTTTGGTGCAAAGAGCTAGGCCACTACATAAATTACATATCAGTGATAAGCTAGAAAAAGGCGTTGAATGACGAGTAATAAATTATCTTCCACACATGCCCTATCAAACTTTCTAGTGCACTCATCCTGAATACGATTTAAGCTCACACAACACAAGTTGAGCTCTTCACCAGTAAAGTCATTTTCAACTTCCTGAGCTTTCTAACGCCATTATCTGGAGTTTAAACGAATCCATTATTTCACGTCCTTATATTTTTATGCATGTAATTGTTTTGAATCACACACGACATCAGAGCGATTTGTGACTATATTTGTAATGAAAATCGCAACATCAATTTGTTACGTACTGAAAGTACTAAAAATTTAAATTATATTAATAATTTGGTATACAGACAAGGTAGGTATGAACTGACTAAAGTGATTGGATACTTTTAATTATACAGATTAAAAGCTTCCATGGGATATAACAGGAATCTTGACAATGCGGGGAAAGCCGCGGGTAGAGGGTAGGTAAACTAAGTATACAATAAAAAACATGGGAGAAAACACATATGTAATATAATAATAATACCCCTCCGGCCGTATTCGGCCATGGCGGCCGATCTTACGATCAGCCAGGTACGCAGGATATATTATAGTGCACAAGTGAGTGCGCAAGCACAGGTGCACTCTCTATTCCTTCACTCTCATAATTCGGTGGGACAGCAATCTGACACGACCGTAGAGAGATCAGGCGCAGGACCAAAGGCTTAACGTGCCTTCCGAAGCACGGAGGAGCTCGAGATGAAATTTTTCGGTCACCCATCCGATGACTGGCATCTGCGAACGTTGCTTGACTTTAGCAACCGCAGGCCGAGTGCGCTAACCACTGCGCCATCGAGCTCCTCAACACACATATGTATGTGTGTATTATCATCTTCTTAGCTACTTAACAAGGACTCAGATTAATGTATGTGATGTTGTTAAATGATCATTTATTTATTTGAAATCATCCGAATTAGAAATAAATAGAAGATAGTCTTGCTATCGATGTGATACGATAGCGGAAAAATAACATTGCATGCAAGCTCGTAGCAAGGAGCAAGCAGAATTCCGATCTAACTCAAAATAGTTGAACACCGCCATCTGTTATCGGTTTTAAGAACTATTTGCAGCAGATTCTTGGGCTCCTAGCTTGATGAACTTATAGGAGACTAGCGACCCGCCTCGACTTCGAACGGGTGCAACTTTTATTGGTGTTTCTCTACTATTTATGCATGAATTATACAAATACATAAAAACCTGAATTAAGAATCGCTCTATTATTTGAAAAAACGCATCAAAATCGTTTTGTACTTTTATTTATTTTAAAGGTCTAAGCATACATAGGGACAGACAGACGGCGGATAGTGACTTTGTCTTATACTATGTATTGATGCCGGAAAAGTTACAAAGTCAGCAAGTTCTACAGTTGCTTCGAGAGCTAAGATAGTAAAGAGGGGGTGTAATTAACCAGGATAGTGCAGGCCTGCAAGCCCGGACTGGAAAGATAACATTGTTTCAAAGAGAATGCTGCGCTCTCATTGACTTTTATCGAACCCAATTAAATTTCTTGGGTAAGGGTTAAAGAAAAGTACTGAGCTTTAACAAATTTTTTTATGCAGATTAAATTAAACATGACATAAAATTATGTGATTAACAAGAGTTCTGCATTCGCAATACGAATATAGTTAAGTACGGTAGAAAATACAGTATTTTATTATCGCAGTAAAATGTGTCCGTGAATTTATTTTATCACTGAAAATTAACATTATTAAATGTAGTTTACCCAGAAATTATAATTTCAGTATAGCATTTATTCCATTCTGACAATATTAATCTCTGGCGCTTTGTATATTTCACCGTACATTTGTAAAGGTCACTAGTACGAGTAATACAATTTAAAATAAGTGCATGAAAGTTTCACCGAAAACAATACTGAAAGTATCCACACTTTTGTTACAAAACCCAACCATTTTAGCTGCAGCCGTTTCTTACCCTCGCTCCAAATATAATAACAACAACTGCAAAATGAAACGCTGGGAAGCCCGAGTTTGTTTCAAAAAGTCTCGTAGTTTTTTTTCTCTGTGTTTTGCCTAAGTCATTGGAATAGAGTTCAAAGTCGTGTGCATTTCACATGACGAGAGATGTGTAGGTACGTCATACACATGCAATTTTCTGGTTCCCTTTGCAAACAATCTGAACAAGACTGATGTTGTGCCTGCGGGCAACGGTTGCAAGCTTGCGTTAATTTCCCTCTGCGAATTTTCCACGTGCTAAATGTTATGATAATTTTATGCGAACAAGCTCACCTACAAAGGGAAGCCAAATTAAAGTTCATAAACAACGTTGATTATGCAACAATGCAAGACTTAAGATAGTTTCAGAAATTACAGAGGAAATTAAACCTTATGGCATCTAATTTACCTTCCAAATGATCCTCATTTTGCTGATTACGGGTAGCTCAAGTCAGTATTTCGTCTACTCAGCTCGATGGATTCCGATCGAGATCATTCGTGTAATAGTCGTAATTCACACTAATTCTCACCGTTGCGATTTTCTCTTCAACTTTTTGCTTAATTCAACAGATTGGCCGACGTAGCTAAAAGGTTGCTAGTAGGATACGATTGTTAAGTTGTGCCTAAAAAAAAAGAGCAATTTTTTTTATATTAATTTCAGATATCTTTACATAGTTCTTGCCTTGTAATTGTAAAGCGTTTAGTAATAACATCTCAGGCAGAAAATCCTGTAACAAATCTATGTAAGTCCATCATATACAAAAGAAGTAATAAAGAATAGGCCTGAAACATACATATTCGCTCTGGACTGAGCCATTACAAAACTTGGCCTCTGAGTAATTAAGCCATAAATCCTGCTATACACTGGTCCTAATTTAACTTTTGTTACGAGAAGAAATATACGGTCGAAATTTCAAGGGTTAAATAAATAGCTAGATAACAGGCCCGGAGCCTTTGATACTATCTCCAAACTTGAAAAGAAAAGAAAAGTAATTAAAGCCAACCCAGCTATTATGTTGTACTTTAGGTCAAAATTCAGTATGGAAATAAAGACGTTTTAGTTAATGGAAGAACAATTTGCATTCTATTTTTTCTTGACTTGTTAATACAGGCTAGGATTCTTGAATAAAAGCATATGGCACGTAAGAAAGTAGATTCAAATGAAACTATACTATACCATAGCATTTAGAACTTGATTAAAAGCAAATGAAATCGTCCCGTTTCACTAAGATCCATCACATTATTGTAATATTATTTCTTTAATGAGGCGAGGGCAGACTATTTCTTCTATTGTAATAGTTAGAAAAGCGCTAAAGATCTACAGATTACTGTTATGTTTCAAGAAATAATTGCAAATCCATAACAACTTATTCCCGGATTGTGAGAATCCCTCACTGAATCCACAGTGCTCTTCGGTTAATTTTAAAGTAATTTTATTGGTAGTACAGCAGAAACCACTACTTAAGGGTTCACTCAGAAGTAAAATAACTTAGTTATTGTCGACTACAACTGTTAGTCTAACTAGGTCTAGTATGACTTCGAAGTCATCTATGCAATTAGATTAATTGATAAACTATTTTGCGTCATAAAATATCCTGACTACCCAACCCATGAGCGGGTGCGTATTTGTTTGTGAGCGAAACCACTGTTGATTTTGATATCTGTAACATAAGGAAGCCCTTAAAGCTACTTAAAACGGAGTCAGATCAATGTATGTGATGCTGTTTTTTATTTTTTTTTATTTCTTGCACCCACATGTTTGTGACGACATCCGAGTACTACTACTACTTAGAGAGGCAGTGAATCGGTTAATGTTCCCCTGAGCTACACTTATACATCTGTTTTAATAAAATCGTATCTCGTATCTTTGAAGCAGTGCTGTAAAACCACAAGCAGTTTATTTGAGCTAAAACAACATTATGCCAGTCCATAAAGCTCATTCAGTTCATTTTCATATTTTCCTTTAATTTCACCCAATGCTCGGAGCCGGCTCTGTTCGGCTAACGACTGGCCGTCCCACGACTTATTGTCGACACGTTTCCACGGCGAACAAATCAGCGACTCGCTTACTTCGCTAACAAGGGATGCCGTAAATAATGGAACTTCTTCTGGCCGCTTCATGGTCTTTAAAACGTTTTAGTACTCCCGTTGTGATGGAAGTAATGTTCAGGATTGGGTAGCTTAAGATTTTGTTGGAATTATCATCAAGCGACTGTACGTAGTAGTCATGAATAATATATTGGTATCTAAAACTATCCCAACTAATATTATAAATGCGAAAGTAACTCTGTCTGTCTGCCTGTCTGTCTGTCTGTCTGTCTGTCTGTCTGTTACGCTTTCCCGCTTAAACCTCGCAACCGATTTTGATGAAATTTGGTACAGACAATCTTTAGACCCTGAGACAGAACATAGGCTACTTTTTGACCCATTCCAACCCCCCACTTCCCCGAAATGAGGGGGTGGAAGTTTGTATGGAAAATCTAAACTACTTGAGTTAGACGCTTGAAATTTGGCATGCAGGTCCCTTAGTAAACTTGATGCTTAGTTGCAAACGGGAACGGGAGTTAGCGGGAAAAAACATTCGTATAATGAAAACCGACATCCACGCGGACGAAGTCGCGGGCGGCCGCTAGTCTAAAATAATTGTGCCAGAAGTTTGATAACTAAAATACCGTGACCGCCTGCGAATGGACGGATTTCTTAAACTTCACTATCGTGACAACATGAGTGAAGTTGTTTCTAATTTAAGGGAAACCGTAGCTTCACTAGTACATCGGCTTCAATTAAGTAGTGGAATTCACAACAGTGCTGTATAAAATAAAAACTTAAGCCGTTAATTCCAGCTTAAGCAACAAATGACAACGCCAAAAAAACCAGTCCAAAGCAACTCGTTTTCATATTATTTTCCTTAAATTTCCTTTTAATCTCACCCAAGCCTCCGATCCAGCTCTGTTCGGTTAACGACTGGCCGTCCCACGACTTATTGTCGACACGTTTCCACTGCGAACAAATCAGCGACTCGCTTACTTCGCTAACAAGGGATGCCGTAAATAATGGAACTTCTTCTCGGCCGCTTCATGGTCTTTAAAACACGAGAAGAAAACGTTTTAGTACTCCCGTTGTGATGGAAGTAATGGTTGGGTTAGGTCAGCTAAAGAGTAGTAAGTAATGATTTATTTATAGAATTGGTATTTGCAAAAATTAAGAACTTTTTTGTTAGTTATCTCACATCATATTATGTTTGTGCGTACATGTGTACTTTATATAAAATCGCTTAGATAGAGCGTTACAAGTATTCTTAAGCCATTATCTAAAAAACATAAAAATCTACATCTTCACCTACACTAATCTACAATTATTATTATAAAGAGGAAAGATTTGTGTTTTTGTATGTAACGAATAAACTCAAAAACTTCTGGACCGATTTGAATAACTCTTTCACTGTTGGCTAGCTACACTATCCCCAGTGAACAGGGTACTTTTGGTCCCGGAAATGTGGAGGGAAGAGGGGGAGGTATTTGAAAAAAGAAATAACGCGAGGGTGAAACCGCTAGCGGAAGGCTAGTTGTCAATAAAATTACTACTTTCATCATTGCTATGTTATATTATACCCTAACTACCTAGTTCGTCAGCAATAACGGTCGGCTCTATAGCCCTGGATAAAACAATATTCTATATAGAACTAAAACCTTCTCGATATAGTGTAAGATCCCTAGGTAAACCTTTGTCGAGCTCAGAAACATGCTCTCAGTAAATTGCAAATGAATACACCTTCAGAAAATCTAGATCTAGCTTTTGTACTTCAACCCTGCAAAGGCTGGGTATTTGAACAACTGTGACCTAGATTGAAAAGCTACTGAATCTAAATAGTTTATTTTTACGCAACCTAGGACAGACTGACAATTTACGTTTTGGTTTTTTTGAATTGAAAATACTCGTGTGATTAAAACTACTCTCATTCATCTATCTATCCTTCCAAGTAAGAGTGATGAAACGTATTTCACACATTTTGTCGGTAGGAGTGTTTTACCTATATACACACACTAGCGGCCAACCGCGACTCCGTCCGCGTGGATTTCAATTTCCAATAGCCTAAAGCCCTCCTCGTCAAATGGACTATCCAACACATTTTTTTTTTAAATCAGTCCAGTAATTCCTGAGATTAGCACGTTCAAACAAACAAACATTCAAACAAACTCTTCAGCTTTATATATTAAGTATAGATAAGTATAGAGTTATTCAAATTATTAAACAAAACACTTCAGGTTAAACTTGGTTGGCCTGGCCCCAAACTAAGCTCGAAGCTTTTACTATGGAAGCTACGGAACGGATAGGCATACTTTTATAAACATCCATGACTCAAGTACAAATGCCAATGTTTGTCACACAAACGTTTTCCCCTAGCGGGGTTCGAACACCAGGCCAACCGACCCGTCAATTTATTACCAGTTTTTACCCGCGTTATTAAGATTCATGTTCCTAGAAATTCGATACATAATCTCATATTGCCTTTAAAATTTCAAACCCACCGGTGAAGAAAAATAAGCATTCCCTTGACACGTTTATGAAATTACCGGGATTTTTCCTTAACGGAGTAATTATACCGAGCCCGGTCTCGCACTGGGCTAATAGTGCAAGACGGTTAGCAGCTTTTAGCGCTGGGGACAATAAAGGTTGGCATAGCTTTGAGGTTTTAGAAATCTAGTCAACAGTAAGCTTAAAACGTTTGTGCCGTCTTATTTAAGTGTAACACAGATATGATTTGCATACGTTCTGTGCTTATAATACCACAAAACGGCTGAATGTTTCTTGATACAAATAAGTGGATAACTTTAAAGTGAAAGACATAGCCCTCCCATAAACTAAACACTTTATACATAAACGAGATACATGCTTACAGTTGAGTTACGTAACGCCTAGGAATTTCTATTATATAATCTGATGATTCCTTTAAAATATAAAATCCACCGTTGAAGAAAATAAGCATTCCCTTGCAGACACATTTATGATATTACCGGGATTTTTCCTTGGCGGAGTAATTAAACCGAGCCCCGTATAACTGGGGTAATAGTGGAGACGGCGAGCAGCTTTTACTGTCCGCGCGACGGCGGGGACAATAAAGGTTGCCATACCCTGAGATTTTAGGAATCTAGCCAACTATAAAAAGAGGCTGCGTGGAACATTTCTTTGGCCGTATGTATGTCAAAGACAAATAAGATTATAATGGCCCATTGTTTTAATGTAGTATCACAAAACGGCAGGATGTTTCTCGACGCAAATAAGTGGATATCTTTGCAGTGATACACGTAACTCCTACTTTAACTTTATCAAAGCACTAGGAACATGTAAAATGCTAGTGTTTTTTGGACCACTAAACACTTTTTCTACAAAAAAAATGTGTCAGTATTTTTTTTTTATCAATAAAATAATTTAACAGGATTTTTCCTTTGAGGAGTAATTAAACCGAAGCCCGTACTGTACTGGGGTAATAGTGCGAGACGGCGAGCAGCTTTTACTGTCCGCGCTACGGCGGGGACAATAAAGGTTGGCATACCCTGAGATTTTAAGAATCTAGGCGAACATAAAGAAGGTTTGTGTTTTGAGAATATTTGTTACGAGGCATGAGATTGTATTGTTTTGAATTAATCAGGATTAAAGGGTACATTTTTAAATAACAGGATAAGTCTGCATACTTCTCTTATTAGTTACTTTGTTGTGCTACTGAAACTTTTTTCAAAATTGCCGTATCCTCGCAGTTGGTTTATATTTTGTAAGTCGGATAGCGCCACGTACCTGCAGAATACTACATGATTACAAAAAATATTAAAAGCATTCGCTAAAGTTCTTATTTAAGTAAAAATGCAAAAATAACCACTCCCAGCTTTGAAAACTTAGCGTATACCAAATTCTATTACTTTTCACGCTCAATCTTATTGAAAAGGATTAAAAACTTTCCCTAGCAACTTTTGAATGAAAGAGGCTACTTAGTATTCTTATCTTGGCGTTGGATTATGCTGAAAATTTTATAAAAATATGTTATCTGCATTTTCTACCTAATTTAGACAAAGTTGCCGTATAATCAGCTTAGTTTGTTATTCAAAAATGTTTTAGAGTCGCTTAAAAATCTCTTGTATAATCACAATGTCATTGTTGGGAATTTTGAGAACGGCTCATCAAAATGACGAGGCTATATATTTTTTAATGTTTAGCCATGAGGGTTTAGTGCGTTTCGTTAAACATTTTTGAAATACCGAGTGCTTTGAAGGTTACGCAGCGGATCAAAGCCTTGAAATTGTAACTCATACGTTTTCGGTTTAACACAATCGTGCTTATCTTGAAGATAGAAGGCCTTCTTTAAAATATAAGAACTTTTGCAATTATTCTTTTACTTTTTTATTGCATACTCGCATTTACACAGTTAAAATGCGCATTATATTAAACCAAAAATTTATGCTAAACTTAATAGTGGAAGTTAAAACTTCTTAAAGTTGAAAATCTCATGAAAGTTTTTATATAAATAACAAGTTTTTAATCTCAGAAACTTAAAACGCAATACCACGGTCCACCGTCCCTCTTGAATTACTAAGACGAACTTCCAAACAGAACCACTACATCTTTTTAAGTAGTGAGAAATTGCTAAAAGAGCATTTCGCTCGAAACACTTAAACCCGCGGATCTTAATCCAATTGTGGTTTTAAAACACTTACAGAATGTTCACTCAGATTTCCTTAAGTACATTTCCCGAGGGATTACCAAGTTGCACAGAACTTGTATAAGATGCACAGTTTGGCACCGTCTTTTCTAGTAATGGAATATTTTCGAGACGTGAGTAGTAACTGTAAAAGTTTGAAAAGTAATTTGGACAATTTCGACTGTAGTTTAGAGTAAGCGTATTCTGTAGTATGAAATTGTATTTTTCTTCTACATCCGTTTGTTGTATCGTGTTGGAGATTCAGTCTAAAGCAGCCGCTATCGATAGCTGATTATGATGTGCATGGTCAACAAAAATCAGAACATTTCTTGAAGCCTCATGTTTTTATATAGACGATAAAAACAATGACTAAAGGTAATTAAATTGGGTCCCCCTTAAGATCGTAATGCTCTGCTCATTTATCAGGGATTCCATCATAATTTAAGTATCGGCTCCAGAAGCTAATCCTTTTTAGATGTTAACTACAATTTAATTATGATTTATCAATGCATATATGCCAATTTGAACACTACAGTAATCTTATGCTCGTTGGTATGTTATGTTGTATAATGCCATGAAAGTGTCAATGAAACACACGTTTATATAAGTTCAAATACGTGTATCGAAATTGGTTTCACATTTCTTGAATAGCACGTAGATATTGCCTTCGGTCACCTGATCCTCTACGGTCGTATCGGATTGCGACTCTATTGGGCAAGGAAATTAAGGGAAAAGTCACACCTGCGTTTGCTTATTGAGAACTTTGTATTGGGTACCATAAAACGTATTCTGTGTGAACAGCAATAACTATCGATACGAAGCTTTTCAACACAATTTTTTTTAAAGGTTTCAATTGATAAATTTGTGTTTACTTATTCATGCTACATTGTAATGAATTAAACAAATATATCGTAAATGTTACATTAGTCTCGGTTCCTTCTGAAGGTTATTGTTAATAGTTGCATTTTAATCATAGTTTATCAAAAATACACTGGTCAGCAAATAAACCGGGCCACCCGCTAGCTTGGAACTCTGATTCGATTTTCTCAAAAAGTATAAACCTCACAACTATCAAACTAACACCTACAAAAAGTGCGTTTCATGTTGTTTGAGAAATGATCACAAATTTATCTAAAGTACCCTCAATTCACATTGTAATCAAGCAACAAACACAAAACCAAAGATTTGCTCTGTTTTGACTAGAGTTTGCCAATAGCGTTCTTTTTTTCTTAATTAGGGTAGTCGGATTTTTCTTCGGATTTTTTTGGTTGCCATCCATCATTTTCTCCAGACACGTGTATTTTTGCTATTTTCTTCGGTCAATAGTGGATACGACACCGCAAGAAGCAGCTCAAGCTGTAGCGCTAATTCAAGCAGGCGTTTCGCAACGTCAAGTCGCTCGGAGACTTCGAATCAGCAGATTTTCGGTACAACGGGTTTACAGACGATACTTAGAGACTGGAGCAAACTATCGCCAACCAGATACGGGCAGACCGAGGGCTACATCAGCAGCAGATGATCGTTATATCCAACTTACTGTTTTGCGGAATCGCCGCCTCAACGCAGTTTAAGTCCAACGAAGTCTGCGTGACGAACGCCAAGTGGTCATAAGTTCAGATACCGCCAGCAGAAGACTTGCTGAACGAAATCTGACTCAAAGGAGAGCTGCTACAGGCCCAAAATTAACGGTAGCTCACCGTAGAGCACGACTTGAATTTGCTCGAGAGAGTAGGGATTGGACTTTAGAGTAGTGGGGCAATGTACTCTTTACTGAGAAGACCAGGGTGAGTCAACAAGGAATTAATCCACATCAGAGAGTATACCGACGCTTTGGAGAATGTGGATCTCAGTGTTGCATCGAGGAAACTGTTGCTTATAGAGGGGGATCTGTAAGGGCCTGGGACGGCACCTCGTTAAACGCACATATAGCGTTAGTTTTCATCGAACCGACGGGCCGTACACGTGGATTGACTTCTCATCGATACATTACTGAAATCCTCGCTGATCATGTGGTTCCTTACGCAGGATATATCGGGCAGGATATGCAGTTGATGCATGATAACGCACAACCTCATGTTGCACATGTGTTGACCCAGTACCTACGAGACGTTGGCATTTGTACGATGGATTGGCCAGCTCGAAGCCCGGACTTGAATCAGGTAGCCTACTTACGGGACGAACTGAAACGTCTTGTTTGAGCCCAGGTGCCCGCTCCTACAAGCCTTTACGAGCTGCGAATCGTAATTGAAGAGGAGTGGAATGCCATTCTTCAAGATTTCATCGTCAGGCTCGTGTGGTAGATGAATACGAGGATGCTGGCAGTTGTCGGAGCAAGGGGAGGGAATACTGAATACTGATCAAAAACTTTTTTTAATTTGTTTTCTGTTTTTCTCGCTTAATTTTTGTTTCACTTTATGTTTATCAACGATTAACACGACTGAAAAATTACTCTTGATTTTTAAAATGCGTAATAAACACTAAATTAATGATTAACCCCAATAAGTTTCCAATCATTTTAACCATCATGAAATGCCCTTTTTCTAAGTATAACTTTGATAGTTGTAAATTTTATACTTTTTGAGAAAATTTAATCAGAGTTCCAAGGTAGCGGATGGCCCGGTTTATTTGCTGACCAGTGTATATAATCAAGATTTTGAAAATAATTTTCACTGGCATTAACAAAACTCCCACTGCCATCTGATATAGTATTTCTCACTAAATATTCGCTCAGTGGTCTTCACATTTAAAAGCTCGAGTATCGATCGCAACCGAAAGCCCCTTTTAATAAGCGATAACACATTCAAATGAGCTAATGAAATCAGGTATTCCGCACAATTTTCCTTTCCAATAATATTAAGAGATTTACGCAAATTACAAACACGTATGTATACGTCTTGTATCGTGAAGTTTACTCAATTCGTTAGATATTCATGAGTTTGATTCGTTGTTCAAATATGGAGGAATATCGAGGGTTTGATACGCTGGGAGTGGAGCAATGTTTGGCGAAGCAGTATGGAAATTTCTCATTTCTGGGTTTAATTATGCTTAAGTGGAGAATGAAGTCTAATTTTTATTATGTCTTTGGATTTTGCTCGTAAGCTCTCCGAATTGATGCTCTCCGATTCTATAGTATATCACTGTTGTTAATTTTGTTGAAAACTAAAGACACTACCTTTGTAAACGACTGAAATAATGAAAATATTCTTTCCATGACAGTAATTATTATTGATTTATACAACTTTCAGAACTCTGCACTTTTGCATTTTAATCACAAATGAATTCATAGGCTGATTGTCGAGCTCCAAACTAAGCTTGAAATTATGTTTACGGGAACATACGAGTATAGTATACTTTTCATTAACGTCATTAGTATTTCCATGAAGGACTGTTATTGCTTGACCTAAAACCTTGAGCAGTATTTAGTTATCACAAAGAGGGCTAAAGAATTAGCACTATTGTTTTATCGTGGCTATGCTAGTCGACCTTGATTTAACCCTTTGTACAAACAGTCTGATTGCCTTTGTCTTGGATCAGGACCCAGAAATTATCGTCTGCAATACTATGTAATCTTTTCGAAATGTTTTTTTTGTTGCAGTTACCTTTATTATATGGAGGTATTTTAAGAAGGGATTTCTGCCAATAATGTTTATAAATATTATATTAAAATTTTAATTAATGTTCATTCAATAAGTACACCTTTAAGTCTAATACATTTGGTACAATAATTTTAGTACAGTAAGTAAAAACATTTCAATTAAGGCAGTCAAATGACAAATGCATATTAGGAACACATATGAACTATTTGTTTTAGTATTTATTCCTGTTAAATATTTAATAATAAAAATAAATCCGTATCAATAAAACAAAAGACTTATCCCAGGTTATATGCCATTAAGATAAGCGACAATACTTGATGAAATCAAACCTACTTCTTTCCTCTTTTATAATGAAGGAACGTGACATAGACATTTTAATATCCTTTAGGTTACAGAAATGTCAAGTTGTCAACGTTGGGTTTCAAAATTTACAAAAGCATGTAAAAAGATTGTAGTAAATAAACAAACTAAAGATGTCTAACACAAAATTGACTGACGATGTGGATTTGATGAAGAGCTATTTCTTGTACGCGGCAATATTAGCTCTAAAGCTATTAGCGCTGGCTCCTCTTGCTTCAATCGTGTGCAACCCTGAGAAAGTGCAGAGAGCGAATTTGAGCGATTTGAAGAACCTGACTCCCTTCTGGCTGGTGGCTGGTTTGTACATGACGACTTGCCCAGACGAAGTGACCGCTATTGTGTTACTCCGAACGTTCGTAATAGCAAGATTCGTGGCGGCTTTTGGCTACGTCAGAAGATTACCAAAACTACTGGTGGAACTGGCATTCTTCGTCTCATTTTCAATCACTTGCTATATGGGCGGATACGTCGTCTACACCTATAGAAATGCTCTTTGAAATCTCATAATCCGTGATACATATTTTTGAAATGATAAATTGCTAGTATCAGAACAATGGAAGCAATTTACTTGTCACTTGGAGTTGAAAATTACTTGCCCTAGTTTCGTCTGCCAGTAGTGAAATAAGGATGAAATGTTTCTTAAACAACTATCGCAGATTAAACTTGAAATTTGAGCGATGTCGGTGTAGGATTGAGGCGCAAAACGTCGGCCTTTATTCAGAAATAGGCCAGACAGATAAAGGTCTCCATCCAGACAAGCCTTCATTTAAATTTGCTTTGGAAACATTTCAGTTACACGGACTAGAAAAAAAAAGTAATTTGTGGCTGCCGCCCGTCTTAGTACCGCGGTGCTGAGTCCTTACTTTTTTTACTAGTCCGTAAGTAACAATGGATTTGGAAAATTTATACTTATGTTCTCCTTTTAGTAAATGTTATTTTCATTGATTTTGTACTTATACAAATGTAGCTAATAAAGTGATGTGGAAATTTTGTCATAATTTATTCAAATTTTAGTTTTTTCTTTTCTTTTTTATCTAAGCTTATCAACATATTGCAAAAAACGTTTCAAATTAGTATTTTTTTTTTCTACTCGCCCCGCTTTATGGCATAAAATCTGAATGTTTAAATCAAAGATTTAAATAATCTTCTAGCAACGTCAACACAAAACAGCCTTTAAGACTTAGCGGTGTTTTGTTTGTTTCTAAATCTTTCTTTGAACTTTTTTGGTACTTGTTGATTTTTCCTCACAAATTCATTGATGGAGAAAGGTCCTCAGAAGTTTTTGTATGCCGCGGACAAGAATAAGATTCTATTTTTTGCAAAATTTCTCGCGCTCTGTTACAATGGCGAAAAGTTTTTCTTTTGCTTCGACAATATTGTCTGGATATTTCACAGTGGCGTCAATATTTGCATTTAAAATTGTTTCAGGATTCATTTTGAAAAGGAAATGCAAAATACGGATTCTGGAGGAAAAATAACTGCTTATTTTTCAAGTTTTCATTTTTTCTGCGGTAGTAGAATTTGTTGACAAAGTATGAGTTACATTTTATTTTTTCATTTTCTTTTCAAAATAGAATAAATCGTATCGAATGAGAAGTGGTTTTAACTAATCCCCATCTCAATGATACCTACGTGAAATGAAGGAATTTATAATCCTAAACTCTTATGATAATTTACCAGTCATGCCACCATAGAGTATTATTAAATATACAAAAACGAACGTGCCTCAAACATGCCGTGTCATACAGAGCAAAGACGAAAGAAAAAAAATAATCTCTTATTCTATGGTCACGATGTCATTTTGACAAAACATAATTTCACGTTTCATCCAAAATGTAGTAAACATACAAAAAACCGCGGATGGTCCTAACAATATCATTGGACAACCCTCTGAGTCAAACGTACATGGTTCACTCGGCGTTGCTCGCAGTCAAATTGCTTGCATTAAGTCCCTTAGCCGCCATGACATGGGTGAACAAGGGGGTATTCGACCACCCAGACATCGTAAGACGAGCTTACTTGTCCGAACTGAAGAATCTAGCACCTTTCTGGATAGTAGGAGCACTATACGTCACCACCCATCCTCCGCTGACTCTAGGAGTCACTCTCTTCCGAATATTCAGTATTTCAAGAATGGCTGTGATACTTGGATACGCATCTAAGCCTCTCCCAGTGTTCCTGACTGATCTAGGCTTAATTGTTTCCTATTTCATAACGTGTTACATGTCTATTTACGTTGCTTATTTTTATAGGAAGGCGTTGTGATTGTATTGCGTTCCGTTGGGGAATAAACATTTTGGTTGCTTAAATTGAACTTGTTTTTTTTTTTGTTATGTATGAGGAGCCAGCGAGCCACCTGTTCAGCTCATGGTTAGTGATAACCGATGCTCGTAAACACCTGCAATACCCAGGGCATTACGCTGCCGATCTTTAAGGCAGGGATGCACCTCTGTTTAAGGATTTGAGGGGTCGTATCCGACCGGGTACCCCGCTTAGTCCAGAAATAAAATCTAAAATTCCTGGACTACGCTGGCGGTGAAGACAATTTGTGTCTCGTATACATTTTTGATTATATTTTAAACTCATGAGCTTTGGATTGATGATTCCTTAAAGATATTAGAAGTAAATATTATAGCAAACAGTTGTATTAGTTTACTTTAAAAGGCAAAAACGAGACGCTTTTTATAATTAAAGGCGCGTACAAAAGGGCATGGGCTAAGAGCTAAGGGCCATGCCTTATAAAAATGAAACTTATGCCGTACCAAAGCCGGATAAACTTAAGCAGGAAATTAAAAGCAACTCTAGGAGCAAATCCCTAAATGAAAATGCAAAGTGCACAAAAGTTTAGACAAGGACTTCCAAGAAATACACAAAGGATATTAAAAATATTTCTAAGAACCAGTCTTTAGGTACTACGGGTTTTGTTGGAACTGAGTGTAAGTGAAAAGAAAGTTAGCGATAGTTAAATAATTTTGTGTTTGAAGTCTTCCAGTAAAAGTACAGTAGTAGAACACACTAATAAAATAGGTAAATATAAAATAATATCGAATTGGAAACATAACACTTCATAGATTTCATGTCAACAAAAGAAGATGGCTTTTGAGTCATACACAAATCACCAAGCTTCGACAGAATCTTCTTATGTCCGTTTTGATAGGGGTTTATAGTTATTTATATAAATTATAAGTATATAAAACTGTAAACTTTCGCGTTGCATTACTTTTAACTAATATTTAAACGGGACGAGTCCGTACGAAAGTACTTTAAAAATAATATCGCGTCTAGTCCCGTTTAAATATTTGTTATAATTATATAGATTCCTAACTTACGAATGGGGAAATTAGATAGGTTACAATAACTTGTATTTAATATTAAAATAACTGTTTATTACTCAAAGTAAATAATAGTAAATCTACGCGGCAGAAACTTCCGTCCTTGCCTTCGTTCAAAATAAGCGGTCAACCTAACCAAACTAAAATATTATTAAACGATTATATTCTAACGTTAAAAAGACTTTTCCCAGTGCCATTTCCAGAATCCATCGTGTTTTCGCCATTTGTCACGTTTCGAAAAAATCGCCCGGTCTTAATAAATACAAAAATACCTGAAAACCGAGTACGTGAGCGAAACCTGAAATTATTTTACGCCAAAGCACCAGAAGGGGTTTTTACCAGGAGTTTCTGGTTGCTTAGAACATAACACATTGTTGGCGGAAAGTTTGAAGGATGCCAGGAAACACGAAAGACAAATAGCGGTGTGCTGGATTGACCTAGAGAATGCATTTGGCTCAGTTCAGCACGAGCTGATGTTTTTCGCGTTAGAATGGTATAACTTCCCCCCTTTGGTTTTAGATTTAATTAAGTCATATTATTCTAATTTATCTTTTGTAATTAGCTGTAAAGATGGATACACAAAACCTCTAAATTATAATATTGGTCTTTTTCAGGGATGCTGTTTATCCCCTATAGTATTTAATGTAGTTATAAATATTTTAATTGACACTTTGATTTTTCAGGAGAAGAAATGGGGTTATCGGTTTAAAATCAATAATCAGTACACAGAATCAATCCTAGCCTTTGCTGACGATCTCGCAATCCTGACACGAAACCCGAAACAGTGTCAAGTGTTATTGAAAAAGGTGGATGAGTTCTGTGCTTGGACTGACGGCATGAAGGTGAAACCAAGTAAATGCTATTGCTTATGTCTGGGTAGACGAGATACGAAATTTACATCTTATGACCCTGGACTCACGATTGGCGGTCAGAATGTTGCCACAATTTCTGAAGCGCTCCCGTTCAAATTTCTAGGCAGAAAGATAGACTATAGAGGCCGCACACCATCTTTGGATGGTATTGTTGAGGATTTCATTGATTCCATTAGTAGGGTTGAGAACCAGCCCATAGGGAACATTAAGAAGCTATGGATCTACAACAACTACCTGTCATCGCGCTTGTCTTGGCCTTTCCTCTTGTACGACTTCGGCAAAACCCTTTTATCGCGACTGGATGCCGTTGTTGTGAAATCGTTGAAGTCTTGGACTGGATTAGCCCACTCGGCAGACCCCTCTACACTATTTAGGGGCAAAAATAGTTTTGGGATGAACCTAAACAAGCCATCGGAGCTTTACAAACATCTTAGAGTCACCAAGATGCACATTCTGGGTAAATCGAAAGACAACGCAGTGGCAACACTCCCAAAAGATAAGAATATGAGTGAGTTAGAGTCTAGGCTACGGTTCCATAAGCAGTTTATGGTGGGAGCGCAAACAAACAGGGTAGGATTGGGATGTCGAGAAAGAGAGGATGACCGGAACATCATTAAGTCTTTTCTGCGAATGGATGAAGATAACGAGTATAGAGTACATGCGCTTAATCTCGAAATGCAAAACGAGTGGGTGTCCCTTGGTGAGTTTTGTATCCCTTTAGCATTGAAGTGGCGGTCGATACTGTACGATTGGTCTCCGGCGTTGCTTAAATTCTATCTGAATGCCTTTCAGTTGACCCTACCTGATCAGAGCAACCTTGTAAGGTGGGGAATGGCAGTAGACAAAACATGTTTACTCTGTGGCGAGGCCGTAGGTACCGCGAGGCATTTGTTGGTGGGATGCAGAGTACTCCTAGACAGAGGTCATTACTCTCGCCGCCATGATGGAGTGTTGCAGATCATACGTGAAGCGGTGAGCCTTTCAATAGCAAGAGCAGCAAAAGGTTTGACGACGAATACAAAGAACATCAACTTCGTCAAGGAAGGATCTACCAAGAAGTCCAAAGTCAAACCTTACTCCATTGTTAGTGTAGCTCCAGATTGGAAGATCATGATGGACACGTATGAAAAGCACTACACTATTCCAGAAGACATTGTGTTATCGTCGTCTAGACCAGACCTTTTCGTTTATTCTAGAAAACTTAAGCGCGTACTATTGGTGGAACTTACTGTTCCATGGGAGACAAACATTCCCAAAGATCACGCGTTTAAAACAAATAAGTATTATGACCTAACCAACGAGATGACTAAAAATGGTTATATAGCACGGTTGTATGCTGTGGAAGTGGGTGCGAGAGGTATACCAGCGAAATCTCTCTACAACCTACTGAAGGACTTAGGATTACCAAGATCTAATATTAGCTCGTTACTGGAAAGAGCAACTAAAGCCGCTTTACTCGGCTCATACCAAATATGGTTGGGAAGGGAGAGGAATGTCATCGGTGAAGGTGATCGTT
Organism: Nomophila noctuella; assembly: GCA_958496325.1. Classification (NCBI taxonomy): domain Eukaryota; kingdom Metazoa; phylum Arthropoda; class Insecta; order Lepidoptera; family Crambidae; genus Nomophila; species Nomophila noctuella. The sequence continues at coordinate 964,007 of OY292493.1, forward strand.
AGTATACTATAAAGGGGCCCCTTAAACCTACACGCTGGGTCGCAAGTCCCAGGCGCCGACTGACATTCCTCTCTGTTCCACGCGATGGACCCGGCACCCGCACGGAGAATCCATGGATAGCTAAGAAGTTCGTCTCAATAGACGCGATAATTCAGTGAAATACCGAATTTATATAGTAACAGGAGGCTACGTGACTTGGTTTCAGGAATGAAGGAGCAAAAAGCTTTCCTTGCATTTTTGACAAGAATTATCTCTGTGAGTCTTTGCTTTCGTCTCTTGCTGGTTTAAGAAATTATGTTTTACGCCGCCTTTTTAAGTGAGATGGATTTGGAATTCTAATGAATTTGGTAAAGGTAAGGTTACAAGCACTTCCTGTTTGTGAGGCTACAGCCTAAACTTAAATAAATCGTGTTCCTGAATTCATAATAATATTTTCGAAAACTGCTATGAAACTATATTCTTTTGCGTATATCGGTAGTGTTTGAGCTAAAGTCATTCATATAAAGTAAAAAAAAAACTTAGAGGCTCCAAATACAACATTAAAATGTTACACAAACACGGAGCATGGCATTATTTTATTTTATTGTAATTTTATTTCATTTTTTATTGTATTTCATTCAGTTCACGCAATCGTTCTTTTACAACCACATGGGTTCAACTCATCATCGATAAAGAAACATTCAGATCACAGATTTAATGTCCTGGTTGAGATGTCAGTACACTGGAATGTCAGGGGTTCGATTCCAGTACAGTCATACTTCTGTGTTGTTTGGCATTAAACAGTGTAAAGTGGCACAATAATGCGAGTTTATTTAGCTGTAGGTGTTAATGCGATTATATTGTTTTCATCGAAAGTTAAATAATTTCGATATCGTTGGCCGCCCATTTCAAAGGAAAGTAAAATCGTTGAACGCATAAATCCTTAGACGCTTTTATCTGTCACATTGAATGTGTAGTGCACATCACATTAAACATTTCTAGTATTTGAGATCATTAAGAACGTTCTCCTGTCTTTCATCCCATTAAAATATTTATGATAAATATCATTATTAAATAACTTGAATGCTCGCCTCAGAACTTTTAAGTCCTTGGCCGAGTCTATTCTTTATGCAGAAAGGGATCGATCCCTATTGCACCTTACTGAGTCTCACGGTCTTGAATGCATATTGATTTATCAGTTCCATTCTATATCGAGATATAAATAGGAGAAAATGTGGCCTTTATAGTATTTCAGTTGGAAGAAAGTTTACAGATAAATAAGAAAATAGCCATCTTATCTGATCATCTTTTTTTTGCCGGCCTTTAAGACTCCATTGCCTCCACAACTAAGCTCTGACGACCTTATTTGCCAGCAGAAACACACCACATCAGTTTGTAACTGTTGTGCTACAAACTGTTGTGCTTTGTTTCTGCAAAAAATAATCCAAAAAATATGTACAAACAAACAAGAAAGATTTTTTAAATAATGAATTAATTGTAAGTAATTGCTTCCCTAGGCTGTATAGTTCAAGCTTCAAGCTTGGAGTTAAAGAATTGATGACATTCAATTTTAGGAGGAACATACGAGCATCTGTCAGAAAATGTCCTATGTCGCAATTCCATCCAAATGAAATAGAATATTATTTCTATTGACAGTACTGCATTCTATGCCCCGCGCGATCAAATTATCTAAACCAATTGTGCATAGCTGCAGTTCCAAAATGACCTTTATTTAAGGCAGTGCATTCGTCGCCTTGGCTCCCTTCAGTGCAGGATTTACAAATTGAATTATTTAGCTTCGCACTCGGTGCAAATGGATTCAATTTTAAAGCTAAGCCCGGATGAATGGAAAACTAACTGAATATTCGCTGTGATGTAATCTAAGAAGAGGAAATTAAATTTATGTCAACATCGCATAAGTTTTTGAAAAACTTTACCGCCATGCGTCATATTCATCATTTTTTGAAGTGGTGTTCTTTCTATGAATGAAACTCAAAAAGGAAATTCTTCATCATAAAAATGAAGTGGCTGACACAATTACCAACGATTTTCAGTCGAAGTTCAGAAAATCAAAAAGTTCCCTTTACCACCAGAAGAATTAATCAAGTGACGAAAACTCAAATGCTTACTTTTTCGGTAATGAAATTATGTAAAAGGCATTATAAGCAATGAAATAAAAAACATACTTTCGTACTACAACAAATATCAAAAAAAGTACGAGTATAAAGGTATTATTCTGCATTTTTATCCATTTAGAGTTACTTTTGCCGCCATAATTATAATGTCTCTCGGGACAAAGGACATATTGTTTTTTTTTTACATTTACGCTGTGCCGTCTACGTCAATATACTAATATAATAAAGCTGAAGGGTTTGTTCGTTTGTTTGTTTATTTAAACCAGGAACTTCTAGTTCGAATTGAAAAAATATTTTAGTCCATTTGTCGAGGAATGCTTTAAGCTATAGTATAGCACTATGTGGCGGACACCGAAATCCAAGCAGACGGAGTCGCATGCGACCGCTGGACTAACCATATTGACTTTGAAATCCTGTATCTCAACCTCAACGACGCATTTGCAAGCTGAACGTTAAGTAAGGTTCTTACGAGTTCTCTCAGGCATGCATTCGAGTCCGTCATGTCTGCATATTGACTTTTTAAATTAACTAGATGCCGTCCCACGCAAACAGAGGCGACTGAAGAGTTTACTTATTCAGGTTCTTTTAGTGAATTGAAACGCTTGGTGAAAGAGTGATGAGAATATATAAATAAATTTAGTCTTGTTGAAAGAATATTCGAATCGTTTTAGCTAATTAGTAATCCTTTGATGTTAAGGTTTGAACAATATTTACCAAGCGCCGTCTAGTTCCAAACTAAACAAACTATGTTATAAATACGTACCTACTACATAAATACTTCAAAAGTAACACTAAGCAATACTAACACTAAGATAGATGTTTAGATTATACAGCCAGTGACTTCTACTAAATGGAAAAAGCTGTAGAAATCAACATATGAATGGTTAGACGAGTAAAAGTAAAAGTTTTTATCCTCAAAATATTCTGTATTGGGTGACATCTTTGTAATTAAGGCAAAGCTATAAATGTTTGTTTCTCATCGCTTATATCTACACTCATATAATAAAGCTGAAGAGTTTGTTTGTTGATTTGAACGCGCTAACCTCACGAACTACTGGTATGAATCAAAAAGCATTTTTTTTATTGGATAGTCTATTTGTCTTTGAAGGCTTTGAACTATAACACAATGTGTGCGGAATCCAAAATCCACGCGGGCGGAGTACCTGGCGGCCTCTAGTGTACTCGTATTTCAAAACATACAAAACATTCGAAACTTTTACACTATCTGTTGAAATTTTTGCATTACTTTTTGAAACAGATATAATTGCAACACAGATCCAAAAAACGGTAAAACTCTGAATGTTTCCAGCGGTGTGTTACCAAATTTCATTGCGGGCTGCAAATTAATCTAGAATACGTAAAATGAAAAGTTTCCCGCCTGCAAACCTGCGGAGCGTGAGCTAGAGTACAGAGTGGAAAACTCTGTAGCGCACTCAATTACCCATTAGGTCTGCCCATCAATTATGATTATTTCTGCGTTTCGCGAAGGACCATTTGTGACAGGACTTTTAGTTTTATTTGCATGTTTGATTTATAACTGTCGCTTGATTGGATTTTAGAAAATAATTAATTCAAATCCGTAACTAACTGTCCAATTTATTTTTATAAATGAGAGGAAGGTGAACGAGCTACTCCATTTTATGTGCAGTTCGTAGACATTTCGATATCCCAACTAATATTATAAATGCGAAAGTAACTCTGTCTGTCTGTCTGTCTGTCTGTCTGTCTGTCTGTCTGTCTGTCTGTCTGTTACGCTTTCCCGCTTAAACCTCGCCACCGATTTTGATGAAATTTGGTACAGACAATCTTTAGACCCTGAGACAGAACATAGGCTACTTTTTATTTCGAAAAAAAGAAATCCACGCGGACGGAGTCGCGGGCGGCCGCTAGTTATATTATATAAGAAAACGTAATTCGATTAACACACTCAGACTTAAGTGAAAAGTTCAAAGACCCCAAATATTCTGATTAATCGTAAAACCTTACAGTCATAACCATTACTGATGAAAAAAGCGGTTAACTTTCAGATAAACTGTATGTATTTAGAAAGATGAACCATGAAATGTTTTATAAGATAATGTCTCATTAAGAAATCTCTTTCCATTCCATCAACTGTAAATCTGACAACTGTAAACCTCAACAAGCGATATCACAATGTAAGACACATGTCTGTGCGGAGTAAAAGCCGCTCGAGACAGCGCGGCGTACGCTGCAGCCATTACCGTCAGTGCCGCGGTCTTGAAGGTAATCGTAAAACGTTATTCGCGCGAGAAGCTGAAGGCCCGTTCCTGCGACACTGAGAGGCCTTTGATAAGATAATTTGTATAATTTTAACTTTTTTCTAATCTTGGTGTTATCGTTGAATCGAGAATTATGCAAAAAATTGACCACAAAGTTGTCTGTAAGAACAACGATGCGGTCTATTATGTACTTAACAGATGAATCCGAACAGGTATTGCTCTTCACTACATAGTATAAAACAAAGTCGCTTTTTCTGTCATGTTGTATGTTGTATGTCCCTATGAACGCTTAAATCTTTAAAACTACGCAACGGATTTTGATGCGGTTTTTTTTAATAGATAGAGTAACTCATGAGGTAGGTTTTTATGTACATATAATATCATCCATTAAATAGTGGACAAGTACCACGGGCGAAGCCGGGGCGGGCCGCTAGTATTTATTAAATCAGATCTAGTGACCAAATGACACAAGCACACTTAATTGAGTAAGTTTACAGACTTCTAGACCGTAGTGTAGCAAAATGAACATTGCTTCCTACTTAGATGTCTATCAATGAAATATGCCATCGATCCCGGCTTACAAGTTTATTAGCCAAGGTTTTTACGAACAGGAATTATATATAAAAAAACTTCTTTCCATTCCATCAGCTCGGCTAATTTAAACCTCAACAAGCGATAACACAATGTAAGACACATGTCTGTGCGGAGTAAAAGCCGCTCGAGACAGCGCGGCGTACGCTGCAGCCATTACCGTCAGTGCCGCGGTCTTGAAGGTAATCCTAAAACGTTATTCGCGCGAGAAGCTGAAGGCTCGTTCTTGCGACACTGAGGGGCTTTTGATGAGATTTTTTGTATAATATTATATTTTTTCTTTTCGAAGTTTTATCATTGAATCGAACAATTTATGTCTGAAATTGACCACAAAGTTGCCTATGTAAACAACAATGAGGTCAAGTACCCGAAAGATGAATCCGAGAAGATAATTAATTGCACTTACTAAAATTAATTAAATTATATTTTACTGAGTTTGTGGTATCTAATGACCAAATGACACACGCAGACTTGAAATGAGTAAGTTCAAATACATCTAGAACGTAGTGTGGCAAAATGAACATTGCTTCATTTTTGGATGTCTATAAATGAAATATGTATGCCATCGATCCGGCTTACTTTCAAGTTGGTTAGCCAAACTTTTTACTAAATCACATACAAAAAATCTCTTTCCATTCCATCAGCTCGGCAACTGTAAACCTCAACAAGCGATATCACAATGTAATACAGATGTCTGTGCGGAGTAAAAGCCGCTCGAGACAACGCGGCGTACGCTGCAGCCATTACCGTCAGTGCCGCGGTCTTGAAGGTAATCGTAAAACGTTATTCGCGCGAGGAGCTGAAGGCTCGTTCTTGCGACACTGAGGGGCTTTTGATAAGATAATTTGTATAATTTTAACTTTTTTCTAATCTTGGTGTTATCGTTGAATCGAGAATTTATGCAAAAAATTTACCACAAAGTTGTCTGTATGAACAACGATGCGGTCTATTATGTACTTAACAGATGAATCCGAACAGGTATTGCTCTTCACTACATAGTATAAAACAAAGTCGCTTTTTCTGTCATGTTGTATGTTGTATGTCCCTATGAACGCTTAAATCTTTAAAACTACGCAACGGATTTTGATGCGGTTTTTTTTAATAGATAGAGTAACTCATGAGGTAGGTTTTTATGTACATATAATATCATCCATTAAATAGTGGACAAGTACCACGGGCGAAGCCGGGGCGGGCCGCTAGTATTTATTAAATCAGATCTAGTGACCAAATGACACAAGCACACTTAATTGAGTAAGTTTACAGACTTCTAGACCGTAGTGTAGCAAAATGAACATTGCTTCCTACTTAGATGTCTATCAATGAAATATGCCATCGATCCCGGCTTACAAGTTTATTAGCCAAGGTTTTTACGAACAGGAATTATATATAAAAAAACTTCTTTCCATTCCATCAGCTCGGCTAATTTAAACCTCAACAAGCGATAACACAATGTAAGACACATGTCTGTGCGGAGTAAAAGCCGCTCGAGACAGCGCGGCGTACGCTGCAGCCATTACCGTCAGTGCCGCGGTCTTGAAGGTAATCCTAAAACGTTATTCGCGCGAGAAGCTGAAGGCTCGTTCTTGCGACACTGAGGGGCTTTTGATGAGATTTTTTGTATAATATTATATTTTTTCTTTTCGAAGTTTTATCATTGAATCGAACAATTTATGTCTGAAATTGACCACAAAGTTGCCTATGTAAACAACAATGAGGTCAAGTACCCGAAAGATGAATCCGAGAAGATAATTAATTGCACTTACTAAAATTAATTAAATTATATTTTACTGAGTTTGTGGTATCTAATGACCAAATGACACACGCAGACTTGAAATGAGTAAGTTCAAATACATCTAGAACGTAGTGTGGCAAAATGAACATTGCTTCATTTTTGGATGTCTATAAATGAAATATGTATGCCATCGATCCGGCTTACTTTCAAGTTGGTTAGCCAAACTTTTTACTAAATCACATACAAAAAATCTCTTTCCATTCCATCAGCTCGGCAACTGTAAACCTCAACAAGCGATATCACAATGTAATACAGATGTCTGTGCGGAGTAAAAGCCGCTCGAGACAACGCGGCGTACGCTGCAGCCATTACCGTCAGTGCCGCGGTCTTGAAGGTAATCGTAAAACGTTATTCGCGCGAGGAGCTGAAGGCTCGTTCTTGCGACACTGAGGGGCTTTTGATAAGATAATTTGTATAATTTTAACTTTTTTCTAATCTTGGTGTTATCGTTGAATCGAGAATTTATGCAAAAAATTTACCACAAAGTTGTCTGTATGAACAACGATGCGGTCTATTATGTACTTAACAGATGAATCCGAGCAGATATTGCACTTATTTATTAAATCAGATCTAGTGACCAAATGACACAAGCACACTTAATTGAGTAAGTTTACAGACTTCTAGACCGTAGTGTAGCAAAATGAACATTGCTTCCTACTTAGATGTCTATCAATGAAATATGCCATCGATCCCGGCTTACAAGTTTATTAGCCAAGGTTTTTACGAACAGGAATTATATATAAAAAACTTCTTTCCATTCCATCAGCTCGGCAACTGTAAACCTCAACAAGCGATATCACAATGTAATACACATGTCTGTGCGGAGTAAAAGCCGCTCGAGACAGCGCGGCGTACGCTGCACCATTACCGTCAGTGCCGCGGTCTTGAAGGTAATCCTAAAACGTTATTCGCGCGAGAAGCTGAAGGCTCATTCCTGCGACACTGAGAGGCTTTTTGTGGTATAATTTTTTGCACAATCATTCGTTAATTAAAGCGTGTTTTTGCGCCATAACTGCAGGCTAATTTTCGTATCTAATAGTAATACCCCTCCGGCCGTATTCGGCCATGGCGGCCGACCTTAAGATCAGCCAGGTACGCAGGTATACTTGTGCACTATAATAATATATTTATTATAGTGACATAGGTACAGAAAACATAGGTGTACTTCCTATTCCCTTACTCTCATAGTTTGGTGGGACAGCAATCTGACACGACAATAGAGAGATCAGGCGCTTGACCAACGGCTTAACGTGCCTTTCCGATAACCCAGAGGAGCTCGAGATTAAATTTTTCAGGCACCCATCCGATGACTGGCACCTGGGAACGTTGTTTAACTTTATCAACCGTAGGCCGATTGCTCTAACCACTATAAACTCATTACCTACTTAACTTCGTGTACAAATTTAACCCCTAATATGGAACGACAGTTCTCTACTGGACAAGTTTCTCCTTTCGTCGAAAAAAGTTGTAAATCTTGATGTTAGTATTGAATAGATCTTCCAAAAATTCAAGGTTATTATTTTTATTATCCATTTACTGCGATAGTATGAAAGTTCTTTTCCATTCAATAGCACTCAATATCCCATGAAAGTTAAAGAAAAATAAATTTCAGTCTATTGCAAAGCAACTATAAAGCATAAGTTTACATTACAGTTACAGCTACATTATTAAGTTACTGCATATAAATCTGAGATTATATTATATCTATGAGTCCAATTGCGTCCCAGTGAAACAGGGACCTTAAAACGATGTAATGTAACGGCTTGTACGTGGGTGTCACAGCATTGGCGTCTTAAACCGTTTCTGTGGAATCAAATGGAATTTACTTTATTGAACGTTTCTACCATTGCCTGTACTTTTAACAACATGTGGTTTTTATCAAATGAAGTTCTTTGGGCCTTTGTGCCATCAATGGTTTCCTAACGTTTGTGTAAGCTCATGAGATATTGAATTAAAGAAATTAACCAATGATTATTTATAAAAGCCAAAGTAAAATTTCAGTTTAACAATATGTCAACAGTGTATCAAAAATATTTGCAGTATATTTTGTTACACCTTATATGGTTCACTACGTCTCCTATTTGTTCAAATGGAGTATTTAGTAGTAAGAAGCCACACCACCGAGCAAACACAAAGATAACTACATCCAATGACTTTAAGTGTTCTCCGAAATGCGGAATTTCTCCACCATTTATTTCCAATCACAACAAGGAAGAAAAATAGTAACACATTCCTTCACTTGTTTGTTTCTTTCATTGTATCCGGCACTCGAATAGATTTTCCAACATGTGAAATTGTTTATTTAGCAATGAAGTTTCTCCGAACTCCTTCAGAAACGCTAGCTTGTTAGTTTATCAGATAGAACTTAAAGTTTTCTTATCTCAGTAGCTAACTAGGAAATGTTTACACTTCTTGTTACATATATAAATAATGGAGCGGTATATCTTAATTTGAATGTAAATTATCGTATAATTTTTACGTTCGATTTTATTCATGCTCGAAGTTTGGTGTTTGAGGTTGGTTTTATTTTATTGACGGTCTATGCTTTTAGCAAAGTGATTAGTTATTTTAAAGAATCATTATTTAAATGTTTTATGATTTTCACTTATTTACAAATAACTATATTAAATTTATAGCGGTTATAATAAACATACATACCAATGATCCGACCTTTCTCTCAAGTTTTCTTCATAAAACATTACTTAGCTTGGAAACCAAATGCACTTTTCCCTGAGTAAAGTACTCGTAAGCACGTGCATTAAGTTGGAATTTACGAAGACTCTCTAGATAGTCCGAATGTTTAGCAAGCAACCTAAATGTATTCCTCGCCACCATTTCCCTTGATTACAACGAAATATATGGCGCGTGAAAATATATGTTCCTTGCTGAATATACAACTCTTCCTTTGGTTTTATTTACGGTTCTACTGCACTTCGGGTGATCCCCGGTGGCTTTGAGATGTAGCTCAGGTGAATGCGTTCGTAAGTGAAGTTGTCTTGACTGATACTCGTAGGTATATTAGTTTGTGTACGATCTGTCAACCATTCTTAAAAGGATTTTTGATGGATGATGTGTAAATGTTAAAACTTCTTAAGGCGAGTTAAAACTGCGAATCAGTTTAAAAGGTAAAAAATCTTGGTAACATCAAAGTTATTTTTAAAAGAAAAACCTGATGTTCGATAAGTAATCATTTCTTGTAACTGATTTATTTACAATTGCTTCAAAAAACTTCTAGAAGAAAGTCGTTCTTGAAGTTTTCCAAGTTAATTAATTTCGTTATACTTGTGATTTTAAACAATGTCGGAAAAAGTCTTCTTTTAATCAGAAGTTCGTTTTATTTTCGTTACTGTATGGAAAACACGTAAGCATAGAAATGGGAACAAGGCAGTGTCTTTATAAGAATCTTAAGAACAATGCTCTGATCATTACTTTTGTCTCCTTTATGAGGAATATTTTCTTAAACAAATGTATTTTATAAATGCAAAGGAAGGTGCTTCTTTTGTAAATAGGTACATACTGTAATTATGAATTCAAAGTAAGGTTTTATATATATATATACAAGCACAGAGTAGGTTTAATTTAAGAATTGCGAAAGCCTATGTTATTCATAATGTGGTGATCTATGGTGAGTTGAACGGTTTATTACATGTGCATTACTTTGGTAAAGACTAAAAAAAATGTTAATCGCAAAAAGTTATTCTGATTGAACATGATGGTCACCACAAAGTGAGTTACCAAATAAAAACCTATTATCATTATCAGCCTGTTATCTAAGAGGAGCTAGACAGCGAAGTGGTTTGCGCTCTTGGCCTGAGATTATTAGGTTAAGCAAAGCAACTTTCGCAGAGGCCAAGCATCGGATGGGTGTCTTAAAAAAATCATCTTGAGCTTCTTTATGCTTCGGAAGGCACGTTAAGCCATTGGTCTTGCGCCTTATCTCTCTTGCCAGATTGCTGTCCCATCAAGATATGAGAGTAAGGGAACAGGGAGTGCACCTGTGCTTTCGCACTCACTTGTGCACTGTGAAATATACTGGCTGATCGTAAAATCGGCCGCGGGTATTTTTATTTTCAGCCTCCCACAGACAACTTCTGGATGCAGATCTTTAACAGATAGGAGGTTATACTTCAACATGGTAAGGTGTGTAAATGACCTCATTGAATTACGTGAATATATCCGATAGCTTCCAACAAAACCCCCGGGGAGCACCAAGGGCCAAAAATGGATGAGAAAATCATAAAAAAATAAAAAAGTACAAACGGTGTCCGTTTGGGCTTTAGACTAGAATTTGAATAGAATTGAGCTCCAAACAAACAAACAAACATTAATCAATTCCCATCAGATGATGAATTCCTTCTTTGGTCCTTTGATAAATTATATAAAAAGCCTATAAAAAGGTTCAATCAACTGTCGAGCGTTTATTAAAAGGTATCTAAATGACGCGCAGTTGATGCCATCAAAAGGACTTTTTCCCGTTTACCCTTAAAATATTCATGGTATCTTGATGGATATTTCGAGAACGTTCAAAAGATTTCGCGATACAAAAGACTTTATGTGTCAGAATAGGTACAAAGAAACTGCTAAACATGCCCATAATACGATGATGTTCTAATTATAATTCTACAGCGATTAAAATATACGTTTTTGATAAAGGTAATAATGATAAATTAAAAATACAAATTTTCAATTTCACCGGCAGTCAAGTGAAAGTGCCACTTGAGAATAAAAGCTTTTGGGACACTTTTCCTCCAGAAACCATCGACCTTCATATCTATCCATGTATATGAAAAGTAGGTATTGACATTTCATATGTAGGCACATTTGGCTTTCGGAAAAATATTTCACTAAAAGGGCCAGAAAAAAATCGTATTACGTCTAGAAAACCTATGATATTCTTAAAGAAGGTAGAATTCGGGAATACATTTTACTCCCTGAAGCTATTTGATCTATTATGGACGTAGGAAACCAATTTGACTGTCATAAAGGCCCTCTTTAAAAACTTTAATAAATATCGAATATATAAATCAGTTAGTACATCCTTAGTTGCTGATGTATGTAGTACTCGTATGTCATACATATTGTAATAAATCATCCCGGAGACGATATTAACAGTTATTTTAATATGTTCCCGTATTTTCCCGAGGGATATGCTTTGGTTAAACATCTTTAAGAGGTCAGGGATAACGTTGGTTAAGAAAAAGTTACGAAGGATTTATAATATTGATTCCTATTGTTGGGTCATTCAATAAAGCAGCCGTAGGGGTCTTTATTAATTAAAGTTCATAACATGGGGTAAATGCGATTAAATAACTGAACTGAACTTAAAATTAGCTTAAGCTGCTGTATTTTAGCATTAAATAGTAAACAAATTATGTTAATATACTCAAAATCTAAATTTATAAATACTTATTATAATACAATTTGAACGGTTTGCTTGTTACTGAATTGAAAAAAATATTTTATTGTTGAATAGCCCATTTGTTTAAGAAGGTCTTAAGTTATAATACTACTACTAGTGTGGAAACCGATATTTACGCGGACGGAGTCGCGGGCGGCCGCTAGTTATACATAGTATATTTGTAATCGGAACGCAAAATGTTAACTTTTAACCCTTCACCAAATGAGTAAGCATATTATTATGTGACACCGAGCCCGTTTTAGAAAAAGAAACCTTATATCCTGTGTTCGATCATCAATCACTAAGAAATCAGGGCCCGTAGCCAAGATGCCACTAACGCGAGCGCTAGCTATCGAATCGACTCGACTCATATCTCCATCCCGCACACGAACTATTAATGTGAGCGAGATGGAGATATGAGTCGAGTCGATTCGATAGCTGGCGCTCGCGAAAGTGGCATCTTGGCTAGACCACCTGATCACTTGTTGGCTGCAAGCGTGAACAGTCTTCCCGATCTTCCATCCATCTTTTACATTATTACATTTCAAAGTTGCCTTTAAACCTAAAAAGACTTTAATAACTTTTAAGTTGCAGGTTCATAACATTTTTTGATTTCGGCACCTTAAAAGAAAAATAATTAAATAATATTTCAATAATTATGATTCATTTTCATGTAGTTTTATTATAATTTTGTTTCATTTAACTCATCTGGATTAAGATAATTGTAATCTTATTGTTAAACTAGCGGGCGCCCGCGACTTCGTCCGCGTGGATTTCGGTTTTTTATGACCTATTTTTCCCGTTAGGGTGGATTTTTTCAAATAATCTTTATAAGGGGATGCCTACGTCATAATATCTTTATGTATGCAAAGTCTCATCCCGATAGGTTTAAAATTGACAAAGTTTCATCCAAAAGTTCATCCCCTATTTTACCCCCCTGGGGGTTAGAATTTACCAATATGATTGCTTAGGCGATGCCTACGTCATAGTAGCTTTACGTATGCAAAATATCAGCCCGATAGGTTTAAAGTTGACAAAGTTTCATACTACCGTTCATCCCCTATTTTACCCTCTTGGGGGTTGAAATAATCAAAATCCTTTCTTAGCGCACGCCTACGTCATAACATCTACCTGCATGCCAAATTTCAGCCCGATCCGTCCAGTGGTTTGAGCTGTGCGTTGATAGATCACTATGTAATCAGTCAGTCAATCAGTCAGTCACCTTTGAGTTTTATATATATAGATAGATTACAAGTTTAAGGATTATACTAGATGATTTCTTTCAATTTATCAATGATCTACACGTTTATAACAGGTGCAAAAAGCATTTTCCCGTGATAACTAGATTGTGACGCTCATACAAAATGTTACATCATATTTCTCACCATCGATTTCACGCGTGAAGCGACGTTATACCTCCCTTGAATAGACCGTTAATAACTTAATCACAACCGCTGTCTGAGACCGCCGTATTAAAAGGATTTTAATTGACTGGCGTCGACGGGGAGTGTACGGTATAAGGCTCTTTCGTCCTTCGTGGGCGTTTAGGAAATAATTCCCTACACGTTTTTTGTGTAACTCACATGACATTAGCTCCGTTTCAATTGAGCCGAGAAGTTAGTTTGGTGTCGAGAACAAATTCAGACAATACCATTTTGTATTGAGTTGATGCTGTAATTTATTGAAATTTTACTATGTTAAAGGGCACTCTATGGGAATCCTAATGCGAAAGATGCGGTTGTCAGTATACATTAATAATGTTATATATTTCATTATGATCAGTTTCATCAAACGTACGTGAAGCGTTTTTACTTTTGGGATTTTAAATCAGACTGTAGACTTGATAAATTTAAATTAATTTATTTGCGTGTTACACCGAGGAGTACAAGATACAGAGTGACACTTAAAATTTTAAACTACGTCGTCCTTCAGCCGTCATTGGTTGTCCTGGGATGATTTGTCCTTTTTGAAGATTCCCATTGGTTCCGTGATGACAGACATTTTTGTGGGCGTAGCTATTGAGAAAGCGCCTGAGTGGTAATTGCGGCAATTTCTTTTTATGTAGGCTATTTGTGCATATTTATGTAGGATTTTAACATGCCCCCGGCGTTGAAAGAGACCACTTTCAATATTTATGTTCGATCTTCTTCCCACAGTGGACATATCTTGGCAAATGTCCGTCTAATGATGCCTGAACTGGTTCTAATGTCCGCTACCCTGGATACACCGTCGTTTCCTGGAACAGTGCTAATAATGCGGCCTAAGCGCCACTTCAGCGGGGGCAAATGGTCATCCTTTATCAAAACCATTACATTAGGCTTCAGGTCTGCTTGGCGGGTTTTCCACTTGTTACGAATTTGCATCTCAGATATATACTCTTTGGACCATCTAGTCCAAAAGTTTTGCCGGATCTGCTCCACGCGCTGATAACGCGTCAAGTATGAAGTTTTTGCTTCCCGTAGATCGCTGCACGGCGGAGCTGTCAGTGGACGACCAACCAAGAAGTGAGCAGGGCTAAGGGGAGTGTAGTCAGTAGGATCCGTAGACATAGGACTAAGTGGACGGGAGTTAAGGACCGCTTCAACCTGGGTTAAAACCGTATTGAATTCCTCGTACGTTAAATGTAAATTACCAATAACTCGTCGTAAATGATGTTTACAAGATTTTACTCCAGCTTCTACATATCCTGCGAAATGAGGTGAATAGGGGGGAATAAAATGAAATTTTATGCTTTGACTAGTAGCGTAATCAATAATATCCTGTGAACAGTTAGACAAAAATTTAGCAAACTCATTGCTGAGCCCGACAAAGTTCCTTCCGTTATCTGAATAAATATCAGACGGTTTACCGCGGCGCGAAATAAACCGGTTGAACGCCAGTAAATATGCATCTGTCGATAAGTCACCTACCAATTCCAAAGTAACAGCGCGCGTAGCAAAACATATAAATATAGCTACGTATGCCTTGACAGTTCGCGCGCCCCGGCCCTTACGGTTTAGAACGTAGACTGGACCCATGTAGTCTACTCCTGCGTGCATAAATGTAAAACCTGGAATTAAGCGTTCCGCAGGAAAATTACCCATGATTGGCGTTAGCGTTTTGGCGCGAAAACGGGCGCATTTGATACATTCGTAAATGGTTTGTTTTGCGACATTTCTCCCTCCGACCGGCCACCACGTCTCTCTTATCGCGTACAAGAGGGCTTGCGGCGCTGCGTGCAGTAGCCGTTTGTGTTCGGCACGAAACAATAGTACTGTGAATCTATGTTTACCTGGTAACAGTATGGGATGTTTTTTGTCGTATGAGAAATCGGAATTGTTCAGGCGCCCGCCGACTCGAATTAATCTACAGTCGTCTAAAAATGGATTTAAATTACATAGATTGTGCGAATTATTTAACTGACCGTGTTTAGACAATGCGTTATAAACCTCCGCAAATGATTCCGTTTGTGTGAGATGTGTTAGTGTTTTAATCGATTCATTTATTTCATCAAGAATCAACGCTCCTACCCGCCTGTTAGTTTTATTTTTAATGTTGTGTATGAAACGTAGAAAATAAGCACAAGCGCGTATCATGCGATTGAATTGTGAGAATCGATCAAAAGGAAACCAACTAGTGGGTTTTTGTGATGTAAGATGTGTGTGTATTGAACTGGACTTAATCTCAGGCAAATCAGAAATCGAGCAGCCTAAGCTTTCAGGGGTTTCAGTAATTGAAGCGTCGAAGTTTATATTTTGTAAAAAGGATGGGCCTTCCCACCAGAGAGTATTTGAGGAAAGTGTGTCTAAATAAGCCCCACGGGAAACTATGTCTGCTGGATTTTCCTTGCCAGCTACGTGCCTCCACGAATGGTCGCGTGTTAATTCGTGAATTTCGGCAACCCTATTTTGAACAAAGGGTTTTAGTAAGTTAGGATTCATGCGTAACCAGCCTATGACAATAGTGGAATCGGTCCAAAATGACACATTACTGAATTTGCAACGTACCGACTGTTTAATTTTTTCATAAAGCCTCGCTCCTAATAGTGCGCCTAGCAATTCTAATCGCGGCATGCTTACAGGTCGTAAAGGACAAACCTTTCCTTTAGAGAAAAACAATCGGACAATCATATTCCCGTTTTTACATTGCGTGCGGATATAGGCGCACGCCCCGTAGGCAATTTGAGACGCGTCTGTAAATATGTGCAATTCTATGCGTGACGAATCGGTACCTACTGCATTCCTTGGAACATCGATATTAGAAAGGAATGGCATATTGTTGACGAATCGCTCCCATTCGCGTGCTACGTCATCGGGAAGCGGGTCGTCCCAGCCAACCTTTGTCAGCCATAGTTTTTGTAATAAAACCTTCGCGTTAATTATGAATGGGCTGAGCATGCCTAACGGATCGAATATTTTAGAAATTTTTGATAGAATAACCCGCTTAGTTACTTTGTCGTAATCAATACAAAATTCTGTGTTGTAATGAAGCGTATCAGAATGATTGTTCCAACAAAGACCTAGTGTTTTCTGATGCGTAATTTCTCCTAAGGATAATTCTTTTGACGTGTCCTGAAAAGGTTCAAGCGATTCCAAATCAAAGTTAAAAACCCATTTTCGTAGCGGAAAACACCCTGACTTCAAAACCTTACTAGTTTCTTCACAGATTCGAATTAAGTTTATTTTAGAATCTGATGTTGTAATTAGGTCATCTACGTAGAAATCCTCCCTAATCGTTCTACTAACCTCCTCGTCAGAACAATGGTGTGCTAATTCTTTCAGGCATCTGACGCTCAAGAAAGCTGCGGAGCCAGTACCATAAGTAACAGTTTTTAATCGGTATACACTTAAGTCATCTTCAGGATTATCGCGCCATAATATTAATTGCATGTCGCAGTCATCCGAATGTATAAGTACTTGCCGGTACATTTTCTCGATATCTGCGCAAGCTACATATTGGTGCTGTCTGAAACGTAACAAAATTGCAATTAGATCACCTTGTATAGCTGGACCTACGAATTGAATGTCATTTAATGACTTTCCAGTGCTTGTCGGTGCACTTCCATCAAAAACAACCCTCATTTTTGAAGTACTTTTAAGAGGACGATACACCCCTTTGTGAGGTAGTATATAATGAGGCGTTTTGTATGATTGCACTTTTTCCATATGACCTAATTCAAGGTATTCTTTGATAAATTCCGCGTATAATTTTTTATATTCGGGTACGCGTTCTAATCGTCTTTCAAGTGCATAAAATCTATTCGCAGCTTGAGAGAATGAATCACCCAGTGCGGTGGGACTATCCTTGAAAGGGATGCGAACACAGAACCTGCCATCCTCATTGCGAGTTGTTGTCTTTATAAAATGCTCCTCGCAAGCCTTTTCCTCATCACTGCGTATATCAGCTACCCTAGGCACTTCTTCTAATTCCCAGAATTTTTTAACTTGAGCGTCAATTGTTTGCGTAAAGTTACAAATTACGTGCGAAGTACTGTTTGAATTAGTGTAAATAGGGCCCGAAATTATCCATCCTAATTTGGTATTCTGTAAGACTGGACCATTTTTCAAGCGTAATTGCCCTTCAATGAGAAGATCCCAGAAAATATCCGCGCCTATTAGGATGTCAATCGGATTTGACTCAAAATACCTAGAATCGGCCAACTGAATGTGACTAGGAATGCGAAGATTTGATGTGTTAATTGAAGTAGGCGGCAAGTCAGAAGTTATTTCCGGAAGTACTAAACATTGTATATTTTCTGTATAGGAGCTGCATAACGACCTGATATTGATGTTACAGGTTTTAGTGCTTTTCGTTACTGAGCTACCTACACCCTTGATGCTATGAGTGGACTGTATTAATTGCGCGTTTAATTTGTTGCAAAATGATTCCTTTATTATACAACGCTGACTTCCACTATCTAAGATTGCGCGCGCTGTTAAATACTTATTCTGACTGTCCCTTATTTCTATAATTGCTGTTGACAATAAAACCGGTTCACTAACTTGCGCGCTTAGAGTGTTGCTATGTGAACAGTGATTCGAGTCATTAACTTGAGATTCGGTACCTAATGTGAATAACGTCAAGGCGCTATTTTGCGTGCCTCCAATAGATACCTCACGATGCAATAACGAGTTATGTTTTTTCGAACATTTCCGACACGGGCCGAACCGGCAGTCGCTCGCTGCGTGCCCTGCGCGTAAACAGTTCTCGCATAATTTATGATGATTAATTACGTTATACCTTTCTTCGACAGATAAGCTTAGGAATTGTTGACAAGAATATAACGAATGTTTAGAGTTGCACATAGGACAAGGTTTGTTATGTGAAGTTTGCGGTTTATTAGTGAGCGTGGAAGAAACATTACAGTGCACCCTTTGTGAATTATATTGTTTTTTCATATCGCGATGTTCGGTGGTTCCTTTGCTATGGCTGACTAATAATGTTTCTAGCACGTCTGCCCTACTACCGATGAAATCAATTATGTTCTCGATCCTTAACCCTTCTTTGGAGTCACCCGTGCTCTTTCTGGAAATCAGTGCGCTTTTATGCTGTTCCCATTCCCGCTCGGTAGTGGGATCTAGTTTGGAAACCATAATGTATATAATAAGGGTGTCCCAGTGTTCGGTAGGCTCTCCGAGCGTTTTTAAAGCGCGAATGTTTTTAAGAACGGTATCAATAAGCTTTCGCAGGAGCACGGGAGATTCTTTAGTCAGGGATTGTATAGAAAATAGTGCTTTGACGTGATTTTGAATTAATAATCTGCTATTATTATACCTATTTGTGAGTAATTCCCACGCAACGCTGTAGTTCGAGGCTGAAAATTCTAGCGAATCAATAATTAATTGTGCACTACCCTTTAATGATGATTTGAGATAGTGAAATTTTTGAATAGGACTAATTTCTTGGGAATTATGGATAAGCGATAAGAAAGTGTCCCTGTAAATAAGCCAATTTTCATACGAACCATCGAAAACAGGTAAAGAAATACTAGGAAGCTTCACAGAATTAAGCGCTGACTTTGGCGAGTGGTCGGTGACCCTATCATCAGAAAGCATACCCTCAGATTTAGAAATAATTTTGTAATAGTAACGTTCAAATTCTTCTCTATAATCTAACTGTTCATCGATATTATCACACTGTTCTTCTATGCTAGATTGAGTGCTATTAAAATCATTTAAAATAGAAGAAGCTCCTTGAATGCGTAATTTAAATTCGGGTGTACTGAATGATGACGGTTCGTCAATCATAGACTGAATATAAGTATTTAGCCTAGTCAATCTTCCCTTAATTGCACCCCTTTTGCGAATAAGAGTATTTAATTCACTGCTAGCCTTATTAGGGGATGTAGGTGTGGGAGATTTTGGCGGTATCGTTAAATTATCGAAATTAGGCATTTTACGATATTAAAAGTATGTAAAAGCTGGTGTAAATCACGTTTTGCAAATATTGAAGCGAAAACACTGGGTATATGGATAATTATAATGCAATATCACTGATGTAGGTATGTACTATTACTCAGCGTACGGTACGGTAGGGTGATAGGAAGCGGTATTAAGCGAAGGGGAAGGTGTTAGGATATCTTGGCTGGCACGTCTTACCGAACTGCGCTTTATTGTTGCTGGCGTTGGTGCAGCTTGCGTCTTCTATCCAACGGTTCCTCCTAGCTGTCGTAGCCTCTGGTAACTGGTAACTGGTCTGGCTGAAGATCCCGGAACGAAGGGCCAAATTTATGTACGTGAAGCGTTTTTACTTTTGGGATTTTAAATCAGACTGTAGACTTGATAAATTTAAATTATTTTTTTTGCGTGTTACACCGAGGAGTACAAGATACAGAGTGACACTTAAAATTTTAAACTACGTCGTCCTTCAGCCGTCATTGGTTGTCCTGGGATGATTTGTCCTTTTTGAAGATTCCCATTGGTTCCGTGATGACAGACATTTTTGTGGGCGTAGCTATTGAGAAAGCGCCTGAGTGGTAATTGCGGCAATTCCTTTTTATGTAGGCTATTTGTGCATATTTATGTAGGATTTTAACAGCGTTATAATACAAATGAATACATTCCCGACTTGAAAAAAGAAGGAGGTCCTTAATTCATACGTTTTTAATTTGCTCTTCATTGTTTTTGTTTCTTCAGCGAAACATCAATCTTATTGGAATTGACATCCGTTTTACACACATTTTAACGATCATAATGATACATGAAAGGTTTCTCTTATATTCGTAAAACTTCAGATATATCAAATAATATACCAGCTTTGTATTCTGTAACAAATTTGATATAACATGATATACCAAAAGTTGTCACATGTTACCATAATTTATTCCTCGAACTTCGTGAACCCTTCAGCAGGGATCGTGTTTATGGAAATCATTCGAATTGATTTCAATATTTTTGTGCGGTTTACTCGTTTATCGAATTTAAGCGGTGGAAAAATAAATATGGGATTTGAAATGTAAAACGTTCTTTGTGAACGAATAATAAGATTTAAAATGCCTGGATCTGAGCACGGGCTTTCAAAATATTATTGTGTGATTTATAACTTTAAAATCGTTTTTATGTTCGGTAACTTGCATGGTTCTCAACATTTTCTAGTCGACTATTGGCGTATTTTACGAGTCCAAAACTACGAGTATACGAGTATAAGGTATTCTAATTAAATGCCGGTTCTTTGAGGTGTTCAAATTTAATTTGACTGTTTTTATATCGGTTGATTAATTACTAATCGGTCAAAGAATTAAAGTTTACAAACCTTACGTCATCATTGCTAGAAATAAGTTATATTTGTATAAGCATAGCTCATAATATGGGTACATAAATTATTATGATGAAAACCCGCATCGTCAAAGGTTTACTGCTATATTCCACTGACATATTTTTATAGGTCTAAACTTTGTATTTATTGTTTCATATAGCTGTATTTTCATAATGAAAAATTAATAAAAACATATGTCCTCATAAGAAAGCAAAGTATGTCCAGGCCGCAGTTAGATTAAAACTAGATTTACAACCCAGAATCAAAGTTTATTACAAGGCCTAGTAGTTCTAAGTTTTATTGAAGTTATGGAATAAACTGCAATAAATTTTCTATGACGTGAATTGGAGCTTCTGAAACCAATACGAGATATGATCGTGGCACACTGCAGAGGTATAAACAATACTGAGTTTTGTACGGAAATAAGTTCAAAAGCCGAAACAGATAAATCAATACAAAATTGTAAAAGTTTGTGGACTTGGCACCGAATACAATGCTTACGTGAAACCGTGAAATAAGGACTGGAAAATTTCCCGGAATACGTCATAAACTATCAGCGTACTTAGCACAGCCAATATCCAGAACTGAGATATGGGAATATATTGGTAAAAAACAAAATTAAAATGTACTGTTGAAGGTATCATAATATTCTTTCTTTGAAGTTTAAAGTGAAAATACTCGTTGAAAAATGTAAGTTAGCCGGCGCTGTCAATATGCTTTTAGCGTGGTATTATTTACTGGTTTCGAGAAGCCTTTGCTTTTCTAGAAAGTTTTAAGCTAAGAGTTTTATGGAAATGAGAATATTATCTTTCAAGGAAAATCTATATCTATAAAACTCAAAGGTGACTGACTGACATAGTGATCTATCAACGCACAGCCCAAACCACTGGACGGATTAGGCTGAAATTTGGTATGTAGGTAGATGTTATGACGTAGGCGTCCGCTAAGAACGGATTTTGATTAATTCAACCCCTAAGGGGGTAAAAAAGGGGATGAACGGTAGTATGAAACTTTGTCAATTTTAAACCGATCGGGCTGAGACTTTGCATACATAAAGCTACTATGACGTAGGCATCGCATAAGCAATCATATTGATAAATTCCAACCCCCAAGGGGGTAAAATAGGGGATGAACGTTAGTATGAAACTTTGTCATTTTTTAACCGATCGGGCTGAGACTTTGCATTCATAAAGATAATATGACGTAAGCATCCCCTTTTAAAGATTATTTGAAAAATCCACCCATAGCGGGAAAAATAGGTGATAAAGAAACCGAAATCCACGCGGACGAAGTCGCGGGCGCCCGCTAGTAAAGAAATATACGAGTATATGAAGTTTCAAAGACTTTCATCGGCACATACGGCATTGAGTGATTTTTTTATTCAATAAAAATAATATCTGAAGCTGAAATGGAACGATTTGCAAAATATTACATCGTATTAAGTATTCTCCCACCGGACTACTCTATCGAAATGAAATTCTCGAAGCAGGAATGTATTACCAAGAAGAAGAAGAATTCCACTATTTCCTTCAAACTCCAAGTTTATTTTAAACTGTTGCAAGTTTGCGAACCCGCAAACTCCTCCGCGACCAAAGTGCAATAATTTAAAAATTTAATCTTCCAACGTCAGCCACTTCCAGTCTGCGGATGTCTGGGGAATATCCAACGCTGAGATAATTCATGGTTCGCTCTATAGATTTAAAACTTTAGATATGCTTTGACACCAGAAAAGGATGGCAATACTTTGTTTGATATGACGTAAGTGGGCTCAAAAGGGCAAGCACCCAAAGCCCTAAAAACACAATTAAAAAAATAACATGACGTAAGTTTCAACTTGCTGTTCCTAACTACTATGAGAAGCGACCGCCGCTTAAAAGGAGATGACTTAAAAAATCCAGGGTCGGAAGATCTTCTTATGTCCAGTACAATAGGGGTTTATATTTCCTAATAATAATAACTAATGGGAGAATCTTCGAATCGCAAAAAAACTTTTCCATACATACAATTATTTTTATGTGTGGTTTAAAATACTCTATGGACTATAATTTAAGGTAGAGACTAGAAACGTCAAATATAACATAAAAATATCGAACCGTAAGGATCCATAAAACAGGATCCGAGAACTTTCAGTACAAAATGTATAATGGGTTATGGTTCATTACAATTACCAAGGTTCTTGCAGTAGCAAGGAAAAAGCGTCGACATAAGAAGATTCTGTCAACACTGGGTATTTTTTTGTATGCATGTTGAGATATCTCCTAACAGTGAATTTTATTATGGCGAGGGCACATCAAACTATTTAAATCTATGGTTCGCTCACTATCGGAGATTGAAGTATTTATGAACTTCACCGTTTAAATTCATGGAATTTCTGGAATTCTTGGAACAGGTGGAACTGAGCTATTCATTAAGTTGTCTTGTTGTAATATAATACGAGCATTGCCCTTCCTAATTCCCGGAGCGACGATGTTTACGAATGTGAAAAGGTTAACTGTTATCAGCTGTTTCGCGTAGTTAGACTGCGGATTTCGTATTTAATTTAAATGAGCTGATGTTTAAATTTTGTACTCCTTGAAAATATTTGACTTTGAAAAGCTGTGAGTTATTCTTAGCGAAACAACTTACTCTGCTTTATTTAGTAATATTATATTGACTGTCTGCTGAACGGATTAGACTGCGTATTTGCCATCTTGTTAGGTGAATGAACCTTATTTCTTTTATTCAATGCCTTCAATACAAGAGAGAACTGTAGGTCAAAAGGCGTGGATTACTTCCCATTTTTAAAACACAAAAAAATAAATACAGTTTCCAAATACAATTTGCACATTTGCCATTGTGCTACAGTTTCCTGTTTCTCAGTCTCAATTCTGCAATGACTATGGAATTCTTCCCCTCCAGCTTGCATTTATAAATTTTCACATTATTTTCCTCAAAAGCATATAATTCGTCATAAATTCTATTTTTATACGACATCCTAATAAATGAACCCGCCACACAGGATGACTAATGACGATCCTTATCACAACAGCACAAGTTCCATAATCATTCACCATGATTTGCACATTGGACACGCATCGTATTCACAAACTTCCAAATTAAATAAGGCTGTGTCCTGGAAAATTCGTTCGATTTAGTTTCGAGGAACAAAAGCGAGAAAAAGGGTCGTGACATGTGAAATGCGACGGTATGAGTGAGGAAAAAGGACAAAGGTTGCAAGACTGAAAAGTTGAAAGAGAAATATCGAGGTATTCTTGCTTAAACCTCCATAGGGCTCTGTCGATATATTAGCCACCCTATTTTGAACCTTATTCCATTATGATAAAGTCCAAAACCAATGAAATTTAAATACATACTCTGCCCTGTAAAGGGTTTAAGGAATGAAGGAAACTGCTGACTCCAAACATATTTTATTAAAGAATATTTCTGTTTTGTTTATAATGTGCGATTGTATTGCAATTCCTATTTTATTACGAAATATATCGATGCCTAGCGGCCAAAATGGCCTAAGCGACATTTTTTGCGAAATCGACTTATATACATCATTGGAATCGCTTAAGCGGTTGGTAAAATAAGGCTCGTAGCCTTAATTTTACGTCCTAAGCGCCCAATATTTAGTGTTTTTTTTTCATTATGGTGGTTAGGAAATATAATATTTTGAAAAAGTTACTCAGACAATTTTGCTTGAAAACAATAAATAACAAAAATGTCGCTTAATACTTTCGGGCTGCAATTTTCAAATATAAGATACGGCGCTTAGGATTATTTGCCCTATCACATATTACTATGCATTGTGGCGCTTATCCCATTTTTTTTTTCAAAATCAATGATTTAATCTATGGGTATTGGTGTCCCTGGTCGCAGACTTTCGCTGGTACAGGTTATCTGCGACACCCTGTATATTTAGTATTTCGCTAACACTAAGACTTTTTCGTCAATCACTTCTTATGTTAACTTAATGTCGGTTAAGCAATTTTAATAAAAATACAGATGCAATTAAGTCGCTTAGGCTAACATGAATTTTTTTGGTAAATGCAGTTACGACATTTTTGCTGTAAAAAAAATAAATCCATTTGAGCATAAGCGACTAAAAACACCCTTAGATGAATGATTTGTAATACTTTAATAAATACATTTTGAAGAGAAGTATCTTTTATATTTACACCTAAAATTTGGAATCTTAGGAAGCTAAACCCAACGACTTATGATTTTTTTTCGTAATTTTTCGTCTTTAATCATCTCTCCTGTAAAGTTTGTGAAGTGGCGGTTAGGCCTTTTTGGCCGTTAGGCATCGATATGTACTTTACCGTTTTTCCACAAATATTTTACTTTCCGGTTTATACGGAAGTATAGCGTATGAAGAAGTATGGGTTACGACATTCTAATGGCAGTCGCTTCACTGTAATAACTAGGCTCGCCAAATTCTGGACCATGGTTAAAGCGGACCCCGCACAGAAATGGTATAAACGATAAGGAAGTATAGCGTGGTTAGGTACATTCTGCATTGATTATTTCCTCTTTTGACCTAAAATCCTGTGCAATGCATATAAAAACAGCTTAGGTACTCGTATTTTAACGTTATAAGTACGAAGAAGAAGCTGTTTCATATAATACACAATACAATTTAATTTCCTTATACCCACCACCGAGCTTTCGGAAATATGTCGAGATGAATATCGCAATTCTTCAGGTTATAACATACCGTCTTATTATGCACCAGGAAATTCTAATCTACCATAATAATAATCGGAACAAACTCAGCTCTGCGTGTAAAATTAATCCCGAATAAGTCATTAGCATCCTTGGGCTTTCTCATCGCGTACGGTTTGAAACAAGCGAAGTGGGTTAGAATTAGAAAACTCATTATTACGGCCCAATAAACGACCCCTGAATTGCAACGAAGCGCTTTACATACCAAATGAAACCCAGCCCATGGATGCGTATATTATACGTCGTATATTAATATTCCTATTCATATCAATGATGCGAAGCTAAAGATATGTTATATTTGAACCAAAAGTGTGTCAAGAGATATTCATAAATTAGGACCTCCAAGTTAGAATGCATAGGGCATACCCTATGCCAGTTTCAACCTAGCGGCGATTTAGTTATTTAATTTATTTATTTATCTCCTTCTTAGTGTTTTTATCCCGTTTCTGTGCGGTGTCCGGATTATCCGCCATGATCCAGGATTTGGCGAGTCTGGTTATTACAATGAAGCGACTGCCATCAGACCTTCGTAGCCCTTAGAGGGGAACCAGGCAGTTTGGATAATGGTTACACATTCAGATTTAACTGAATAAAAGTAGGAAACTATCTGAATGTTCAGGTTTCTTCACGGTGTTATCCCTCACAGTTGAGCTGTTGGCACAAATCCACACATAGATTTCGAAAAATGTGAGGCGCGGTCCGTCCCACTAGGTCACCATCGCTCTTTTCATTTATCTCTAGATCAAAATTAGAACCACCAGAACAAATGACTCTAAGCTCTCCCCCACTCAAGAGCTCATAATTCCAAGTATTTTAGCACTCCCCGGCAATATAGCGAGGCATTACTTGTACAAATATGTCGACAGCAGATATGTGATCTCGCATACTAATGTCACAGAAACTTAGGCCGTAATCTCTTAATGGATCGGGTCCACTTTGAGCCGCCGCTTTTAAGAATCTCCCATAAATTGAAATACTGAAGTGGGTCTGGAAATCCTTTATCCAATTTTCGGGCTCGGTGAAGGTTAAGCGATGTTAAAATTATTCTGAATAAATAAATAATGAAGAGGTTAGGACAGGTGGAGTAGGGAATGCCATGATTTATGCTAATCTGCCACTCGGGATTAGGAGCCACCCTTTGACCATCAGCATTAACTACCCAATGGGCATTTTGCCCTCCATGACCAAAATGACCTGAATTTTACTGAGTTTGTTCAAAACGTGAAAAAATATCTAACTGGCCAGTTTGTAATGCTAATCAGGGCTCCTTTTTTGCTTACCATCTGGTGAAGTGGAGCTAATGTTATAATAAACTTCCGGTTGTTTTCGGCTATGGCGGTCGATATAACTATCGACCAGGTACGCTGGATATACAGTGAACAAGTGAGACCGCAAGCACTGGTGCACCCAGAGCGTGCTAACCACCGCGCCAACGAGTACTCAATAGTGAACTTGTGTAGTAAAATTAATGCACCCAGGGTTTCTTTAAAAAATATGTCAAATGGTCCGAGCCAAATCGAATTGCACAACCTTTAGTTTCCGAAATTCCTGGTATTCCTTCGAAATCCTAACGACACTTGAAATTCATCCCAGAAATCCAAAGAGACTGCTATTGGGGAATCGTTAAAGGGTTTGACTGGCAATTTAAGAGGATTTCTGGAAGCCATCACTGGACGTAAATTCGTCTATATCTCAAATGCTCTCGTAATAGGATTATTTGCGCTTTGCCTGCAGAGTGCAGTTTACGCGTTAAATCTTGCATAGATTTGATGGCGGTGTCACAGTGTAGAGGAAAACAAACAGTGATGTTTACCAGTGATATTTATGTGTCTAACATAAAAAAATAAAAGGTCATTTATTATTTATTGTGGTGGCTATAGGCGAAGACTTGTTCAATTAGCATAATCAATTTCATATATCTTAAGCATTGTACCCATATTGTACCTATTTGAAATTGTCTTATTTTATATAACAAATATTATAATCGATAATATTTAGCGAGGTAACAATTTGATTATTTACAAATATTAATTCAAAAAACATATTTTATGATTTAGTATAATTTTAAACATTTAGTAATTGTCAATTCATATTTGATTCTCTTTGACTTTCAGGAAAATTTTAGTAAGAATTATCATTGTCGTCAAAATATTTTATGCATATATTGATCATGTAAGTTGATCAGCCTTAAAACCTTTTTTTTTTATTTCAAAGTCCATAGCCAACCAATATAAAAGAAACGGAAGAATATCATGCAAATTGCTTTACTAGAAATTAATTTTATTATGCAACTGAAACCGTATAATTGGAAGCTAAATCGCATACAGCGAATGTTCAATTACTGGTAAACCACATCGAACCGCTAACTTCCAATATTATCATTAGCTGGTGGAATTAAGTCAGGTCTCTCTTAGCCTGGTGATTGCAAATTAGTCTTTATTGGAATTCTAATAAATTATTATTATTATATTAGCCCATATCTTCCCACTGCAGGGCAAAGGTCTCCCCCTCCGATTTCCAAGTCCAAGGCAAACTCTGGCCAGGCTTTTCTGTAGATGTCAAGGTCGACGCGCCATCTTTTTCTAGGCCTTCCGCGTCGTCTTTTGAGTTTTTTAGGAAGCCACGCCGTACATGTCTTGGCCCAGTGCTCATCTGTTATACGGCAACAGACTTTTCAGACAAGCTATTACTAGATTATTCGAAAAAGTAGCATGAGTCCTTCATATATTATACACACCCTCGTAATTTTGAATGTCTAAAATGGTTTTCTACTGTCAGTTTTGTAATTAGAACAAATGAATGCATTATGCCACTCCCCAACATTTATTTATCCCTAATAAGTACCTAGTGTCTACAAAGGTTTACAATAAACTTGCCTTTGAAGATAACAGTCAAAAATATTCTCGTAGCTGAAATATTGAATATCATCATGATTACACAAGTTTTTCATTGTTTTTTCGACACAAAACAAAAATAACATAATTCAAGCTGACTTAAGCTGTCGTTGTATAAATTAAATTGAATATATAATAGTCATACAGATTTATCTACAGGTTGGAATCTCACAATGTTAAGTATAATTTAATGCGAACGTTACAAAACTAATCCTCTAGATTAAAATTCTTGGGAAACCATCTGAAAAAACATAATAATGTAAACGTTAGCAATGTCTAGACAAGACAAGATAAGTAGTAGCAGTATTAGAATCTTTGGAAAGCCATGCTATTGCTTAAGCAAGATTGTGCTGTACCTAACTGGTCGTAATAAATATACCTAAATAAATATCTCAACACATAACATACATCGAAAGAACTACTGGATCTGCAAAAAAATATAAAAAAAACAAAAAAGACATACAACACGCCGATAGTAACTAGGTATAGATTAAATGGAAAAAGACCTTTGCTCTCGATACTCTCATCTAAATAAGTTTTATGCAAGGAACAGGATACGACCTTTGTATGGGTTGCATGTTTGAATTTCTTTTTTGTTCGTTTGAACGCACTATTCCAAGGAACAACTGGTTCGAATTGCAAAATTATTTGTGTGTTGGATAGTCCATTTGTCAAGGAAGGCTTTAAGCTGTAGGCTTTAAGTTGTATGTGTGCAGAATCCAAATCCAAAATACTGATCAATTCCACTGAAAATCTATATGAAATCAAATTCCACGCGGACGAAGTCTAGTGCTACTTTTAGATATTCCCCATGACCTATGTTTAGTTAGGCGTGTCAATTCATCGCGGTAACGAGTCGGAATAGTTTCTCAACTACCGCGCGCCAAGCAACGTGAATGTTTCTAATGAACCAATTAAAATCTTTGATCGGTTGCCTGTGACTCGACTATCACTTATTTCTTACTAGCTTTCTGCCAGCGGCTTCGCCCGCTTGGAATTCGGTTAAACTTCAAACAATATTTTTGTTTTCCCTCGGGAGTTTCATTTTTTTAGAGATAAAAAGTACCCTTTTATTTAATCCGGTCTACTAACTTTACGTCTGCAAAATTTCAAAGCAATTGGTTTAGTAGTTACAGCTTGAAATTGCAACAAACAAACTAACAAATAAACACACATTCCGATTTATAATATTAGTAAGGGTAGCACAGTCTGTCATAGTTCTAAAACTGATACGCAGTGTTTTAATTAAAGAAACAACCTTGCGAACGATTTTACGCCATTAATTAAATGTTTGTAAAGCTGGAAAATTAATTGAGATACTTTGTAAACGTTACTTTTCTTGAAAGGGATTTAAGTTCTGTTTTTAAACTCTTTTTGTCTATCAAGTCTCAAATGAATGACTTTTTTGTAGCCCTTTTAAGATTGATGTTCGCAGAATTTTTAAATCATATTTTAATTGCTCTAATCCCTGTCAAAGCAATTATCATAACGGTTCGGATTGTATCAAGAAACATTAATCCAAATAATATAAATCAATTTAGTCGGAATGTAGCTAGCCAGCGTTTATTTTGGTATCATGAGCTGTATATGACATATGATATTATTATAACTTAATGACAATAATGTATTAATCATAAAAGATAATATTGCAATATGAACGAAAAATAAAAACAAATACAAATAATGTATCCGTGATAGGAAAAATACAAGGATGGTTACTGTTTCGTAACTATTAAAGTAAGACATGGCCAACACTAGTAGGAATGTTTGCCTAGATACCAACTTCATTTGCCACAAACATTTCTTATTGGATTAGATTCGTGCGTGTACACTACACGCAATAACATTAACAACTAAAGTCCAAGAACTTGAGGTTATAATTATACAGAGACACAAAGATTTAAAAAAAAAATTCAATCCCTTACTCATAGAGTAAAGTAATATAAATATACCAAACCCTTACTGTAGCATTGTTTTGATTGAAGACATGACGTGCGTTTGTAACTAAGGTAACTCAACGGTGTACCGTGAAAAAAATGTTGTCTCTTTTTGTCTTACCGTAATCATGCAAATTCTTACTCTGTCACGCAGTGTACATTATTTCCATGACAACAGCATATGATATTTGACAGTAACTGTTGATATAATGACAATGATATTCATTCCGTTCTGCTTTAAGTAAATAATTTTATTCATTGCAAAAATAATAAATCTATATAATATAATAAATAATACGTTTAAAATACAATTTCAAATGTTTTCTATGGTTAAAGCTATATTTTATTGTACATAACTGTTTTTCATACAATATTATTGTGTTTTTCATACAATTTGTGTCTATTGTGGACAAAAGCGGACTATCCGTATTTACGTTGAAAGGAACGCATTTTTTCAAAAACACTTGAACCAATGGCAGAGCGATATGACAGCGGTCAAACGTCCCGTCCAATTACTGGCCGCGTTTCCCGCGCCCTCTAGCAGCGTGGTGTTTGTCAGATCTACCGGCGCACATGAAACGTGCGATCGTAACAAAAAAATCTAATTTTAGGAAAATTCTCAGTATTTGTGTGTGTAAACGTGTTCTGAACAATATTTGTGATCATCAAAGCCCAGGACAAGAACTATTTCCGACCTAACGCGTGACTTAACGCCAAACGAGTCGCAGTGTGGGA
Organism: Nomophila noctuella; assembly: GCA_958496325.1. Lineage (NCBI taxonomy): Eukaryota > Metazoa > Arthropoda > Insecta > Lepidoptera > Crambidae > Nomophila > Nomophila noctuella. The sequence continues at coordinate 995,148 of OY292493.1, forward strand.
GCTCCCAGCTAGGTGCATCAGCTATGTACCTCCTGGACAAGACGTTCGTGACTAAGGTAAGAGTTTCTTTCTTTGGTGGCGGACTTCATAAGCGTTGCGGCCCATTCGATCTTTAGCCAGACTGCACCCAAATAACGGGCAGGTAACGGCTTCCTGCCACAGTTACAATACGCATAACAAAGTATTAAGTTAAGTGAACCATTGAATAAATTATATCTTGCTTTTGAATAAAACCAAACCACTGAAATGAAAGCAACTTCCTTGAAAAAAAAATACATTGTGAATTTACAGAATGCTCACTAAAGCCTTCTGTATATCAATATTTTCATAATCACATAAATCCAAAAGAGAGGCTATGTGTAATAAAATTAAGTCATAATTTTGTGACTATGTTAGAACTTGTTTAAGATACCCAAGAGAGGCCTTCATTTACCTACCTCGTACTCTCTTCATAATATCTACATTAATAATGTCTACAATTTATAGAATGAACTATGAAGGAAATGCCTAAACCTTTAATTTTTGATTATGATAGAATCCATAATAATTTGTGAGAGGCAACACTATACATACAGCCTAGGCTGATGGCAGGCCCTTTCGTCTAGTGGTCAGAGACCCTGGATACAAAACCTAGGGTCGCGGGCTCGAACCCCGCTAGGGGCAAATGTTTATGTGATGAACAACGGCATTTGTACTCAAGTCATGGATGTTTATAAAAGTATTTAAGTATTTCTATCCGTTCCCTAGCAACCAAATCCATTTCATTTCATTTCATTATGTCATTTCATTTCATTTCATAGTAAAATCTTAGTTTGGGGCTAGGCAATAGATGTGTTAGTTCAATGAATTTATTCATTTATTTTCATTATTTTTCCTATTGATAAACGAATAGCGCATATTTGCAGAAGTAAGTACTGAACTTTGATTTAATCAATTAAATATACTTCGCCATCATTAAAATTTATCATCAGCATTTTTGTAAGTAAAATTAAATGTAGATAAGCTTCGGCGACGCGACCAAACATATTTCATGAATAAAACATTGACGGTCTTATACACTTTTATTCCGATACTAGCGGCCGCCCGCGACTTCGTCCGCGTGGATGTCGGTTTTCATTATACGAATGTTTTTTCCCGCTAACTCCTGTTCCCGTGGGAATTTTGCAATATCCTTTTGTAACTAAGCATCAAGTTTACTAAGGGACCTGCATGCCAAATTTCAAGCGTCTAACTCAAGTAGTTTAGATTTTCCATACAAACTTCCACCCCCTCATTTCGGGGAAGTGGGGGGTTGGAATGGGTCAAAAAGTAGCCTATGTTTTGTCTCAGGGTCTAAAGATTGTCTGTACCAAATTTCATCAAAATCGGTTGCGAGGTTTAAGCGGGAAAGCGTAACAGACAGACAGACAGACAGACAGACAGACAGACAGACAGACAGACAGACAGACAGACAGAGTTACTTTCGCATTTATAATATTAGTTGGGATTTAACATGCTTGCACCATTCGTTATCGATAACCGTTCATTTATAAATAATAAATCGTGTTGAAAAACAATGTCTCTTCGAATATTCATTCAAAAGTTAATCCGAAAGCGCCACTTTTCGTCACCTTTTCTATTTTTCATTAACGGTAATTTTGTTTGAGCCCCACGTCGATTTCCATAATTTTACGCACGAATAGGCACCGCAAGAATTTATTACGGAGGTAGTTCTACATCAAAAGCTGAGGATGTATTTGTACATACATATTTTATATTACAGCTTGTGTCGAGATCAAAGTCGAGGTGATTCGACTGAAGCCAATCATATGAAATTTGGACAAGTGGGTCGGTGTACTCTCGTTTGAGGATTAAGGTCGGGGAAAACTTGAGTTTTGACGAAACAGATTTTTATTATTTCAACACACAGCACACTCACAATATCTACTAAGTACCAAAACACATGCTGGTTAACTATCAGATTAGGAACATTTAATAGTTTCGGTGTAGATAACTGCTACATAACAAATATAATTTAATAAAAATATATACCTCACTAGCGGCCGCCCGCGACTCCGTCCGCGTGGATTTCGGGTTTCGCACACATCGTTATATATGTAGTACAGCTTAAAGCCTTCCTCCACATATGAACTATCAAACACTAAATTTTATTTCAATTCAAATTAGTAGTTCCTGAGATGAGTACGGTCAAACAAAACAAACTCTTCAGCTTTAAAACATATCAGTATTAGTATTGGTATTCCTGTATCTATGTACTTCTAAGTAAAACCGTACCACTTCATGACGCTGCTGAATCAGTAACCTCACTCTTTTATTATTAACGCTTAATTCAATTTAATAAAACTCCTATAATAAGATCACGAGATTAAAGTCGTTTAATTTTATCAAGCCCCTTGTGATAAAAACATCTCAATTTAATTCTGCTCCAGCGTAACCTTTAATTCTAGTAAATACATACTTGTGTTTTGCAATAAAACATTCTAAAGTATTTTGCTCTGATTGTCTCATCATAATTACGTCTAAGCCAAGTATAGTTCATCAAATTGTCTCGCTCATTTTTATTTAACAGCTTCATCTCTTGGCAAACAAATTCTCGTTTGATATTGCGCATACTTTATTTTGATTAAAAAAAGGTCTTCAAATTATTGCATTCCAACACCAACTATTTCTAAATCCTAGAATGTGAGACATCAATTTATGAAATAAATTGCAGAGGTAATTCCTCTATCATTATTAAGTGTTATTTAAAAGATATATTTTGGCTATATCACCACGCTTGCCAAAACTTGGACTGTTGATTACAAACCCTAACTCTGAATGAAAAAGCCGAAACCAATCTAACGATCCTTTATACATATTCTTTCTAAGGGAACTAATATCAGTAGTTGCTACCTCCTTCGTGATTGAGGTAATCAATAACATATCATTTGGTGGAATCTATTACAAATTGTTATTTAAACATCCCATCGCAGGGCAAAGGCCTCTGATTGAAATTGTGAATTTAGCCTCGTTATTTGTCTACAATCAAGATATTTCTGTTTATATTGTGATGTCTCCGAGAATCGAGCTATCTTGAACATCTCTAGAAATAATAATTATTGTTTTGATAAAGAGATGGCGGCATCTGAAGTGGTAACACAATATTTTAATTCATAAATAAAGGGCCTATTCTAAGGTTTTATATACAAGTTTTATGCTCAATATACCCACTATGTCCGTCCATTAGTAATGATTTAAGACACGTAGCTGTGATTGGCCGTGTATTACCGGCCTTAGATAGATTGATATATAGATAGTAATTTATTAATTAACATTGACAACCATTTAAAGAAGAAATAAAAACAGACAGAGGAGCAAATTCAAAAATCACTATCATCGGCCAAAAGATTTGCGTTCGATTAGACAACCATGACTTTCCTTAACTGCTAGTAAGAGCCGTAAACATAAACATTGCTAATGTTTATCAACAACAGAAACATCTATAATTTTTATGTTTACGGTAACATCATGGTCGTTCCCTGTGATGGTATGGCCATACGTGAACGACTAAACGAACTAATTACATTTCCAACAACTGGAATGGGACGGTAAATGGTTCAAAACGTGACCACAATGGGATATTATAGCCTACTCATTACAAAATAATGATAACTGTTAGCTATTGTATGATATTTAGGGACCGTGGCTACGCCCCATTGTAAGCAATAAAATAAATTCACCCTCATTTTATACGTTGTTCAAAACGCTTCGATGGTCTAGTGGTTTAAGTACTGAGAGGTGGTCTCGAGATCCTGGGTTCGATGGTCGAGAAAATTTAAACCGTTTTTTTACGAAAACAGCCCGGGTATGTGATTACCAAGCGCAATTGGCAAGCGTGGTGATTAAACCAAAACACATATTTGTGAAAAAATTTCATAAATGATGGAGGCCTTTACCCTGCCGTGAGGCATTAATAGGCTATAATAAAAAGTAAATACTTTTACTTTTTATACTTTTGTTATATGCTGCGTTGTGTTTTTAGAAGTTGAAACTATTTAATTGTGTTATGTATTGTTCTTCTGTTACCATTTTGAACAGCTATGCAGAATTGTTTTAGCAAGAATGACTAGTGAAAGAACAGATCCATTACATTTTACATAGTACCCGTGGATCTTTGTGCATCAAGCCCAGTAATAGTCAACAACCGAAAACTTGTATCGATTATTTATCTTCTATACTTATAATAAATCTGTAGAGAGGTCAATTCTGTACATTAAATATATTTTCAAAATAATTATCAGGGGGTGATTAGTGATCGATACTGATGCCAAAAATGTAATCAGTAAAATTTTTGTCTGTCTGTCTGTCTGTCTGTCTGTCTGTCTGTATGTTCCTTATAGAAACAAAAACTACTGGACGGATTTTGACGAAACTTGGTACAATTATTCTTCATACTCCTGGGCATATTATAGGATACTTTTCATCACGCTATAGTCAACAGGAGTAGCGTAGTGAAGGGAAATGTGGGGAAAACGGGAGAATTTTCTCCATTTCTTAAGCTTCAGTCGCGTGTGCAGCCTTAATGGTTAAAGTCACATAGAAATCATGTATGACGGAAATATTTTACATAAAATTTCCTAAAAAATATCCCCCAACAGCATATGTCTATCTTTTATAGTTGACTCACAATAACACGTGTAACTCATGATCCAAATTGGTTTGCGCGCCAACGCGATAAACTCAGGAACTACTGGTTCGAATTGACAAAATATTTTGTGTTGCGTAGTCCACTTACCATTTGGCGAGGTAGGCTTTAAGCTATCTATAGTAACACTGTGTGCGAAAACCGTAACCCACGCGGACGGAGTCGCTGGCGGCCGCTAGTAAATTAATAAAATATTTCACAACATCACATACATTGATCTGACTCCATGTTAAGTAGATTAAGCACTTGTGTTACAGATATCAGAATCAACAGTGGTATTACAAATATACTTAAATAGATACATGTAACACCTAACCCGGAGAAACAGTCATGTTCATGCACATAAATTTGTCCTGTGCGGGAATCGAACCCGCGACCTTTTGGGTAATAGGCAACATCATGACCATTATGAGTAAAGAAGACAATAAAATGATACATTTTTAGATTTAAAACAAAACGAACACATCAAATCTATTCAAACTGTTCCGATCGGTTGGGCGATAATGGTCAATGTCGATACTTTTCAATGATAAGGTATCACATTATCTATTTAGGTAACTAAGGGACAGTCGCACATCCATTAAATAGAACTTTTTCCCGACTAATGTTTATTTAATGACCATTTTTGTATAGAATAGGGACGCAAGCTCATGAAAAAATATAAAAATAAAATGTAGTTAAAACCAACAATCAATAGTTACCGGGCATAGTCATTTTAACGAATGGTGCCAACATTCGTTTTAACGGACATTGTTCCAGTGTCATTAATTTACTAACTTGCATTCTTTGGCTAACTTAAAACGATTGACGTCTCATACAAAATGTTTAAATGTACTGAATACCTTTTACTCGTATTTTTATTTATTTTTTCGAAGTGGTAAATATTCTGCACTAACACACCATTTGGCTAGCCCCAAATTAAGGTCGAAACTTGTACTACGGATGCCAGGGAGAAATAGACATACTCAAATACTTTTATAAACATCCATGACTTGAGTACGAATGTCGATGTTCATCACACAAACATTTGGCCCTAGCGGGACTCGAACCTGCGACCCTGCAACGGGCCCGTCTTAAATCAACCAGATTCGCGTGCCTGCCACATTTAAACCAAAAACCACATGCATGTATAGTGGTGCTTTACTACTAGGCTACCGAGCTCTTAAGCACACACAGTAACGACTAGTATTTATGTATATCTCAGTCCACCCCAATTCGCTTCGTGTTTCAAAGCCACGATTGCTCAGTTGTAACTGTGGGAAAGTTTTTTAATTTGGCATCGCGGGCTCCGGTTTGGAGATAACAGGTAGTTTGTACGCGGTGATGAAAAAAGTTCCGTAACAAAACTAACACTTCGCGGTATTAGTTTAACGCCGAATTCATGCTTATCATCACTGAGTATAAAGTTGAGTAACTTTCCGTCTGCTCACTAATATTATTTAACGGGACTAAACGCAATATTAATTATGTAGTATATGTACATATGTACTACTTACTGCTTGACGTTTCGGCTGCGTTACAACGAGCTGTCAACCAGAGGTGCGTGTATAGATGTACTACATAATTAATATCGCGTTTAGTCCCGTTAAATAATATTAGTGATATAATGCGACGCGAAAGTCTAAAATCTTTAAGTCTGCTATCTGTCGCTCTGAATGTTTGCTTAGCTCTATAAAAATGCGCAATGGACTTATATGGTGTTTTTAATAGATACCTAGAAAGTTTTAAGTCTCGTTTTAGATACACAATAAACATGGAAGACGAACACTACATTTATTATTTCCGTGCAAAGCCATTCTTTTTTTTAACGCCATTTAAAATATATATGAACATTTTCATGGTATGTGGAGGTAAACGAGTTCTTTGAAATTATAATCCATATCAATATTACCTTGCAAAAAGTAAGAATTTTATTTTTGTTTTAATTAAAAAATTCTGCCGAATTTCAGCTACTACAATATTTATTTTTTAAATTTCAGCTGCAACTGTTATTTTTTATAATTCACGTTTTCAGACTCTGTTGAAACGATAAAGGTATTGATTATTTTTCCACGTGTATCCCTTTTTGTTACCCCATTACCTCATCCAATGCGGAAATCAGACCCAAGACCTCTGGGACCTGAATACGGAACCAATCGAATCTCATACAAATCAGAATCGACGTGTAATTTTTCGAGGAGAATGTACCAACTAATTCTGTTATGTAATTGCGTTATATTTCCCTTACATTCTCGGTTTAAGTCAGGGGGGAATAGGGAGGATAAGAAATGAGTATAACAGCGAGAAGATAATAAAACAACATTTTCCGGAGGTTTTATGAAGTATGAACTCGTATAACTGTGTAAGAAACCTTCTGCTGTCGTCTCGTGTTGTGTCTAATACTTCAGGCGTTGATTGATATTTTGATCCATGAAATGACTAGCTTAACTGGAGCTTGGATGTAATGGTGGAATAAAAGAGTTACAAATGGAAAACCGGCTGGTTCGATATTAAAATAAGAACACCAAGATTAAGTGTGATATGGTGACACTTGAAGAGAAGCTAAAGATGCCAACGGATAGGATACCACTTGGGACCGCATCCGTGGTTATGGCAATCTGGGCGCCTGTTTTGCCTACCATCAGGCAGAGTTAAGCAAACAAGAGTATATCGCTAATATAATAAAATGCAACACTAATGAATTCACATATACCAAAGACAAAGATTTTGAATAGAAAAAAAAATCAGGATTAAACTTTAACAATTAATCTCGGAAAACAGGAAGGCACAAAGCTAGCAGATAACTAACATTAATTATTCATAGGAAGTCCCATCTTTTCCGCATGCAGCGTGCATAACTCGTTTGTCATTTTGTTTGTTACAATTTATGAGGGAACATTTCTTTCCCACTGTTTCCAGTGATTTTTTTACAACAATGCTTTAGCGTGGCTTTCGCGAAAACAATTGGAAGGCCTTTTGAATATGCAATTTGTATGCAAAGTCAAGTCAGCTTGGGCATTATACATTTTAGCCGGCTAAAAGGTACGGAAATGATTTATGTCTTTGTTTGTATCTGAATTTTTATGCGAGTAATCTACAATTTAAATGGGGATTTGTGAAGTTTTTAGCCACTTTTCCTAGTTCTTTCACTTGTACCTCCCTTACAGAACACAGTACTTTTTTGTCTCATGAGGAGTGCTGACATAAACAGCAAGTGTAGTTTAAACAAATTATATCTGTCAACGAATTTCGTGTGACGGCTAGTGCCACTATAAGATACGTTCCTGATTTGCTACCAGACCGATGACTAGTTATTGTACATACTATCCAAACTCACATTGACGCGACTCGATCCTATAGAGGAATAACGTGCGCACAACTATTTATTACTTATCTGAAATTATCTGATTCTGACACACCCGGCGTTAAATCTGCAAATCCGCAGTGTCAAAGCCTAATTCAGCTAAAACAAACACTAATTGTTAAGAGCGTCAACGCTCGTCCGCTGTGCACCACTCACCACTCAGCACTTATGAGCCCGTCATAACCAATTAATTACTAACGTGTTAATTGTCGACTGTATTGCGTCCGACGGGTAATGGACTTCTTAACTTGAATAATTCACTGGAACTGATTTGCAAGTGCAATGAATTTGCTAGTCCTATTAATATAACACAGGATCACTGTGGAAATTAATAGAACCTAATATTGGTGAACAGGATTTAATTATACGAGTATATATTGTACATATTGTATACTGCTTAACGTTTCTGCTGTTCGGCTGTCTTAATACAGCCGTGGTCGCAAGCGAACTGGTGGTGTGGGCGTCGTCTGCTAGCTTTCGGTTGAAAATCTTCCTCCACCCTCAAATGTCATTAATGAAATTGTAGTCACCAATATTGTAGTATCTGCCCCACTAGTACCTCACTGGCTCGGCAATGCACTTGTGTTACTCTCTCCGTACGTCCACTCTCGCCGGCGGCTCGCGTGACACTGACGTAGTGACATAACACAAGGCACACGAGACAGTGTATAGTATGTATTATTATACTTACATACACTACATCTCTCCCTTATTAAATTAAAATAATTCATATATTTTATAAAGAAATATGATTTTTTCTCTTAATCATCATGACATGTTAATATGTATTACAATCATAATAATTCTTTTAGCCCTCTAATCAACTTGGAAACATTTAGGTTTAATCTTCAAGTCCTGAGCTCTCGAGGTGTTCATCCTTTGTCACCTTCCCTGCAATCTGCTTCTACGGCCCTCCTTTTCCGATCTCCATATTCCTTTCCTTTTTCTGATTGAATTTTATCCTTCCTCTTACTTCCATGTCTGTAGGAGTGTTCTCCATGCCGTGAAAAGAAGGAACTTGGTATGCGGTGTACTATTGTACACTGCAACAAGATATTCAAGCCTTCTGTCAAACTCTTTTTTTTTTATTTCTATAAGACCAATCGTTCTGTAACGGTGTCGTTCCTCTCCAGCCTTCATGGATGTTCAGGCCTCCATTATAGCTGGAAATATCTAAGCAGCACGCTCACTGGCAGCTTATTACCTATCTTTCAAAATTTGTCTATTATGTTCTATATTCGCATTTTTTTTTTCCAGTCTTCCATGCGTCATTTACAGACCTAGAGCTACCGGGGAACTAGATACAGCTCTTATTTTTATTTCAACTATCAAATAATATCCAACTCTATAATAACCTCTGAAGCAGTATAACAGTGAGAAATTAGCCAGTTAACCAGTGGTCACATATGTACTTTTACTCATACCTCTCACCTATTACTAACTACCTATAAGGCCACGGAGTGCGTAAGAACCCAACGACCGTACCCCGTCGCAGCACGTCACATGAAAGTGACCACTCTCTCAAAACCATCGGTGGCACTCTTAAAAAAGACATAGAAGAAGCTAACGCCTTCGAGCATTTCTTCTCAATTATACCTTTGCCTAAATCGGGCGACAAAAGCGACCCATCAAACTTCAGACCAACCTCGATACCACCCTCCATAAGTAGCCTTTTTTCTTTTTGATCAGTTACCATTTTAATGTCTGGAGTTTATCGGCTGTACAAAACAAGATTACAACCGATGCACGCACCGCACCTACAAACATAACCTTGCTGCATCAAAGGGACCTGACTGCGTTGATCACTCAATCTTTCCTATCAAACTACACATTACGGTGTCACAGACGTTGCCCCAAAACTGATCGAATCACACCTCACAGACAGCACCATCATCCCCATCATCAGGACACAAAGAGTCAATATCCAGAACACAAATTCATCCGGTGTGGTACCATAAATGGGCGTGCCCCAAGGCTCCACATCAGCCTTGATTTTTTCTTAAATATGCAAATGATCCTCCACACCCACCAAGGACCTACGCGAGATAGCTTTATCTGGCGGTGATACCTCTCTGACATTCAAAACTGGTAGAAATGAAAAATCATTTGACAAAGTTAACAGGGCTCTCTCGCATATATCTCAATGGTTCAGCACCAATAATTTGTAACTCAATGTCATGAAGATCGAATGTGTGAAATTCATGATGCCCAATGTAAAGCAAATTCATACGCATATTACTCTGAATAATGCGCAACTAAAGATTGTCAGTTCAGGTATATTTTTAGGAAAAACCATCGATTCAAAATAACAATAGGGTCCTCACATAACTACATTATCGGGAAGACCCAGCTCAGCCGCCCACGCGGTTAGAAAAATAAAATATGTCACTGACGCCGAAATGGCAAGACTGGTTCACTTCCCTTACCTTCACTCTATTATATTCTACGAACCTCTGTTCTGGGACTCTGCTGCCGATGAGTCCATTTTCACATTGCAGAAAGAGCCATCCGCGCAATCCACAACCCCAAGCCTCGCGACTCGCCCAGGGACGCTTCCAAAGAAATTAACATTTCAACATTAGCCTCCCAAAACATATTTGATTGTATTTTAAAAGTTTGATACTCACAACTTTGACACAAGAAACAAGCACAGATCTGCCCATCCAACTATCCGACTTGGTAACTGGAAATACTTCCGTAGGATTAAACGTACAAAAGCCCAACAAAGCACCACAAAACCCTGTCGAACCGCCTCTACGTTATTTGAACTTAAAATAAAGAACCGCTTAATGAGAATTCTAAGATATTTCTATTTCTTGCCTCTCCCTCTCTGTTTTGTTTTTTTAATTTTTTTTTTTTAGGTGCCTTTTTTTTGTATATAAAACATGATGTGGCATTTGAAAAACACAACTGTCGAGTATCTTGCCGATTCTTTTCGCCAGTAACTGCCTTCCAATTCGGTGGTCGAGTCATTTTTGTAGCATTTTTGACGATTAAAGTGCTTCTATGAAGCCTATATTAATAAAGAATATTTTGATTTTGTCTTTGAACCCTCCTTAAAATATCCCGGTTCTCCCTTTTAACCTCCCTGTTTTGTTGAGGCCAGTATGGAACCGTATTAAAAATTGAGATTTTACATTCTTTTGCATTTTTCATTTGAGGGCAAATATTGTCCACTTTGAGGACAAATATCTCCACTGCCACTTTGAATGCATCGACGCCATCGGATGATTCTGTATGAGCACCGGGCAAGTTTTCCTATTTCTCTTGGAGACTCGTTCCCACAAAATCTAGTAGTGTCGCTCTTTTCTTTTAAGGTAACGTTGCATCGACTGTATCATTCATTTTTCCCATCTACTTCTTACGGAAGTAGTATCTCCCTTCACATATAATATTTTCAATGGCGTCAGTGCGTACGACATTATTTTCAGGTTTTACAGGGCGACCTGAAATGGAAATTCTGGTGCCAGTGACCTTAGCGATGCTAAATGTCTTTTTACCAGTTAACTTCATTATTCAATTAAGGTTTTCAGCCTTTTTGTTCTAATGATATAACTACCATATGCTGTACTTTAAAGATAATGCTTGCCTAACCCTTATCAGGGTAGCAACTAGCTTCCCAATTTAATGGAGATTTTTAAACCAGTTTCCAATTTAATGGAGGTAACTTTGTCTATGCTTTAACTGCATAACAGAATTACCACTAAGTTCCCAATTTAATGGAGGTTTTTCCAACCAGTTTCCAATTTAATGGAGGTAACTTTATCTATGCTTAACTGCATGACAGAATTACCACTAAGTTCCCAATTTTAATGGAGGTTTTTCCAACCAGTTTCCAATTTAATGGAGGTAAATTTGTCTAAGTTTACTACTTGACCAAATTACCATTGAGTTTCCAATTTAATGGAGGTAAATTTGTCTAAGTTTACTACTTGACCAAATTACCATTGAGTTTCCAATTTAATGGAGGTTCTCAAACCATTTTTAATTCCAACGTTTGTCAAAACATACTGCACAAAGTACCTACCTATCTTCTTTGCCTAACTACACAGGCTTTATCATAATACCGTTACAATAATTATACTTTTATTATTATTGTGGGTACTCTTACGAGATTATTATTATTATTATTAGGAAAGTAGGTCGAATAACCTTATCCAATAAATCAATTAACTAAGTTAGTTAAAATATAATGTGTAATGAAATTATTGTTTTACATTTATCCAATCTGTAACTTTAGTCATAATTAGGAGGTTCATTATTTTTAACATGTATTCAAAAAACACAAAGCCTATCCTCTAAACTATTCTATCTAAACTATCTGTTTATCAATTTAATGATCAGAATTCTCTGCATTATGATGTTATAAATAAATCAATTTAATGATTCAGATTTATCCCTCCAATCTGCTTATCAATTTTAATGATTCAGATTGATCCCTTCAATCTGCTTATCTATATTGATTTTCATTTAATCAACATGTATATAATTGCAGAATAAACCTGCACCTTAATGCACAAGCGGCCATTTTGTTTAGAACGACGTCATTGGATTATAATTGTTACTAATGTCACAATACTGAAATAAAACATACTTTTAATTTATGGTAATTAATAATAATAAATAAATTCATTGGACCAACACACCCATTGCCCAGCCCCAAACTAAGCTCGAAGCTTGTACTATGGATGCTAGGAAACGGATAGACATACATAAACACTTTTTATAAACATCCATGACTCGAGTACAAATGCCGATGTTCATCACACAAACATCTGCCCCCAGCGGGATTCGAACCTGCGACCCTTGGTTCCGCAGCCAGGGCCTCCAGCCACTCGACCAGCAAGCCCGTCAATTGTTTCTTTTTTTTTTAATACGAAATAGGTGAGAACAGCCTCTGCACAAAGTATTTATTTGCCTAACTACGTACCTAGGCTTTATACTCGTAAATTTGAATTATAGCAACATCCTGTTAAAATATATTTTTTTTTATTGAATCTGTTTTAATAAACAACATAATTAATTGTAATGAAATGAGGTTAATTAACAGACCATCAACGACCCACAGCGGGGCGAAGGGCCACATGACCGGCGCCAAACCACCGCCACAGTAACAAGCAATGGCTCAATCACTTTGTACGACAAAAAAAATCATTGCTCAGAAGTCCGAGCCGCACTCGAAAAACCGACACGAATTCCGCTCGACCCGGGACGGGAATCGAACCCAGACCACGACCCGATACCTATTCTATTAGGTCAACAAAGTGAGGCGAATGGAATATTTAATTATCATAGTTAAGGCTTACGTCCGCCTAGTGTCTCGAACAAACATAGTAGTGAAGTAATGATAAATTATAAGCACAGGTTAATAAATAATACTAAATACGACTAAATCAATAAAGTTAGTTCATCTGTATCTGAAACAGTCTGCGGTATATTAGGTATGTGAAATTTTATTTTTCATTAGCAATCGTTTCCTTTTGTACGCCTCAATGCCAAGTTTTTTTTTTACCTACGTTAAAGTGTAGGTACAATACAAGGGACTACCCGAACGCTGGAATGTTGTTAGGATTTGCGCTCGAACTGCAATCAATTTCTTTGTGCGGTACTTATAGATTTACGCGTTTCTAATGTTTCTTTCTCTTCTTGAATACATGACCCTTTAACGTTAAACATTTAATTTACACACAACCTTATTAGTACGTATATTGAACGATAATAATTATTCAATTAGATTCGTGGTTTTAAAGATCACTATTTTTCCCTTTTTTTTCCTTTTTTTTTATATGTAGTATAACGAACCTTTCTCCTCGTCGCCAAATGTAGTATCTGCCCCACTAGTACCTCACTGGCTCGGCAATGCACTTGTGTTACTCTCTCCGTACGTCCACTCTCGCCGGCGGCTCGCGTGACACTGACGTAGTGACATAACACAAGGCACACGAGACAGTGTATAGTATGTATTATTATACTTACATACACTACAAATATTTTCACGTCACACTACACTAACAGTAAAAGGGTTTATTCTAGAAGATGTAATGGTTGTCATCTGCTTATCTCTCGTCCGCTGTGCACTACTCACCACTTACGAGCCCGTCATAACCAATTAATTACTAACGTGTTAATTGTCGCCTCTGTTGCGTCCGACGGGTAATGGACTTCTAAACTGGAATAATTCACTGGCACTGATTTGCAAGTGCAATGAATTTGCAAGTCCTATTAATACAAACACAGCATCACTGTGGAAATTAATGGATCCAAATATTGGTGACCAGGATTTAATGATACGAGTATAGTACATATTGTATTCTGCTTGACGTTTCGGCTGTGTTACAACAGCCGTGGACTAGTAATGCGCGGTGTCGTCGTCTGCTAGCTTTCGGTTGAAAGTCTTCCTCCACCCTCAAATTGTCACTTATGGAATTGTAGTCGCCAATATTTTCACGGCACGCAACACTAACAGTAAAAGGGTTTATTCTAGAAGATGAAATGGTTGTCATCTGCTAATCTCTCGTCCGCTGTGCAGCACTTATGAGCCTGTCATAACCAATTAATTACTAACGTGTTAAATGTCGCCTCTGTTGCATCCGACGGGTAATGGACTTCTAAACGGGAATAATTCACTGGAACTGAGTTGCGAGTGCGAGTTCCTAGTCCTATTAATATTACAGAGGATTACTGGGATGATTAATGGATCTCTGTTCCGTTTCGGGAAATCATTTTGCATTTTGCATTGAGGCGTGCTGGCCTAAGCAGAAGCGACTAAGGGCTACCCCGGGGGATGGGCAGCATCGTTCCTTAGTATTTTAACCCGCCTGTCCAGGGTGGTGACTATTGACAAGAGCCTTTTTTAAGTATTTTTAATTGTTGTATTTGAAATATAAGAAATCCATAAAGTGTATTTCTTAAAGCAGGTAAGAAAGAATTTCTCATAAACCATTTTCCTTCTCAATCAGATAGAGAGTAAAACACATCGAATTGAAACCAAAATTCAACTAATCCACATTGAAAACTTAGAGATCCTACGTTAATCTGGACTTCATAGATATTCTGTTCTCGTCCCGAGGCTTAATTTTAATAATAGCCTCTATTCACGCTAGTGCAGGCTCCGCATAATTGTTACGGACGGGGCTTACAGAGCATGCGTTAGTCCGGGTAACAGTGCATAATAACCACAAAGCAAAATACTAAGAAGCGTTGCTTTGAGGAGATTTACCTACCGCTCCATTTCCCGCAAACATTCGGAGAAGTTTTGGTAAATACAAAGTTCCATTGGGTCCCTAAATGATTCTGAGAACTTTTATTATTTAGAACATTGGGATGATTTACAATGTTACATTGTGCTTAAAAGTTTTGTAGATATTTTGTCGAGTATATTTTCAGACGTAAAACTGATACTATTTTTGGTCGGTGAGTTATTTCTCCTAAGCATGATTTGGAAAGTTTTGATGTTGAAAGCACGTGGAAGATAGCTACGCTAGTCAACAAGCGTCCAGTACCATTTAGTATCAAGCTGACCTACTGTCTGTGAGATACCTTAGCGGGTTTAATTAAAATAAGAAAGGAACATAAATGATAGACTTTTTGCTCTATTAACAGAGATTATGTGCTCATTAAGATCTCATACTTTATTTAAATTTTCCTAGTTACATAACTTTCATAACCTCTTTCGTCTATAAGGTGAAAGTTTTGCTTCATAAAACGAACAGAACATGTTACACTCATTGCCAGCTTTGTATTTTCTAAAAGGTTCCAATTTAGAGTTCTGCAAAGACCTAGTAAGAATATTCTCGAAAAGTTATACAAGTAAAGTTGGAGTAAAGCACGTATGTCTTAAATAATACGTAGGTGACTTGACACAATTGATATAACTCTTGAAGTTGTTTCCAACTCAGAGAGTCGCGACTTCGGCAGTAATTAGTTTTATAAGCCACTTGGCTCTTAAAACTAGGGGATTAAGAGTAAAATATTGCTTTGTATGTATGCCACTTTAAACTTTTTACCGATTATCTAACTAGCCATCTCCCAAGCAATTTCTTGCATTAAAAAGTAGAAACAGGCTTCTCAATCCTCGATGTCCTGAGCAGTTTTATTTTACTGTGTTATTCTCCAAAATTAACTCTGTTTATGAATCCATGGCTCATGCAATGCTAGTATTCAGTAAGTATAAATGATGGATTGGGCTTGCTTTATTGACACAAATATTTCTCTGACTCAAATCGTGTAGATGTATTTCGTAGCATCTTAAACTCGTAGCACACTAATTTCGTAGCATATGAAATTCGGGTCTTCTAATTTTCGTAGCATCAGTATCCTGTAAAAGTGCCTGATTTATAACAATTTGAGTTTAAGCCCACATTTGATTCAAGGAAAGAGGTTCTTGCTTAGTAAGAGCACCTGTGCGGGTTCAAGGTTGCTCGTTCAATTTTTAACACCTTTCAATAAGGGGCTCCCCTGGGTTGAGGAGTTCGTACCCTTTTGTCCCCGCCTCTTTGTTAACCCACTCCAGGCGCTTCCGAGTCGCGTCAAAGCAACGCTTTGTGAAACATATCGATTGCATTGTGTTTTCCCTAAGGCGTTTTAATTTTAAATTTCAAACGTCTTGTATTATGTCAGATTTTCGAAGAATTATTTTGTGTTTCTTTTCAATGTTTACGACATTTTATTAATAATTTCTTTTGAAGTTATTTATATAACAGGATCTATTCGGGTCTCGATCCCACAGCCTTTCTTAGAAATGCGAAGTGTGCAATCAAGTCCCACCCGATTAACAAGACAATATTGATTTTTGTTGTTCTAATATAATTATTATAAATGTAAATAAATTAAACTAAACTAATTGAGTAAGACATGTGTAACTAATTATTTAATTTTCGTCTCCCCAAGATTTTTACCGTGAGCAATTAATTGTTACCAGATCTTTCACACATCGATGAACAAAACCATTACAAGAAATCCTATTTTATCGAAAAATGTGTACTTTAAAACTATGTACATACGCAGACCCTAATAACCCAGATGAAATTACACAATTCCTTTCATTGTTCACTCGGGCTCGCCTCACTTGCTCTTAGCTTGTTAATTTAGTTCCTCACTTCAATTACACGGCTGTTTATTTTGTTTGCAGCGTTTAACCAGTTAGTAGAGAGATCTTTGTTAACACGTTTCCAGCTTTTTCTTTAAACGTTTAATTAGTTAACTAGTTCTTTTGGAGAGTTCTTATGTAAATTCCTTTTGAGGATATCTGTTTCTGTTTTTAACATTTAAGAGACAAGACAGAAGTTGTAGTTGCAGCCTCACCACTTTTGTCTTCTCAATTCTTTTGACATCTTTGTAATTAAATCTGCTCCGTGATGTAGTGGTAAGAGCGCTGTGCTAAAATTCTCGGAGGTCTTGGATTTTGATTCAGAAACATTTTTACATTTTATTGGTTTACTCAGTTTAATTAGGATATTGCAGGCTTGAATCACCTGTTTGTCCGATAAGAATGATTATTCCGTGGTTCCTGGTATGGGTTGCGGAGGTCAGACGACAGTCGCTCCAATGTAATGACCAGGCTTGTTAATTCGAGATCTTAGTCGAAGCGTACCCTGGGCTGGGCTGGAAATGGCCGAGGATGAAACCGAGAGAAGCACTTAGATGAATGATCTTTTGTAATTAAGTATTCATTTTCCTGTTGTTGTGAAAAACCGTCACCAATTTTGTTTGACTCGGGAATCGATCCCAGGACCTTGAGACTACGCCATTGAGGCGTCACAGAATATTGTAGTCACAGTTTACGGCACATATGAGAAATATTTTTATTTTAGGACTCTAACTGCACCTGATAGTTGTGCTTATGAAAATTCACGTCATCTGATTGCTTCAGAACCGTATTCCGTTCAGCCGAGCTCACACTTGGCCGCTCCATTTAGTTCCTCCACTCAGTTAGATTACGCGGCACTTGATTTTACGAGGACTTGCAGCTCAACTCATGCAGTTTCATTGCATTCACTTACCTATAGATGTAAAAGAACGCTACTTTATAATATAATTCAAGACACTCATTCGGATTTTTCGTAAGGTTTTGTTATTGAGATTCTTTGCAAACTTGATTTGTGCAAAGACATTTTATATCGAAACTAGCGGCCGCCAGCGACTCCGTCCGCGTGGGTTACGATTTCCGCACACAGTCTTACTAAAAAATTGGCCAAGTGCGAGTCGGACTCCCGCACTGAGGGTTCCGTACAAATTCTATTTTTTTGACGTATTAAAAAAACTACTGGATAGATTTCGTTCGAACCAATTTTCGTTGGTAGTTTTTATGGTAATGTACATTATATAATTATTTCAGATTTATCATCCTCTTATTTTAGAAGTTAGAGGGGGGGGGGGACACTTTTTTCGACTTTGGAAGGGTCTGTCACGCAAAGTATTAACTTTAGAAAAAAGTGACATTGGAAACCTTAATATAACTTTTAAAGACCTATCCATAGATATCCCACACGTATATGTTCAATGAAAAAAAATATTTCGAGTTTCAGTTCTGACTATGGGGACCCCCCGCTTTTTTTATTTTTTTTTTATTTTCGTGTGATAACCTTGTTGCGGTTCACAGAATACATCTACTCACTAAGTTTCAACAGTATAGTACTTATAGTTTCGGAAAAAAGTGGCTGTGACAGACTGGCGGACAGACAGACAGACAGACAGACAGACATGACGAATCTATAAGGGTTCCGTTGTTTTGCCATTTTGGCTACGGAACCCTAAAAATAGCTGAATAAAACAACGGTCTATATGCATGCAGTCAACTTGAACACTTTTATTATGGGACTATTAACTCAGGATGGAAATAATAGTCAAGTTAAGTGACGGAAAACGCTATAATCATTATTAACAATAATCTGGAGACCTTATACATTTGAGAAATCATCTGTTCACCGCGATTCAGATCCGCGGCCGCGCCTCTTGCGAGGTGCGCCATCTATCGGCACATTTTAGAACTAAATAGTTCGCAAGCACAATTTACAATGATAAAATAAAGGAATATACAATAGCTTAAAGCCTACCTCGCCAAATGGTAAGTGGTAAGTGGACACAAAATGTTTTGTCAATTCGAACCAGTAGTTCCTGAGCTTAGCGCGTTCAAACCAATTTGAATCTTGAGTTGCACGTGTTATTGTGAGTCAACCATAAAAGATGGACATATGCTGTTGGGGAGTATTTTTTAGGCTATTTTATGTAGAATATTTCCGTCATACATGATTTCTCTGGACTTTAACCATTAAGGCTGCACACGCGACTGAAGATTAAGAAATGGAGTAAATTCTCCCGTTTTCCCCACATTTCCCTTCACTACGCTACTCCAGTTGATTGTAGCGTGATGAAAAGTATCCTATAATATGCCCAGGAGTATGAAGAATAATGGTACCAAGTTTTGTCAAAATCCGTCCAGTAGTTTTTGTTTCTATAAGGAACATACAGACAGACAGACAGACAGACAGACAGACAGACAAAAATTTTACTGATTGCATTTTTGGTATCAGTATCGATCACTAAACACCCCCTGATAGTTATTTTGGAAAAATATTTAATGTACAGAATTGACCTCTCTACAGATTTATTATAAGTATAGATGACCGGTCTCGACTTTTTCGGCAATTCATAACACGTATTGAAAAGAGTTTAATACCTATGATTTTCATCTGTTGTAATGAAAGATTTCCATTAGTGCAAGAAGTTTTTAAATAGGTCGATAAGTTTCGGAGCCAAATCAATGCAAACAAACGAATAATTTTAAGATTCCTCTTTACAATATTGAAAGGAATAGATTTCTTTGACTTTTATCACTAGTAATAAATGAGAACATAATAATATTATCCGGTTCTTACAGTGATATAGTGATTGGAAGTTATCTATTGAAGTATGATCTAGAATGGTCAAATATCACTAGTGCAATGCAATCGCCCTCGTGGCACTAGCAACTGTTTGTATTGATATTTGATTTGTTTATTCATGCGTTATTAGGGAGGTCACTCGGTTAATCTCACTATTTGGTTATCTGTATAATAGTAAGATTAGCTAGAAAAGACAATAAGGCGTTATGAAAAATTAAAAGTTGTTACCAAATATATTTTAGTTATTCCTGGTAAAATTAAACATTTTCATTCTCTTAGGTGTATCTACAATTATTGTAACGAGTTATATGTACCTAGATTATTCAAAAAACATGGTTTATGAGACCGAAATCATACAGCTTAATAAATATGAGCAGAAGACTGGATAAGGGGCTCAGACCGAAAAAGCCTTTTATTTTTTACAGATGAATATGTCGTTTCTGTAAATAATATCTATGAGATTTTTTAATTTATTTTAAATGAAATCTTATGTAAAACAGCCAAATTTTTCGTTTGCGTTCATTTCGCAGGCTGAAACATTTGACTATAACTATTGATCTGCTCTTCTATATCTTTGAAGAGACAACTTATTATATTAGAACCTCTTTCTGACGTCCTCTTCTGTCGTGAATCCTAATTGATGTTTCTCATTAAAACTCTGTCAGTCTTAAAATATCAAGGGACATAATAACACTGATTAGTCCTGATAACTCCTAAGCTAATCAAGTGTCAATTTGTTCCGCCTTTAGTCATTAGTATTAAAAGTAATCTAATTACCTTGCTGGTCTGAAACGCTACGTTTGGACAAGATAATTACTTCCGGTACTAATGATGAATATATTATAATCTCATAATGCTGTTATGATAGGTAAATTACCTTTTGAAATGGGAAGGTACAAATTACACGGTTTTAGACGAATCTGATATGAATTTCCGGAAACTCATATTTTGAACACTTTGTTACTTTTTCAGATATACAATTTTATTTTATTTAAATAATAACACCTTAAAATATAAAAACATTACGAATTAACAACTCCTTGAACTGTACATTATATATGTGTTTGACTTTATCACTGGCTATATAGTTATTAGCGTGCTCGTATATAAGTATGTAGAGTTTTGAATCGATGATTAGTCAATGCACATAATGTAGCGAATTCGTCAAAACCTGAATTCATAAGAGGAAAATACAGTCATGCTTGAATTATTGCATATTGTTACATGTAATAGTTTTGACTAAATTTTTTCCGGCTGCTTAAAAGGTTATCGTTAGCTGAAACATAGACATCACTCCCTTTAAATCTGAATATTTTTTTTTTATCTTTATTTATATTTACCTTTTAAAAGCTTTATACGACGAAGTAAGTTATGCTGTAGCTCATATTTACTGTGGGCAACTTGAGAATACATTACATACCTTCCATGTTAATATAATTTACTTTGTGAATATAATGATGCAGTCATTTTTATGCAAGATGATGCCTTTTCAAGATGAATGTAGATGATGTGGTTTAATAAAAGGTAATATTTTAACAAAAATAATTTATTAATAGTAATACATGTTACAGATTTGCACTATGAGGTGATCATTCTCGATATATCCTCTCAAAGAAAAACATTTAGGACCTTCGAAATAGGTATTTTCTTCCCTTTACTCTCTCACTATCTAAAGATCCAGAACAAAAGAAAGAATAATTGCTCAGAATTGGCTTTCTGTTACAAAACAACTGGTTTAACAAATAGATATACCCTTTTAAGAAGGATGTACTCGGCATTTATTCACTGAAACAGGTGTACGTTTGTCACTGGTCACTCATTAACTAGGAATTAAGCCTAAGATATAATTATATCACAGTTTGAAGCAGCATCGCAGATCATGTTCACATGTACCGTTCCCGTACTTTGGCGAACATCTCCGCGCTGTCCACTTTGTTGGGGCCCTCGTTCTTCCCGAAGAAGGTCATTTTGGTGGTCTTTAGCATCCCCTTTCCTGACTCCGCAGACTTCCTCCAGTATACCGTCTGCACAGCATGCCTGCCAGCGATGTACCTCGTCGCGCTTCCGATCAGTTGCCGCTTGTCCATTTCGAGAATTTAAATTTTCAAATTTGGAATTCCAACCTATTCCAAAACGGAACTTTTTAAAAGCGGTAAGTTCCAAAGAGGAACGTTAGTTTAAACGTTAGTTCCGAAACGGAACTTTGAATTAAACGTTGTTGTTGGAGGATGGTGGAAGTTGGAATGTGGATTGCGACGCTCGGCTGTGCTTATATAGGGGGTGACACGTGCGATATGTCTGCGTGATAAAGATCCACAACATGCGGTGTTGTGTGACGCGATACCTAGTTGGTATGTACGTGTTTGTGTGTAAACTTTGCACTTTGCGCGCGCGTGCCGATAAAATACCGCTAATATAAAGGGCTTGTCTATTATACACATAGTACAAAGAGTGGCGTAGGGACATTTTTTATCTCTTCGATAGTTGTATTTTTATTTGTAATAATACGCACTTGTTGTGCGTTAACTGTATTTTTACGTCTAATTAATTAACGTATCACGCAATCCCGAATTATTGTTAAAACTTTTTTTTATATTTATTTATTTTTTTACTGAAATACTGGGTCACTTGAATAGGAAACATTCACAAACGCATAAAGTAAACAATTATTTCTAAACATTTCTGTTAAGAATTAATTGTTTACTTTATGATACAATATCAGCTAACAATAACAGGAAATAAATTTATTTATGTTGTTAATTTAATAAAAATTCAACTCGGGGTAAAAGGTCCAAAGGATCTTTCGGAAGTTTCCTGGTCTCAGAACCTGGAATGTCTGGAGTATTGAACAATATCGACGCGTGACTGGTTTATTAACACAATGTGATTAGGAATCAAGCTAAACTAGGTGAGGCAGGATTAAGGATAGAAGTGGTTTGAACAACATGCCTTTAAACAATGGCGTTGCATCTATTCCGAACCACAAGAATAAATATTATTATTATACCCCTAGCCTGCAGACTATTTTCGCTCTAAAGAGTATTTTCGACTATCACTTAAAAATTCAAATTCGTACAGTACTTTCCCATACACAAAATGTTTCTGTAACTAAACTTATCTCTTACATACTTATTGACTTTAAAATGTAAATTATTTACAAAACGTGGCGTTGCTGTTAAGCTTCAGTAATACTCAATGAATAAACAAACATATTGAAGCTCATCTGCCAGTTTAAGTCATAATCAGTCATGTTTTAACGAGAAATATATTTACTGAAATACGTTTCATGGTTTAATGTTAAACAGGTGTACTTGTTTAACATTATTATTATATTAAAAAAAACCTCTTTGTTTACTCTTAATATATTCAGTTATAAATAATTTAATTATACAAATTCACGATACTTGTGTAATTACGCCCTATTACTGTGGCAACCCTTTATCGTATTCCTGTTTAAAGAGTAGGTAAAATGCTTGTTAACAATAAAAAGCACTTAAACCACTTGTAGAGCACGCATATTTCACGTGCGGGTTTGTCACCGGCTTATAAAGAATCATTCCACTGCAGTGAGACAAATGAACAACTCATTTTAATACCACTTTATTAACGTTGCTTAGTGTTAACAAAGGCAATATATAAAAAATAGGTATCTGTTTACCGATGATA
Source organism: Nomophila noctuella (assembly GCA_958496325.1). NCBI lineage: Eukaryota > Metazoa > Arthropoda > Insecta > Lepidoptera > Crambidae > Nomophila > Nomophila noctuella. Next base: position 1,018,723 of record OY292493.1, read on the forward strand.
GCTATAATATGAAGGTTATCTGTAATTTGGAAATAAATGCAAATTAAATAGTAATTAAATTTTCAGTTACAACCAATAAGTTACTGTTGTGGCAGAAAACCATAATGAATGACCAGATAAGCAGTAGATTTGTATACATAGCTTCTAATTGAGTACAAGCACTGGTACAATCTTTATTCAATGACTCTCATAGATTGGTGAAACTTTAATATGACACATGGTGTGAAAACATCACCAACTTCCAGATCCCTGACTGAATTTTCTATCCAGACCATACATAATGTTGCTACCACGGCCACCCAAGAAACCGAACTACATGGTAATTTCGGGTTTCGTTTTACCAAGAGACAGACAAAACCGCTGTTTCAGCTAAACAAAAGATAAACAGTTGAACAACAAATAATATAATTAATCGGCTAATAGTTACTGATAAAAATTAACAGCTCACCTCTTCATAATATCCACGTGTGTAATGCCGTATGCTCCTATACAAACAAGTTTATTGTTTAGGTTATCATTAAGAGATAGGGTGCTTTATAAGATTTATAAGCGAATGGCTGCTGTATCTAGCGGGTGGTCGATATAATACCTAATTATGTGTCATCATAAGTCCGAAATTACGAATTCTTTTTTCTCTTTCTGGTTTCGTAACAAGCTGTTTTTCCGCGGTAGGGGCGTTAACCCTACGCACAACCCCCATAATGCTGGAGGACCACACCCATCGTTAGTCAGCGAGTCCATCGGACTTAGTCAGTAGCGTAGCTAGGCTGTGCTACCGACCGTACCCCTATCCGCCACCCGGGGGACGCTCCTCTACGCCGTGAGGACCTGCGCGAGGTAGTAGTAGTAGTAGTAGTAGTAGTATAAGTCCGAAATTACTAGTCTGAGACATGTTTGATAAACTATTTGGTAGGTACATATACATTTTAATAGCTATAGTATGAATGACGCAACCCTTTGAAAGTCTATCTACAAATAAAAATAGTGAAACTATCCATTTATAAAGTAACTAGCGGCCGCCCGCGACTCCGTCCGCGTGGTTTCCGGTTTCCGCAAACGTAGGTATATACTATACCTATAAAGTTCCATACAAACATTAATCCCCTTTTTCATCCCCTTGGGGTGGAACATATAAAAATCCTTTCTAAGGGTATCTTTATGTTAGTAGCTTCATACATGCCAAGTCTCAGCCCGATCGGCTTAAAATTGACAAAGTTTCATACAAACATTAATCCCCTTTTTCATCCCCTTGGGGTGGAACACATAAAAATCCTTTCTAAGGGGATTTTTATGTCATAGTAGCTTTATGCATGCCAAGTCCCAGCCCGATCGGTTTAAAATTGACAAAGTTTCATACAAACATTAATCCCCTTTTTCATCCCCTTGGGATAAAATAATAGATATATACTATAGCCTATAACCTTCCTCGCCAAATACACTATCCAACACAAAAAGAATTTTTCAAATCGGACCAGTAGTTCCTGAGATTCATCATCATCATCATCATCCTAGCGTTTGTCCCGGTCGCATCCTCGGCTGTTGCCTCGGAGTCCAGGGTCCGCTTTCCTGCTGCACCTACTCCACTTCGCACGGTCTTGGGCATCCTGGGTGGAAAGACCATTGGCACGCATGTCATCTTCAACGACGCCAAGCCAGCACTTCTTGGGCCTGCCCCTTCTTCCGGGACCCGGCGGTGGTGGCATGGTGAGACATTTGTTTCCCACGTAGCTGGCCGGTTTCCGTAAAACATGGCCGTACCAACGTAGGCGACACTCCTGCAGTTTATCTGCAATATCACGGACACGAAGGCTACCCCGGATGCGTGAGTTCTTAATGCGGTCTTTCCGCGTCACTCCACACATCCAGCGCAGCATCTTCATCTCCGTGACACGCAGCATCTGCTTGTGTCGCTCAAGTACAGGCCACGTTTCACTGCCGTACAAAAGGACGGGCCTAATGATGGTCTTATAGACCTGTCCCTTCAACTTAACCGGCATTTTGGGGTCACAAATAACACCAGTCACCTCACGCCATTTGGCCCAGGCTGCTGAAATGCGGGCTTTGACGTCGCAATCGATGTCGCTGGACGCATGAAGTACAGATCCCAGGTATTTAAACTGGTCCGTACGCTCGACCAAGTCACCGTCTATGCGTACGGGTGGGGGATCTGTGTTGCAGGCCATGTATTCAGTCTTCGCCACGTTTAGTTTTAGACCGCCGTTCTCAAGTGCCACCTTCCACTTACCCGCTCGTCGCACCAGTCGTCCCCTGTCCGAATCCGTCAGCGCGATATCATCAGCATACATGAGCAGCCACGGGGGTTGCTCATGTGCGTCTATGATGCTGGTTGACAGTTCGTCTAATATCACGCTAAACAGGAAGGGACTAAGGACGGATCCTTGGTGGACTCCGACGGTAACGGGGAAAGGGTTGGTGTCACCAACAGCAGTCCTAACTATTGAATCGGAATCATGGTACATGTCTCGGATGACGTCAATATAAGTTTCAGGCACCCTCTTGGACCTCAGTGCCCACCAGATCATCATGCGAGGAACACAGTCGAAGGCCTTCTGCATGTCCAGGAATAGGAAATGCAGAGGCGTGTTCTTCGTTCTGTATTTCTCCATGATCATCCTTAGGGCAAAAACAGGGTCCATGGTACCAAGACCAGGTCGAAACCCGTACTGACAGTCCGAGACAGTACATTCCTGTCGTAGCCGAGAGTCAACTATCCGCTCAAATAGCTTCATAGTGTGGGACATTACCTATACCATACAGTAGTTCCTGAGATTAGCGCGTTCAAACAAACAAACAAACAAACAAACTCTTCAGCTTTATATATTAGTATAGAAGTATAGATTAATCCCCTTTTTCATCCCCTTGGGGTGGAACATATAAAAATCCTTTCTAAGGGGATATTTATGTCATAGTAGCTTCATGCATGCCAAGTCCCAGCCCGATCGGTTTAAAATTGACAAAGTTTCATACAAACATTAATCCCCTTTTTCATCCCCTTGGGGCGGAACATATAAAAATCCTTTCTAAGGGGATATTTATGTCATAGTAGCTTCATGCATGCCAAGTCCCAGCCCTATCGGTTTAAAATTGACAAAGATTCATACAAACATTAATCCCCTTTTTCATCCCCTTGGGGTGGAACATATAAAAATCCTTTCTAAAGGGATCTTTATGTCATAGTAGCTTCATGCATGCCAAGTCCCAGCCCGATCGGTTTAAAATTGACAAAGTTTCATACAAACATTAATCCCCTTTTTCATCCCCTTGGGGTGGAACACATAAAAATCCTTTCTAAGGGGATTTTTATGTCATAGTAGCTTTATGCATGCCAAGTCCCAGCCCGATCGGTTTAAAATTGACAAAGTTTCATACAAACATTAATCCCCTTTTTCATCCCCTTGGGATAAAATAATAGATATATACTATAGCCTATAACCTTCCTCGCCAAATACACTATCCAACACAAAAAGAATTTTTCAAATCGGACCAGCAGTTCCTGAGATTAGCGCGTTCAAACAAACAAACAAACAAACAAACAAACAAACTCTTCAGCTTTATATATTAGTATAGAAGTATAGATTAATCCCCTTTTTCATCCCCTTGGGGTGGAACATATAAAAATCCTTTCTAAGGGGATATTTATGTCATAGTAGCTTCATGCATGCCAAGTCCCAGCCCTATCGGTTTAAAATTGACAAAGATTCATACAAACATTAATCCCCTTTTTCATCCCCTTGGGGTGGAACATATAAAAATCCTTTCTAAAGGGATCTTTATGTCATAGTAGCTTCATGCATGCCAAGTCCCAGCCCGATCGGTTTAAAATTGACAAAGTTTCATACAAACATTAATCCCCTTTTTCATCCCCTTGGGGTGGAACACATAAAAATCCTTTCTAAGGGGATTTTTATGTCATAGTAGCTTTATGCATGCCAAGTCCCAGCCCGATCGGTTTAAAATTGACAAAGTTTCATACAAACATTAATCCCCTTTTTCATCCCCTTGGGATAAAATAATAGATATATACTATAGCCTATAACCTTCCTCGCCAAATACACTATCCAACACAAAAAGAATTTTTCAAATCGGACCAGTAGTTCCTGAGATTAGCGCGTTCAAACAAACAAACAAACAAACAAACAAACAAACAAACAAACAAACTCTTCAGCTTTATATATTAGTAAAAATCCTTTCTAAAGGGATCTTTATGTCATAGTAGCTTCATGCATGCCAAGTCCCAGCCCGATCGGTTTAAAATTGACAAAGTTTCATACAAACATTAATCCCCTTTTTCATCCCCTTGGGGTGGAACACATAAAAATCCTTTCTAAGGGGATTTTTATGTCATAGTAGCTTTATGCATGCCAAGTCCCAGCCCGATCGGTTTAAAATTGACAAAGTTTCATACAAACATTAATCCCCTTTTTCATCCCCTTGGGATAAAATAATAGATATATACTATAGCCTATAACCTTCCTCGCCAAATACACTATCCAACACAAAAAGAATTTTTCAAATCGGACCAGTAGTTCCTGAGATTAGCGCGTTCAAACAAACAAACAAACAAACAAACAAACAAACAAACTCTTCAGCTTTATATATTAGTATAGATGTTACATATTCACTATATTTATTAAACTTCTACGTATTAAAAAAAAAGTTGTTTTAACAAGAATAAATTGTTGCTGAAAAATATACATTTCCCTTTTTTAAACAACATAAATATCAAAATCCCTTTTCATGCAAAATTCTTTCATTATAATATTTGTTTGGATTGCAATTTAAATAAAAATAACAACGTACATAAATAAACTCATACGATCGGGTCTGATATTGCCTAATGTTTTCTCGTTATAACGTTATTACTTTCGGTATCATAATTACGCCAATTATTAAGATTATTATTTTAACCAATACGTGGCTTGTCATTTTCATTACTTACCTACAATCATAAAGCATATACACGATTCGGCTAAATTATATTTTTACTGAACTTATTTATAATTTTTTTGAGCAAATTTTATATGACTTAAAAACAAACTCGTTGGTTTATTAGGGTTCCGTAGCCAAAATGGCAAAAAAACGGAACCCTTATAGATTCGTCATGTCTGTCTGTCTGTCCGCCAGTCTGTCACAGCCACTTTTTTCCGAAACTATAAGTACTATACTGTTGAAACTTAGTAAGTGGATGTATTCTGTAAACCGCAAAAAGGTTTTCACACGGAAATAGAAAAAAAATAAAAAAATTAGGGGGTCCCCATAGTCAGAACTGAAACTCGATTTTTTTTTTCATTGAACATACACGTGTGGGGTATCTATGGATTGGTCTTTAAAAATTATATTGAGGTTTCTAATATCACTTTTTTCTAAAGTGAATACTTTGCGTGACAGACCCTTCCAAAGTGGAAAAAAGTGTGTCCCCCCCCCCTCTAACTTCTAAAATAAGAGGATGATAAAACTAAAATAATTATATAATGTACATTACCATAAAAACTGCCAACGAAAATTGGTTCGAACGAAATCAATTCAGTAGTTTTTTTAATACGTCAAAAATAGAATTTGTACGGAACCCTCAGTGCGGGAGTCCGACTCGCACTTGGCCAATTTTTCTTTAAACATTAAGTAAGTAAAGTTATATAACTTACATAATAAAAGTTCAAAAGTCAATTAACATTTCAATAAAAACCAATGTTTTTACCAATTTCAAACCGCCAATGCGGTTTAGAAAAAAATCTAAAAATTCTTTCCAATTCTCGAAGCAAATAAAATTATCATTCTGAAAAGTTTATAATGGACGAAACGACGAACGTCTTTTATAATTATACTAGCGGCCCGCCCCGGCTTCGCCCGTGCTACTTGTCCACTATTTAATGGATGATATTATACATAAAAACCTTCCTCATGAGTTACTCTATCTATTAAAAAACCGGCCAAGAGCGTGTCGGACACGCCCATGAAAGGGTTCCGTAGCTAAAAGATGGCCCGACCGCTTAAGACACCATTTAGTAAGGGCAACTGCACGTCATAAGTTGGTCGAGTTGTACAAAAATAACTATGTATGATACAGAGTTCACTATAGTTTTCGTTGAAAGTACTTACTTGGAGGTATACATGACATTTTTTTCAGAATAGTATTTCAAAAGTTAAGGGGGGGGGGACGCTCTAATTTTAACTTTGTATTAATATATCTCGTGACTGGGGTGTTTGATCCACATGGTTTCAAGGCAAGTTTTATTGTATTTAAAAATACCTTTTTAACGACACCCCACACGATGGGGTAAGTGGATTTTTTTTTTTCGAATTTACTTTTCGCTGTATTGGAGGGGGGGGTAAAAATAATTATTTTTCGATTATTTTAAAAACCAATTCTTGAATTATCACTATACATCTCTCCACCAATTTTCGTGGCAATCCGTTCAGAAACGGCGGAGAACGAGCCAGGACAGACAGACAGACAGACAGACAGACAGACAGACATGACGAAACTATAAGGGTTCCGTTTTTTGCCATTTGGCTACGGAACCCTAAAAACCGCATCGAAATCCGTAGCGTAGTTTTAAAGATTTAAGCGTTCATAGGGACATACAACATACAACATGACAGAAAAAGCGACTTTGTTTTATACTATGTAGTGAATATGCTACCGTAAGTTCCATATTAGTAGTCATATCTTTCTAATGTGACTGACAATTAAAATTAATAATACTTATTTGTATGCAGCAAACTTAAATTATTTTAAATATAATTATTCTTGTATATATTGTTACTAAAGTTTACACAAAATTGGGTTATATGTTTTATCTCTGCCCTCCGCTATTTAGAAGAAGTGTGTTGGCATCGGCTTAGTAACAATATTCTTGTGATAATCATTGTATACGAGTACTGCCTCCGTGGCGCAGTGGCTAGTGTGTCGCACTTTAAAGCGGCGGCCGCGCCGTAGTTCCTGGGTTCGAATCCCGGGTCGGACCAATGAAATTGTGTCTATGTTTTCATGTTGTGATAACACAGACACAGTCCGGAGTTTGGAAGCTGGCGGTGTATTTACACCCCCGTGCCTCGGAAAGCAGGTTAAGCCGTTGTCCTGCGCCTGATCTCTCTACGGTCGTGTCAGATTGCTGTCCCACCGAATTATGGGAGTGAGGGAATAGAGAGTGCACCTGTGCTTGCGCACGCGCTTGTGCACTATAATATATCCCGCGTAAGTGGCTAATCGTAAGATTGGCCGCCGTGGCCGAATTCGGCTAGGAGGGTATTATTATTATTATATGAGTGCATGCAGCTTCATCGCATACATCCCTGTAGATATTGTTTGTTTATTGAAATCATCGGCACGTTCTACGTTTGTTTTCTTTACAATCGACAGATCTCGTATTGTTTATTTTTTGTCGTAACTTTATTATACTCGTATGTATGTTCATTACATTGCATGCTTAGAAAATTCTATGAAACAAGTGATTATCTAAATAAATTCCTACTGATAGTGTAAAAACACTGGTACTGGTATTCCTGTAACTGCTTTCTCTGATATCATAAAGAGATGAGAGATGTGAGGTTTATACATCAAAAATATACTTTATATAGTATAGTATAGTGTTTTTTAAATGTATTATTTCCCTTGGATTGTAAAATAACAAGTAACAAAACCTAATATGGTTTGTGATTCCATTTTATTTTTCAAGAGAAGAGTAAAACTATATAAATGTGTTCCACTTGAACTTTCTTCCTAACTCAACAAAACAAATCATTATTTTTCAACTCACAGAGTTTATTAACCCAGATAAGAAAAATCTAAGAGTTATGTAACGTAAAGAGCGATATCAGACCCGTTCGTTTAAGAACAAAAAACTATGAGCAAAAAATTTCGCTCATCAACAACATCCGTGAACCAATAAAGATAAAGTAATATATAAACATTTTTAATTTGTTTCTGATGTAACAAAACATTTGTTTACATTCTTATCACTGTTTGGTTTGCCTTTTAACGACTTTTCGGCTAGTAGTTTGTACAGAGACTTCCAGAGTCAAACCTTTATTTTACATTTGGCAATCACTTTGTACGACTTTGATCACATTATAGAGGGCTTTCACTGTTGTTTTCACTGAATCGAAACATCTCATCCACAACAAATACCTAGTTTTTCAATAAAGCTAAAGGTCACCCACTGCCTGATCACGAACTCATGAACTATAAGGTAGTTAGAGCTTAGTGGAACTTCCACTCGAGTGAGCCGCTCTTCTGGGGAAGTATCTCCACCTTCCACAAGACCACAGTAAAGTAGCACTTCGTAACTTTTGCGCTATGTTTCTGCTAGTTAGTTAGGTCGACAGAGCTTAGTTGGGGAGGGTATGGGGTTTTAAAGGCAGGCAACGTATCGGGGACCCTTGTGCGGTTGTTGATGTCCATGTACAGCAGTGAACACTTATCATCAGGTGGGTCCTGTTAGTTAGCCTAACTATAAAACAAAAAAATAGTAGTTCATAATGGGGATTGTTTCTAGCACGTAAGTGCTGTGACATAATTTGGAGAAATTCAACCTTTTGCAGTTGAAAGATTGGACGAAATTTTCAACCCTCGATAAACATTATTCTATGGACATTATGTTTACCAAATTAATTAATAATATAACACGTTTGTTTGTGACCTTAACAGTCTCCCAAATAACACAATAGTGTGTTATTGTGTTGGCCGGGTCAGGTCACAAAGTACCTTTCGGGTTATACAATTAGTTGATATATGGATTCCATTGGCCTTCAACTTGTTTACCGTTTGGTTTGGCCAGATTGTGAAGTCAATGGCCATTCATCACAACAATAAATAATTTCAGCTCTCAATGATAATTTGAAATTTGATACAACGACCTGAATGACCTAACGTGTCTCACATTGTTAAGAGGTTTTGTTTATATCTATAGTATCATTACTTTAGGGGTGGGGCTTATAGGCGGGGTTCAAGAAGGATCGCATAGAATGCTGAGGAATTACAAACCCATTGTGAGCGATGAGAGCATATCAATTCTCTCATCATCAGACGCACTTTAACTTCTCCGCCTTGATACAAACAGGAGTTTAAGTGCTTTATACCAACGGAGAGCTATACATGAACAGTCAGTCCCCTAGCGACAGGTATGTTTCGAAGGATGTCGGCCCAATGGCTCACGTTGAGTGCCTTAATCTGTACTACTAGGAGCAAGCCGAGAATTAAGTTCATTATTTATTCATAAATAGCGGCCGCCCGCGACTCCATCTGCGTGGATTTCGATTTCCAATATCCCATGTGTTATTCTGATGTATAAGCTTTATTGTGGTAAAGTTTCATTCAAATCCATTCAGTAGTTTTCACGTGAAAGAGTAACAAACATCCATACATCCATACATGCATACTTACAAACTTTCGCCTTTATAATAGTAGTAGGATTTATTCACCAATGTTCTAGAAGAAGGTAGATAAAGGCGAAAAATGTAAACAAAAAAATCGTAGGTACATATTTCTTGTAAACTGTTTTATTATACATCTAAAAATATTCTCGACTCTTCGCTACAGTCCACACTGTTATCTCGTCTAAATAGCTTATGTAAACTTCAAATAAAACTATTCTCAGGCACATCTAATACACCATAAATCATAATATTTGACAAACATCTGGACGGTTGCAAACATCGGCGTGTGAATTGAATTATCTTGATAATAACAGTATCATCATCGTAAGTTATAATTGGATAATCGCGACGAGATAATACCCGGACAGTACAAAAACAACACTATTTAACAATTATTGAACCGGTTAGAGTGCTTTAACATTACCGTTATCTTCATTTAGGGTGTTTTAATATGATGATTATATTTAATTAAAAGGACATCGGCGATGGAAGCTGGAAGGACGAACATTTTAAAACGCTCTTTGGGCTACGAATAATTTTCCTTTCGTGGGGATAAACAACATCGTGCCCTTGTGTTTTTTTTGCTGATTATACTGCCAATAAACCCGACTGCCCACGAGGTGGTTGTTGGTATAAACTTTATCTAGAGGAGGCCTTTCCCAGTTATATACTGCAACAGGCTCATGATGATATAATGTCATCATACCTCTTAAATATAAATAAATACCACCCGTTACGTCCCGGTCAATAATGTATTTTATTGGTACTTAAAAAGTAATTACTACCGTTCATCCTTCTTATATTTTCGGGCGACTGTAATCACTTCCCATCAAACAGGCCGTAGGCATAAGCGCCATATTGGAAAAGATATTTATATAAACATCCAATTCACAAGTCAGGCCTTCGTCACATATGAACACAAAAACCATAACAGTGGAACTGACCATTTGGTCACAGAGTAAACAATAAACAAGGGCCTGGTTGTTTTGTGACGCATCTAATTTGCATCTCAGATGCTAAGTGAATTCACTTGAATAATCACAAAGCGACTGAGTAAATAAAAACAAAGGATATTTCTAGGCGTTCACCTGACGTGTTGAATAGGTATAATTAGCTGTTTATGAGTATTGAAGGTATTTGAAATAACTCTTGAGGAAGAAAAAAATGTCCTGATTGAAATATTTCTTTAACAAAATTTCTGTATAAAAATTTGTTAAAGAAATATTTTTTTTATTATACCAGGATCATCAGCCCGTTGCAATCTACTGCTGGACGTAGGGCGGTCTCAGACAGTTGTTTCTACCCACCACTTTAGGCATTTAACTACATATTTACTATCTGAGGAGCTCGATGGCGCAGTGGTTAGTGCGCTCGGCCTGCGATTGCTAAGTTGAGCACTTCCGCAGAGGCTTGTCATCTGATGGGTGATTGATCATTTACCATCTTTACTAATTTAATGAAGCTGAAGAGTTGTTTGTTTGTTTGAACGCGCTAGTCTCATGCTATAAAACAACGTGTGCGGAAACCGAATACCACGCGGACGGAGTCGCGGGCAGCCGCTATTCAGGGGTAATATGACTGGGATACATACCTGGAAATACCTAGTAAAACTACATTTAAACTTGTTTTACGATTGTCATCCGAACGTACTTTAGGAGGCAATGACCGCGTCTTATCTCAAGCATTAGGTACTGTTTGTAAGCCTTCAAAGAACTCTTTGTTTGCTTAAAAGATAGATACTTGCCACCTAGAGACAAATATTTCAAGAAATGTTGCTATTTTTGTTGCTGGTACGTAATAACTTCTTTTATTAGAATATGGCAGAATGTTATTCAGTAGAGATATTAGGTATGTTATTTGTATAGAAACAAGAAGTTATAATGTATACATATAAGTTCACATATTTATTAGTGTACTATAATACAACTTGTAAATGCCTAAAATAGCGTTATTGATTTAAGACAACCAATGGTGGATACAATTATAATTATGACATTGGTATTGTTTATACATATTACTTTTATTAAAAAACAAATTATTTTACATTTAATCTATACACACCTCTGGGGGATAAAAAAGTATCACAGATTTACACTCCACGTTTTTATCCAAAATAACTTCCTACTATTTTTGCTTTAAACGAGTGTTCGGCCGTGGCCTCGGGGATATTGGGAAATGTTTTAAACACCTATAAATATTTGCGGTTCGTATGAATAATTGACACGGATTTCGTGAGAGTGTTATTGTAATGACGTGGTTTATATAGTCATTTATTTGTGCAAGTTGATTTACAATGAAATGGAGTTGTACAATTCGTATCAGTTACTGCATTTGATTGAGATAATGAGTGCTTAACAAAGCATAAATGTGCCAATGCCTATTCCATAAGGTGCTTAATTCTTATGAACCGAACAAACAGTATTTGAGTAGCCAAGAAACGAGTGATGTGGCGAGCGGTAGAAGAGTATTTTTCCAGTGGATTATCACGGGATGATGATGATGAAACCTGTTAGTTTTAAGAGTCCAAATCTTAGCTTTTTTACTCTCTATGATTACCGGAGCGTCCCAAACATATAATAATAATGTGTAATTTAGCTTACACATTATCTTTGTAATACGTTATCGAAAAATTACTCGTTGCTTTATATCTATAGATACCAATCCAAAAATAAGTTATTGCGAGTTATTTTACTTCTTTTCATCTTGACTCCATCCTACACATTATTCATATTAAAGAAAAAACCTTATTTACTAAATAAATAACTTACTTCTATGAACATTTCCGAATACATAGTAACATGGTTATATTGAGGAAAGATATAGGAATGCTGGGTAACTGTATTTAGATTTTCTGCGTAAGGACACAATTTAAATCATCTGTATAAATGGAAAAATCATAAAGAAATTATAGTTATTGGTATAATTTAATTACAGCCATTGCCCAATTCTTGTCAACAACATGCTATTAACACAATTAGTTTAATTGGTAAAGTAAGACATAATGCCCCTTTGATGCCCTGTACGAATTCTGTGTTTATCTTGCCAAGGCCATAGGCGTATGAGAAAAAGTAATGATCTAGGCTCTTGCCATATCTCTTAATGCTCGTATAGGCATTGATATTTTCATAAACATGGTAATCAAATAAACCATAACAATAAAGTTACATCTTACATTTTGACAAAAATTCAGGTGAAAGTAATCAGGCGTAACCAGACTAATACCAACATCCGCTGAGTCAAGGTCAATTGTTTGACACTGCAGACTTTTCGCTTGTTTTCATAGCTCATGCGTTTGTTTACATTTCCACGACATTTGATTAAAACATACATATATTCATATCAACGGGCTTGTATAAATATTCCACAGACGGTCTGTCTTACTCAGAATTACCTAACACGATATCAATACGTGCATTTTATCTACAAGTGTATTTTTCCAACACCACACATAATAAACAAAGATTTTACCAAATACCATTAAAAATGTCGTGGAAAATAACTAAATGTTAACATTATCATATTATTGAATGACTGTTTAAATTGACGTCCTGTTAATTGAGATTATTCCGTGATAACATAACATTTACTTTTATTTAAGGCTTTTGAGAAACACATTATTATATCGGACTTTATCCCAGTAGTTCAGATATTTACTTATCTGCTTGCTAAGTAAGGGATAGAGGTACCAATTTTTCAAAAATACCGAATATTCGAATTTTGTGATTGGAACAAGGTTAAGTGTTGTATAATATAGAAATGTAATTCTACACAATACCCCAAAAACTTTTAAAAAAGGCATATTTTGTACATACCGACAGTATATTTACATTATTATACATATTATTATATGTTTACCATTTTATTGAAATGACACGAGTTAATCTCATGATCATTCATGACACATAAGGGCCATATAATATTCATCGCACTGTATTATTCCATTAACGGTACTTAGACAGGACACCTAATATCTAGAGGTGTGATCCATGAATCGCTAGAGATAATATTGAGTGTAGGTAAGCTAGTATATAAAACACCTGAGACGGTTTTTTTTTTTACGTGACCCAAATTTTACAGGCACATTTAATAGTTTAATAAGATTTTAGACTTTCGCGTTGCATTTTAACAGAAGTTAGTATCCGCGTTTAGCCCCGTCAACTAATAAAAACTTAAATGTTTACAGTTATTTTTTATGATAGAGAAAGACAGTGCCTTAGGACGGAAAGACGGGACGGTATGTGAACAGGCAGCTATAATCACCACTTAGTACTCGTATAAATCAAAGTCTCTTTCTCAATCTGTCCCTAATATGCTAAAATCTTTAAGAGGAAGGTTGATGTAAACAATACATGCATAATATAAATTTTACATAAATTTTTGCACCCGTACGATGACGGGACGGGTCGCTTGTTTGTAAGTTCTCTACCAATTCAAGAAAACTCCTCATTTAAATTACGAACCCATCCAAAAACAACCTTTTGATTCTCTATTGATGTTATAATCGCAACATAAACAGCGCACGAACGCAATGCGTGCGCGCAACACGTTTGCGACCACGTTGCGACTCACGTGGCCTGACACTTCTATGCAGTGCAGTATTTTATAGCTCGAAATAGCAAGTGCTTAAGTGACCGGTTGTAAGTGATACTAGCTTTAATCTATATCAACATGTTAATTGATGGCATTGTTTTATTTAATGTTCCAGCCGTAAATTAAAGTAATGTAAAGTTTATTTTTGTAATCATACCGTTAATTAAAATTATATAAAACTGGGTATGGTCGGCTTGGTCGGTTGTTCGTGGGTATAAAAGAGTATTAATATATCCGTGAGCCACATTAAGCTCTTTGCGGAAAAATAAAAATATTCGACGGAGTCGCGGGCGGCTGTAGTTGTTAATAATTATAATATTACACTAGGTTGTACCAACGACATTGGAAAGCAGTCAACCGTCTTCTTTTAAATTTGCCATTTTTTTTTCATGTAAAAATTAACGTGAAACTCTAACTCCTTAAGTTCCCTTTGCTAATTAAGAAAAATAAAATTACGAAATGGAGATTGAGTCCCGGCTGACCAGTGCCCAAAGGCGGCACCTTCATTCAAATGCATTGCGTCCAAACACGTTTTCATCCACGTTCTGTCCCACGTTGCAACAGTAAATTGATATATTAGCTGGAGGTAGCAAGTGGGGACAAGTGGTTGCCCCATGAATGTTTCCGAGGCAAAACTAACCTTTGTTCTCCTACCGAGAATCTGGTGTACCTGATTGTACACCAGATTCTGTCATATTATATTTTCTGCTAGCTTTATTTGCTTATTTATTATTTATTTATTTATTTAATCTTTATTGTACTACATCAAATATTGTGAAAAGTAGGTCTTTATGCCTCATGGCATTCTCTACCAATTTATTAGCTTCAGTGTAAATTTTCGTTATGATAAATAATGTTTTTTTTTTTTTCTGGGAATAACTTCATGGAGTTAATTGACTAATCCATCAAGCGCCAAAAAAATCTGTGAAGCATAACATTGAGACATTTGCTTTTGGGTCTTGAAAATGTTTCTATAACTTCATCTGTTTTACTAAACTACACTAAACTAGCATTAACTCCCAACCAAATCTATGATCCAATAACCGCAACTATTGCAGGAGACAGCGAGCGAACCACGCGGTCACCCACGTGCGTTTGAAGGAATCTTACGTACTACGAGTACATACCTACATACGTGTACACTGTACATACCAGTATGCACCAGTGGGCACTGGATGCGACAATAGCTCTCTATTGAACCGTGACAGCGTCCCAGAGGTCAGACGTGTGGATCAATCAGTGTCTAGTGTCGGCTTGTTTATATCAACGATTGGTTTTATGTAGATAGGGACATATGTAAAGTGTTTTATCGGTCACCCATCTAACTGCTCTAGTTGTGACTGCGGCCTAACTCCGTTAAATTTATCCGCATTGACGCGCCATAACTGCAGGCTAGCTAGACCTGCCAGAGATGTCGTGGCCTTTCATGGTTTTCAGAGTCCCACGGCACTACATGTACATATGGCAGAGAGGGAGTATCGCGGAAGTTTTTAGTGGGTATACCCCACCCTGACTCTCACTGGAGGTGGAGCAGCGTACTTCTCATGGGATCCTTCTCAAGGATGTCCGGCGTCCACCCTGACCCCCGTCAGGTGCGAATGCCCAGTCCATCTGGAGAAAACCTACGTAAGGCAGCGGACGGTAGCACGTCTATTTTCTTCACCTGATAGTCCTTCGTCAGAACATTAGCTCAGATGATCTAGGGCTATCTAGTTTTAGCTTGGCTAGCAACGTCATAACTAAGCTCTATAGTACATAGTACATCTCATCATCATGTCTCTAATACAGTCGCTCGTCTGGGGAAGTACCTCCGCGGTAGTGCGGCTGTAGATGACCATGGGCAGCGGTGATCACTTCCCATCAGGTGTCTCGCTTGTTCGTTGTCTCCCTACAACATAAAAAAAAACATTTATTAGAAAGTACAAATACTCACTTAACCTAAGTGGGTTTAGGTCAGAAAATCCATTGTTTTGCTTTAAAAACAACGTGAGAGGATAATTATGAAAGCTCTGTCGTAGGTTCAAGAGTCAAAGGTGAGGATCAATTGGAGTCTCGTTTCGTTCGTTTGTTTACAAGGGGATCGCCCCAAGCACGTTTCGCTTATTTTTCTTAATTATCTCAATTCCCAATCACCAGTTTTAATGAGCTCTTTTGCACGAATGTCACGCGATTATAAAGAAGACACTTAGTGAATGGAATATTTTAGACTAAATAATTTATTATTTACTTTGAAGAACTCTCGTAATTTTTATCACTTGTAATAACGTCATCGTTAAACAGTTTTATTACCTGCATTTTAGTAGACTTAACACGGGCCCGTTAGTCTAGTGGTCAGAGCCCCTGGATACAAAACCAAGAGTCACGGGTTTGAATCCCGCTGAAGGCAACTGTTTGTGTAATGAACATCGACATTCTTACTCGAGTCACGGATGTATATCCGTTCCCTAGCAAGTATAGTACAAGCTTCGAGCTTAGTTTTAGGTGAAGGTGAAGGAAATGCACTTCAAAACTCTAAATTGTAAGTATTGACCCTGCTTCCTCATGTTTAATACATCTACTCAACGATAACAAACACCGAGTTGGTTTAATAGTCGTAAAGCATTTCAACAATGCCTCAATTCGGCAATAAAACCCGAAGTTGCGACGTTTTCTAATCACATAAAGTCCACATGACATTCAGACTGGGTAGTGTGACGAATGACCGGTCACTTTGGATATATGATCTCTCCCATTTCGCCACTTACACATATGAAAAACTGCGAAAATTATTCACGTCACCCTCTTTGCGGGTTCCCTTTGAAACGAGCTTCTGGAAAGGAATTTCTGTGCCTTAATAACTTAATTTACTAACATGAGGTAAGGAATAGATATGAACACTTTTTCATTTAAATTTTTACAGACCCTGGAGTGTTTAATAAGTCTCGAGAATTGATGCACTCAGTTATTATTGTTTCAATTTAATAAGCGGACATATCAATCAAGCCCATCCCATACATAATTTAGCGGCTACTTTGAGCAATAAACTCAAAATTCAAAAACTCAAAATATACTTTATTCATGTAGGCCTCTGCAAGGCACTTATAAATCGTCATACATTTTTAGCACAAAGGAATGACTCGACCACCGACTTCGTAAAGCAGTCATCTACCGAGAAGAAGCGGCAAGAAACTCGATAGTTGCTCTTTTCAATCGCCAAATAATTACAATAGTTTGTCCATACCATAAGTTAACATACTTGTACTAGGTCATACAGTTACGTCCTTCAAGTATATAATTAAAAATATATTTATCCTGAATAGATTGAGTCCCAGTCGACCAGTCCCCAAAGGCGGCACCTGTTCACAAGTATGACGTATGTGTCAGCCATCATCTCACTCAACCATTTTAGAGGGAATGAAATGACCCGCCACATAGCGCCACCACCCCAGAGACATTACAGTGAGCATGACTACTAGGACCCAGGCCATCCAACCATCAAATGGAATAACAAAATTTAAAGTAAAACTACACTATATGACCCAGTCTAGGTACATACTCTTTATAAAATTTATACATATAAACAAACAGAATAACATTTTACTGTAATATACAAACTTGTCTAATAAATAATAAAATAATTTGGAACAATACTATTCTACATTAGTTACATGTCCACATTGCATAAATAATAATAAATAAAATAATATAAGCGTGAGAAGATATGGCAAGAAAACTAGCAAACCAGTAGCTACAGCCCTCCATCGTTCAGGTAGTCTTCAACTCTATAATACCCTTTTTTCATTAAACTAGATTTAATATAAGACTTAAACTGATGTAAGGGTAGGTTAACAATATCTAGAGGTAATTTATTAAATAATTTAATGCTTAATCCAATGAAGGAATTTCCAATCTTTTGAAGTCTAATGTTTGGGATAGCAAGCTTATGCCTATTTCTTGTATTAAATCTATGACAATCCGACTTTTTTGAGAACTGTTCGAGATTTTTCCGAACATACATAACACAATCAAGAATGAATTGTGATGGTACAGTTAAAATATTTATGTCTTTAAATACTTCCCTTAAAGAGTCGCGAGTTTTGAGACCATAAATAGCACGGATAGCTCTTTTCTGCAGTATAAATATATTGTTGATGTCAGAAGCCGAGCCCCACAAAAGCATCCCATAGGACATGATACTGTGGAAGTAACTAAAGTAAACTAACCTAGCTGTTTCCACATCAGTCAGATTTCTAATTTTTCTTACTGCATACGCAGCTGAACTAAGTCTACCCGTTAAAGCAGTGAGATGAGGGCCCCACTGCAATTTAGAATCAAGTGTTATTCCCAGAAACACTGTCGAGTTGACAATTTCAACAGCTTCCCCATTAATGGCAATATTGGGAATAACGTTTCGAACATTAGGCAATATTCTGGTTAAAAACCGATCTGGTGTTATGGTTACAAGAAAAGTTGACTGCATCGCCTTGAACATAGCAAACATCCACGAAATCCAGACTTTTAGACTCGCCGTTTTATAGAAGGAATTAAACAATCTGTTTGGCTTTCTTTCAAACAAAGAATCATAATTTCACGAGCCTAATAAGTCTCTACACAATACAAAAACAGAAGTATTAGAATTTGGGATACAAAAGAGATTACAAAACAGAGATAATAAAGTACGGCGGAGGTGCTATAACTTTCTGTCTACAGAAACAAGAGGTAGCTCTGATAAGAAGACTTTTGTGTCGTGAGAAATATTAGACAACAATGTTTAAGACTTAGCTTAACATTTTTCTTTTATAAGATAATTGTTTTTAGACGCTGGCAAACATGAAAACTTGACATTTATCATGTATTTTTTAATAAAAGTAATAAATTAGCACATTACAATTCAAAAACTAGCGGCTGCCTGCTACTTCGTCCCCTTCGTTCGGATGTGGTTTCCGCAAACATAGAGAAAGATTATAAAGAGCCTTCCTGAAAAAATCAACGCAAGCCAGTATTTCCTGACTTGATTGGTTTCTTAAACGCGCTAATCTCAGCGCGTTAAAACAAACAATCAAAATAATAATAAAATTCTCCAGCATTATTATATTAGTATAGATAATGATGACTTAAAAATGCCGGGTGACTTTTAAGCATGCATTATTTTAGGTTATTAGTAGTTATCGGTTATTTACAACTGCTGATACAGCTTAAGTTATGCACTGAAACAAAGCACTACCATAAGGCAATTCCACTTTTGTTTGGATCCGTATCGCTTGATCTAGAACCAATTCTCTAATTCTCTTACAAATTACAGCTGGCTGGAAACGAACATGGGAATGGTTAGCTTTTAATCTCAACGTTAATACTAAAGAGAGCTCGCTGTATCACGTTTTCTGGAGAGAATTAATACGAGTAAATTCCTTGGACATTATTCTCACAGAACCGTCATATTATCTACATTTACTGAACTGTACATAGAGTGAAAGATAAGGTTCAAGAGTAATTTCTGTGTTGATGAGAACTAACAACTTTCGTTTCATTATTAAGGACGCAAGACAGTGTCGTTTCATACAATGATCACGACAATATTGAGGGGGATTCATTATTATGAAAAATATGACTCAAGTAGGAGGAGCTACCTCACTGTGGATTTTGGTGAGGTTTGCTATCTAAAAACATTAGAGAGATTATTTGATACGTGTATATAACACATTGATAATATATCAATGATTGACGCATGTGTATAGTTTACTAATTGATCGTATGCTTATCTGTTTTGTTTATTATTTCCGTGTCTATTGTTTGCGCACTTACCGATGTTCAGACTGATGTAATTATTGATTTAAGTGACAGGTCCACTTTTTGCGTAAAAGTATTAAACTGCGCACTAAAGATCGGTATATAAGGAGTTATACATAGATAAACCACAATAAAACTGGGATGTTCCAATGGCACATAAATCGGTCTATCGTGAGTTTCGATTGAGAGCATTATGATTTGCCCGATAGCGGTCAAGCGTTGTTATAATTTGCATTTTTCATACCAGGTATTAATGTACCTTTTCATAAACAAAGATAAATTCATCAGCGCTTGCCCGGATTGCAATAGGCGCTTGGTTCAATTACTGCCTGAGCCCCATAAGACCTGATGATTATTTTTTTAATAATAAAAAATACATATTATTTACCGATAAAGTAATAATTATTAAAAGTTTTTGTGCTTTATTATAACGCATGTACTTATTTGTCTAAAGTTGTTGTATTGAATTTCTATTGATGAATAAAATACATATATTAACAGCACTGTTAACCGACGACGACTAAGTTTCTTATCCATTTTTTGATGTCCATGGAGTACACATTTTGTCATTAGTGGACCCTTCTATTTGTTTGCCTTCATTTTGTACAAAAACAACTGTTGTAAATTATATTCTCTCTAATATTTTCCGAATAATAAGTGCCTTTATGAAGCCTATGTTAATAAAGAATATTTTGAATTTGAATTTGAATTTTAACATCCAAAAGGTATTTAATCTTACATCAAACCGACCAACTAAAACCGAGCGTACTGTATGTAGTCGTATTTCCATTCATTCATCAACATGTAGGTATGGCGCGCAAAAATTCAATTAAACAGAAGCTGTCAGCCGCCGTTGCCAAGCCGCGGACGTAAACATTTGCAACTCGTCAGCTCTCGATTAGATAATAATTGTTTACTAAGCTGCGGTACAGCTTGTAAATATTCAGTGAGGTAACTACATTTTGTTGATCTATACCTCACACTAGAAAAGTAATGCGCAAGCTTAAGAGCATCGTGAAGTGGATAGGAACCTCAAAACTTTTAAAGACAGACAATTGAATGGCAAGGAAATCAATCAGAGGTGACAATTATCGGATGTGAATAATAAATAATTTGTAGCATGAATTTTTCTCAAAACAACGAAGTGCACACTTGCAACAAGTTTTTGCTTGGCTATTATTTTATAATGCCTGGCTTTCCTCACTTTGACTAAATGTACAAAATATTTAATAATAATCTCTCTCAAAAAGAGGTCTTACGACCAGCCAGGTACGCAGGATATATTTTAGTGCACAAATGATGGCGCAAGAATATGTGCACTCACTATTCCCACACTCTCATAGTTAAGTGGGAAAGAATCTGACACGACAAAAGCGAGATCCGGCGCAACAAAATATGTATTGTATAGACAACTACCACATAGCAACTCGCTTCTTTACCGACGTTGTATGTACTGTGACATAAGAAAAACAAATAAAACCTCCTCCTGAAATTTGTTTATGATGAGCTGATACAAGATTTTCCTGTTCTTAATGATCTAATGGCGTGATAAACGCGTCGAATAAATACCTACTGTTATTATTTATTCACGGCTGATAGCAACATCAAACACCTGCTCCTAATTCAGTGTTTTATATTTGCTTTACTTGATTTGGATACGATGATGTCTGCGTGAATGAGCAGGATCGATGAGACAGATCAAACGAACTGCAGAGATTGCTTAGAGAATGCTCAGTAATGGTTGATGGCGCAATGGTTATAGCACTCGGCCTGCGGTTGTTAAAGTTAAGCAACGTTCGCAGATGCCAGTCATCGGATGGGTGACCAAAAATCTATCCATCTCTTTTTCGGTCTTCCTCCACCTGTCTTTCCATCCACAGGAAGCGATTTCTATTAGCCCCAAGCTAAACTAAGTACGTACGTCTGTACCTACTACGTACTAATAAATAAACACACGTAAGTACAACAAGTCAATAAAATCTAATCGTATCGACCAAAGATTACTTATTGTAAATCATACAGTAAATTGGCTGATTCAGAATAAAAATGCGTCGATTCCTTCATTGTAAATAAAGTGATAACAATCTTAAATTTCATAATGAATCTTTATCGCCGTAATATATTAATAAAATAATTGTTAAACATTGATTAACGTTATCGTACAAAACATTGAAGATCCTTTTCAACAATTATATCAAGTTCAATGTTGGTGATTAGACTGATAAGGGGAAATTGCGCAGCTCTGTACTTCAAGAGAGATATAAAAAGGGCTTCCTATTTTTCTATCAAAAAATGTAGTAATACTGGTTAAAAATTAAGTAATCGTCCATTCTTAATAATGAGAATAGACAGTGTACGAATATAAAGATAATAAGTAAGAACAATACAGAGATAATAAAATAAGACAAACAGATTACAAGTTAAATTCTAAATATTCTTTATGAATTATGACAAACATTTTCGTGTATGTGTATTTTTAAATACCGCATTAGACCCTTTGTGCCCGCGAATGCCCGCGACCAGTGATCCCCGAATGGCCATTAAATTAACAACGGCCGCTCAACTGCGCAGTTGCGAACAACCATCAGTCAGCGCATTAGCAGACAGCGCGGCTGCGACTAACCAACCCTGATGACTGCGCTTCGTTTAACTGAATAGTGATGGGGACGTGTTGTCAACAACAATAATTATTTCCTTAAGTTCTTCTTTAGTGCGCAGTGGTTCGCGCGCTCGGCCTGCAATTGCTAAGGTTAGGCATCATTCGCAAAGGCCTGTCATCGGATGGGTAACTGAAAAATTTCATCTGGAGCTCCTCCGTGCTTCGGAAGGCACGTTGACACGTTGGACCCGCGCCTGATGTCTCTACGGTCGTGTCAGATTGCTGTTCCACCGAACTATGAGAGTGAGGGAATAGGGAGTGCATCTGTGCTCATTGTGCACTATAACAAACCCTGAGTATCTGGCTGATCGTAAAATCGGCCACCATGGCCAAAAATCGGCCGGAGGGGTATAATATGATTAAATTATTTTAATGTCTACTCCGAAATAGTTATAATTCATAGTGTTATAATAGTATAAGCTATAGAGCTTAAACAGTGCCTTTCTCGACAAATGGACTATCCGGCACAAAAAGTTTTTTTTCAATTCGAACCAGTAGATGAGATTAGCCCGTTCAAAGAAATAAACAAACTCTTCATTTATATATTAGTAAGTATAGATTTAACTTTTTTTTTAAATATATACATATTAAAATCAATCCTAAGCAAAAATTTCACCCGTAATCTAAGTATTATTTCAACAAGTCCCGGCCATGTCACCGGCCTAAGAGCGGCCGCTAATCGACGCGATTCGAGCGAACCCTTGTAATGGATCGCGAGTGCTGAGAGGAATAATAAAGCTTTAAAAGCCGATTATTGAAGCCAAATTGGCGCATTACTCTCTCTATAATTCAGTGGTATGCTATGATTTATTATTATTTTACGTCTCGGTAGTCTAGGGGTTTATAAATCTTAATACCAATCTCGAGAATTCGAGATCCTAGAGAGCACAGTCGATCTAGGCTTGGGGGATTGTTTTATATACAGAAATTAGATAGTTTATTGCCTGGAAACTGATTTTAAATTAATATTCATTAATGGTGTCCATTTTTTATATTTACCCCTTTTTATACATGTACGAATTAATTGCATTGCAAACGTGAATTCTTGCACATGGAAAGCATTAAGCGTTGTTTTTTATCCCTGGTCTATAAAGTTCTATGATGGTATATGGTGAGGGGCATCTGTAACACTCTGAACTCTAAAGAGCTTCAATTTCAGAAAGAATCGTTACTTGATACTGTAAGATCTGAGTTTGCTAAATATTTCTACACAACCCCGGTATCAAATTCTATATGCATAAAACTATCACAACCTTACAGAACGCCAACGAAGCAAATGGATTGGATTCTGTGACACTAACTTGATTCGCTATATTCTACAGCAAGTTCCAAAGATTATTAATTTATAGCTCAAAGGCGGACTGGAACAGTTCCGACCTGTATAACGGCCCACAGTTATGCTGTAGGTACAATATACAGGTACTAGCGGCCGCCCGCGACTTCGTCCGCGTGGATATCGGTTTTCATGATTCAACTGTTTTATCCCGCTAACTCCCGTTCCCGTGAGAATTTTGCAACTAAGCATCAAGTTTACTAAGGGACCTCCATGCCAAATTTCAAGCGTCTAACTTAAGTTGTTTTTAAGATTTTCCATACAAACATTCACCCACCCATTTTAGGGAAGTGGGGGGTTGGAATGGGTTAAAAAGTAGCCTCTCCATCCTATCAACTATCTCCGCTTAAAAAATCACGTCAATTCGTTCCGTTTTGCCGTGAAAGAAAGACAAACATACAGACAGACATACTTCATTTATAAAATTAGTATGGATTTCAGTTTGCAATTCCGAGTACTCGAAGCACTATTCAATACGAATGGGGAACGTTACAATGGACTTATACTTATTCATTGCAAAGTTCAGGATAGGTATGCACCAGTTATTGCTAGTGGTGAGATTCCTTGAATATATCAATTTTACTTGAACGAGCGGACCAATGTTTGACTTACAACTTTAAACCTTGCGCGTTGCATTATAATTATAATAAGTATAATATAATTAAGTAAGTACTTAGGTACTTATAAAAATAATATCGCGTTTAGTCCCGTTGTAATGTTAAATAATTTTAATGTTTGACTTGTCGAATGTTTTCGTTCTAATTATTGTATAGTATAAATTCTGTATTTTTTCTGGTTTCAAACATAAAATGCGAAAGCAATCATAAAACAAATTACTATTTATTAAATTCAATTAATTCTTGTACATATGTACTTAAGCGTGACATTTTCACAGTCAAAAAATTGGCCAAGTGCAAGTCGGACTCCCGCACTGAGGGTTCCGTACAAATTCTATTTTTGACGTATTAAAAAAACTACTCAATAGATTTCGTTCGAACCAATTTTCGTTGGTAGTTTTTATGGTAATGTACATTATATATTTATTTCAGTTTTATCATCCTCTTATTTTAGAAGTTAGAGGGGGGGGGGGGACACACTTTTTTCCACTTTGGAAGGGTCTGTCACGCAAAGTATTTACTTTAGAAAAAAAATATCTTAGAAACTTCAATATAATTTTTAAAGACCTATTCATAGATACCCCACACGTATATGTTCAATGAAAAAAAATATTTTCAGTTTCAGTTCTAACTATGGGGACACCCCATTTTTTCAATTTTTTTTCTATTTTCATCTAAAAACCTTGTTGCGGTTCACAGAATACATCTACTCACCAAGTTTCAACAGTATAGTACTTATCGTTTCGGAATAGAGTGGCTGTGACAGACTGGCGGACAGACAGACAGACAGACATGACGAATCTATAAGGGTTCCGTTTTTTTGCCATTTTGGCTACGGAACCCTAAAATATTACGAAGTATAAACTAGTGACTGAAAATATTTATCACTTGAGACAAAATATGTATTGTAGAGCAAAATATAGCAAATAACATCTCGTAATTCGAGTCAGTCTTATTTTTTTAATTAAATTAATAAAACAGTGAAACAATGATGTCTGGCGCTCTTATCTCTCAGTCGTAATCACGAATTTCCGATGAAAAATATCTTTTGTACAAACACAAAAGAATATTTTAATCAAGAAATTAATTCGGACGGCTTTTCATCCGCAGGCAATTATTTTATTGAGAATTTCGGAATAAACAGTCTTATAAAACTATTTGAAGTGTAATATTAAAAGTGTGAAAAACTGTCAGTTTCCATAGTATAGATGTCTTGTGAACATTGTTATTTTGAACAGGCATTATTTTATCAAAAAACATCGATAGTGTGATACAATGTCCTCCTCGCTTTATTTAATTTTGAGAATAACATATTGAATATTCTTTATATTCTTAAAACATATAAAAAACAAAAAAAAGACTCTTCTTGTGATTTTTTCCGAATTCAACGAAACAAGAAAGCAAGGCACCCGATGATATTTATCATCACCGGCAACATACGTTATCTTCTCGATTTACTCTATATGCAAATTTTAAGATATTACATTTCACATTTTAGCCATTTGAACGTTGCCAAAATTAATCAAGACGAGCCAATTAAAATATCAGTCGTTGTTAGTAAAAAGTTTGCCGCTGAAACGTGAAAAGAAAGGACTCGAGACAATGGGCTTGCAAAACAGACCATTGTTTTACCTAACGAGCATAAGTTGTACATCTTCGTCTGTTCGCAACGTTTGTGTTAAGTTACTTCATTACCCGAGTAACCTGTGTTACCAAGCTGGTAAGAAATGTTTCCTTAATAACGCTCCTTCCCGAAATGGTGTAATTAATTTATCCTATATACCCGTTTTTACCCTCTATATCAACATTAGCTCACAAACTTAAGTTGAAGAGAGGTAGAGCTTAGTGGAACTTCTCGCTCTTCTGGGGAAGTAATTCCGTCGTACAGAAGACCACAGTGAAGTAGCACTTCGTTACTGATGAGCTATGTTTCTGCTGGTGAGTAAGGTCGCCAGAGCTCAGTTGGAGAGTATATGGGGTTTTCAAAGGCAGGCAACGCATCTCCGGCCATTGTGCGGTTGTTGATTTCCATGGGCAGCGGTGATCACTTTGCAATGGCGGGGGCGATTCAGTAAGCGCAAATGTCATAATCTCACGGTTGTGTCATCGGCGACAGTAGGAATTTAGTACTAATTTTGTACTGTCGCCGTTTATACAACCATGAGATTATGACATTTGCGCTTAGTGAATTCCACCGCCTGTGACCCTCTTGTTCGTTTGCCTACTTGTCACATGAAAAAAACATCCCCACTGCTACGTATAGATAGAAAACCTAATCCGTTACTGAAGAATTGAAGAAACAATTTTCACAAATGCTTTGCTCTAAACGAATGGTCCTTCTGATACAGTACTACGTTTTGTTGGAATGCAGCCAGTAGGCAACTAGCGACAAATATTAAACAACGAAAATATCCAACCACCAAATGTTGGTTTTAGTTTAACCTCAAAGATATTTTTTCCCCACTTTACTACTACTATAGAGGCAAATTATGATACATGTATTTTTTTATAACTTGAGTAGATGAAAACATTTCAACTTTAAATCCATTAGCATCAGTTAGCTTCCATTAAAATATTATCTTTTTAAACTTAAAGCTGAAAACCTTTTCAATGCTAAAATACTTTTTGAATTATTACAAGTCTCGTAACTTTTCGCTCTTTGGTTTGTCCTCAGTTTCACATTAATTTTAGAGGTATTTTTCGGGCAAAATTAATCTGTGTTGCAGAAAAGAAAATGAGGTTAAATTTCAAATAAAAGATTAAACCAAAACTTAATTCCTTTTCAAATTATTAGATATTATTAGATTGTGTATAATAAATTACCGCACCAATTCGAATTGCACCCCAAACCGTTATTGGTTACCGATATGAGCTCATCTGAAAATCTGTAAGTTATTTCTTAAAAATATAGAAATTCGCAGAATTTTAGACGCTGGCAACACCGATCGTGTTTGTAAGTTGAATCAAACCGCCTGTCAATACCACCGACAAACTTGCAATTCCGAACTCGAGTAATTAGCTTTCGTCGAAGTGGATATTATAAATTGTGGTAATTTTCCACTCAATCTTGTTGTGTGTTGTTCTTCCGTAATAATTGGCCTGGAGACTTGTATTTTTATATGTATAACAAAGAGGCAACATGCAAGGTTATTATGATAATAATATGATGTTAAGTCATAAGCCTATGAACATGAACTTATAAGTAAGGATCGCAAATGCTTTAAACACTCCATGCCCTCCAAAATTAAGCTCAAGAAGCCTTATTAACCGATAGTTGAAAAAAATCCTTCCATTTAATACCATAAATCAGAAATTCCACGACATATTAAATAACAAATGTTTTTTTTTTGTTATTATGAATCTGTAATCTCTGTTTTAGTCGTCGACTTTTATCAATAAACAATCAATCTCCACAACAGTTGTATGCACGAGACAAAGATAAGTTTGTATTCACGGAATTTTAATTAAGAAAAAGGTTGAATACTGCACGTCAAAATCCCTTGCAAAGCTAAGAGCTTTGCATAGAAGGGGTTGTGGAGCCTTCAGTTTCAAAACGTAACCCTTTCGCAATGAACAAGGCAAAAAACCAAATTAATAGCGTTTCCTCAAGGCGTCGACGAGGACTGATTGGTTTTGGCATTTAACAGAACCAACCTCAGCTTGTAACAAAAGGTTATACCAAATTTATCCTAATCCAAGAAAGGTGGATGAAGCCCAACGTAAAAAAATATGCAAAAAAACGTGTGTACCTCCAAAGACTTACCAAAATCATTTTTTATGTATGCTTCATGTTCATCAAAAAATAATAATTTTCAATGCTTGAATGTTTTGGAAAAGAAACAAACATTTGTTGTGAACCGCAAGACTGGAAGAACCTGCACCTAGTCATAGGAGTCACAAAAATATTATTTGCTACACAGCACTACTTCGGAAAGCTGTTTTTTATCAAGAAGAATCTCCAAGCAACTTAATAGTTATTTGAATCAAGACTGGGGAAAGATAAAGAGCTTCTGTGTTGAATAGCCGATACGTATGATATCTAGTAATACGTATTATGTTGAGTAGTTGTTGAGTAATCGTTGTAATTAGACACTGTGGCAGAATTGGCAACGGGCCAAACAGTTTCAGCCAGACGTAGCTCGACTTGTCTTAGAATTAGGCTGAATATGAGCCACAATAATATTTTCGTCTGTAGACAGTACGATACTGATCCACCTAGCTTGCCTTCAGGACGAGGACTTGCTTACTCGTTATTTGGTAATGAATATTTCCTATGCATCATAATGTCTTGGTATCCAGAAATAGAATTGTTACACATAGATACATAGGTCATTGTGTCTATGAACCTGTTTTCAAAAGAAGCAGCACAAATCTAATCTATCTAAAGCCGTCTGACAATGATGCCCAGACACATCTAAATCCCATTTTTTTTTAAATTGTAGAATACACGTTTGGTGTTATGGTCAAGAAGTAAGAGTAGGCGCGTTCGATCCTCTCTATAGTTCGATAGTCTTTTGGAGACCAAAAGGAGTCTGGGTGCTATATTTATTCTCATATCATTAATACCAATGTTGATTGTAATATGTCACACAAGTGCTTAAGCAGCTACTTAAAACGCAGTCAGATCGATGTATGTGATGTTGTGATTTATTTATTTTTTATTAATTGTTTCTTTGACAATGTTTTTACCTTGGAAATACGTAACAAAAGTTCTGATCAGCTTACTTTGTAAAGAAATACAAAAAAACTATTTAGCAACAGCTTACAAATCGTCCCAAGATGGCGGGTTGGAAATGCTGCTCGACTTAATTCGTCCTTAATTCATCCAAGGAACCTTTCAGACGCGGCACTAAGTACACCGAAGCGACGACGCCCTTTTGATCCGGTTCCTTGTAATTTTAGAGTCGTTTAATTTTGTCAACTAACGGACTGAAAGTTAGTCATGCGTCGGTGAATCTTGGCAATCAGCGACTGGTAAACTGAAACTATTAGCTATTTCTGTGTAGTTAGGAAATTCAGGCATTCCAATAGGGTTCAGCCTCATGGCTTTTGAGTCAATGGTGTGGCGGGCTCTTTACTTGCTCAGTAAATGATTTTGCAATAGGCTAAAAAAAATATGTTATGGCCTTAGGTGTCCACGGTTCGAAGATCACATTTGAATCTTACTTTAACTATTCCGTACAGTTGAATAATTTAAAAGATAGAATTTAAATGGATGAAACTTAAATGAGAGAATTTATGAAGTTGAACATATTGAGATTTTTTCGGAATCCGTATGAATATCGTCCCAAATTAACCTTAACTGGAATATCAGAATGCTCCACAAAATCATACCGTGAGCCAAGGCAGCAAAGGTACTTTTTGAATTACCCGGATCAATAATATAAAAGTTTGATTGAGTTTATTTTTAACACGTTGCAATGCAGTGTCTGATTGCTAATTAAGATGCAGGCCTTGCCTGTTTTTTTATTGGAGCAAAGTTAAAGGTAAAAGAGATAATTATACTCTGCGGCACTTTTTCCAGCGGCTTGCATTTATGGAATTTGCTCAGCCTCTGTCTTTTGTGTTTCTATGTAGCATTATAGCATAGCCACTTTGTGGACTAAGAGAAGTAGAGCGCAACTGTAACTAGAAAGAGCCGTTTGAAGTTTCTGCACCTTATAAAAAACCAAAATAAAGAAACACTTCATGACGTTTCTGTCAGTGACTAATATATTCAATGCTTTAAATTATCAGAAAGGACTTAATTTTCATGTGTGACTAACCTTCCGCCCGCGAATCCCGTCCTTTCGTTTAGTTGTAAGTTTTTCTTACCTTAAAAACCAACGCTGGACTTAAAAGAATATTAAACAAACAGCAATTGGCCAAATTGATCCATGTGTTGTATAGTTATGCGCTTACCAACACATTTAGGCATTCCTTTTTATATAGGTATATTCTGCGAATGGTTTGTTTGTTGTCAAACACCCGCGGCAGACGACGAACACCAAAAAGATGGACGGATTATATCCGGCAGCAGGCTGGCATCAAGTAGATGTTTGTGTCAGCAGATCGTAAAGTGTGAAGAAGTTAGAGAGAGGCCTATGTCCTAAGACGGACTCTGCAAGAACGATGATGACGTGCGAATTATTCTTCTTGTATTATAATCCTTTATTACAAACGATTGGCAGATGCTATTAATCTCCTTCCTATGCAAGAACGCGCGACTAACGCCAGGTGGTGTAAGGAAATTAAATGACGCCACGTTAATTATAACAAGGAAATCGATGTACGTTATTGTTACTAAATAATTTAATTAAACGGAAGGCAGTCTTCCGTTTAATTAATACCTTCAGCGCTGTATTTGCTGGTGTCCCTGTTTTATGCTCTAGGGGTTGTGAGCTAGTGTTTAGCTCATGACAAAAGGTTTTTTGATATTATATGCATAACTTGTAGCTTTCATATTGTTTTTAAGGCTGTACCATAAGTATTTAAAAGAGGAAAGTGCTTGTAGTGCAGGCCTAGAATTATAGCCTATTCTACAAACTATCTATACTAATATACATAATTAAGCTGATGAGTTTGTTTGAGCACGCTAATCTCACGCTAAGTTTTCGCAAACTTAGAGCCTTCCTCGACAAATAATTTAAATTCGAACTATCCAACACAACAAATAATTTCAATTCAAACCAGTATCTAGTTCCTGAAATAAGCTCGTTCAAACAAACAAACTCTTTAGCTTTATTACATTAGTATATATTAATGTTTTTCGAACAAAATTATTTGTAGCACCAAAGCAAGTATCCACTAAGCAAGCAAATATGAGAACTAAAAGAATTATTACAATCATAAGAGATTAGCTTGTTTTATTCCTTTGTTTTAACGTTAGATATTTGTAAATTATTCCAATAAGTACTAAATTAACTAAACATTCCACACGTGCAACCGTCATTGGATGAATAATGTATGATAATATCGGCAGGTTAATCGGCTTTGCGCTGTACGAACCGGGAACTAATGTGAGCGCGAATAATTCTGCGTGAACTACATATTAGCGCGCAAATTAATTCCGCGGTCAAATTTCACCACGTGCGTTTGGTAATTTACCTCTGCTTCCACTTCACGGATATATTATTAACTAATCATACTGTCATCATATATCATACAAATTTCATAAATGTAAAAGTTTGTTTGGATGTTTGTCAGTCAATCAAGCTGAAACTGCTGACGTGTTTTGATGAAATTTGGTTTTCAGACAGGGTATGGGCTGACTTAGGTGATAGGACTTTTTATCCCAATTTAAAACTCTTATAGAATAAAACAGAAATTTTGATAACGTCGAAAAAGCCGTGGGTAAAAACATCATACTACATTATTTGCTAAGGCTAAATAGGTCGAACTTTTATTTTTATTGCTTAAAACCCCCCTATTATATTGTTTTACCTATATACGGCTTGATTCGGTGGATTTTAAACGCCTTTTCATGCACCTATTAAATATTTTAAAGCGGTGTTAGCCAAGCACAACCTTATTGAAAACGACAAGATCTCCTGATGCAATAATAAAATACAACCAGAGCAAACACCAATGTTGACAGGAAAACACACTCAATCAATAATTCTGCTTCCAATTAAAGCCAATGAATCCAAAGCTACTCGACAAATCGCTCAGCAAATTGACTCGTGTCTGCCCTCCTAAGCACATAATCCCGAAATCCCCTTGCACAAATATCAGGAGGGACATTCTTTAAACCCGTTGCTACTCTGGAAGCCGGTAAAAAGTTACTTCCAAAGCCTTCAGACATGGCATTGAAAAATTACAATGTGACAGTGATGTATACTCAGATTCTGTGGAATCCAACTTTTTTTTCTCTTTCCAAGTAGATATTGGGGTATTGGGAAAGCTTTTACCCATTTTACTGGAAGACGGTGTGGTCCCTTTCCGATATTAGTTAAACTGGATAACCCATCAAGCAGTCATTCAGGAATTGTGAGCGTTTTCAATTTAGAATTAAGCTTCACCTAATTTTAATGCAAAAAGTTGCGCGTTGATGAAACTCTAATAAATTTCTCAGTAAATTATTTTAAGGTTTACGTATCGTATATGTTAATTTTGTTCAAAGTTAATTTGTAAGCCCTGAAATTTAATATGCGTAAATCCATTTTAGATTAGATTGGTTTATCTATACCTGAATAGTAATTATTTTATGAAAACATATTACACTAATTTTTTGTGTGCTTTTTTGTTTATGGAATCTGAAGATTTTTACACATTAGTGTATTATTGACGTAATTATTAGGAAATCTTATTTACAGGGACGAAAACAAAAACACGCAATTCATTTCATTCCTCCTGCCGAAAAATTATATTTAAAATCATGACATCGCTAAAACTATAATCACTAGCTAAATCATCACTCTACATTTCATACAACATAATAGATCGTTATGTTAACATGCTAAACCAAATTGTGTGTCCTCTGTAATAATTCGTAACCCTAACATGGCCACACAATGAACCGGGCTCAAACTTTATTGAAAATTCCATTGGATAATTCACTCTATGTAACTTCATTAAACTAATAAACTAGGCACATTTGAACTCCATTTAGCCCGTTATGCTGATTTAATTTAAGCTATCGATAGTCTCCCTTCGGGGATTAAAATTAGTTTGTTACGTATTATGCTCATGTAGGTGCATTGGCAATTAATTGTAAAAGTAATTAATAAATTCAGTATTTGTTTGACAAAAGCACACACTAATTATTACGATCCGATATAGTACTTATGTATGTCACAGATATCAGTTAGCATAATGGTGTTATATGTTCGTTCATGCCAACAAGTGAATTGCTCGTTTTTCGAAAATTGAAGTCATGCCATCTGCTTTCGCCTGTGCCACTTAGTCTCTACAAGTGTGTACAGGTACTAGTGTGTGTTATTTGACTTTACCTTTATATTCTGTAAATACAACATAACCCTAACTACTTAACTATTAAGATAAACTTTCTTTAAATCGACAGCAAAACAACACTAACGCCATCAATTCGCTTCAATCGCAAAAACTCCGGTGAAATTTCCGTTCAATAATTAACTTCCAGTCTAAACGCTCTAAATCAATGGATCAATGTTTGATTGCGCCTGTGCCTGCATGGAATGTTTAATTCTTATTCGTGTTTATGCCAAGTATGTGTTGTTTAACAGAAACTCGAGGGGTGAAGGAAATAGCATCCAAATACAGGAATTCAACCTGAAACCCGGAGATAGCCAGATGCTTAACCACAAGCCCAACGAAGCATACTTTCTGTTAGAAATATAGGCATAATCGACCCTTGTGTTATTGTTTCTTCAAGGTTATCAATATTTACAGTATATCAGAAACGGTCGAAGGCCCAAAACCTGCAAAGAAGCTTTATCAAACCATATCCATGCTCATTGGTCACAGTGTTTCCTACAACTGAGAGACGAGCTCATTCTAATGTTTCTTTGCAAAGGTTATTCCCGCGCAACATTGATCAGGTCTGACACAAAAGGGCAAAAAGTACTCATCTCTAACGCCGCCTCATTCCCCCACATTCCCTCACCTGAAGCCCGTAAAGAGCCAGGTTAATAAGGGCTGACGTGGTGCCCCGGAAAATTCCCACACAAATAACCCGCGTGTGTTCGCCAAATGTTTAATTTTTCCTCGTGTTTATGCCAAGTATGTGTTGTTTAACAGAAACACAAGAGGTGTAGAAAATAGCATTGTAACACAGGTATTCAACCCGAAACCCTGAGATAGCCAGGTAATTAAACCGCAAGCCCAACGTGGCATACTTTCTGTCAAAAATTAAGACAAAATCGACCTTTATGTGAGTGTTTCTTCAAGGTTATCCATCATTAGAGCGAACTCGAGTAAAATGAGGCCACTTACCAAGATCAGAAATATCAAAGACGGAAAACCTGCAAAAGAAGCTTTATCAAACCGTAACCATACTCATAGTTTTTCCTACAACTGAGATGCGCTCATTCTAATGTTTCTTACCAAAGGTTGTTCCCGCGCAACATTGATCAGCTCTGACATAAAAGGGCAAAAAGTACTCTAACGGCGCCTCATTCCCCCACATTCCCTCACCTGAAGCCAGTAAAGAGCCAGGTTAATAAGGGCTGACGTGATGCCCTGGAAAATTCCCACACAAATAACCCGCGTGTGTTCGCCAAATCCGTTCCTTAGGGAATATCGTGCAATTCTAAATAGCTTCCTGTAGACAGAGCCACTGTGATATTACCATTTTTTCTTGTGACACTTCTTTTTTATTAAAGATACACACAACCCGAGAGAGGTGCGAGCATAAAACAAAATTCTTATACAGAAAATATCACCAGAAAATGGAGGTCGAATAATATCAATAACTGATTAATTGTAAAAATGGTGATGGTAGATCTTGTCCTACTAGGCTGCATAGAAGCTGGCTAATATAAATAACATATTTCATTTGGCATTGAGACGCTAATAGTCTTGTAATTGGGTAGGAAAATGGAGGTCGAATAATATCAATAACTGATTAATTGTAAAATGGTCATAATAGATCCTGTCCTACTAGGGTTTGTTTGAAATATAAATGGGAAGCAAACGAGCAAACGAATTGCTAGATAAAAAGCAATCAGCGCCGCCTAAGGAAACCCGCAACACCAGAATATTTACAAGTACGTTGCCGGCCCTTTAACAGGGAGTACGCTCTATTTTGAAGATGCAAGGAATCCATAAGGATCCTTATTTCATTTGGTTAGTGGGTAGTGGGATGAACGTCTCTAGTTCCGAGCTTTACACTCGGCCGCAGGACTAGCATAGTCTATAACGCTATGGCACGTAAAAGCGTTCACCTGCAAAAAAGCACTATTGAAAAGGAAAACAACAACGCGGCAGACAAAAGATGTCGATGATGAAGTTCAACACTGGAATACCCAGTGTGTAGCGTCACGTAGTAGCTTGTTCATAAGGTGGGAGTGTTCCGAGATTGCGTCATTTGTCTGTCGCGTGTCGCGCCGCAGAACGTGGCGGTCGAGCCTCGCCGGGAATTACGCACGAGTTCAAATGTCGGATGAAAATTAAAAGGCTCGTGACGACATGACGACTTTTTTTATAAGAAGGAAATCTGTTCAAAAATATTT
Organism: Nomophila noctuella; assembly: GCA_958496325.1. Classification (NCBI taxonomy): domain Eukaryota; kingdom Metazoa; phylum Arthropoda; class Insecta; order Lepidoptera; family Crambidae; genus Nomophila; species Nomophila noctuella. The sequence continues at coordinate 1,054,213 of OY292493.1, forward strand.
TAATAACTATTTAGATACTAGCGATCACCCGCGACTCCGTCCACGTGGATGTCGGTTTCGGCATACATATCGTTAAACTGTAGGTTAAAGCCTTCCTCGACAAAGGGGCTAGCCATAATTTTTTTTTAATTCGAACCAGTAGTTTCTGAGATTAGCGCGTTCAAACAGACAAACAAACAAACTCTTCAGCTTTAATATATAAGAATAGATTTTTTGCCATGAACATCATCATTACCAGTTTATCGCAGTCCCCTGCTAGACACAGGCCTAACTTAATGATTTCCATGTCGCCCGTTTAATTTCCAAGTGTCGCTCGTCCTAACGTCCAATGAATAAACCCAGTGTTATAAGTATTCTAATCCAAAATCTTATCCTAAGAAACAGGGCCGTATTGCAAAACTTTTCACTTTCTAGTTTCTAGTGAGCGGCATTTAAGACGGTCGCTCTGTAAACAAAGAGCGGCAATGGAGCGTCTAACCGACTTAAAGTAATTACAAGCCATCCCCCGTCTTGTATCTCGTCCAATGGAGCGGACGAATCTCATAATTAAATAAACTGCGCTGTCCCCGACTCCGAGCAAAGGGTAATGAAAAACTGTTGTCTCGAATCCTTGGCAATATTGTGATATACAGATGGACGACAGACAGACATGACGAATCCATATAATAAGGGTTCAGATTTTTGCCATTTGGCTATAGAACTCTCATAAAAAATGAGTTAGCATTCTTATTATTTTTTTTTATTTTAGGATAGTTTATCCTCGCAAGCATCGTGACATACGGACGACAAACAGACAGGCATAACGAATCCATAAGAGTTCCGATTTTTGTCATTTGGCTATGGAACTCTCACAAGAAAATGAGTTAAGGTTATTTTATGTTTTGTTTCACTATAAAGATGTTATAGAAATATCGTAATGTGCACATGCACATTGAAAATTTGTTTTTTAAGTATTGTATAGATACAATTCTTGAAAAACTTGTCCATATAAAGTTTAGCGCACTGCAACAATAGGTACTTTTTGTTCGCACATAAACTTTTCCCTTTCTAGTAAGCGACAGCCACCAAAAACAGCGGCAATGAAGCGAACTAAAGTATTTGGCAGCCATCTTCCTCGTATATCTCGTTCAATAGACCGAACGTACCTCATAATTAAATAAACTGTTCTGTCCCCGAGCAATGGGTAATCAGGAAAAACTGTTGTCCCGAATCCTCGCAAACATCCTAACGAAGCTAATTGCCTTTTGGGTGAGCTCGTAGGATCTCCTTAATGGTGTTCGGGAATTGTTTTAGGTATTATTGCGCTTAATTGTGGAAGATTTGCAGACGTAAGCTGAATTTCCTGTTTTGGTTTGTGCAGGTTTACGAGTGCGGGACGAAAAAGAAGCGGCTCGGCTTGTTTAAGTGAGTACATACGAGTAGTTTAGTTATTTAAATGCTTTTCGATTTTTTTCTAACAAGAGGCCGCAAAAGACTTTGGTCCTGTGAATTTCGGTTTGCGTACTCGTTGTGTTATATTACACCTGAAAGCCTTCTTCGGTAAATGGACTATCATACACAAATGATTAGCGCCATCAAACAAACTCTTAAGCTTTATTGTATGAGAGTATAGTTTATATTACTATAGATGTGACTTGGTATGGCAATTGGCATGACTTTGGATAAAGAAGAGGTTAATGCTTTCTGAAGAAGTTCTAGAAATATCTCATTCGAATTGATATTCCGTTTGAGTTTCGCTGCAAGGTTTGTTAAATCAACTTTATGTAAATCTAACATTAAAAGTTATTAGCCTAAAAACCAAATCAACGAGGCTGACATATTAAAATTAACTATCAATTAATTCTCTTCGGACATTATCATTGACCCCAAACTAAGCAAAATTCGTACTACGAGTGTCAGCGAACGGATAATTACCGTTTGAATGTTGTTGGATATCCTTAATGGCCTTCGGAAATGGTTTTAGGGTTGCACTTAAGTTTGAAATTGGCATTAAAAACCAATATAATCTTCACATAGTATGAAATAATTGGTAGTTTCGTAAAATTCTCAATGCCAATTTCTGTTGGAAAATCAACATGGATGCACAATGCAATTTATCTGTAGTTCATCATGAAAATCAAGTCAAAAGATCTTTAATATTTATACTGAATGTATAAAATTTTTCGTTCACATTTTGACAAATAACAACCCGGAGATACATTGTTTCATGTTTTGCTTGTGTCGAGCTTAGGATCTTCCTTTTTTCAGTGTTGTAATTAAACGCTCACATTGTTATACCGATTTTGGCATTTCGTTTCCACAATCACCCGGCCCAGGTTGTATTGTGTGCTCAGGGGACTGTCCACTGAATAATATAAAAAGCTCAAGACATTCCTTGTGTTGCATGGTATGAAATTATAGTTATTCAAATGAAAGTAATCATTCGTTTTTCTTGGGAATATTCCTGCCTTGTGAATACTTGAAGTTTCATGGAATTCAATGAGAACAAATAGAGGTGCCGAGGCTCAATCGAACTGCCGGGTTAAATTGCTTTCATTATGAAGCCGTCAGTTGGCACGTTCTAGAAAGTTCCACAGCTCGGCCGCAGGGCTTCAACGGTCAGCATCTTACTGTCCAAGGCAGTTTGGAAACAAATTTCTAGATTAAACCATCTAAGTTGCGAATTGATACTTACAGTTCTCATGAGCGTGTTTAATAGAGTAGACAATGGCATTAATTACAATTACAATTGCCTAGAAAGACGTTGTAGATTTAATTTCCATACAATGATGACGATTCTCGGTAATGAGGACTTTGACGAGCAGGAGGAGGATCTCAAAGGAAAAAGGAAACAGTTACAGCTCATTTTCTTGATTACTTGTCAGCTTAGCACTTTTTTAAGAACCCGCATCAATTAATCAAACGCAAATAAAATGTTTGCTCGGATCTATACAACGGGGGCACAGTAAAAAGCCAATTTGACACTGCACTGTGTATTATTCATTGATGCTACTTTTTTACCTCTCTTAATATTATTTTAATATATCCAATAAAAAAACCCTTACAATAATTTGAATGTACGAATGATTCTTTCCAGATCAGTTTAAATAAAAGTTATCGTTTATAATTAGCAAAGACAACCTCGATCACCAAAGATCAAAGGCAATCGAATACCAAAAGATTAGATTGAGCCATGGGCATTGTTATTCAATTACTATAATAGTTTACTAGTTAGATTTTATAGTAAACACGACGTTCTTTTACAGATAGAAAAAAGACAGTACTTTTCATCTGTAGGAGAAAAACCCAACAAAACAACACTCCAACTAACAAGTTATTCCGCAACGGAGGCAGTCAATTTAAAACTGTCTTGTTCAATATTTTTCCCCGCGCCACATCAAAGGCGCAAACTTTTCAATTTAAGTCGGGAAATATTAATAAAACTACAAATAGGGAACTAGCTACTACATTTGAGATGTAACTTAAGCTACAAGAAGACAACTAGCCACTACTTTTGTTATGGAGATAAAACTACTTCAATAATAGAAAGTCGGGAAGATTACACGAGAAAAATGATGAACATACCTCGAATCATAAACCAATATTTCCAGCTCATAAATCGTCTGGAACCCTAACTTTGATTAATGACACAGGTTCTTTCAAGTGGGTAATAGGACTTATGGTATAGAAATAGATAACGTAGAAAGGGCTAGTCCACTTTTTGGGGAATTTTCTCGTGAATTAGCTGTGTAATTTGCAGATAAATACACGGTTCCCTTGTGAATGACCACTTATCACGAATACTTTGAAATGCTGATTATATGGGCAAAACCAATTGGTTTTGCCCATATAATCTGCAGGATTGGAGCAGGATTGTTAATTAACAATCCTGCTAATATATATATAACTGAAAGTTTGTTTGTTTGGATGTTTGTCCGTCAATCGCGCTGAAACTACTTAACGGATTTTGATGAAATTCTATGTAAAGGCAGGGTATGGGCTGACTTAGGTGAAAGGAGACGAGGAGGAGTTTATCCCGATTAATTGCTCCCATGGGATAGCCGGAATCTTGATAACGCGGGTAAAAACTAGTAATCTCTGAATCACTTCCGTTAAAATTGGAAATAGATAAATTAATATTTCAAAGGGAAGTTTTAATGTATTTTAGAGGAACACTGATAATCTCAACTTAATACTAAAATGTCTCCTTAACATGCACACTAAAGAGTTTTAAATCATATCAAACTTAAATAGAATAGTAAATTGCAGCCACTATATCATACAGACTGCGTGATATTTTTATTCCCGTGCTATTGTTTAACAGTTTGCTAGGATATATCTCTTAGTGGGATGAAAAATGCTTCCGCTCATTTGAAATGCAGGGAACGGTGTAAAAGAAAGTTGTATTTCAAACTTGCTCCGGCCGCGGTGAATAATTACACGTCATACAACCAACTAGTGCATCCGAATAGCCCGCTTATCAAAGTTGCAGAAGAAATAAATAAAACGATTTAAAATGACTACAATTTTCATCTCTTTTCACACAAGTTTTATATCCTCATAATAATTTGGCCTTTGAATAATTTTTAAGATGTGTTGTTTGCGATTTACCACAAATAAGTCGATCTTATTTACATTCGAAACATTTTTACTTTTTTTATTAAACTCAACATTATAAAAGAAATTAACAAAATTAATGAAGACAATTTTACCTCTTTTCACACAACTTTTACCGGCCAAGAGCGTGTCGGACATGCCCATGAAAGGGTTTGGCCCGACCGCTTAAGACACCATTTAGTAAGGGCAACTGCACGTCATAAGTTGGTCATCAAGTTGTATAAAAATAACTATGTATGATACAGAGTTCGCTATAGTTTTTGTTGAAAGTACTTACTTGGAGGTATACAGGACATTTTTTTCAGAATTATTGCAATAGTATTTCAAAAGTTAAGGGGGGGGGGACGCTCTAATTTTAACTTTGTATGAATATATCTCGAGACTGGGGTGTTTGATCCACATGGTTTCAAGGCAAGTTTTTTGTATTTAAAAATACCTTTTAAACAATACCCCACACGATGGGGTAGGTCGAATTTTTTTTTTTCGAATATACTTTTCGCTGGGAGTGGGGGTAAAAAATAATTATTGTTCGATTATTTTTAAAACCAATTCTTGAATTATCACTATACATCTCTCCACCAATTTTCGTGGCAATCGGTTCAAAAACGGCGGAGAACGAGACAGGACAGACAGACAGACAGACATGACGAAACTATAAGGGTTCCTAGTAGACTACGGAAGCCTAAAAAATTTACAATTTAGGATCCCCCCGATTACAATATAAAAAATAATAATAATAATCTTTATTCAATTAAAGAACTAAAATGTGTAAAAATACAAATACGAGTGTTCAAAACACCAACCAATGTCGAAGAAAGTCCACTTAAATAAATCCTTTCAACCATTCGGATCGCTAGTGGCTGATAGTGGCTAAACAAATGCGTTTCATTTTTAACAAGGGATTCAGTTAACTGTGTCACATTTTTCTTTTCGAAAAAAGGTAATTTACACCTGGTAAATGGAATGTCACGAACTTTTTGTGTTGAAATTCTAAATAGTAAGGGTTTTGGTGATTTTTAATTCGAATGAACTATGTAATAATTTTTAAAAAATGTGCCGACTACACCAAGCATAGTTTACAAAACGTTTTAAAAAACATTTATAGATCTTTTTACATTTTTGTTTTCGGTACCCAGCTTCCACCAATTAGTTTATGAATAATATTAAGTTGGAGGGTACGCCAATATCTATGCTCGTTTTTATTGCGACTATTTGTGGGTAGTTTGTTTCATTTTTCTGACATGCCCGCCTCAGTCGTGCCGCGGCATCTTAGAACGCATCATTGTTGTTTCTTGTATATTCTGAACTATATCGTAAAATTAGTAGTTAGAAACTGTGCGGGATCATCTTGAGTGCTGTGTTCATCATAATCGAATAAAATAAAGAACATTTATTTCTGAATAAGCAAATTACAAAATGTTTTGCTATAATCATTGTAAGAAACTTCGTTGTACCGAAACAAGACCTATTAACTTTCGGCTAGTGTGTGAATGTGTTAAACCAGTGAAAGGATTCTATCCAGCAGGAGAATCAAGCTCACTCTTCAGAACTCCGAAGCAAACTTAACTGAAGATCAGGTAAGTAAAATAACTTCTATTTTACCTTACATACATAGTACGAATATTACAACAAAGCAAACATTTATGCACTTATTGGCGAGTACAAACCGGGTTCGACCATACGGCTTTCGGAGTAGGAGAGGACGTTTAAGCCATTAGAACAAAGTGGTCGTCAAATATAGACTATTCGGTAGTTTGAAAAGCCACCATTTGTCGATTTATTCATTGTATATTTATGACCAGTAAAAGATATAACAAATAAAATTCATACCTACCATTTGTACGAGTATTCAAGACACAATTGATTAAGGAAACGGTTAATGGTGTATTTGCACTTATAAACTATGTGAAATACATCAAACATGTCTATGTGATCAATGAAACGTCTGCGTACAGTGATAATATATTATTTATAACACTCTAATATAACTTTAAATAACAAACTTAAATAGATTTCACGCGGCTTGCTAAAATCTTATTTATTCAATACGGATTAACTGAACGCTGTATGTTAATTAATAAATTAAGTAGTGTGGTGAATGTTAATTTAACGATACTGTGCCTTTATGCGCAGAACACAATGGCTAAACGACGCCCATGTACGCCGGAGATAAGGGAATTATGGTCTAATCTGCCGCGCTCCTGCTTGTAAAATTTAAAATTTAAAAATAAATAGTTGGTTGCTTTTTCATTGTATGAGACTAGAAAACAGACGGCCGAATTTTTGTGTATTAGATGAATGTATTTATATAGTATTAATTGTTATGAATAGATGATAGGGTACGAGTACGAGACAACAGATTTTCCAAGCTCAAATGTATTGGTAGTGGTTTGGCCATTTGAACGATATGACTACTGATCTTTATCTGATTTTTGGTCACAATCAACAAGTGCCTTGAAAATGCATATTTTTATAAATAGTTATTACCCACGGCTTTGCCCGCGCGCAACCAAGATTCCCGTGGCAGTCTTTAATCGGGATAAAAGTATCCTATAACCTAAGTCCCAAACCCTGCCTGTTTAGTAGACGGACAAACATCCAAACAAACCAACTTTCACATTTATAATATTAGTAAGAAGTAGTGATGTTCCGAATATCCGTATCCGTATCCGCGGATATCCGAGGAAAAATAAAAATCCGTATCCGTATCCGTTACTTTACACGCGGATCTTTTACGGATCTTTTTCAGTTAATCATCAGGTAGAAATAAAAAAGAAATCAAGCTAGTTTTTTTAAATAATCATATATTTTGTACCTATATATTGCAAACATTTAGATACATAGATTTTTTTTATAAATGCGAAAGTAACTCTGTCTGTCTGTCTGTCTGTCTGTCTGTCTGTCTGTCTGTCTGTTTGTTACGCTTTCCCGCTTAAACCTCGCAACCGATTTTAATGAAATTTGGTACAGACAATCTTTAGACCCTGAGACAGAACATAGGCTACTTTTTGACTAATTCCAACCTCCCACTTCCCCGAAATGAGGGGGTGGAAGTTTGTATGGAAAATCTAAACTACTTGAGTTAGACGCTTGAAATTTGGCATGCAGGTCCCTTAGTAAACGTGATGCTTAGTTGCAAAAGGATATTGCAAAATTCCCACGGGAACGGGAGTTAGCGGGAAAAAACATTCGTATAATGAAAACCGACATCCACGCGGACGAAGTCGCGGGCGGCCGCTAGTAGATTTTTATAATGAGAACAAGTTAAAACTTTACTTTTAGGACAGTGAAATAACTAAAACATAATTATTGTTTTCTATAATTAAATGAGGTCAATATCAAATCAAGTTACAACGTCCTTTTATAACCTTTTATAATTTTTCATGGTCAAAACAAAACTTAAACTGAAAACTTCTTTTATATATAATTAGGTTCAGAAATATAATAGCAAGTTATAACATACCAAAATGATATTTTTTATGTCAAAAAAAAAAACTAAAACTTTAACCTTCTGTTTATAATTATGAGATCAATACGATAGAAAGTAATAAATCACTTTTATAAGAATGAGATCACGATCACGAGAAAACCAAAAATAAATCAAATTAAATGTTAATTCTAATAAAGTAAATTAATACTATGTGTCACATAAAGTTTAAAAATTACTTCCATGAGCTTAGCTTGAATGAACTTAGCTTACATGAGCAAGTAATCACAGACAAAATTAGAGCAGCTTTAAAAAAATATTAATCATAATTTAAATTAAGTAAGGGTAAATTGTATTTCAAAAATAGCAACTTCGCAGCTTTTTCCCCCAAAAGTCTGTTACGATGAGGATCATAAACAATTCCTGCTGCACTGAAAAATTGTTCACTTGGAACGCTGGTTGCAGGTGTAGATAAGTGTAAATATGTGCCAGCAATGTGACTGAGACATCCAAACCTTTTACTGTTAATCTGCCAATACTTTAACTGGTCTTGATCTCTTGGTAATCTTTTATCTGCCATATATTCTGCGAGCGACACTAATCTTATGAGAAATTGAAGATCCGTATCCGTATCCGTATCCGCGGATCTTGACACTAAATATCCGTATTCAGATCCGTATCCGCGGATCTTCATTTTTAGCGATCCGGCACATCACTAGTAAGAAGTAAGATATGCGAAATACGTACACAATGGCTAAGCGACGCCAATGTTCACCAAAGATAAGGGAATTATATTCTAATCTGCCCGGCTCCTGCATGGAAAATTTAAAAATAAAGTTTTCTATAACACCATGAAAGTTGTTTGGGCTTGTATTGTGTGTATACAATAGACGACACACGGCGGAATGGTCAGGCGGGGTTTGGAGAATGGAAATGTTTAAATACTTACTATTTACATGGATCTAACGTATAAACCTCCTTGATCCAGGTCAAGTTGGTCGCTTATTTGAGAATCTATTTCGTTTTTTTCTATTTGGGACTCCTCCCCGATTTTATTTTTATGTCTTGATGGTCTAGTGGTTTAAGTACCGGGCCGTGATCTCGAGGTCCTGGATTAAATTCCCGGGTCGGGCAAAATTTGTGTTGATTTTTCTGAACACAGCCCGTGTTTGTGATCACCAACCCGCATTTGGCAAGCGTGGTGATTAAGCCAAAAACCCATCTTTGTAACGAAAACTTGATATTAAATGATGGAGGCCTTTGCCCTGCAGTGGGACATTATTAGGCTTACCAGACATTTTATTCTCGTAATGTTATAAAAATAACAATCAAAACATACAATTGAAATGTTGTATTTATGGTGCTGAATCGTAAACACTGGTAAGATAGCATAAATCGGTAAAGAAGATAATATATGAATATTTTTACACATTACTGCATATTGTACTGTACCTACCCTACCTTTCTACTTGTATAGACGGCCGATAGCAAAATACAAAGTAAACACACGTATCAGATGGTCCTGGCCAGTTCGGGGAATTTGCAGAGAAGCCAAGTTACGACTGATAACCACATTTACATATTGGGAGATAGCGTTGTATGGCTTCTGAAAATCTTGCGCCAATATACCTCTTGTACAATGTTCCGGGAATATATATAGAATAGCTTTATCTTAGTTAGCAGTAAGCCGAGTAGAAATCTTGCTTTTAACAATGGAGAAGTCTATGTTTGATTGAGATGTGGCTGCAATTGTTTTATCGAATGGTTTATTTTTACTATAAAATAGGCGTAGGTAGTGAATCTCGCGTAAGTTGAACAATTTTAATAGTTTTGCAACAATAACAAGAATGACATCTGGCGGTAAGTGATCACCGCAACCCATGGACATCAACAACCGCACAAGAGTCGCAGATGCGTTGCCTGCCTTTGCCCCTTAGACTCCACACCCTCCCCAACTGAGCTCTGGCGCCATTTCTCCCCAGCAGAAACAACGATGAAAGAATTGTTTTTTTTCTATAAATTAATTTCGTGTACCTAAATGTAGTTCAAGACTTGGCCCATGCCGCCTTCACGTCACCCTCAAGTCAAACCATTTCTTCAACAGCGAAAGTAGCGTAGACCTCATAAAAAAGGTTATTGTTAAAAGATTTTTTAAAGTAATAACTCTTCGCCACCATGTTGGACATGAAATTCATTGACACTACAAATATAGGGCAAAGTCACTTCCATAATAGCGGGATCGATCCCATAAATGTAGGGTTAGTGGCGTGTAACAGCGCATAAAATCACTAAGAACGCTGGAATTGCGTTACCGCCATAAAAACCTAGACTTTACAACTAGATATCCGATTCTTGGGTCAGTAGAAAGATTTTCTTGTTGTAGAACTATATTATTAAAATATAGATGAATAATAAGTACGTATGTGCGTACTTATACGGTTGATTGCAGCCCATTTTACCAAATTTTATTGAACAATTTACGTAGGTACTTTTAATAATACAAACATTTAATTATTGAATGATCGCGTATTGTGTGGAAAGTATTAAAATATTTATAAACTCACTGCCTTAAGGAAATAAAAATTAAAAAAAAGTTATAATGGAGACAAGGTAAAGCAACTAACTATTTTCACCATACATAAAATTAATGTATTATATAGTTGTGAAGGTAGAAACTGTCAAAGATTCAGCTTAACAGCTTTCCAACTGAAATTCAAACTCAAATGTCGACCGTTCAAGAATCGAACTTTGCTCCTTTGCAGTTTATAATGTGAGGACCATTACTCCGCTCTCGTGTAAGAGCCTGGCGCCAGGAACGGGACCTCGCTTTAATGGTCCCGAGGGAAGACTGAAGTGCTCGACGTGGCCAGGGAATAATGTAGATACTTGCTATTTTTATTTCAAGTTACAAGTTTTAAATGCTGTTTAAACTTTTTTCTCAAGGATTGAGTATAGAATCAGTCGCTAATAGTCATATTTCAAAATTTAATTGTTTATGTTATTGATTAAGTTACAAACAAAATAAAAATTCTGATAAAGTCTGTCAAAATAGTAATAAGTCAATTAGTTTCGTCTTAGGACGTGATAATTGTTATAATATTTATCTATACAAATATTATAAAGAGGAAAGGTTTGATTTTTTGTTTGTTTGTTTGTTTGTATGAATTGAATAGGCTCCGAAACTACTTGGCAGATTAGAAAAATTCTTTCACTGTTGGAAAGCTACATTCACCCAGAGTAACATAGGCTATATTTTATCCCGGTACGGGAAGTAGTTCCCCCGGGACGCGGGTGAAACCGCGTGACGGGCCGCTATGCTTGATATTTTTCTTCTTATGAAAAAACGGTGAGCTCGGTTTTAATGTGGTGTAGTGTTTAAGATGTTGTCAATTAGATCTTAGAGGTCGCGGGTCGATCTCTGCTATGGACACACATATTTTTGTGTTGGATAGTCCATTTGACGAGGAAAGCTTTAGGTTATAGTATTAGGTTATAGTATATACCTATGTGAGTCGCGGGCGGCCGCTAGTCGCTTCATATATACATATAAGCACAACCTCTTCTTCGTTTATTTGTGTGCTGTCATAATTACGGAGTTTGGTTTTCACCGGAGCGACACGACACTGTTATTGTCTGCCAAGTAATTTATCACTATTATACTAGTAATGGATGGGTTGCTTGAGCAACAGTTACGTGATATTAAACTCTAATAGATATTGTCGCGTCATATGATACGCGTGTGATTGAATGCCTAGTTATAGTTTCAGTAGGTATACTCATCAACTTGGAGTCGTGAAATGTAGAACAATCTGTCCATTTTGAATGCTTCTAATACAGCGGAAAAGTGTTTTTTTTATTTAATCTGTATTGCATGATATCAAATTTTACAAAAGGCGGACTTAATGCCTCATGACATTTTCTACCAGCCAACCTGAGGACTAAACAGAAAGTGGGTAGTAGGTGGATGGTGCTATTTGAATTATGTTAATTTACGCTTATTAATTAGGTAACATATTCTACTTAAAAACATGAAATCACGATCTGTGATTTATCCACGTAGTGATTAATCCAGAATCGATATTTTGTCTCGAATTTAAGGATCAATATAGAGACTTCTTGAAATTGATCTTACGGTGAACTGATACTACGAGTAATAATACTGTTAAATGATAAGCAATTTGAAACCTGGTTCTAAACAAATTTCTAATTTCAAAGTACGATTTATAAGCCACAGAAGCAATAACCTCCCGACTCCAGACTCAGTAATTCATTACACATTTACCCATTATCAAGAACCACACATTTGTAACAAAATAAAAACGATCCCAGAATTAACCCTGACCGCGTAAACAAATAAACGTTGATGTGAAGTCACAAATCTAATCGTGTATTTAAGGGTTAATTTGCTCCCTAGCGAACCGACATTTTTTCTAACAAAAACGTTGATTGTGTACCTTAATCAACGTCCGGGAGAAAGAATAAGGAGAGAGTTCCCCAAGGATTTACCACGAACAAGGACTCGGAACTATAAATCACGAGAACTCCCACTTTTAAGGAGACTGTCTGTCTTTTCCCTCCCCGGGATACTTTTTATGCGAACATTTGCAATAACAAAACAAAACACGGTGTTATTTGTAAGCGAATCCTTTCCTAACTTTATCGGAGCTTTTGTTGCTGGGTAAAACAAAAACAGTTTCGCCTAAAATATCTTATCATAAAACATGTACAATTACGTACACGTGTAACAATAGGGAAGAATGTATTAGTGAGAGAATTGTTTCCGTATTTTCTGCTTAAATCTATTACTATCTATGATAATATAACAGCTGAAGAATTTGTTCGTTTGAACGCGCCAATCTCTGAAACTAATGGTTGGAGTTGAAAAAATATGATTATGTTTGATAGTCCCTTTCACGAGGAAGGCTTTTAGGCTATATTGAAAAGACCATAGCACTTCGTAACTATTGTGCTTTATTTATGCTGGTGAGTGAGGTCGGCAGAGCTCAGTTAGACAGGGTATGGGATCTTAAAGGCTGACCACGCATCTTTGCAGATGCGTAACACAAGGATTGCTCCTTGTGCGGTTGTTGATGTCTATAGGCAACGGAGATCACTTTCCATTAGTTGAACCTCCATTTCGTTTTCCTCCCTTTAACATAAAAAAGACAGAAATATTTACCAGTCTACTAAGTTTGACAAAAAAGTTAAGAAAAGTTTTTCAACGTCATAATTCACTTTATATCTTGAAACTTAGCTTCATAAGTTAAACTTACGACGCGTGTATAATAATTTTCGGAGACCTCCCAACGGGGAAGGTGAGGGTTGCAAGTATTCGGAACAAGGCGGAACAAAGTTCGCAAGACAGTTTACTTGTTTAATAACAATAAACAAATAATCATGTTTGCTTTGGCTCCACGCATGTTTCGAAGTATTGGATCCCATGGGTTCAAGAACAAGTAGTGTAGTAAGATAACTCATCGACTGAGTTTGTAAGTCGATATCTAAATTAAGAACATCTACATGGAAAGGTACTTAAGTCCCTTGGGTCTACAAAGTGAAAGGTTGTGAGTTCGATTCCTGCCTGGTTGAACTCTTTGAGAACGTGGCTAAATACCCCTTTCAATATTTTCTCAGAAATAATAATATACGACTTTCAAAGGCTCAAAGACCACAGGATTCGACAATTCACGTTCAATATTCTTGAATTTAGTGTTACTTATATAAACAAATTATTTGGCATATGTTTTAGAATTCAATAAAATTCGTTTAAAAGATCTTAGCAATCAAACATAAATAGGGACTCGAAAAGCGACTTTGTTTATACGACATAATGTAAGATTCTGTGTGTTTCGCAAACATCCATCACGAAATTAGGGCTCAGAAATGCGGCCGTCGCGTTTTGCTGAAGTGTCTGCCTCAGACGTCCCAGTATTACGGATGCCTGCGTCAAATGGAATGGTTAAAATCACCAGCCACATCCACTAAGAGGTACAAACTGTTTATTACATGTCCATTTTAACTCTGCAGTCTAAAAGATATTTTTTAAAGCAGAACTGGCTTAGTTTTGTTTTAATAATTATCTTTCCACTGACAATGACTAAATAACAAGATCTACTCGATTCAGATTGTTTTTAATGATAGCCTTAAATAGCCAGCACCATTAGAATAATCGTACTTCGTATCGTATTGTCTATTTATCGGTACCTACAAACAAAAGGTGACTCCTCCCCTCCCTTATTTGCCGTGCCCGATAGGGTCCATAACGTGTCTACTATTGTTTTTACCACCTGTGCAACTTATTGAGTTCAATAAATGATATGAATAAGAATATGATTAAGTTAACCAGTTGCCGCTTATGTCTAAATTAACGTAAGTTTAATTTTGAACATAATCAAAAGCTCAAATTGAACTCTGGATTTTTTTACAGGCTTACTATACTTATGAATTACTGCTAGTGAATTAATTGACTGTGGCTCATGCTACTGTGCTATAGCTGACGACTTATAAAGAGATTAAATTAAAATTTTTGAGAGCTTACATTTTTCGGTGGCCAAAAAATGGATTACCTATTTACACATTTAACAATGTATTATGAATATGCATAAAATAAAAATATATTCAAAAAGAACGCAAAAAAAATCTACTTCAATAAAAGTGTTTGCACGAGGATTAAACAATTTGGAATATCCGATATCCTTTTTAGAAAACAAAAAGGGAGATAAAAACGCGTATAAATAAATGCAAATAAAATCTTCCATTTGCCGTTCAAACATTGCAAAGTATTTAATGGACGTTATGTCATTTCATATCTCCGAATAATCGGATGAGATCTCACCATGATATTTTATACGAGTGATATATAATACATCCATAATCACTTGTGTCACAAATTGTTTTGACCCCAGACACAATGACAACGTTTTATCCTGCTGTGTGTGAAACAAAAGAATTAGTCGTGGCACAATATTTATTTATTCTGTTTTAATATCCTTTGCAATGAATTTAATTGAGATCGCCGCTATCGTTGGATAG
Source organism: Nomophila noctuella (assembly GCA_958496325.1). Taxonomy (NCBI): domain Eukaryota; kingdom Metazoa; phylum Arthropoda; class Insecta; order Lepidoptera; family Crambidae; genus Nomophila; species Nomophila noctuella. Next base: position 1,069,268 of record OY292493.1, read on the forward strand.
GTCGAATGTTTTACTTACAGGATGGTATCATAGAAACATTTTACAATTATAACATTTTATGCACTTGCTACACAGACTCAACGTAACACGATAGGTCTACTTTTGAAGTGACTTGCGACTTTGACTACAAAACAAAGGGACTCGGATTCAAATCCCAGTAGGTAACAAATGTATGGGTGATGAACATCGACATTTGATTTTGAACTCTAGTCATGGATGTTTATATAATTTCTAGCGGCCACCCGCTACTCCGTCCGCGTAGATTTCGGTTTCCACACGCATTATATTGTATTATTACAAAACAAATGGACCATCCAACGCAGCAATTATTTTCAATTCGACCAGTAGTTCCTGTGATTAGCGTGTTTGACAAACAAACAATATCTTAAAAATGTATTAGTATAGATTGTCTGTCTATCCTTCACATCCGTAGTATGTACAATCTTTAAGCTAAATTTGGATTCAGGCAAAACGGATATACTAACCCGACGAATTCATATATTAATTAAATGTTTCATTATTGTCGGTTTGAGTAAACTGCACGCTTGGGTGGACTTGGGATGCTAAATACACCTCCTGTTCAACGTTAACAGCCTCCCACGTGGTACGGAAGGCCGGAATCCGCAAAACAAACACGATTAGAACGCGCCTCTACCCACAAACCCCTTTGATGCTTTCTGGAAGATGGCTGTGTTTTGTTTTAAACGCCTACGTGGAACTTGAGGCTAAGATTTGGTTTTCGAGTCAAAAGGAGACGTTTTCTACCTCTAGTCCGTGGGAGGTGACTTACAATTTTCTTCTGAATTATATAATCCTTTGGTTATAACATTAAACATACGAGTACATCTATCTGCATGTAAATAAGAAACTATTGTTATTCGATTCAAACAGGATTTCATCTTGTGCTGTCATTTTTCTTTCTACAAGTTCTCAATAATTTTAGCTAAAGTATTTTTGTAATGTGATGCTGACATGATAAGAGAATTTGACTTTTTTATCCTACTAGCTTTCAGGAAAATACAAATCTTTCCTCTTTATAATATTAGTATAGATTTTCATAATCTAGGAGCAAGAAAATGTAACTTATCAACCAACTGTATAGAAAAACCTTTCATTCTACGAGCGTGCGAGTAGCCAACAGTTACGCTATCATACGGCGGAAAGTCCAAGATTCAATTTCCCGAGACGGACGAACATCCGTCGCTCCAGACGATGTTATCGTGTTATCGGGAGTGCGGTCCTTCGTGGATGGACGGTCAGATCTCTGACCACTCGCGAGTAAACGCGCAATATTCTTTGTTAAAAGTGATAAAGACGGCTTAAAAGTTGAAAGGTGGGATTTTAGACGAGGGTAAAAAACACTGTCTTTGTTTTTGAATGGTAAACATAAGAAATCATAAGATTTTTGCTGGTTATGTAAACAGTGAAATTGAGTGGGACATACTTTTCTTTTCACAGCGAGAAAAAATAGGTAGGTAAAGTAAATAAATAAATAAAATGTTTCACACTATCACATCCTTTGATCTAACTCCGTGTTAAGTAGCTGAAGCACTTGTGTTACACTTACCTATCAGAATCAACAATCGTATTACGGTTATACTTAAAAAATAGATTAAAATAACGACCAGACCAGGGTAAATGGACATGCTCCTCCACTCGAATGTTTGTCCTGTGTGGTGATCGAACGCGCTACCTCTTGGTCTAATAATCAACTTCTTGACCACTACACCAAGCGGCTAATCATATAACAGCAGAAGATGTGCGCAAATCGCAAGTCTTGATAGAGTGTCCATCGGCACTTTAACTTTTAGGCGATATTAGTCAATTGATATCACAATTACTGATCACTGTCAACATTCCTTGCAAGTTTTTTTCTTCTTCTATTCAAGAAGTCACGAAAAAAAACTGAAAGGAACTTTACTTTCAAATTCAATCCAATACCGCCAGATAAAGGTCCACTACAGAACCAGTAGGACTAAACCATTTTGAATAGGTATGTATTCATTTTTATTTCAAAACTGTCACGCTTTCAGTCCGCATGGCCGCTGGATTGCAGCGTCACTTTGAAAAAAAACAACTTTAGCTGTCAGTTAAAAAAGCAATTTAGTATTGCGTCTAGGGGCGACAACCGAGCGGTTTGAAAAACCAGTTTGATTGATTTTAATAAAAAAAAACACTTTTTTTGATTATATAACCCATTAACGAATAGATTTTGTACCCAAGACACCTAGCATAGCCTAAATATAGCATAAAAACGTCATATCTAAGTAGTCGTTACAGGTGAGTTTTCCGCCTGATCCTATTATGATTTCAAATTACTGTCATAAAAGGCTATGAGAATTCGAGAATTGAATAGTAACTGTGCTAGCTACTTCCTATCAGGATTTTCATTAAATATTTGGATAAAAAAAATCAAAACAATAGAAAAATATTCGAAATGAATACCCTAGCTCCCGCAATGTGGATTTACTAGAGTCGCCAATACGGTGTACATAGAGAAGTTGCAATTTTTTCACCGTTTCGATTAAAAACGGCTTAACAACCGATCCTGCGCTATTTCGCCACTCGATAGGATTTTTGCCTCCGAATACGTGGACAAAAACGTTGTGGAATTCTTTTGACTCGCACTATGCACGACTATAGATTTTGCAAAAATATGTGTTAAAAAATAACGGAGAACTACTGCGGCGTAATAACTAAATCACAACCAAAATATAGTCTTACAATGTAACTCTAACACTAAAGTAATAGGCTATCTTATGCGCTTATATAACTTCAATATTACACTTTCAATAAAAAATACATTTTCTAAAAATAGTTACTCCGCTATACAGTCTTGTGATTTACATTCAATAACCGAAGTGATTTAAAATACTCCGTTATTCATATTATATTATATTGAATCCATTATCTTTTAAAAGAACCGCTTAAGGTTAATGGAATATCAAGGCACACGTAATTTAGATATTATATAGTCGATATCAATTTGGGCTCCAGATAAGTTTGATTTATATTCGTAGTCTAAGAATTCCGTAGAATCATTAAGAGCTCATTTGGGGAGGGTATGAAGTTTTTAAAGGCAGGCAGCGAATCTGCGACTCTTGTGCGGTTGTTGATGTCCATCGGCAGCAATGATCACTTACCATCAGCTGAACCTCTTGTTCGTTTGCCTCCCTTTCATACAAAAAAAACATAGCCGATATCAATTTTGGGTTGCTTAATTTTGGGCTGATAAGTTTGATTAATAGTGGTGGTCTTAGGATTCTGTTGAATCATGTCCATTGAAAAACAAATACTTCATTGGGAATCAAACAAACTCTTTAGCTTCATTATATCATAGTAGTATCATAGTAGATATATAAATAGTAGAAAAATTATGTAAAGGCGAATACAAATTGAAAGGTTTGTTATTTATTTATTTATTTATTTATTCTTTGGCACAGTAACAAAATACAAATTAACAGTAATGATGATAATAAGTACATTTTATAATTCCAAATTTGCATTTCGATTATAACTGAGCACAACATTCGACTTTAGTATTACAATGAATAGTTCTCTATGACAAAGTACAAAAAATTGGTACCAGCTAGAAGAAATTTTAACAATGCTAATGGAACAACTAGTGGTTTAGGCCAGAAAGAAGTAAATTAATTATGCTCTCAGAACCCCTAATGGTTTTTATAAACATGTTTAGACTTTGATGACATATGTCCAGGTTTTCACATTTACAGATACAATTATATTTTCTACACATGCGTAGCAATGGACTATTTTGCGACACATTATTCCTAGTCCGCTGAATGTGGAAAAGGTGTTGTCTACGGTCAGACCTTGTTGCGCATCTCAATGAAACATGGCTCAAGACATCAGAATCCCAGTTAGAGTTAATTATTTTATGTAATGTGGAGAGATCACAAAAATGGCGCCTCAAAAGTAGGGAATCTAATTTAAACTCCATCAGTCTTTCATTGTATGTTGTCAAAACCCTACTCAGACCTGATTTGTAGGCCAGGCTACGAACAAAACGCTTCTGGACCGACTCTAGCCTATCCACATGGTTTCTATAACTGGGCGACCATATGGTGCAACAGTACTCCAGAACGCTTCTAACTAGAGAAGTGTACAAAACAACAAAACTTTGTCGTCTTTTAAAAGGTTTCGTGACTCTATTAATAAAACCCATAGTTTTCTTTGCTTTTAAGACTATAGAGTCATAGTGGACTCTGAAAGAGAGCTTAGAGTCAAACCAGACACCCAAGTCCCGCACAACATTGACATGGTCTAGTTGAATATCTTGAATTGTATATGGGAATAATGTTGTATTTTTCTTTTTTGTAAATTTGATTATGTGACATTTCTTTACATTTAGCGACATATTATTGCTAATGCACCAGCGAGTGAGCGTATTAATATCAGATTGAAGGTCAATGCAATCCTTAACAGATTTTACTTCCCTAAATATTTTCAAATCGTCTGCAAATGCCAAACATTCACTTTTGATCAAATCCAACAAGTCGTTTATGAACATTAAAAATAATAACGGACCCAAATTTGAACCTTGAGGCACACCAGATTTAGCTAAGTAGGGAGTTGATTCATAACCACAAACAGCTACAATTTGAGAACGATTTTGCAAATACGATTGGAGCCAACGCAAAAGGGAGCCATGAATACCCAAGTGTTCAGCCTTGATGCATAGTATTTTATGGTCAACGCGATCAAAGGCCTTGGCAAAATCTGTATATATCGCATCTACCTGTCCCGATTGATTAAAAATGCCAGCCAAATAGTGTGTGTAACTCAATAGATTAGTTGTTGTTGACCGAGACTTCATGAAGCCATGCTGCTTAGGACTGACAAATAGTTTGAAGTGTGCATAGATTTGTTTATATACTAGTCTCTCGAATATCTTTGCAAAGCAACTTAATATGCTAATAGGCCTATAATTTGAAACACATCTCCTATCTCCGGATTTGAATATAGGTACAATTTTAGAAATTTTCCATAGGTCGGGAAAATCACCACTGGTAAGGGATTTATCAAAAATGATACGTAAAGGCTCAATCAGAGCATCTGAACATCGATGCACAAATATAGGCGGAATGCCATCTGGCCCTGCACCTTTCGTGATATCAATAGACTTAATGCAAGATTTAATATCATTAGACTCGAGTCGAATTGAAGCCAAAGTTGTATTAGATTGCTCAAAGTTCGGAGTATATGTTGTCGGACCTGAATCACCATAGACCGATGAGAAAAAACTTGAGAATAAATTGGCAATATCAGTACCACCCTCAGCGGACTGACCCTCATAAAACAATTTATCGGGATAACTATTAGTAATTTTTTTAGACTTCGTGTACCTCCAAAAAGATTTTATGTCATTAGTTAAGTTCTCCTCGGTGCGATTTATAAATAATTTGAAACAATTTTCTAATTCAGTTTTACATCTTGCTCTCAACATAGAAAATGTATCGAAGTCTCGAGGATTAGAGTATTTCTTATATTTACGATGATAGCGATCTTTTTCTTTAAAAATATGAATTAAACTAGGGCTAAACCATGGTGGATATTTTGAACTTTTAATTTTACCCTTTGGTGTGTGTTTATCAATCGTTTCCCACAGAACATTATAAAAATTATGCACAAAGTCGTTGCAGTTTAGATCGATATATTTTCCCCAGTCAACGTGTAACAAATCCATAATACAAGCGTTGTTGTTTGTTTTTCTAAATAAATATCTCTGTGAAGTGATTTGCTTGATTTCTCGCGTTTTGTCTGCTTTTATCGCAATTTCAATGGGCGGGTGATGCTCATCTATACGAGTCATACCTGCTGCTTTCATAACTGAACATGACAAGCCTGGAGTCGCCAAAACTAGGTCTAAAATTCTGCTATTTTGATTGACTGCACTGTTATATTGCAACATATCAGTAGCAGCCATAAATTCACTTAGTGACGCCGACTTTACTTCATGAAAACTTTGAGGCAGTCCGCTAAAGGAGCTCGTCCAATCAATATCACATAAATTAAAATCACCTAATATTAGGTTTTGGTCACAGGATGCCAGTGATGTTATTTTTTCACAGTTTTCTAAAAATCCAGAGTAATCTTCGCAACTTAAGTAAGAAGGAAGATATGCAATACAAATATTTAATCGGTAATTTTGTAATTTAACGCGAACCCACAAGTCTTCTACTTGGGTTTGCCACTCGATTTTGTGTTCTGAGAGAATACTTTTTCTTACCGCTATTAGTGTTCCCCCACCATAACTTTTTTTATATTTAACCATAAAATCCTTAGGACGATCCCTACGATAAACTGTGTACCGGTCATCAATGATTTCAGTATTACTTATGCTCTCGTCTAGCCATGTTTCACAGAGACACACAACATCATAATTATTACAGAGTATAGAATTATACAAATCGATCGTTTTCGTTTTAATTCCGCGTACATTCTGATAGAAAATCGACAAAGTGGATAAACAATTGAATTTTAATTTAGAAAATGAATGATATAGTACTTTAATACAAAAAGAAAGAAATAATAATAATAATCAGTTCAGAGACAATAGGGTCTGTTCATTCTTGACATGAATAAAACGTGAGGTCTCATCTTTTCTCATAAATATATGACCGTTTCTGACCCAAATAAATTTATATTTGAGCTCTCCAGCTTTCTTACGGGCTGCGGCATGCAACGCTTTATTTGCCGGTGATAAGTGTTCGCAGACGTAAACTGGGGATTTATCCCCTGCAATGCCCAGATGCGAGGAATTTAGCTTATCATCTTGGTGACTCTTGTTATATCTTGAGACTGCAGAGTAAAATGCATCGCGGCAGCGATTGCTTCTTAATTTTGCAATAATAGTTCGGGGTCTATTACTATTCTTATTCAAAGCAGCCACTCGAGTACAGCTCAAAATATCGTCATCATTCAATTTGAATTCCACAACTTGTGCCAATTGGTTAATAATGTTGACGACATTCTCTGACTTGTGTTCGGGTACACCCTGTATCTCGATATTTGATTCTCTCATGTACTGCTCCACGGAATTCAGTCGATCGGTGAGATTAGTAACAGTTTCACGAAGCTGTATGCATTCTGTTCTCAGGTCATGGTTTTCTTTAGTGATTGTTTGCATATTTATCTTAATGTCCTCATATTGTTCGCTGATGAAGTTGACAGAGCTTTGCAGTTCAATTAATTGATTTTTTATAGGGTCTAAACTCGACTTCAAGGCATTTATTGTAGAGGTGTTTAAGGAACTGTATCACCGCATTCCCTCCTTCTCTGACCATCTCTATAATCACACCATCTTCACCAGGAGCTTTTCCATTTGACATTTTTCGAAGGGCGATATGAATCTCTGTGCCTGTTATTTCCGGTATATCTTCTGATCCCACGTTTGTAATTTTCTTTGTCACCACGCTAGCAGGTTTAACATTTTCTGAACTGTATAATTGCGAGTAGTAATCCTCAATCACTGCTAGGAGCTGTTTTTGTTCTGTGACTAAGTTTCCGTTACGATCGTTGAGCTTTGTGATTTGTTGTGTACCGGGCTTCAAGGCTTTCATGAACACTTTGGGACCTTTATACTTTTCAATGAGGTTTTTTACTATTTTCTCACGATACGCCTCTATGTCAAGTTCTAATTGAGCACGTGCCTCCCTGCAGATGTTCTTAAAGTCGTTCGTGTGACCTTTACCTTCTTTTAACAACGTTCTTCTCTTTTCCAGCAATTCTTTGGTTTTGCTTTGTAGTTTTCTACTTCTGCCGCTATTGTTCGCAGTTAGTTCTTTTGTTACTTTACAAAGGGAATTGCTTAGTTGGTCAAGAATTTCATCAGCGCTCAATTCACTGGTGTTGTCAAGTAAAAGTTCCTCTTGCAAACGCTGTTGGTATATGTCTTTGTTTGCTAATAATGTTACGGGATTTGTTTTGACTGATTTATTCTTAATTTTTGCGTACCGTTCGAATTTAGCATTGATTTTTATTTCTGCACGAATTAAACGGTGGTCGCTACCTGTATAGAAACTGTTTAAAACTGTAACGTCCTGTACTATACATTTATGACTACAAAATATATAGTCTATTTCGTTTCTATACTTTGCACCTGGTGATATCCATGTCCACTTTCTAGAGGGTCTTTTTTGGAAAAATGAACTCATATGAAATAAGTTACTTTGTTGTAAGAAGTTAACTAGCGTGCATCCTCTGGAGTTTCTGGTGCCGTATCCAAAATCACCCATCATGTTTTCGGAGTCATCAATTTTTTCACCAATTTTTGCATTAAAATCGCCAGTGACAATTGTATAAGTTGTTTTATGGGTCTTTATACATGAATTTATGTCCTCATACATTTGGTCTATTATTAAATCGTTTGCTGTGCTGGTGGGAGCGTAAACCTGTATTATTTTTATTGTAATTTTCTTCGATACTTGCAATATCATGTATAAAACGCGGTCAGAAATCGAATTTATTACTTTGATGTTGTCACTTACACGTTTGTTGATAAGTAGAGCCACTCCGTGTTCATGCTTGTCTGTGTCTGGTCCCCGATAGTACATTGTATGTCCACTGCTAAGCTTGAGACATTTCTCACCCCGCCGTCTCACCTCCGACAATCCGACTACATCCCATTTTATGTTATCAAGCTCGTAGAACAACTCCTCCAACCTGTCCTCCGTTCTTAATGTTTTTGCATTGTATGACGCTATCCATAATTTCGTTGAGTTATTTTGGCAGCTGTTTTTATACTCCCAGGGATTCTTAGCACCCCTGGCTTCACTGGTACCCATTCTGCTGCCTTTTCTGGGTTTCGTGTTGCCGCTGGGAACTCGGGGCCTATCATTCTGTCTTGTTGTCATCATTTTGAAGGGTTAAGGCTTATTAACTCACCCGCTTGCCTAAGGCGTCTTGGTGAGCAAGAGGTAATCCAACTAACTAGGACTATGGGTGCTACCGTTGATCTATTGTAGATTCTTCCGCTACCAGCCCTAAGAGATTGTCCCTCCTTGACAATCTCTGAGAAAACAGGCCGTTATTGTAACGCCCTGTTTTCCCCTCCGTCTCTCGTTCGTTTGTTGACCTTGCTTCCCACTGGGGTTGGACCCAATCTTCCGTAAGGTTGCTCAACGTAACAGGCTTCACCGCGTGAAGGTGAGAGTGGAGTTGGGATGCAGAGGCTAGAGAACTTCTCTTGAAGAAGCTCTTGTAAGGCGCATACATCCCCTTGAAGCCCTAAAGCAGGGTACCCATGAAATGGGAAAGTGCGCTGGTGATTTTATTGTTTAAGAAAGGTAACAAGGCGGATCTAAATAACTACCGTCCTATAAGCTTATTGTCGCATCTTTATAAACTATTCTCGAAGATCATCACTATTCGCTTGACAAAGAAACTTGACTTTTACCAGCCAGTCGAGCAGGCCGGATTCAGAAGTGGTTACAATACCCTGGATCACATTTTATCCATGCGAATGGTGATCGAAAAGACCACGGAATACCAAATGCCAATATGGATTGCATTCATTGACTACAAAAAGGCATTTGATAGCATTGAATCCTGGTCTGTGATGAAATCTCTACAAAACGCCAGAATAGATCATCGCTATACTAACCTCATAGAAAACATCTATAGAAATGCGACCCTGAAGGTAAACCTCCCACCTGAAACCCAGCCAGTCAAAATAGGAAGAGGAGTTAGACAAGGAGATACTCTCTCACCAAAGCTCTTCACACTGGTGCTGGAGGACATATTCAAGAGTTTGCCTTGGGAAAACCGCGGCTTAAATATAGCGGGAAGAAGGCTGAACAATTTGAGGTTCGCAGACGACATCGTCTTATTCTCTGACACCCCGGAAGACCTCGAGATCATGATGCAGGAGCTTAGCGATGCTTCTGGTCGATGTGGCTTAGAAATGAACCTGACTAAAACCAAGGTCATGACAAACTGCACAAATCAAACCGCTAATATCACGGTTAATAACTCAGTCATCGAGAGGGTAAACAGGTATGTGTATCTTGGTCAAGAGGTTGTGATGGGGAAAGAAAATCAGGCTAACGAAATAAACCGGCGTATCAGACTAGCGTGGGCTGCCTACTCCAAACTTGAATTTGCGTTTAAGATGAACCTGAAGGCCGAACAAAAAGCGCGTATACATGACCAGTGTATTCTACCAGTGCTAACTTATGGAGCTGAAACCTGGGTTTTCACGAGAGAGTGTTTAAATAAACTTCAAGTGACTCAGAGGGCAATTGAGAGAAAACTGGTGGGTATTACACTGAGGGACAGAAAACGGAACGAATGGCTTAGAGCACAAAGCAAAGTCACGGATGTTACAAAACGTGTAGCAAAATTGAAGTGGGAGTGGGCAGGACATGTTGCCAGAAAGCAAGGCTCGTGGTGCAAGGCATTGGTGGAGTGGAGACCGTGGGGAGAGAAACGCCCACAAGGAAGGCCGCAAATGCGATGGTATGACGATATCCGAAGAACAGCGGGAGTGAAGTGGATAGAGGTCGCACAAGATCGATGCAGGTGGCATCAACTGAAGGAGGCCTACACCCATGCGGTTGAAAAAGGCTAAGAAGAAGAAGAAGAAACTCGACTTAAACATTCTTTCCAATAGTGACGGTAATTCCGAACGCATTGCGGCTTGAATCTCAAGCTTGATAATTTCAGATAAGTCTTCGGTGCTCGCAGGAACAATGTTAGTATCTAGAACAGGCGAGCTTGGGCTGTTATTAATTCTTTCTACCCGCTTACTAGATCGCAAAGTCACATTGGCATCGTGTGATGGGCTTTCGGAAGGGGGGTTTAGTGGTGAGCTCCCACATTCATATTCCAGCGAGGGAATACTTCCTACCGTCATCAAATTTGTGCGTTCATGAACCGGAGTGTTTGTGTTGTCCTTCTTAGGTTGCTTAGTCTGACATTCAGGGCACTTCCGGCTCAGTTTTGTAGATGGGCTCATATCGTGGAATTGTTTAAGCGTTAAACCAGAGCATATCAAGTCATATTCACCTTTACAAAATGGACATTTCATAAATTCTTTCGATTTTATGGGCGCGCCACATCCGCGGCATATTTTATTCTTTAAAGGTGGCATTTCTCAATAGTAGGACAATTCCTATATTGCTTTAGTTTAAATTTCCAAGTAGTTATTACACGTTAATTTCAAGATTAGAGGATTCTCGGACGGTTAGGAAATAAAAATTCACAACATACCGCTTCACTTCAATATTGTGCTGCCTATGTGTTATTCCAATTGATACCTTAATGCTGTTATGGTAAGTTCGGCGTTCCTCCAACAATTCGTCACGTTTAAAAAGTCCGATAACACAATACACTAGCCAAAACCAGTTGAACGAGACACTGAGTGGCCACGTTAAGGGCCATATGCAATAGCTCTTGTTGGCTGGTCGGTCGAGTAAACAACGTCCAACGACACTAGACACGAAACTTGCGCGTAAACTCCGTAAGACAGGGGTCTTAGTGACTGGTTATGCGCGGGAGTGTAGCACAGGACACGACTATTCTCATAGACGAACGACGAAGGATTTGTTCAGCATCTCTAATATTGATAACTAAAATTGTTGACTGTGTTGATTGTTGTAAGTTCAAACATTTCTGTAGTTCGCTATAAGCGAAATCGTAAGCAACAAAACCTAAACAAACGAAATTCATAATAAACAATAAGACTTAGCAAAATGCTTACATGCTGATTTACATTTCGACGAGTAGAAATAGCGTGTTATTATTTTTTAAAGCTATAGGTTAATCTTACTTTAGAATGTCCAAGTTTTCGAAAGCCAAAAAACTACTTATTATTCAACCAAGCATTTTGATCTAATTTTGTTATGCGTCTAGTAGATGAAGTTTTCAGTTGATGAACCCTACTTTACAATATCATTAGTGATGGAGATAGAATTTATTATTCCCTGCCACTCCCATTTCAGCTCTTAAAGTCTAGACGTCACCAAAATGGTTTCCGAATTGCCGGAAGCGAGGCCCAAAGTGGAGGAGCAGGGCCCACAATAGGTACCGCAATTATGATGGATACACGCTCCTCCCGACTCAAGTGTCGTTACGCTTTCATTTTTATGATAATGAAACGTAAATGTTCTGCGTCGAATTGTCCGACGAAAAGGTTTTTCTTTTATTATATCCTCTTTTATCCGTTTTAATCTCCGAGAGGCGAAAGTGTGTTTTTACGCAAAATTTTATGAAAACGACGCGTTTTTGACGGTTCCTACTCGCGCCGACCGTGATGTGGAAATGTTTGCGCTTTCCATTACTCATTGCTTGAAACATGACGCGTAATTGTTGTCTTTATTTGTTTATTTGCGTGTTTCGTTTTATTCTTCTCCGTTTAAGTCATATTGTGCGGGTGAAATGAATGAAACGCTGAATACTTTTACTGTTTATCTTTCTGATTCAAAGGAACGTTTTGGTTTTTGAACGCAAATAAATATAGTATATATATTTAATAAACAAGAAAACAATAAGTCAACTTTAATCATGTTCTAGGATATGCACATGAATTTCCGCGTAAAGCTGTTAATTTTCTGAACTTGCCGAATACTTTTTGTTTGCAGCCAGCCATTGACATTCTAGCAAATAAACGAAGATGAAAGCTGAACCTTTGAAAATACAGATCTAAATACGAAAACTGTTCTGAAATGGATGCACAGCAGGACTTGTGAGGAAATTGGCGAGTCGGGGCGCATTTGTTGAATTTCATTGGCGCGTCGGGTGGGTTATGCAAACTGAATGAATGAAGCCGGAAATCTTTTATTCAAGATTCGAAAGAACTTTTACACATTTTCAATAAATCAGATTTAGGTAAAAGTCCATATTTTGACACCGTTTTGGCTTAGGAGTGTGTCTGCCTAGTAACGGTAATTAAATAAAGGGAAGTATCAAATATAACAAGTACCTACATACTTATTGCTGTTTTTATAATTACAGCCTTCTATAGGCGGTGATGATGATTACTTACCAAAAGGTGACTCATTTGCTCATTTGCCACCATTATTATCAGTGTTTCTCTACAATATTATGCAGGTATTAATATAATTGAACCATACTCTTAAATAAATCCCTCTGATGACAAACGCATTGAAATTGGTTGCGTAGTTTTAATGACTTAAACATAGTACCACACGGAAGGAACGATTCATCGTTATTCTAGCGCCTGTCCTAGTTGTATCCTCGGCCATTGCCTCGGAGCCCAGAGTACGCTGCAACTATGGTCCTGAATTGACCAGTCAGGATATTACAATGGAGCGACTATCGTCTTTGCTCTATAATATGAAGAGTATGTGATGAGTAGGTATATGTCGTTCTCCCAACGAAAAGTTGTTATGTCTTGTCATATTAAACTTAATATAGAAATGACATGGGTATACAATTTTCTAATAACCAGTGTTGACTTTGTTGATAACACTATTTTGCGGTAACACGCAGATATTGTAATAGAGTAATTCCATTTGACGGACAGCCGCATGGGATGGTATGAAGTTTACGCTTCGAGTTTCATTTATAAATAATGTTGGAACAACCTTATTATTATTTCATCAGACAAAATAATAAGTTGAAATATGTAGTATCCGCTGTCAGAAAGTTTATAACAAAGTTCTGCGGTGTATTACACGGCTTAGAAGTGGTTTCGCCCTATTGTCCCTTTACCGAATTCGGGTAAATATACTTTTGCTGTAAAATATGAATGCGGTGGTCATGGAATATTTTATTCGGATCAAAACAAATGTACTTAGCAAATAAATTGATGTGGAAACGTCGCCATCTTTGTCCGATCTGATTGAAGTACGCTTGACCGTTGACTACGACTGACAGGTGTGCTCATTCATTACACGGAATTTATTTAATTGCCACGGGTGGAAACGGCAACGGGTGGAAACGAGAACGGGTGGAAACGCCACTAACCCTTTCTGTCAGACCTGTGCTAGAGTGACACGGACAGTGATTAACAGCGTAATTAACTAGAAAGCATCATTTTTATATATTAACTAGCGGCCGCCCGCGACTCCGTCCGCGTGGATTTTGATTTCCAATATCCTATGTGTTATTCTGCTGTATAAGCTATATTGTGGTAAAGTTTCATTTAAATCCATTCAGTAGTTTTTACGTGAAAGAGTAACAAACATCCATACATCCATACATCCACACATACAAACTTTCGCCTTTATAATAGTAGTAGGATTTTATAATTAATAATTGTATTTCATCATCATCATCATCCTAGCGCTTGTCCCGGTCGCATCCTCGGCCTAAATTAATAATTTTATTTATTTACTTTAATTAAAACGGTACAAAAGACCAATTACATTAATTGAAAGGTAGGTTACAAGAAAAAACAAATTGAAATAACACTGCACTAAATAATACTAACACTAACTCACGCATTTATACATCACCTGGTAATATTTTTCCGACTCCAAAATATGATCAGCACTTTAAATAATTTTGTAGTTATATTGTATGTTATTACGCGAACACTGCACTTACTCCGTGGCCAATGATCATCATTGGCAACAGCATCTTTGCAGATGATAGTTGCATCATCACGGGGGTAATTTTAGGGGGTGCAACGTCTCCGGTGACTATAAAGTCCGATGGCAGCGCGACACCTACTCCCGATGATTTATTTTAATCTTGCTTAATCGTTATTACTCTTGAAACCAAAAAAGGCCCACTATATAAATTAATGTATCTTCTACAGTTAAGAATAATGGTGTAATCTAGCAGATGATTTGTGATTTATCGTCGTAATTACTTTGTAACTAATTATAGCCATCCTGGCTTTAATTAAGCACAAACTAGGAACAACGAAACAGGCCATTAATCAACTTAGTTCCAAAGCCGACAGTTGGAGGTTGGTCACACAGAACTAATTTAGATATATCTGTGAAATGACTTCTGTATGATTTATGAGGATCTGACCTAACATTACCACATAAGTACTTGACTGTAGGGACGGATAATATCTTAGTAGTTTAGAAACTAATTCAAACGTCTCTCTTAGAGAAAAGGGGTAAACGGACAGACGAAATTAGTTACAGGTCCGAGATTTAATATTTGAAACTACCAAGTAATAATCCAAAGCAAAGTTAAAGTCAAGTTAGTAAAGTCAACTTTTGGTACTTAGATGATTTCTTTCATATCCTTGTTGTCGAGTTATACGAAGGCATGTACCCAGCCGAAGTCACTGGCCGCCACCGAGTATAAGCGCTGGTTTGAGTGAGAGGCTGAGCTGGGACATTTCTGTCCCTGCTGTATGGCCCTAAATCCGATTCCCAGGGTTTTGCCGGATCCCTCAATCGAATCAAGGGTCATCCGGGTCCCAGTAGTGCGCTTTCCGAGAGGGCCGCAAGGCTTTCTGGCGTGGTCTCAGGCACTTCCCCACTGAATCGCATCAAGAGGGACCTGATAGGTTTTAGTTGGAAGTCTGGCTCTTCCAAAAATCCCACATAACTCTCATGCTACCCCATTTCCCAACAACATAAAAATGGTTATCGAGTCATCGAGTGTTTACAAAATATAAAATAACCTTAAAATAATTTGTGCTATGATTTCTTCAGCACTTTAAGTCAATATCCATATTCCTGAATAGCATTATTTACTTAATAGTGGAGTCAATGAATACATAAAACAGGCAATATTCGAAAGTCCTCAAGAACAGCTCCGATTTGGATGATTTTTTTTTTGTTAAATTTGTTTTTTTATACTATTCAAAATCAGAAACCTCTTAGAGCGGGGACGGAACTATTTATATTGTTTTAACAATATCTACGAATAGTTTATGCACAAAAAAAAATTATCCAATACAATATCCATTAAAAACTTGTAAATTTATTAATTAATGTCATAAACAATCTATATATATAAAACTCAAATCTATATATATAAAATAAAGCTCGATCTTCTATATACAAAACTCAAAGGTGACTGACTGACCTAGTGATCTATCAACGCACAGCCCAAACCACTGGACGGATCGGGCTGAAATTTGGTATGCAGGTAGATGTTATGATGTAGGCATCCACTAAGAAAGGATTGTGATCAATTCAATCCCGAAGGCGGTGAAATAGGGGATGAACGTTTGTATGAAACTTTGTCAATTTTAAGCTGATCGAGCTGAAACTTTGCATACATAGAGCTATTATGATGTGAGCATCGCTTGAGAAATCATTTTGATAAATTGAACCCCTAAGGGGATAAAATAGGGGATGAAAGTTTGTATGAAACTTTGTCAATTTTGAGCCGATCGGGCTGAAACTTTGTATGCATCAAGTTATTATGACGTAGGAATCCCCCATGAACGATTTTGGTAAATTCCACTCATAGAGGGATTAAACGGGGGATGAAAGTTTGTATGAAACCCAAATAAACGCGGACGAAAATAATATTAAATTATTTTTAAAAACTTTTTTGTAACAACTATTTGTTACAATAAGATTATTATAGAGATTTTTCTACAAAAAAATAGACACCAAACTTAATTTTTTATATCCATATCGTTGATATTGTTTAAACAATATAAATAGTTCCGTCCCCGCTCTAAGAGGTTTCTGATTTTAAATAAAATAAAAAAACAAAATAAACAAAAAAAAAATCATCGAAATCGGAGCTGTTCTTGAGGACTTTCGAGTCAAATGCTTCATTGACTCCACTATAACACATTGCCCAAGACGTAAATCTTATTTTCACAGACCTTTGTAAACATGATCAAGCGAATTTCGGCTTTCATTCTGAATACTTCCAAATTCAATATACAAAAAAAAACCAACTCATTGTGCTTTCAGAGCAAAATACAAGCACACTTCCACTGGTAGTACATATAGTTATTAATAGATACATGGTTAAAGAAAGCGTATATTTTCGGAAGATTTAAATATAAATATTCACAACCTTACATACATTGATCTGACCCCGTGTTAAGTAGCTTAAGCACTTGTGTTACAGACATCAGAATCAACAGTGGTATTACAAATATACTTAAATAGATACATATAACACCCGGACCAGGATAAACAGACATGTTCATGCACACAAATGTTTGTCCTGTGCGGGGATCGAACCCGCGACCTCTTGCGTAATAGGCAACATCTTGACCATTACACCAAGCGGGTCGTCAATTTTGAAGATTTGACCTTAAATATCATCATCAGGTGCAGAACCAACAGCTCTTGTAGTATGTAATTGCAGCGCAAACTTCCAAACAGCTACAGCAAGTAAATATTACACTTGGCATAACTGCTGCAAATGAATGTCAAACAATGAACCACTTAAATAAAAATGTTCGCTCATATTGTTTGCATTTTGAAAGGATGATTGGATGATTTAATTTATATCTGCATGCAGAGAAAATATGGATTAAAATGTTAAAAAGTTACAATTAAAATATTATTTTCTTTTATACTATATATGATGTATATGTGTACTCCATTTCACGTATAATTATCCCCGTGACAGGTGTAATTTTTGTTCGAAATTGATCTTTATTTCAAGGCAATATGTTCCACGAGATGTTTGTATAATCTTCCGTAGGGTCCGTATTGTGTCGATTTTTGAAGGCAAACAGTCACCGGGATCGTCTTAGCTTAAATAGACTATAATTACAAAAAAAAATCTTTTGGGTTTAGGATGTCGGTTGAAGGCACACATAACAGAACTATCTTTCTCTTTTCACATGTCTAATCCTAAAAAACAGGCACGAAATACTAGAGAAAAGATATAAAGATAAGAGACGTGTCATGAAGACAAACGATTTTATGCAGGTTCTTCAGCTGTAAAACACAAAGAAAATCAATTTGAAGGATTTACTTTCCGTAACATTAAAGGTCATATCAAAGAACGTTCAGTAACAAAACTGTCGACCTAAAATTGTGAATCTGTTTTTCCCAAGAAAATACATTTCACCGGAAATGAGGTTCTGTCAATTTGATATCTTGGTATTGCGGAAAGCTTGGAGAAAAATCTTTATCGGTCACAAAGGAAGCGACAAATAAATAAAGATTTATTGTCATGAAACATGCGTGCTTTGTGTTACTGAAGAAGTAAGTTTGATTTCGCAAAACATAATGCTAAATCGAAGTAATTTGTAAATCAGCTGGAGACAACTTTGGTTACAAATAACTACTGCTGAATCTTCATCAATACAAATTTAAGAAAACTGGCGTGGACAATTTCAGGAGTGTTTTTGATGACATTAACTACTCTCATAGCTAAATGTGTATGAAAATATGTATAGATATATGTATGTACTTAATCATCATCATTATCCTAGCGCCTCTCCTGGTTGCATCCTCGGCCATTGCTTCGGAGCCCAGGGTACGCTCCGACTATGATCCTGAATTGAAGAGCATGGTTATTACAATGGAGCGACTGACGTCTGGTAGGCTAGCCAAGATGCCACTTTAACGAATTCGCCAGACGCTTTCGTAGCGACTTATATCTCCATCCCGCTCATATCAACAGTACGTGTGCGGGAGGGCAATATGAGTCGCGACGAAAACGTATGGCGAATTCGACAAAGTGGCATCTTGGCTAGGGCCTCTGGTCTCCGTAGCCCTTACAAGGGAAACCAGACCATTTGGATCATAGTCGGGACTTACGGATTAACGTGCCTCCTGAAGGACAGAAACCTCATTCCTGCAATGTCCTGACCAAATTGGAAAAATCAACAATGTAAAAGTTTTCCGTGCGGGATTCGAACCCACGACCTCCGAGGTAATAAGCACAGCGCTGTAACACGAAAAATATGCTCTAGACAATTGGCTCAATCATTTTAATAAATGTTTAACGTCATCTGTCATCAAATAAAGCTTAAGGCTAAGACCACTGATTTGTCTTAAAACCTTACACGCATAAAGCTTATCCATACATTAACAGAGCAACGTGCAAATTAAGCCGACAACGGGTGAAAACCTTGGATTTAAACCGTTAGATATGCCTTCGCCATACTTTCGGCAATGTAATGTGAAGCGACGGTCGTTTCACATTGCATTTTATTTCGTTGTCATGTATTAAAATTAGCCTTATTATACTCGTAGTTACCAACGAACGTCACGCCAATGATAAAGATAAATTTAAAGATTTTATTCAGCAATTAATAATTTATAAGAAATTAATTAAATTGATTAATTATTAAAATTATAATTATTGGATTTACAATGTAATTCTTCTGCTCGTCTATTTTTTATACACAGTTCAGAGAAGAATAAGTTCCAGAAGAAACCTAGCAGTCAGTTTATTGTTTAATATGATAAAATAATCAATAAATGGTCAGTCGTGCACAAAACAAAGCCACAGTTTCCTAGTATCGCATATCCAACGATCTAAGTCTCTGGTGAAAAGTGCTTCAACAAAGGGAATTATCTCGCGGAGTGAAACGATTACGAAGTCTACTGTGCTGCTAATTTACTGGTATAATGTAAGATAATGATCTCTTCCGCCGTTCAAGGGTTAAGTGGGAATTGGACTTGAAATGGTGGTTATAATGAATTAATGAGTTAACTGCATCTTTGATGATTATTAAACGTAGTAGAAAAAAATAATAAAACCATTCGTTGTGATCACTGATCAATCACCTGTGGTGATTAAGCCAAACGAAAACATAATTTCAAATAATGGATGGATACTTCCTTTTTAGGGTTCCGTAGCCAAATGGCAAAAAACGGAACCCTTATAGTTTCGTCATGTCTGTCTGTCTGTCTGTCTGTCTGTCCTGGCTCGTTCTTCGCCGTTTCTAAACCGATTGCCACGAAAATTGGTGGAGAGATGTATAGTGATAATTCAAGAATTGGTTTTTAAAATAATCGAAAAATAATTATTTTTACCCCCCCTCCGATAAAGCGAAAAGTAAATTCGAAAAAAAAAAACGTCTTTCCCCATCGTGTGGGGTATCGTGAAAAAGGTATTTTTAAATGGGGTTGCGCTAGCGTGCCATAAGTAAACATTGCTCCGTGATATTTAAATGTTATTAAATAGTAAAAGTCATATTTTACCTCAGACAAGTACGTAAAAGTGTAGCTTAACCTCAGTAAATAGTGATCTTATGTTATCTTCATAAATAATAAACAACAAACAATGATATAAGACAAAATGTGATGTGCATAAGTAAACGTTGAACACAAGTAAATTCAGTTTCCTGCAGAATTTTTAATAACAAAGTGATAAAGTGGATTCCTGTAAAATAATAATATTATAAGAACAACATCAAGAGACCGGTAAATAGAAATTTATATAAAAATATACCTATCATAACCTAAAAAAGTATAATATCATAATAAGCACAAACCGATTTACGAAAGCAAGATAGGCTACGCCATCTGTTGATGATCGCCTGAACTAAGTTGGACTCGCGAGCACAGAAATATCTGTATTTTTTCTAATAGTGCAACCTGGTCCCGCAAGATGGCGACCCCAGCAAAAGAATGTGCAGGATGCAGGCAAAAAATACCTGATCGATATTTCTTGAACTGTTCTTTATGCAAACAGGCATATGATTTAGAGTGTGCAAACGTGCCAGAAAAAAGGTTTATTAATACAATGACAAAAGAATACAGAGAAATATGGAAATGTCCCTTATGCCTCTCTAAGAGAGCTAAAACCAATAATTCTAATACCCCTGTGCGCCAAAATTTGGATCTAGACGAAAATTATGCAAATGTAAATCGCCGAAACAGACGAAAAGCAGCATCACAACCATGCGACGACGACTCATTGGTGTCTTATATGGGCGACACACAATCAGAAGATAGTGTGGTATTACAAAATATGGAGGTTAGCTCTCCTATAAGAACTTCGACGCAAATAGAAAGTCAAGTAACTATAGAACAAATTAACATAATCATACAAAAGAATTTGGAACAAAATAATAAATTTATTCTCACAGCAATTCAAAAGACTATCCAAAATGAAATTGAACACGCTCTGAAAGATATAAAGGCAGATTTTACACAAAATATAGAAACTCTTCATGTAAAGCAAACTGTTATGGAAGAAAAAATAGTAATAATGGAACAAAAAATTACCCAAATGCAAAATGAGAAATCTAAAATCCATGCAGAGTACAGAGAAATACAGGAAAAATTACAACAAATGAATGCCACCTTGAATAATTCATTTCAAGACTCACCACTCAATAATAATAACAACAATAACAATAATAATAATTATGAGAAATTCATTGTCCTACACGGATTATCTCGTAACTATAACGAGACAGAGGAAGAGCTTATTGATCATATATCATACATAGTTTACGAAACTTTGAACATGGACATATCGAATTACATAGAAGAAGTAACGTTTATTGGAAATAATAGAGCCAAATGTCCACTAAAAATTGAGTTAAATAATAAACGAGCTAGAAGATGTATACTCCAAAATTCAAATTACTTTAGAGAAAACGGCCTAGGAGTAACAGAGTACCTAAACGAAGAGACACTACGAGAGAGACGTAAATTAAAAAAAGCAATGATAAACGCTAGAAGAAATGGCCAGCATGCTATAATAAGGAATAATAAATTAATTATTAATGGAAAAGAGTCAAATGCATACTCAAACAATGGAGAGATAAATAATAATAATAATAATTCGAATACATCCGCAATTAATATAGAAAAAACCAACACCCAAAAAGAAGCAAATCCTCCAGATCAATTACATAATAAAAAAAGCCATTCCTTTCGAGAATAAATTACAAATTCTATACCAAAATATGCAGAGTGTTAATAACAAGATTCACCTACTTGAAGACTTTACAGAGGAAAATAAAGATATATCTGTTATTTGTTTGACCGAAACGTGGCTTAATAAGGACAAACTGCGGCTGTTTAACCTACCTGGATTCCAAATTACATCTTATTTTTGTCGTGAAAGAAGAAAAGAAGTTGCAGGTGGAGGAGTGTGCATCATTACCAAGGAATACATTGAGACTATACGAAGAGAGGATATTGAATCATTAGCAATAGAATTTATATTTGAAATGTGTGCTGTAGAAATAATCGAACTTAACATGTTAATAGTAAACATTTATTGGCCTAATACTCAAAAAAATACGGAAGTGCTATTTGAACGCTTAGAAATACTATTAAAATTATTATCACAAAAGGACAAAACTAAACATATTCAGATAGGGGGTGACTTTAACATAAACTTCTTAACGAATTGTACAAAAAAAAATACTCTAAAAAATCTGATGCTCTCATATAATTTTAATCAAACAGTCACACAACCAACTAGAGTTACGCCAAACAGTTCTACAATGATAGATCTTTTATTTGTCAATTTTAAGAAAAAATGTAATTCATTAAATATTCAAGACTTTGGTTTCTCAGACCATAAAGGAATCGTTTTTTCCATGCCTTTGCCTTTAAAAACAATTAACGAATTATCAGTATTTAAAAGAAAAATTAATAGTAAAAATATAGAAAAAATAAAAAACGAACTTAAAACTATCAGTTGGAAAGAGGTGTTTATTTCTACAAATAAGGTTAGTAAAAATTATAATTCATTTGAGAAAATCTTACAAAATCTGTTGAATAAATATATGCCTAAAACCCATGTCAAAACTTGTACTAAGCCTAAGAAACCGTATCTTACTACAGGTCTTAAAATGTCTAGTAGGAACAAAAGATTATTAAAACTTCTAACAACACAAACAAACAATAAAGTTATACACGACTACTATAAATCTTACACTAAAACGTTAAGGAAAGCTTTTTCAATGTCAAAAAAAATACATTATGTTAACAAATATAATAATTCATCTAATAAAAGTAAAACTATGTGGCAAATTATAAATAATGAAACTTGTAATAAACCTAGATCAGTAAAACAAAATATCGTCTTGTCACACAATCACACTCAACAAAAATGCCCAAAGATTATTGCCAACTGTTTTAATGAATATTTTACTATAATTAGCAATACTCAGAACCAAACCCAGAATCAAACTTTCAATAACAGCAATATTAAGCTTACAAATAAAGTACATAACTCCCTATACTTACAGCCTGTGGATATAAAAGAAACTTACCATATAATTAAAAAATTAAAAAACAAATCAAGCTTCGGGTTAGATGAAATACCACCACGGTTAGTTAAGGCGTGTGCGCAGGAGCTTGCTTTTCCGTACACTTTGCTAATCAACCAATCATTCATGGAGGGCAGCTTCCCCGACTCCCTTAAAGTATCGCTAGTAAAACCGATTTACAAGAAAGGTGCCAAAACTGAAACTAGCAACTACCGTCCCATCGCCTTACTGCCTACATCAGCAAAAATTTTGGAATCAGCTATGTCAAAACGGCTCACATCCTTTCTTGAAAAGTACAAGGTTCTCAATGTCACACAATTTGGTTTTCGTAAAAATAGAAATACAATATCAATACATTCAGAAAATACTAAACATTATAAATAATAAAGAATACGCAGTTGGTTTGCTCCTTGACATGAGCAAGGCATATGATAGGGTTGATTATAAAATTCTTTTGAATAAGATGTATAAGTGCGGGGTTAGAGGTATTGCGCTTGATTGGTTCAGGTCCTATCTCACAAACCGTTCTCAATGTGTAGAAATAGAATATGTCAACTTCGAAACGGGAAAAACAAAATTTATAAGATCAGATATAGTCCCCGTAACCGGTTCTATTCCCCAAGGCAGCGTGCTTGGCTGTATCCTGTTTTTAATTTACATAAATGATTTGCCGCAATCACTTCCGTTTGACAGTGTATCTTTTGCGGATGACACCTCTGTTATATTATCTTGCTCCAATTCAATAACTTTGACAAAAGACTTAGATTTACTATTAGATTCCATTACAGGCTGGCTTAATCAAAACAACTTACTGTTAAACTTAAATAAAACTAAATTAATTCAATTCAAGCCTTATCAAAAAACCACTTTAAAATTTACCTACACATATAAAAATAATATAATAGAAAGTGTAAATTCAGCTACTATGCTGGGCATAGAAATAGATACCCACATCACCTGGAAACCCCACATTGATAAATTAACTAGTAAATTGTCTTCTTTTACATATGCCCTAGGACGTCTTAAACGGACTACAAATACAAAAACTGCAGTCTCAGCATATTATGCCTTTGCCCACTCTCGTATTTCGTACGGTATAATACTATGGGGAAATTGTACGACCATCAATGAGGTATTTGTTTTGCAGAAAAAATGTATTAGAATAATAGCAAACATTAAACAAACAGACTCTTGTAAACCACATTTCATACAACTAAACATACTAACTTTGCCTTGTCTATACATATTCGAAGCTTGCAAATTTGTTAAAAAGAACTATAATTTGTATTCACCTATTAATATGATAAAAAGAAATAACAGATATGAAAATAAATTAAAACTACCTTTTTCAAAATTAAAATTATTCTCTTCTGCCCCACATTCAATGATGATTAAAATTTATAATAATATCCCAAATAAAATTAAAAACATAGACTAATACACAATTTTTGAAAGTAAACTTAAACAATTATTAGTTACAAAATGTTATTATAGTATTTCAGATTTTTTTGACGATGACAACAAAACATAGAATTAAAAAAAAAAACAATGCTTTTTATTTATAATGTTTAAATTACATATAATTCATTTGACATAACGTTTTAAATTCCATAATATATGATAATAATATTCATATTCATACATGAATATAATAGATGTATAATGTATAATATAATAGAGATAGAATATGAAAGATATTTATTGTAATAAGATTATTGTGCAATATTCATATAGTTTCCTACTTGAGTTCATTCTCGATAAAAATTGTTATTAATATATTTGCCCTCTCAAATGTGCAACGCCCTTACAGGGCGCTACATTGTAATACCTAAGACCAGTGTACACATTTTATAATACTTTGTACCCAATGTAGCATGCAATGAATAAATGAATGAATGAAATACAATAAAACTTGCCTTAAAACCATGTGGATCAAACACCCCAGTCTCGAGATATATTAATACAAAGTGAAAATTAGAGCGTCCCCCCCCCCGTAACTTTTGAAATACTATTACAATAATTCTGAAAAAAATGTCCTGTATACCTCCAAGTAAGTACTTTCAACGAAAACTATAGCGAACTCTGTATCATACATAGTTATTTTTATACAACTCCACCAACTTATGACGTGCAGTTGCCCTTACTAAATGGTGTCTTAAGCGGTCGGGCCATCTTTTAGCTACGGAACCCTTTCATGGGCGTGTCCGACACGCTCTTGGCCGGTTTTATTTGGTAAAATCGAAGGAACTTACGTATTGTATAATTATATTATATTATTACATAATATCAACTTTCTTCAGTGGACTTTATCAAACTATCGTACATACTTAATGGTTCTTAATGGTCACAAGCAGGGGCTTAAGGAAGTACTTTGTTGTTTAATGTATCTAACGGTGATCTCGTGACCCTTTGCTCCAAAGCTACTTTGATCGGGCAACATTTAAGGAGAATTTCACAGAAATAGCTCCGTTTTATGAGCATCTAAGCTTGGCAAAAGTAGTGATAAATTGTATAAATTTTGTTACGTAAAATTAAACGACGAAAAACTGACGTTGCAATGGAAGCTTATATTTTTTACTGAAATAATATTTAAGAAAAAAGAATATAAACTTATATATATATATAATATATATATCTAATTTCTCTAAGTTTTATTGTAAGTGATTTACCCGCAAAAAAAAGGGGCCGAGTATTACTTATAAATTGTGATTACATTCATTCGCTTTCTTCTTTAATTTGCATACAAAATTCAAAATTGTATTTTCGTTTAACATAATCCTCGTGTTATAAAGGTTTTGGTGACTTTATTGCATAGACACCAGGTGTTCACAAATAGCTTTTATGATAAGCTTTGTAAATGAAGAGCAGATTGTATTCCTTTAGAAGTTCACTTACAATTTTATTCTTATTTATATTATGTATGTACCTACTCACAAAATAGCTCTTATTTTTCAGTACATCTTTTATTGGCTTCTCATAATATTATAGGATTACTACTTTACTTTTTATTGAACGCTTTGTAAAACACATAACTAAAATGGTTAATGTGAGTTCGTCTATCTACTGCACCATAAGTTCGCTGACAATTCCCGAGGTTTGAACCTGAGACTAGTGGTACTAGTTATCGCTTTAAAATCAAACCAACAAGCCTTTAGAGTACAGTTACAGAGGGAGTCTTTAACATTGTACGATTAGCCGCGCGTCAAATACAATAATAACGCCTATGGCCCTGAAACAAAGGCGGTACAAAAGCCAAGTGTATTTCGCTGTCGTCTGTACTAAGAGTCAGACTCAATACATACCTAGGTATTCATAGTTTTCGACATGTTAATCTGCTCTGCCGCATTGTGTAATTCTGCTGAGTTTCTTGCGGTTCTCTTCTTAGCACGTCATTCACGTCGAAGCGCCGCGCTGGTAGGGTGAAAAAAGTTTAGCATGCAAAAGAATTTACTAAGTGAATCAAATTGCTGCATGAATTATTTCATTTCATATCGGAAAAATTACGTATCAGAACCTTTCTTATCTAACCTTGTGGTGGGTATCACGACGCAAGTTGGCAGTAAAGTTTTACGATGAAGACTATCACGCGAGCGACCTCGCCGGGAATCGAAGGGTGAAGGGACGGGTTTAGGATAAACACATCCAGACGATTGAGATTGGATAAGAAAAATACTGAAAATGTAGATCTTGGTGAATACTGAACTAATACGATCGAAGCGCATCAGTCGAGTATCAAACTGCATTCTTTAAACATTCATTAGGCCTCTACGTCTATGTCAGACGATTTATTGTGCAAGTCTATGAAGACACCATTTTTGGTGGCTGAAAAGACCGATGCGAGAGCGGCATATTCTCCCACAGGCGTTAATCAGAATCAAATTCAGTTCAATCATCAAACAAGCAGACGGCTACGCTGGCCTGCGGTGTCATGGTGCGTCAATGCATTCCCCATCGAAAAAAAAAAAAAAAAAAAAAAAAAAGGATGCGCTGATAGTGGTTTTGTTACCTATACCATACTAGAATATTATATAGGCTAGATTTTTGTTAAAAAAAATAATATTTTTATTTATAATCTAAAAATGAAAAGTATTGTTTTACAAAAATATTTCTTTTGCAGCTTGAAAATTTTATTTAATAACTTATTCCTGTATTATAAAAAAGCTACACACTTAATGATGTCCCTGATTTTTAAAATAAAAAGCAATAAAAAAGTCATTTGAGCTTCAGATTTACACTTACGATTCGTCTAAGAGTATTTTTATTAATTTTTATTTTTAGTAGTCAGGTTTTTTTGCCTCTGTGAATGTTGATTCAGAAAAGGACGATAACTTACTTTGACATCACCTTAAAAAACGTAATGTTATCCAATATTTTTACTACTTAATTAACCAGTTATATAAAGAAAAAATATACGTAAGACGAATAAATTTATGTTTGTAAAAATATCGAAAATATGTTTCCATCGTAATAACTCAATATGCTGTTTAAATAACGTACATCTATTAGTATTTCGCAGAAACCCACTATTGAGAATATAAATTCTTGGAAATCTCAAAAGGAATAAACTTATTCGTTAATGAATTGCTATTTTTATACGTCTTCAAAATGTTAGAGTAGTTTTTCATAATAATATGTTCGACGCCTAAGTAATAAAATAAAATTAATTTTGTTAGATATCAGTAACTCGGGTGTAAATTAATACCGTAGGTATGCTTAAATAATAAGAAATAATTTTAGTTGTGTACTTTATTAATTATGCCTGAAATGGGCTGTGTCTAGATTTTAAAGATATTATGTACGAGAATTTAAAAAAATCAATATCTTCGAAAGCGCAAGGTCCATTGCTTTATTTCATTGTGCAGTCAGCATCAAAAAGAAAGTGACACTAAGGGTACTTAAATAAATAGACTCCATCAAAATAGTCATTATTATCGGTACAAACAAAGTTTCCATATTAGTGACAAAATTATTTCCTTAAAAAAATACGCACATTAAAAATGTCATGAAGATCGTCCGGTCAAACCCCCATAAATATGGTTACAGAGATATCGCCAATATTTTCAGGAACACACTGTTTATTTGAGTAGGTACCATGACTATCTCTTTATATCTGACGCTGACTGCACTACAACAAATTACAGTTATGATGATTTTAAGGGTTCCGTATCCAAATGGCAAAAAACAGAACCCTTATAGATTTGTTATGTCCGTCTGTCTGTCTGCCAGTCTGTCACAGACACTTTATTTTCGAAACGATAAGTACTATACTGTTTTTTTAATAAGTCGAAAATAGAATTTGTACGGAACCCTCAGTGCGTGAGTCTGACTCGCACTTGGCCAATTTTTTACACATGTTTTTTTTAATTATTTTTATTTATATGATAGGGATTTGCTCCGTAAGAAGGATAGGCATATTGATGGTGACGTAATGCGACATTTTAAATTGCTCGTCTACATAACTGAATTTGAAACAACAGTCTTTACATCGAACGGGCCCTGTCAACACCAATCAAATTTTCAATTCCGCCTTTGTGTTTTAATTCAATGTGGG
Organism: Nomophila noctuella; assembly: GCA_958496325.1. Classification (NCBI taxonomy): domain Eukaryota; kingdom Metazoa; phylum Arthropoda; class Insecta; order Lepidoptera; family Crambidae; genus Nomophila; species Nomophila noctuella. The sequence continues at coordinate 1,097,887 of OY292493.1, forward strand.
GCAAACTCTCAATTCAGAGAAAAGCCGGGAGAAATATAATGAAATCTCAAATGAAATAAAGGTAAGTATTCAACAATTTGCCTCTTAATTCGATTGAGGGGCTCCTAATACGGAACGGAATAAATTCCTTTACGTCAAACGGTTGTAGAAGTTGGGTCGCGGTCCCTGTTGTTTTGTGGTGGAAAACAAATTTATCTCAATATTAAATCTGTTATCGACTGCGAGGATGACAAAGGCATACAATACTTATTAACTTTATCAAAGGAGTGTCTTTGTAAAAGTTGTTTTAGAGAAAATATTGCTCCGTACGCAATCATACGAAGATCGTTTGTTGTTGTTTCCTAAACCAACCAGCTTATTTTTCAACAAGTATTGTTTTTCGACTTTTCGACTGACAAAATGGTGGCAAATAGTTGCTTTCACTGACTGGTTTCATGGCATAAATATTACATTGATTTAGTTCTAGTGATGATACCTGTTATTATTAAACAATACTAGAAAAAACATAATATGAACATATGACTATTGACTATCAAATTAATTACAGCTTTAGTTTGGATTTCAAGCTATCTCTCATCAACAACTCCTAAATACGAAACAAGCCCCTTTTAAAAAGACGGACGAAATGAGTACATCTGTATAGTTACACGATACACGTTCTCAACGTAGCAAATTGATGGAAATCAATTCGGGTGTCGGTTGCGGGGTGAATTCGGGAATTTCCAGCTCTCCAACTGTCGGGAGCAGAGGTGAAGGGACGCCGAGCGGTCCAATTAGACCAGATGTGGTCAGAGCGACCACAACTGCGACATTTGAACTTGAGTTTTACAGGTCGATGGTGCCTGTCGGAATGCGATACTTACGTAAAAGTCTTTAATAGATAACATTTTTAGGGTTCCGTAGCCAAAATGGCAAAAAACGGAACCCTTATAGATTCGTCATGTCTGTCTGTCTGTCTGTCCGCCAGTCTGTCACAGCCACTTTTTTTCGAAACTATAAGAACTATTACTGTTGAAACTTAGTGAGTGGATGTATTCTGTGAACCGCAACAAGGTTTTCACACGAAAATAGAAAAAAAATAAAAAAAGTGGGGGGTCCCCATAGTCGGAACTGAAACTCGAAATATTTTTTTTCATTGAACATATACGTGTGGGGTATCTATGGATAGGTCTTTAAAAATTATATTAAGGTTTCTAATATCACTATTTTCTAAAGTCAATATATTGCGTGACAGACCCTTCCAAAGTGGAAAAAAGTGTGTCCCCCCCCCCCCTCTAACTTCTAAAATAAGAGGATGATATAACTGAAATAATTACATAATGTACATTACCATAAAAACTACCCACGAAAATTGGTTCGAACGAAATCTGTTCAGTAGTTTTTTTAATACGTCAAAAATAGAATTTGTACGGAACCCTCAGTGCGGGAGTCCGACTCGCACTTGGCCAATTTTATTTGTAGCCTTTCGTACTACGCCACTTGTTTTTTTTTTAATTTGGGGTGTAGCCGATAGGCCGTCTTGCTGGTCTTTCCCGTTGTCTGGGGACAACGGGAAGGTCTATCTGACCGGGTCTGTTACCACCAATGGAGAAAAAGCAAATTTTAAAAAATAATATAAAAGAATTCCCATTGTCTACACCGATATTCTCGACAGTAATTATGGGCTTGACGATCAGAAGACTTGACGTAATTTCCCGAGCGCTACCGTACTAACATGGAATACAAACAAATACTCCTTCTAATTCTCGACATCAATTTCGTCGCCTACGCAAAAGATACCTGTCCGATCCCATGTTAACAACAGGCACACTATAAAACATGCAAAATTCTGCCAAAGTTTAAATTACCTATTCTGACGTCTGTCATATCCCGTCCAATAAACTATGTGGGCCGACCTTTGTTGGCCGCAACGCCAACTTAGTAGTTAAGGCTTAATAGTGACAGCTGCTTATTTGGAAAACAAGGGTAAAGGCGTCAATCCGCTTTGCATTAATAACACAAAGTCAGTAATCGAAGAAACAATACCTTTTAGAAACAAAGTAACAGCTGTGTGGCTTCATCGAGTCGATTTTTTTAGCGAGGTATCCTGTGATTTAAAAAGATTCTGTTTTTGTACTGTTTTAAGAGAAGTAGAGGTTAGTGGAACTTTCACTTGAAAGAGCCGCTCGTATGGGGAAGTACCTCCTCCACCTTACAGAATCACAGTGTACACTTCGTAACTGTTGTACTATGTTTAATTTGATAGGCAACGCATCTGCGACCGTTGTGCGGTTGTTGATGTCCAATTGTCCATGGGCAGAGGTGATCATTTACCAACAGGACTGCCTTATTAGTTTGCCTCCCTATATTTTTTTTAAAGAATATGAAGTATGTCTATACAGACATGTCTGACAAAAGATGATATTTGTTTAGTAGTCGGATTCTAAATCCCTGGCGATAAGGTAGGATAACTTTTTTAAACTTATCTACAAACAAAAGTCTAGGCAAATTAGATAATAATTTTATTATTTTTAAACATCTTATCTCAACACAGTAGGTAGTTACAATTAACAACTATATAAACAACTCATTTGACGTAATCGGATGTTTACAAGATTTTAACTTTTTTGTAATTACGACAATGATGTGAAAATACAATCAAATATGATCATTAGTTTCATCTCAATTTTTACATTATCTTTATACCTAAACAAATGGTGTGTCCAATACACTAACATCTTGGATAAGTTTATTGACAGGATAGTTTTTTTTCTTATTGATTTTCAAACAAATATAGTTTCTCCTATAAAGCCTTCAGTAAAGAAAGGGTTAGAGATTTTAACCGAGAATAGACAAAAAGTTTCACTTGAACATTTTAAACTCCTTGTTAAATATTACATGTAGTTAATACGGCCATTAGGGTTTTCTAGAGCCCGGAGTTTGACTAATTTCAACGCCTTTACGACCTAACAAATTACTTACTCCAAAATCTCTCCAGTAACATTTTAACCTTACTACAAGTTCTCGATAGTCAATGAGCCGGCAGGTTTTCGTGAAGCCAGGTCCTCTTGCCTTCGTTAAACTCTGCTGCGGTGTGGTCTGTGCCCTCGAGGATCCATTTGGTGGTTAGGAGACCTTCGACACCCACGGGTCCTGGGAAATAAGTTGTTGTTATTATTTATATTTCTCTATGGCTTGTGCATTCATTCTCTTTGAAATAACAAATATGTACTTTAGTGTGTTACGAAACTACGTCGTTTTAATTTTGATATTTCATACGAATAAAGTTCTGCAGTGGACTGCGATAGGCGGATGATGATGATGATGATGCGAATAATTTTGTTGGTTAATTCAAAATCATATTAAATTCCACTTATACATAAATACAAAAATACAGCGATAAATATTAGGGAGGCATTTACTAAGTAAATGTTAAGTACCGTGGGAAAACGACTTGATTTTCGCCGAAAACCATTCCATTAAGATAATAGCACGCATTCAATTCCTTTAACGATACACACCCACTCACCGCTAATATCATTACAAGATAATTCTCATATGTCTATACGTTTTGGGCTTTGCATAGAATTAGCTTCGCAAACGGTTCAAGTTAGATCGATTGAATCTATTTCCTTGCTAAATATAGCAAATAATTATGAAACATAGCTATGCTATTTATTAAAAGCAAGCATCAGAGTCTTGTGTTTTTAGAATATTTGAGGTCTTAGATGTGACAGCTATGTTAAGATTGATATTTTCGATCGACGCCTCTCGATAGGTACTACGATAGGTACTAGGGTATATATCCCTTTTACACATAGGGGGATATCGATCCGATTTATGTGAAATAGTCAGTTCTTGACAGTTTTACGGTAACGTTATCTCTGTAAGCTGGTGTCTGTTGGCACATATTGACCAAAGCATTCTCGACCATTACAAGAAGGTCATCTTATTAACTTGGCAAGAAATAAGCTGAACATTCTCAGTCAAATGATTTACCACACCTAAGCTTGCATTATTTCTCCGTATTCCAATCCAAAGAGGATTTGAAAAGCCAATTAATTGACATCTCCGACATAATGCCCCTGATTTAGAGGTAAAATCCCGAGACGAAATGAAACCAATTAATACTCTGTAAAAGGAAGTTTTGAGCCTTGATAGACTGCTTTGACATAAAATTGTTAATAAACTCGAATTTGAAAATTTTACTCGTTTCAAAGTAATTTTGCCAATTGATTTGTCAGAGTTTTATCATCCGGGTCGAAAGTTTTCATATTGTCTTGTTGCTATTTAGGGAATGATCAATCTTCAAACTTCGTAACTGCCTCTTTTGAGCGAGTTATATTGAGAGACGAACAAGGTTTTAATAATAGAAAATAAAATTCAAGTTTCCTGCTTTGCTTCCGTTGTGTAGTTGTCAAAAATCCCAGTTAAATATTGTTATGTTTTCTCATATATGTGGCAGTCAATTGTATTTTTCCTTAGTGACCGAATTGTGAAATACTGGAAACGCGAGTTTAGTACTCGCGTTTCCAGTATTTCACAATTCGGTTCTTGTCTTCTCGATGTAGCTGCCGGTATCAAACAGTAACTTTTTAGTAAATTTCTTCTACTTAGCTGTCATGGACAGATGTGATACATACCATCAGTCGCGCCACCTACTCGTGCCGTCTCAAATTAACATTTTTGAAAAATCTCAAAATACCACGCGCTCTTTTCAATGATGCCATCCTTTTACCGTGGGCTCTTCTCTATTGCGAACCCAGAACTTTCTCGAATTTTTGAGCGATGCAATGCGTTACCAACGTACGTTTTCCTCCCTCCTATAACCTGGGTTCCTTCGAGAGAAGCGTGAAGAAGTATCTTGGGAGCCGGTATGGCGATGCCATCGGACAGGATACTCGGTACCGCATCCGTTGTCATGGCAATCAGGGCTCCCTTTTTGCTTACCATCAGGCAGAGTAGAGCCAATATATCGTGCCAATATAAATAAGTCTCACCTCTGGCATGTATCCTGGCCGTGGAGATGCCGACCTCTGCTCCCAAGCCAAAGCGGAATCCATCAGCGAAGCGCGAGGACACGTTGTGGAACACGCAAGCGCTGTCCACTGTTCCGAGGAACTTCTTCGCTGTACTCTCTGTTGGGTAGATGGGGAGAATCTGTTAGTTAATTTATAGTCTAACTGCAGAAGACCTGGAGTGCCTACGAATAACAGGCAGATGATGATGATTATATCGATGAAATGATTCAATTATTTTTGACGCTAGTTCTATCAGTAATTCTATAAACACCTAGCCTGTTGAGTTGTCTATTCTATAGATGGGATACATTTTTTAATCGGGTTATATTATAATTATCAACCACTATTAGTACATACACAAAGTTCCCCAATACAATTTGGGATAGTGAATGCAAGACAGCAGGATTCATTTTGGCAACTAACCAGACATAAGAATGAACTCACCATTTTCAGTAATGATGACATCTGTGTGCGAGCTTCCGAATTTGTGAATGTGGTCAATAGCTTCATCCATGTCTTGGACGATTTCGATGCAGCACTCCAGAGCTCCATACTCGTGCTTCATCGTACGAGCTGGAGGCGGTCCGAAGGTCAAATGGGTCGAAAGTTTTGGACCGGCGTGGATCTTCACACCTTCCTTCTTCAGCATATTGCAAATATCCGTGAAGAGAGTTCCATTCAAATGATCTTGGTGCAACAACAAAGTCTCCATAGCGTTGCAAGCGGCGGGGTAGTCGCATTTCGCGTCTCGTATGATCTTTATCGCTTTGACTGGGTCCGCATCTTTGTCTAGGTACACGTGGCAGATGCCCTCAGCATGCCCCAATACTGGAATGTGTTGGGACTGTTTCTGAATATTCCTGACTAGATCAGAAGATCCACGAGGAATGATCAAGTCAATGTGTTTCTCCATCGCCAGTAAATCACTGATTTCTTCCCTTGTTGATACTAAGGAAATAGCGTCTTCAGCACCGACGGATTTCAAAGACTCCTTTACTAGATCCATAAGAGCTTTGTTTGAGTGAGCTGCCTCTTTACCACCTTTAAGAAGAAGACCGTTTGCAGATGCCATAGCCAAAGCCGCAACTTGAGGCAGCGAATCAGGTCTTGACTCGAAGATAACAAGCAACACCCCAATGGGGACTGTTACCTGGCGTAAAACTAAGTTTTCAGCTAGCTTAGTCTTCCTTAGTACTCTGCCCACGTTCTCATAACTAGAATCAGCGATTTGTTTCAGTCCTATGGACAGAGTCTTCAATTTGCCAGGGCTCAGAGATAATCTACTTAGGAGGGGTGTAGCTAATCCTCCTTTGGTGGCTTCTTCTAGATCTTTAGCGTTAGCTTCGAGGATGGCCTCTTGTTTGTCAACTAGTAAGTCTGCCAGAGAATGGATAGCGCTAGCCCTGTCACTTGGTGAAAGTTGCTGGAGAACTCTGCTGCCACTGCGGGCTATAAACAAATAAAATGTATTATTTAATGTATGGGTCCTTATCCATAAGCACGAAAGCAAAAGTGACATTTAACTTCCCAACTAAATTATAAATGCGAAAGGAACTCTTTCTGTCTGTTACGCTTTCCCGCTTAAACCTCTCAACTGGTATTTGGCCAACGATAAGATTTTTTCGTTGTCACTTTTGTTTTCGTTGTTGTTTGTTCGGACTATTTATTATATGGTTTTTGTAAAGTTTGCACAAAATCGATCGAGTCCTTCATTTATCACACTTAGCAAAGCACGTATCGGGCCGCTAGTCTATCAAACCGAAGTCCACGCGGTCGGAGCAGTAAATAAAAATTAAATCATCTTACCGCTCTCAGCCATCTCGTCGACGGAGTTGGTGGCAGTCGTGGCGTAGTCTGTGAAGAAGGTGCCGACCTTGCGGCCGCTGATGATGGTCTTGATCGCCTTCTCCTGCATGCCGTTGCAGATGACGACGCTGACGCCGCGAGCCATGGCCCACGTGGCCGCGTTGACCTTGGAGTCCATGCCGCCGGTGCCCACCTGGGATAATGGTTTATTAGTTACTAGGAATGGTTTATTAGGCCTTTACACGCGTGGAGTTCTAAGTTCGTTTAGTAAGATTCCTGTTGAATTTTCAGTATAAAATGTATGGCAATGGGGCAATGGCAAAATATTTTTGCGATTTCTGACATTTCTAGTACTCAAGCCTCAAATGGTTCTAATAGCCATTTTATCCTTACAAGGAAAAGGATCGATTTGCATGAAAAAAATGTCAGAGAGCCTGTCTTCAAAACCGAGGGTGGCGGGTTCGAATCCCACTTGTGGTAAATATTATGAACAGCGGCTACTCCAGTCATAGATGTTTATAAAAGTATTTTAGTATGTCTATCCGTTCCCTAGTACCCATTGTACAAGTTTCGAGTTTAGTTTGGGGCTACGCAATTGGTGTGTTAGTCCTAGGCATTTATTTATTATTATTTATAGATGTAATTTAACTGTTAGTTTGGATATCTTTGCAAGATTTAAGCTACATACTACAGGGTCTAATGAAAGTAAATACATATGTAATGTCATAAAAATTATATAAACACCACACATCTACATCATAGTCTCACTTACCTTAGACTTCTGTCCAAACTGGACCTGTTCCTTGGACGTGTAGGTGTGCATCATCCTCGCACCATCTTCCCATGGGGGTTTGTTGTAGATGCCGTCCACATCCGACATCATGATGAGCAGGTCCGACTGGATCTCCGCCGCGAGCAACGCTGAGAGGCTGTCGTTGTCTTTGATGCCGATACCCTGGAAATTTAGGATGGTTAGTGGAGAAGGAGAAGATTGTTTGTCGAAATTTATCAGGCCATTTCGGGCGCATTGGAGGAGGAAAACAAAAAAGTCGAATGTAATCTAAGTAGCACTTCATAATTGTTGTGCTATGTTTCTGCTGATGACTAAGGTCGCCAGGTCTTAGTTGAGGAGGCGTCTTAAGGGCAGGCAACTTGTGCGATTGTTGATGTCTATGGGCAGCGGTGATCACTTACCATCAGGTGTCTCTCTCGTTAAAACTCATCGTTTTGCGAACTACAATTAACAGCCGCAGTGTCATTTGTGTATAGTGTAAATGAATACTTTAATTATAAATAACAGGGGTCAGATTTTAAAACCATAAACTAAAGTGTTTTAAGCTAAATACTTTGGGAAAATATTACTTTCCTATGGGTTGTAGTGTGTGTACACCTCACCCATACATTAGGCTAGATGTAAGTTAGTATTTAAGTCATTGCATGTAAGTTATAACATTCATTATAGTCTGGACGTCCTACGAAACACTTGTTTAATTAGTCTCCCGCGCGCCACCTCTACATGGCGACCCTGCCAGTGCTGCCTTCGGGGCAGTGCTGAGCAAAAAATTAAAGTGGATAAAATCAGTGCAAAATAATATTATTTAATATTATTATTTATCAGAACCGAACCGAATGTGAATAGTGAATAATATGGACAATTAAAACTATAAGAAGAAAGCATAAAATGGAGTGTGATGATGATGAGCTGGCTGCCGGGAGTAAAAATGCAGTCAGATGGAGGTATGGGGCTCAGCAGGCAGCCGGGCGCAGATGGTGTCCGATGTTGCGTTGCTGCCGGGTGATGGTTGAGACGACGTGGATTCCAAAATAATTATCGCACTTTTAATTGAGGGGTTACGTTTAATTTATTTTATCCATTTATATATTTACCTAATAAATATATTGTATTTTTTTTATGTAGGTAAGATGGTTTATTATTTTAATAAGTTTGTAGTAACTTTAATTTGATAACTAGACGAGTTAAATACACTAACAGTGAAAAGTACATAATATGTAGTACCTAATGTATATATTTTATTCCCATAAGATAATGTGATTTGATTTAACGCTTTTCTAGTGTTGATGTAGTAATAAATCGTTTATAACATTGCATAAATTTTATTCTAAATATTCCGATGTACATGCATTAGTTACTAGGTGCATCGACAACCGTGCACCATATTAGGACACTGATCGCATTGCCTCATCATACCACACACGAGGCATGCATCAGCAAAATTTTCTTACGAGTAACTCGGATCGAAATACGAGTGCTATCCGATCCCATATTAGTCAGCTGCTATGCGCCATAAATACTTACTACAGCTTTGATATTAGAATTCGTCATCTATGCTTAAAGGTATGCCAATGTAAACAAGTTCTTAGAAATGGTCTCAATTTATTATTATTGAGTTCTATTACTAACATTTTAATGTGGCAAACTATTTTTTATCAATGATATTTTGTTTATTTTATGGAAAGAAAGTAATGTTCCGTTTTAATGAAAGTATTTTATTGGGAATACTTCAGTAATGATATTTTGGCAGCCACTTGGACTGATCACCCAAGAAAGGAATTAATATTATATCGCTACTGAAGGATTCATTTTGGTCGAAGGTTTTGTTTATAGATGGTTTTTGTTTAAAAGTTTAGGAATAGCACAATTTATATAAAAATGGTACTAGGTACAGTTGGGGTTAGATCCTCATTTGATCATGGTGCAGACGAGCTTCTCTCCGTGAAAATGCTTGGATCAATCGTGGTGAAACACACCCCTATTAATTATAATGAGAAATTAAGATAATAACTGTACCTTAATAATGAAATGAATGAATATGTTATGTAAGGTAGGCCGCCTATTATTAAATGTATAATAAGGAGATAAATAAATAAAGAGTTATTATAAAGGAAATATTATGATTATAATGAAGAAAAAAAGGTAGGCCGCCTAGTAATAATATGAATCAAACAAAGGGTTAAGAGTGCCATTTTTATATTGCTGCTTGGAGTTAATCATGCTTTTTTTTTCATAAAAGGATGGAAAAGTTTATGATAAATAGGTAAGAAATTTAATTTTATTTTTTCAGAGTGACTGTAACTAAAATATTGTAAAATGTTTACTGATTATTTGATATGTACCTATTAGCATTTAAATTGGCATACCTACTTTGTTATCAAATTCCATTTATTGATTTTAAAGTGAAATGTTAAAAAAAAAACTCTATTTCTTTAATTTTTTTCATTCAACGTTTAGTTTACATGATGTTTTTATTTTTAATTGCACATAAAACTTATCGATTTTTGTTATTTTTAAATAGTGTCGAATAACTCGTCTAGTCTAATTTAGATAATTTTTATAATATAGTTTTAAGGAAATTGTTTTAAATCTATTTTTTTTTGATACAAAAATATTTTTAGAAAAATTCAATAAAATAAAATTTTCAAAAAAAAAAAACGGGGGAGGTGTAGTGTGTGTACACCTCACCCATACATTAGGCTAGATGTAAGTTAGTATTTAAGTCATTGCATGTAAGTTATAACATTCATTATAGTCTGGACGTCCTACGAAACACTTGTTTAATTAGTCTCCCGCGCGCCACCTCTACAGGGTAAATATGGATTACTTCTTTTTGTTGGTTATACCTCTTGTTTTTAAATATAAATTTCATATTTTCTATAGCCGGTATTAAGGCCAAGGGTCACTTTCTAAAGGCTGGTGATAATTGCTACCCGAAAAATCCGAAAAGTCATTTCCTTAATTATTTTCCTTGTTCATTTCGAAATTTTCCTCCCGAGTTTTTCCGTATTTTCGGCATAAGGTAGAGTATTAATTTTTGCCCACTCAGTCAGTGTTGTTTTATTCGTTTTCATTCCAAGAAAAATGTTGTGACCGTGTACCGTTAAGGATTTAGTGGTGCCAAGTTTAACTCCTGAAACGTGAACAATTGGTTGGATTTTTGTTAATAGCCCAAGACAACATTCTTTTATATTTTTACTTTAATGATATAAATGGTGACCTTGACCTTATTAGCTAGAGTTTTGCTTTTGAGACTCAATTAGCTAGCAGCTTGTTTTTATTAAAGAAATCGAATTTAACTCTTCTTTGTATACACATGAACTTGCACTATTCAAATGGGATTATACGGTTGCAGCCACCAGCTTTTAAGTGACTATTAAAGAACCTATCCTATTAGGGAACACTTGACCGTGCTTTTATTGCCTTCATATATTATCAAGCTTTTGTTTTCAGTACTTCGACCGATTATTATTGATTTTTGTTTCTTGATTTTAGGAAACAAGAGTTACGGTGGCATATCATCTACGAGATTAATCAGTTAGTGTTTCGGAGCAGTTACAAAGTTGTTATTAGAAAAAAACAACATTTTATTTTAAATCATCCACCCGAAAACTATTTAATTTTATAAGAAATGTTTACGCGTGATAAAGTTAAGAAATAGTTTGGACCAATTAAATTAATAACGGTACGAAATAAGATAGACCAAATTAATGGTAGAATTAACATTACTATCAAGCTATCTCACAATATTTCCAACTTTATGCTCTTATCATAAGGTTGAAGATTTATTTGACTTCTTAAATATTAAACAGTTTGGAATATTCTGCTACTGTTTAATTATTAATATTTTCTTAGAACGATAAACATAATTATAATTTAACTACATAAGATAGCGTTCGTATTGTTTTACAAAAGCGTTTTAATGATTCGTTAGATAATACAGCAATTATACATATTGTGATAATGAAATCGTACTAAAATCATTTTACCATTTTAGATTTGGTAACTCGCATAATTATGTTTCTCTTTTCATGATTTTACCCAAAAATAATGTTCCTACAAACTAAACATTTTGTTTTCTGACGATATACATTTTCAATTAAGTTTTATTGTATGTAATTACTAAAAAAACAGATTTTAAACACTATATCTAAGTATAATAAGTAAATACACATATTACTAAGTTCCAGACTACGTATATGGAGCTGTGTTTGTACCGTCCAAGGGTGTTGATCTAATTAAATACTTCTATGTCGCAGGCATAACAAGTGTTCCGGTCAAATTAACAAACGTCTGATTTTTAATAAATAGGATACATAAAACGTCAATTAAAATAGCACGGCAGTACCAACAAACGTACTTAGTGGAACAGGGTCGGTATTGCTTGGACATAGTTTCCATGTAAATCAGTCTATCAGGTTTTGCCAACTGATTTACATAGACTCAATACGAGCCATTGTTGATCGGACGGGACGGATCGTATTTGTATTGCCATCAGACTATTTTTATAGTCAATTTGGAATATTGCTTTTGTGTTAGTTGTGGGTTAGTTTTGGAGTGGTTAGTACGATTTTGGACGGTTTAGTCTTGTCGTATCTGTGTCGTCAATTACAAAACGGAGTTAAAAATAATTTACTGAATAATTTATGACTAAAATGGTCCTAGTAGCGTCTCAGAAAATATCACTTTACCATACCGTGTGCTGTTAAGTGCCCGCTAAAAATAAGTAAACAGGTAATTCTTCCCGTGAACTGCCTCCATCGCGTAGTGGGTAGAGCACTGGGCTCAAAAACCGCGGAGGTCGTGGATTCTTATCTCGGGAGGAACACCGCCACTTTCTTGCAGGCTTGATTCGCCTGATTTCCTGATTAGAATGGTGATTCCATGCTTGGGAAAGCATGTTAAACCGATGATCCTGACTATGATCCAAATTGTTTGGTTTCCCTTCTGTGAGTTGCTGAGGTCAGACGACAGTCGATCCAATATAAAATGTAATGATGTAATGGTGACGATGTAAATGATGTTGTATTACATTATCTAGGAAAATGCTACGGCTATGATGATAAAATAACAGTTAAAATACACCTTTAAATACTAACCTTCTTCCCAGTACCGGGCACCACAGTATCGTCGTGGATGTACATGGGCGGGCTCACAGCGTCGTTGGTGTTCACGATGGGCACGATGTTCAGGGAGATCAGCTCCGAGAGAGTGCAGAACAGGTTCTTCCTCGTCTCTTCGTTGTAGAAGTCGGGCTTGGTTACCAGCACCTGAGAACAGAGGTTTTGATAAAATATATTTTTTTAGTTTCAAGATACTTTGCATTTTTAATTGAAGGACATAATTTCGTGTCGAGGTAGGCCGCGATAAGCAAAGGCCCTTTTCTCTTGAAAAATGTGTTGTTATATCAAATAATAATTCAATGCATATTTTATTTAACTACTAGATAATATGTATTTATATTCAAACATCAAATACAAAAAATCATTAATTCTTCAAAATCTTAAACTTTATACGAGAGAGTTAGGAGCACTATCGCGCTTTTCATTATAGAAAGTACCAGTATAGTTTACGTAACTACCTACGATTTTCATTAGACACAGTCTCGGTACACTAAATCTAAAAATGTCATTACTCAGTCTAGGTATGCTACGTACAATAAACTCTGCTAGAGGACAATTAATCAAGACAACAGAAGCAGTGAGACCGTGCATCTAATCCACAGCTGATTAGGAATTTAATCCTATCATCGCCATAGATTTAAATCTTTAGAAATGTCCCGACATCAGAAAACTGAGGCATTTTTTTGTTTGTTTGACATGACGTACGCTTAGTTCGCCCCAAACATGATGTTACGTTATGATAAGAATGTAACCATACCGCTTCCTTCCAGTTCATGGATGGTCAAACCTCCATGATGGCTGGACATTCTAAACAGCGCGCGCACTGGCCGCTAACTACCTAGCTTTCCGAACTAAAAATTCAAAATTTATCTATACATTCTATTTTCGCTATTTTGTGATCTAGGCTCCGGGAGTCCTACAGCTAGAGCAGAGCTAGCCACAGTTCTTATAATTTATTATCTTTACTAAATATTAATAACATGTGAATAACATTCACCCAATACCTCGAACCTTTGTAATAGTCTTAATAGTAAGAAGTGTAACAGTAAAAAAAAACTAGTTAAACAGTGATCCCATACTTTTACTCAAACCATTTTCTATGTACCTATTACCTAAATGGATACGGAGTGCAAAGAGAACCCCATGAGACCACAATCCGTTGCAAGAAGCGACATTTGCTTTATATTTTAGTGTCAATTTTAGAGCCAGTTAAAGTTTGGCGCGGGGAATATCCAACCATTTAAATCTATGATTAGCGTGGCTTTCTTAGCCGACTTAACCAAGTTCAGTCTGGACTTTGACTTCCAGACTAAGTTTGTCTTCCATCGATGCGTTCTAGGATGCAGACGACTATACTGAATATCTAATTGTGCTCCAGTTAATATGAAATTGAGACTTTTGAAAAAATGGCCAAGGTACTCAAAAACACTGTGCTTATTTTATCAACAGGCGATTAGAAATAGCCGTGGCTGGCCTATCAAAGTTTGGTGAACAATGAATATTTTCTGGAAATAGGCCAGTCTTTAAATAATTGTAGGTATCATATTTTATCATATCCCATCAACATTATTGAACAGAATATTAAAATCTTCGGAAATAATATAATGATTATAATTTGTCTCATTATGATTTAATTAATCTAACTACTGCGAACTAATTAATGATTTTAATCAAAGACATATAAACTACGGAGGAGTTTACTATTTCGTTATCATAACATCGAAGTATTCTAATTACAGTTAGTTAATAGTAAAACTGATGAAATTGTTCGCGTTATTGAAACTTGAAATATTGTGCGGAAGTTCGTCTTCATTAAATGTGTCCCCAAGATTCCCCAATCTTTCAAGTTAATTAAATCTATATTATTATAATAAACTTTAAGAGTTTGTTTGTTTGAACGCGTTCATCTCAGGAACGGTTGATCGTAAGATCAGGTGAAAGAGTATTACTCCATCCATCATCTCATGTAACAGTATAGGATCAAATAGACGAGACATTATTTATATAAAAAATACCTGTGTGCTAGACTAAAACGCGGCCCAAAAATTATACTCAAAGAGGTAATAGCGTGAATAACCTTTGTTTAACAAAGTAATCAGTCCAAAATTCGAGTTAACGATAGCAAAATGAAACAGAGACAAAACAGTATTCGAAAACTCGCCAAAAAACGGTCTAACAAACAGTAATGTAATTAAATTTCAGACCCGTCCGCCTAAATAAACCGAAAAGATATTTCTATTCCGAATATTTCAAAGGGCCATTCGATCATTTTGTATAGGGATAATAATTTGTTTATAAACAACAAAAGAGTAAACGCACAGATAGTGGAGTCAATGAAGCATTTGACAAAGTAAACGGAGCTCTCTTGCAGGTGTCACAATGGTTCAGTACCAATAATTTGTTACTCAATGCTAAAAAAACTAAATGTGTTAAATTTATGATGCCTAATGTAAGGCAAATTAATACACAAATTACTATGAATGATGCGAAACTAGAAATTGTCAATTCAACCGTATTTTTAGGAATCACCATCGATTCCAAGTTACAATGGGGTCCTCACATAACTGCACTAGCAGGAAGACTTAGCTCTGCTGCTTACGCGGTTAGAAAAATAAGATATGTTACTGACATTGAAACGGCAAGACTGGTTTACTTCAGTTACTTTCATAGTGTTATGTCATATGGTCTACTGTTGTGGGGCTCTGCTGCAGACATTGAGTCAATTTTTATATTGCAGAAAAGAGCTATCCGTGCGATCTACAACCTTAGACCTCGTGACTCACTTAGGGATGTATTCAAAGAAATTAATATTTTAACAGTACCTTCTCAGTACATATTTGATTGTATTTTATATATTAGAAAGTATAATGAACAGTTTCTCAAAAAATCTGATACTCACAAATTTAATACAAGAAATAAGCACAGACTTGCCTATCCAAATGTCAGACTGCAAAAAACTGGAAAGTCTTTTGTAGGATTAAGCATTAAAATGTTTAACAAAGTACCACAAAATCTTGTTGAATTGCCTTTACATCTATTTAAATTAAAAGTTAAGAACTGCTTAATGAGAAAAGGTTATTATAAGATAGAAATTTTTTTAAATGATGTTGACAAGAATTTGTGGGTCTGACAATTTCTTACCACTCTGCGCATGTGGTTGTCTAATTTATTTATTTATTACATTTGTAATTTTTTATTTTTTTATTTTTGACATTATTTTTTTGACATTTTTAATGATTTATTATGATGACATGTAAAAAATTGTACAAATATTTATTTTTTAAAAAAGGCAAACTGTTGAGTTTCTTGCGGCACTTCTTCTCAGCAGGCCATTCACGTCGAAGTGCTGGTAGGTAAAAAAATGATATGACGTGCAAAAGAATTTCTATGTAAATCAAATTGCAAAATAAACCACTTTGACTTTGACTTTGACTCGAAAGTCCTCAAGAACAGCTCCGATTTCGATGATTTTTTTTTTATTAAATTTGTTTTTTTATACTATTCAAAATCAGAAACCTCTTAGAGCGGGGACGGAACTATTTATATTGTTTTAACAATATCAACGATATAGTTTATGCACAAAAAAAAATTCTCCAATACAATATCCATTAAAAACTTGTAAATATATTAATTAATGTTATAAACAATCTATATATATAAAATTCAAATCTATATATATAAAATTAAGCTCGATCTTCTATATACAAAACTCAAAGGTGACTGACTGACATAGTGATCTATCAACGCACAGCCCAAACCACTGGACGGATCGGGCTGAAATTTGGTATGCAAGTAGATATTATGACGTAGGCATCCGCTAAGAAAGGATTGTGAGCAATTCAACCCCCAAGGGGGTGAAATAGGGAATGAACGTTTGTATGAAACTTTGTCAATTTTAAACCAATCGAGCTGAAACTTTGCATACATAAAGCTATTCTGATGTGAGCATCGCTTGAGAAATCATTTTGATAAATTCTACCCCTAAGAGGATAAAATAGGGGATGAAAGTTTGTATGAAACTTTGTCAATTTTGAGCCGATCGGGCTGAAACTTTGTATGCATGAAGTTATTATGACGTAGGTATTCCCCATGAACGATTTTGGTAAATTCCACTAATAGAGGGATTAAACGGGGGATGAAAGTTTGTATGAAACCCAAATAAACGCGGACGAAAATAATATTGAATTATTGTTAAAAACTTTTTTGTAACAACTATTTGTTACAATAAGATTATTATAGAGATTTTTCTACAAAAAAATAGAGACCAAACTTAATTTTTTATATCCATATCGTTGATATTGTTTATACAATATAAATAGTTCCGTCCCCGCTCTAAGAGGTTTCTGATTTTGAATAGTATAAAAAAACAAATTTAATAAAAAAAAAATCATCGAAATCGGAGCTGTTCTTGAGGACTTTCGAATATTGCCTGTTTTATGTATTCATTGACTCCACATTTCATTACACAAAGGCCAGTGAATTTCGTTTACTCGCTTTGGTTCGGTTTGCTAAGGCAATTATTTGGGATGTTCCTATTTTATCTGTAAAGTTTGGAATGAATAAGTCCAACTTATTAGGTTACGACTACTAATGCGTTTGCTGAAATAGAACACTTTGGCGGTACAAAATAAATAATTGAAACAATAAGATAAATTACAACTCCTTTCTATTGTTTTACCACTATAAAAATTAACACTAAAAGCTGAGAGCTTGCTATTTCTACGAACACTATCGTTCTTTGATGTTTTACTAACCTTACTTACTTAAGAAACTATATGTCTCAAAGAATTTTTCATAACCATATAAATCCATTTGTTGTATTGACACCATCATCATCAATCATTATCCACAGCCTATTGCAGTCCACTGCTGGACATAAGCCTCTCCTAGGGCTCTCCACTCAGCCCGATCCCCGGCGACTATTGTATTGGCACATCATTTTGATATTTTTCTGGTAAAAAAGCCTCTCCTAGGGCTCTCCACTCAGACCGATCCTCGGCGACTATTGTATTGGCACATCATTTTGATATTTTTCTGGTAAAAATATTAATCCAGGCACATGTTACGTAATTTCTAAGCTTGTGATATTCCTATAAAAAATGTCCCTTTTTGACATTTTATTATTTTTATACTTTTAGTTACATGTGTTTTTACTAAAAAAAAGTGGGAGCATTAGTCCGGGCTATGATAATAGCGCGGGTGCACGAGTAATCACAGTGCGCCCACTCTCGGGCTAATTGCATCTGCGTCCGTGCTGCCATCTCTATTCTGTGTAGCTGTTTTAATTTATAGCCTGCGACGATTAAACTTTTATTGTGAGTGCGACTTGGTTTTAATTATTTTAATTGAAACAGAAATGAGACTGGACTTTAGACTTTCATTATAAACGTCAGTAAATACTTAACAACGAATAAACGCGACATTTATTTTAAAGGGTAAGTTAGGTTAGGCATACTACTTGGACTTATTGTGATATCGTTACAAACGTGGACTTTTGCTTAAAATCACACTCTTGTTAAATTGTTGTGGTCGGGAAAACTCTTAACTTTTTGCAACCGTGAACAACTACGAGTACATACTAGTATCAATGCGAACGAATACTAAAAATGCGTATTTCCTTCCTTTCTTGAAACTACATACTCAAGTAGGTATTTCACTAGTTAGTACGACTAGGTCGTGAATTGCGGTTCGTCGGTCTAATTGCAACTACGGCGGTGCTGCCATCTCTCTTTCTAGAAAAGTTTCAATTGTACACTTAGCCGCACGTTGAAGTACACACTTGCATTTCAAAAGTAGCTCTTATGCCCTTGACATAAGGGCGGTACGCAGTCTAAAGCATTTTGTGTGTCGTGCTGTTGTCTGTACAGTGCAAGAGGAAACATTTTTCTCCGACTCAGATTAGGTACTTAGTTGCAACCGGGTAAGTTTGTGGGTGGAATTTACGGTTAGATTAAAGTATGGACGCTATTTTACTAGCTGGGTTTTGTGAGCAATATACTGGTTTACTAAAGCTTAGGTCCATTTATAGTGGAAATTGGGGAAGTAACTAACACACATCGGCAGTATACTACCGTCACCCGTAACCTCCTACCAGGACGTGTTCTTTCTCTAACAGCTTGCGCCGGGATTTGAACCATCGACTTCACTCAAATAAAGCGACAAGCAAACCACAATTTATGGTCGCAAACGTGGCCAGTATGTGCATAAAAACAACGTAGATTAATTTAATAAACAACAGACAAGTTTTATTGTATAGTCAGCCGCACTTAACAGTAAACAACTCAGTCATGATGGGCCCGTTGGTCTAGTGGTCAGAGAACCTGGCTACAAAACCGAGGGTCGCGGGTCCCAATCCCGCTAGAGCAAATGTTTGTGTGATGAAATTTGGCGTTTGCACTCGTGTCATGGAGGGTTATAAAAGTATTTAGGTACGTCTATTCGTTCTTAGTACAAGCTTCGAGCTTAGTTTGGGGCTAGGTAACTGGTGTATTAGTCCAATGAATGAATTAAAAAATAAACTATAATAGCACTTAGCTCCAAAGTCCAAAGTGTTTCGACCAACGGGCTGTTGTCTATACGTTACCTTACCCATATCACGCATTAGAAACATCACCCTAAAACCCATACCAGTTTCGGATCCATTATCAAGTAATCCATTAATGCATTATCCATTGTAACTTCTAAATATAGACCCTCATCCATCTCTTCAATAAATAGTCGATTCTTTGTTTCTCGAGTTATTATATTAGAACAGTTTCCCGCAAAGAATGTATAATTTATCATGCCTTGAGCAACTACGGGATGGCATCTTTGTACCCGCCTGCAGGGTTGCCAGGTGAATAAATCTTTAAGACATATTGTACCTTAGTAATCTTTTGAAAATGTTGAAAAAGTATTTATTAGGAATCTTTAGAACGAAACCATGATTTCAAATGACGGGTGCCTCTAATCTAAAATGGGCTGATACTTTATTAATTAGAAGTCGGAAAATTACATTTAAATCACATGAAAATCATAAGAAATCATAATTTCGCACCCTCAGTGCAAAAAAGACGTAAGTCGAAAATGACGACTTTTCAGTACGGCGAAAAAACTGAACTTTTAGGTATATTTACTTTATTTTCAAACGTAGAACAATAATTCTTATATCAAAAAAAGAAGAAAAAATTGTTGCAATGCGTGTTATATGCAAGTTGGTTCTAATGTTTATAGTTCATTTGGAATTGTAAAAATAAATTATTACGCTATTTTTCATTACGGAAATAAATAGCGGATTCTGAGTATCAAAACTTAGGCCAGTCTTTGCCAAAAAAGTCAAATGTACTTCAAAAAGTATGTGATATTAAAGCAGTTATGAACTCGTAAATACACACAATTGTGCTAGTATAAGTAAGATTACTGCCTTATTCCCTTTATTAAAATTATGTTTGAAGTGCATAAGCAACACTTACTCCATTTTTCAATTTGGGGACTAGTTAAGGTAACTGAAGTAAACAGTAATAATTACTTATTCCATTATATGTTTATGTAAAGCTAGCCGCATATTAACACATATTACTTTGAGTTATTATTTATGACTGTAAGGAAAAAAGTTGTTTTTTGTTTTTGTGTTCCCTATTTATTAATACTGGAAAAATATTATTATAGTTTTGGTTATTATTAAAGTTCGTACTATCAACAATAAAATTGCACAGTAATACTTTAAATATGTGGAGTTTCGGTGAAGATCACTACCACATGATTTTTTTTTCAATTCTTAAAAAAATAACCGATAAATTGATACGAATTATTGTAACAATTAATGAAATAAGTTTTACACGGCTTTGTACAGCAAAATATTATGTTCTATCAATAATAAAATTAAAATAACAAGCAAAAGTTATTTACAAATTGAGGTACTTTACACACATCAACTTTGTCTGAGTGTACGTACATACCTCTTGCCGAATCCTTCACAGAACTCCTAGTATAACATCAGGTGTATAATGTGATATGGCTGGGGTTTTTAGATGTAAGTATATTAATATATTAGAAAATGATACCTAATAGACGCCTTTGAAAGTAGCATGTAAAATTAATATTTGTAGGTGAGTTAATAACTTTCTCCAAATACACATTTTTGGTTATTACTTAAGTAATTATTAATGCTAGGCGTCCCGAGTGATGGCAATATTCTTCTACTATTATTTAGCAAGAGGAGGGCGCCAGCTACCGCGCGTTTTGCCCGTTCTGAATAACATCTATGGTATATCTTTAAAAATAGAAATAAAATTACACGTTAGTAACAGGCATTCATCCCCCTAGCGTTTATCCCGTTTCTGTGCGGGGTCCCCTTTGACCATAATCCAGGATTTGGCGAGTCTGGTTATTACAGTGAAACGAATGCCGTCAGACCTTTCTAACCCTTAGAAGGAAACTAGACAGGTTGGATCATGGTTACACATCATGGACATGAGTCGAACCAAGGACCTCATGTATGTGAGGCACGGTCCTTACAAATAACACCATCGTTAGTAACAGACATTAGTTTAATAACTCTAGTCTCTAGTACTTATATAACAGGGGTTCCCCTAGTTTGAAACCAGACCATTGTTGTGACTGTCTAGCGCACTTACTTACTTACTACTTGTACCACTACTAGCCCGACATTAAAGGAAAACATCGCGAGGAAACTGCACATTGATTCTTTCAGAATGTGTAACTATGATCTTACTAGCGGCCGCCCGCGACTCCGTCCGCGTGGATTTCGATTTCCAATATCCTATGTGTTATTCTGATGTATAAGCTATATTGTGGTAAAGTTTCATTCAAATCCATTCAGTAGTTTTTACGTGAAAGAGTAACAAACATCCATACATCCACACATCCACACATCCATACATCCATACATCCACACATACAAACTTTCGCCTTTATAATAGTAGTAGGATTGTTATAGTTCGCCTTTCCGATTGCAAAGATCGGAAGACAGTCGCTTCAATGTAATGATCAGACTAGATAAACCCAGATAAATCATTGTTTATGCGGACCCTGGGCTCCCCAAGAGCAGACGAGAAAATACTTGGTGGATTAGACAGTAAACACATTGTGTCTCAATCTCTTTTTAACTTTTAAACTAAATTTACTCTCCTCTTAACTTAAAAATCATTCTCGCCCTACTGTGCTGCGTCCGATTATACATTTTCAGATCATCATCCTAGCGATTATCCCGGTCACATCCTCGGCCATAGCCTCCAAGTCCAGGGACCACCTTCCTGCTCCTTCTACTCCACTTCACACGGTCTTCGGCATCCTGTGTGGTCAGGCCATTGACACGCATGTCGTCTTTCTCGACGTCAACCCAGCATTTCCTGGCATGTCGAGACGTTTGTTTCCCATGCAACTGGCCGGTTTCCGTAAAACATGGCGCAGTTTATCAGCAATATCACGGAAATGAAGGCTGCCCTGAATGCGCGAGTTCTTAACGCGGTCCTTCCGCGTCACTCCACACATCCAGCGCAGCATCTTCATCTCCGTGACTCGCAGCATCCGCTTGTTTTGCTCAAGTACAGACCCGTTTCACTGCCGTAAAAAAAGACAGGCCTAATAATGGTCCCTTCAGCTTAACCGGCATTTTGGGGCCGCAAATGACACCAGTCACTTCACGCCATTTTGCCGAGGCTGCTGCAATGCGGCCCTTGACGTCGTAATCGAAATCACCAGACGCGTGAAGTAAAGATCCCAAGTACTTAAACTAGTCCGTACGCTCAACCACGTCACCGTCTATGCATACGGATGGGGGATCTGTGTTGCAGGCCAGGTTCTCGAGTGCCACGTTCCACCTATTTGCACGTCTCACCAATCGTTCCCTGTCCGAATCCGCCAGCGCGATCTCATCAGCATACAGGAGCAGCCACGGGGGTTGCTCATGTGCGTCTATGATGCTAGTTGACAAATTCATCCAATATCACGCTTAACCGGAAGAGACTAAGGACGGATCCTTGGAGGACTCTGACGGAGATGGGAAAGGTTGGTGTCACCAACAGCAGTCCTAACTAGAGAATCGGAATCGTGGTACATGTCTCGAATTACGTCAATATAATTTGCATGCACCCTCTTGGACCTCAGTGCCCACCTGATCATCATGCCAGGAACACAGTCGAAGGCCTTCTGCATGTCCAGGAACAGGAAATGCAGAAGCGTGTTCTTCGTTCTTTATTTCTCCATAATCATCTTTAAGGCAAAAACAGGGTCCATTGGACCAAGACCAGTTAGGACTGCTGGCAGCATACAGTGCTGGTGATATCGCGCTGGCGGATTCGGACAAGGGACGATTGGTGAGACGTACAAATAGGTGGAAGTGGCACTCGAGAACCTGGCCTGCAAAACAGATCCCCCATCCGTATGGATGGGGGATTATGCATACGCATAGACGGTGACGTGGTCGAGCGTACGGACTTGTTTAAGTACTTGGGATCTTTACTTCACGCGTCTGGTGATATCGATGACGACGTCATGGCCCGCATTGCAGCAGCCTCGGCAAAATGGCGTGAGGTGACTGGTGTCATTTGCGACCCCAAAATGCCGGTTAAGCTGAAGGGGTAAGTCTATAAGACCATTGTTAGGCCTGTCCTTTTGTACGGCAGTGAAACGTGCCCTGTACTTGAGCAAAACAAGTGGATGCTGCGAGTCACGGAGATGAAGATGCTGCGCTGGATGTGTGGAGTGACCCACTCCCCACATCCAGCTCGCCCCCTGCATCGACGTATTCACACTTATGTACCTGATGGCTACCCCCGCGCCGCTGCATCAAATCTTACGTCTCGGTGCAATGAAAATATTCTAGTGGAAGAAAGAAGTAATTGTTCTTATTGTGATTTATTTTAACTTCATAAGAAGTAAACAGTCATATTGCTGTTCTTATTTTTTAAGTTAATTTAAAAAAAAACGCAATAAAGTCATAATATTGGTTACTTTTTATTTTCTACATAAAATTTTAGGGAAAAAGGTAATATTAAGTAATACGTCATATTTTTCAATGTGTTCTTTGCGTTATATCACATAAGCTATTTTTCCTTAAGAAAAAAAATGATGGAATAAAAAGTCTCAAAACTCATTTTCTTGTATTAATTCGTCAATTTTAACAAGAAAAATATGAAAAAAATTGAGCATATGTGTCTTTGAACGTACTTTTTAAATATGATAAAATCGATGATTCGACGTAACCTCACTTACGTCTTTTTTGCACTGGGGGTGCGATTTAACACAAACATTAATGTGCAGTGAAAAATGTTCATTAAAGTTTATTCATTTTTAATCAGACCTTAGGGTCGTGAGGTCATATTCATTCATACTTCTCCCGTGTTTATTTACGCGTCTAATTATGTACCTAGTGACAAATAATTCTATCTCACTCATCATTATAGATACTGGAATACGCTAGGCGTGTTCACCGAATACCTTTATAAAATAATATTTGTGCATTATAAAAAAAAGCGCAAATATTTATATGTATCTCTTTAGCAAGCTAGCCACATGATTTATTAAAGTAATCCTGGATATACTACTTAATGTTCTCTGCGGCACTAATTCTTACAGATAGCGTTCCTACTTGTGACACGACACTAATGAATGTGGTTTAACTTTGAAACTGTGTCCCAGTTATTTAAATTTATTTAACAGCATTTGGGGTGAAAGTGTAAACTTCGCCCTCGGTAAACACGTTAATTAAATTTCACCGAACATCTGTTAGAAAACATATTTTTGTTTTTAATTCTAAACTTTGGGAAACGGTACTTATCCATGCAAAAATCTCTCGCCACGGTCCAGCGCATTATATTACAGTACATAATAACAGCAGAAGGTAGTAATAGAAATTAAAGTAATTGAAAAATAAACCCGACCGATAAATACTGTATTGTACAGATGTAACATTTATATACACTATTATAATCCGTCAATACGCTGGTTAATCTTTCTTTTAATAATTGACATTATAAATATGTAGTAGCTAACAAAAGTTACAGCTGCCAAGTAAACATGTACCTAAATCTAACATTTTAAACTCTTTCAAAATTTTTCCGGGTTCTTGCCTTTTCGGTCTGATTTTCTGGTATTTTTTTCTGTACTGTACCAAGCCCTGGGAACAAAATGCAAAGTATTTGTATTCCAGCGTGCTTTTTTACCTTTATTTTTGCCAAGCGTCGCTCGGAGGTAATTTTTAATGCGCAAACAACCGCAGGCGGTAAGATTTTTTAATCGCGCCGTTGTACACCGGTAACTTTGTTGTTTTGTCGACATAAAGAATAAAACATAACATTTAGATTTGTTAGATTTTTATTCTAAGAAAGCTTTTTGGGGATTTTTTTAAATCTGCACAAAACTTCCACTCTTCCCTTTTTTTCAATATTATAGGGAGGACGAACAAGAGGGTACCTGATGTTAAGTGATCACCGCTGCCTATGGACATAACCGCACAAGGGCCGTTTCACAAACCCACACCCTCCCCAAGTGAGTTCTGGCAACCTTACTCACCAGGAGAAATAAAGCACAACAGATTCGAAGTGCTATTTCACTGTGATCTCCTGTAAGTTGGAGGTACTTCCCTAGACGAGCGGCTCATTCGAGTGGTAGTTCCGCTTAACTCTACCCTCAGGCTCTACCCCTTTGGAAATGGAAAGACTCAACAGAATTTAAAAATCGGGAGTTTCATCTTCTGAATTTTACTTAGCTTGTTTGATTTTTGTCACTTCTGGACTTGACACTTTTTGAAACTTTCATTACTCATTAATCAAATATTATAATCTGTAAAATATTAATTTATTTCGATAACGTTAGAGTTATTTTTTCGGCTGTAGCCTTGAAAACTAACAAATTCATTCCTGCTTATTCCAAAACTTGTCAGGAACTTATGTCTTTGTGCACTAAATAATCAGATATCAAATTTTTTATCATTACATAATCGATATATTGAGTTTATTTCATTATATTAGGAGCCGTGTCACACGAAGTAGAATCATGGCGGGGCTCCCACGCTCCGCAATTTTATTTGACGACCGGTATCAGGCGACTCATTGGACGGGAAGCGTAGGTACGCTCCTAAGCCATTAGAGGATTGAGATGAGACTTTGCGGTTTATTTGTGAACGATTTTATCTGTTTCTTTTTAGTTCGTTTTGTTTTGTGTACATTCAGCTATATCGTGGGAGATTCACGCAGTTAGTTTAGCTGTAGTTTAATGGGCCAAAGAGCCATAGCACACGGCGTATTTTAAAAGCGCAGACGACGCGCGTTTCAAGAACGCGCGTTTTCGGCGCCGTAGATGCTGATTGTTGCGTTTGCAATCATGATACAAAAGCGCGCGCATGAAGCGCGTATTCGCGTATTTGAAGTGATACCGACGCCATTGTACAATTGAAGAAGAGTAGTCTCTGAGGCCTCTGCCTGGAGGCCTGATCAAAACGTAAAGGCGACGACGACGCGCGTTTGAATCGCTGTATCTACGCGTATACGCGCAGTTAAGGCGCGTTTCTCGATCGCCCCATTTGCTTAAGTTACAAGGTTGCGATAGATTCTCGTTTGAATCGCGTATACGCGTGTAATCTGCGCGTGTGCTATGGCCCAAAGAGATACTACCCACTACAACTATGTAACTATATGTAGAATTTTAAAAAGTACTTTATAAGGTAAAGTAGAACATTCTAAAATAGAACTATAAGAAAATGAGCTGCTAGTTTGGGGAAACACCTTCTCTATAGAGAAGAACAAAGTAAAATTGCACTTCATTTGTTGTTTATGTTAGTGTGTTAGGCTTTATAATACAATTACAAAAGGCATGATGAGCTATTTAAATTGGCATGAAAAACAAGCACATTTTGAATGTTTATGGACACATTTAACTTTGCAAATGCACTAACTGCATATTTCTCGGCTTTGAGTTTGAGCATTTAAATATTAGTGCCGAATGTAAATTCCGTATAATTTGTTATGAAAGGCGCACTCACTGAAAATCTGTATGTTTGCAATGTTGATCCTCTGGTCTGTTTAATGTGCATCAGAAACTTAGTTGGTATATTTGTGGACACCATGTTGTGAGAAAATGCAGGACAAATCCTTATTACATTTACCTAAATTATTTTAATTTTTTCTTTGCTTTTTGGTTCAGGGGTTTTTAACATGGATATGCATAGAAAATAGATTGAAAGCAAGGTTACATAAATATACTAATATATAAAGGTCTGTTTAATGTGCATCAAAAACTTAGTTGACATATTTGTGGACACCAAGTTGTGAGGAAATGCGGGAGAAATCCTTATTTTATTTAAAAATATTTCTTTTCCTTTTGCTTTTTGGTTCACGGGTTTTTTGGATGGATATGCATAGCAAAATAGAATCGTAAAGTTTAATCCTAAAGCATGATTCATTAAACTATCATTACGACTATTTTTTTGCATTGTGCGTAAAACTTAACAGACAAACACATGCAGAAAAATGTGACCAATAATTACAACTATACATTATTTGTTGGCCCTGTATCTCGACAACGTGTGGTTTCCTTTGCAGTTACATTCCGAATGTGGATACATTTTATATTCATAGCTGCTCAAAATAAAAGGAAGCTTATAAATTGTTTTCCAACGTAAACTGGAATATTCTCTTTGAATGTGGAAATAAAATATAACGTGAATTTCTCATATCACGACAGGAACAAATAGTGTCTTATTACAGTTATTGTTTGCCTAGCGTCCATGTAACTATACCAAGTTGAATGAGATACCTTTCGGAATTGAATAGACATACTTAAGAGTAGATATCATTATAAAATTTCACAAACATACATTTAAATATATTATGTATGTAACTCAAATGTGACTGACTGACATAGCGATCTATCAACGCACAGCCAAAACAACGGGACGGATCTGGCCTGAAGTTTCACATGCAGGCATTAGATACGCATACAGTGTTACGTAGTAGGCATCCGTTAAGAAAGGATTTGTCTTAATTCCACAATATGGGTGATAAAAGTTTGTATAAATCTTTTGACCGAAAACCGAAATCCACACGGACGAAGTCTCGGGGCCTCCGGCTAGTACATGTATATAATATGTATGTAGGTATATAATATGTATGTATGTATGTATATAATATACGTGAAACCACAACCAAGCTACACATGAATGTTAACTAAGTCTTTATTGAAAAAATCTCTCGATGGCATTTTAAATGGGGATCCCTTTGTTTGCTATGTGACACGTGTGTCGCTTTGTGACGATGCGTTGTTGATCGATATTTAAATTAATCTGTCAAATGTATAAAAGGACTTAATTTTTATGAAATAGAAAGCACTGTATAACTCTGTAATAGGACGAAAACCGGAACTAACAAATGTTGTAAAAAAAAATGGCGTTCGAAATTAAAATTGTCGAGTTTTATTCGACAGAAACTTCCTTCCGGACCCGGTAGTAGATTCATGCAGTTAATTTTTAATTGATCATTTATAAATGCATCTATGAAAACTACATGAACAGGAAAAAATTAAATTGAAAACTATTGAATGACAGCAACACATTATAATATGTACATATTTTATATGTTACCTGCACAAATGCTCTCTTTTCCCTTGTTAGGGTTACGGAGGTCAGATGACAGTCGCTTCAGGATCATAATCAACCGGGAGAGGGGTTAGGATAATTAATTATTATACAAGAGGTCGCGGGTGCGATTCCCGCACAGGAAAAACATTTGTGTATGTCTGCTTGTCCTGGTCTGGGTGTTATTTTTATCTATTTAAGTTTATTTTTAATAACACTGTTGATTCTGATATCTGTAACACAAGTGCTTAGGCTGCTTAACACGGAGTCAGATCAATGTATGTGATGTTGTGAAATATTTATTTTCTGATTTTATTAATGACCTAGCGGCCGCCCGCGACTCCGTCCGCGTGGATTTCGATTTCCAATAGCCTTAAGCCTTCCTCGTCAAATAGACTATCCAACACAAAAATATATTTTCAAATCGGTCCAGTAGTTTCTGAGATAAGCGCGTTCAGACAAACAAACACACATACAAACAAACTCTTCAGCTTTATATATTAGTATAGATGATGATGAATGTTACCTGGGCAATCTTGACGTTGTACTGTGAGAACATGGCGTCGTACATCGACATGAGCTCTGACTGGCCCACGGCGGCCGCGGCTCGAGGATCCAAGATGCTGCCCGCGTCCTGGAGACGAAATATACATTTAATAACTTCTTCCAGTCACAAACTCTTAAACCAAAAAGTTGAAACAGGTTTTTTATAGTCCTAGTTTAAGTATGTAGTGTAGTGTATTTTATGGACAAACTATTGTAATGATTTGGCGATTGAAAAGAGCAACTATCGAGTTTCTTGTCGCTTCTCGCTAGATGACTGCATTACGAAGTCGGTGCACGGGTCATTCTATTGTGCTAATTATTTTTGACGCTTAATAAGTGCCTTGCAGAGGCCTACATGAATAAAGTATATTTTGGTTTTGATTTTATAGAAGCGCGGTATATTGGCTCTACTTATGCCTGATGGTAAGCACAAGAGGAACCCGAACCTGACCACCCTGATTGTCATGACAACGGATACAGTACCAAAGTGGTATCCTATCCGTTGGCATTGCCATACCGGCCCGCACGATACTTCTGCACGCTTGTCTTGAAGAGACCAAGGTTATAGGATGGAGGAAGCAAGTATGCTAGTAACGCATTCTATCGCTATTGTTCGGCAAGGAAATGAATTGCGAAACTTCCGCGTTCTGGTTATTATTTAAATGTAAGTTCCCTGATTTCCGTCCAACAGCTTTTTGCTTAAATTAATTCTAGGCTGGCATCTCCGATACGATAAGAGAAAATAATAGCTTGCTTGAGATGCCAGAGTAAAATGTTGACATTATTGTACTTTCATTTTAGTTTTCATCATATTGTTCCGTGGTGCAGAGGTCGTATCATGGAAAGTGTCGTAAAAACAAAACAATTTTCTGCATGAGGTGACGCAAGTGAGTCAATGCAAGGTTAAACGAATATTAGAAACTGATATTCCTCCATTCCCCGGGAAAAAATCCAACACTGATGAAGTGATTAATAACATGATAAAAGACAAATTCTCTTGTCTTGTACAAAAATCTGATTCAAAGTAAAACCTTTTTTAATAAAAAGTAATTCACGAAGAAAATTAAATTGTACCCAACTCGGATAAAATGAAGGTGCGTGAATCGTTTGAGTGTAAAAGGAATATCTCTTCTCAAGGAAGTTTTATTTTAAATTACATTGTAGGTAAACTTCGCTCTATAACTGAGCTCAAAGGGG
The DNA here is from genome assembly GCA_958496325.1 of Nomophila noctuella. NCBI lineage: Eukaryota > Metazoa > Arthropoda > Insecta > Lepidoptera > Crambidae > Nomophila > Nomophila noctuella. The sequence continues at coordinate 1,127,923 of OY292493.1, forward strand.
ATCGCCTTTCTTGCTTGCAATATTTTCCAATTTATGAAATATTTTATTCCAGGTTTATGGAAATTATTTTAAAAATGTAACATTTTGCAATATATACATTTTTGTTTTAAAGTAAAATACCTCGCATAATACATCTCGCTTTACCCGAGATGTACAATTTTGTGACCTTTTAAATGCAGAAATCAGGATAGACTATCTACCAGATGGTTATTTAAGCCATCTTTAAGATAATGATATCATAAGTTAATCAGATAGAACTAACTGAAACTCGGGCCATTAGTATTTGAACGAACACAGTTAATATTAATGTGACACATTTTCTTATACATGTATATTCATGCAGAAAAATATTTTGTGATACGATTTTTAAATTTCTCATTCTAGTGTTGGTTGGTTGTTGCTCACAATGAAACCTTAATTCTTTTTAAAAGTTGTAACTTTGTGTATGAAATAAATAATTAAATATTATTTAAAAAATCATTGGTATCCGATTCTCGTAACGAGCAACTATCAAGTTTCTTGCCGCTTCTTCTCGGTAGATGACTGCATTCCGAAGTCGGTGGTAGACTCAATGTGTTGTTTTAATTATCATTGACGATTCATACGTGCTTTCCTGCGGCCTATTTGAATAAAGTATATTTTGATTTTAATAAGTTATGGCTTACCTCTCGTGTGTGGTCACTAGGGGACAGGGTCTCCCTCATAGAAAGCGACATGAGCAGTTCCTGGGTCAGCTTCTGCCTGCCGAAAGCAACGGCGCCGCTCGTCACCAGGATGCACTCCCGACCCTCGTGGTGGCATTCTGCTACCTGCACAATAACATCGATAACTTTATTTATTTAATCTTTATTGTACTACACAAAATATTGTACAAAAGGCGGACTTAAAATTAAATAACCTCGTGGCATTCTCTACCAGTCAACCTTAGGGCAAATCAGAAAGTGAAGTAGGTAGTGCTGATCAAAATTAAATAACTATACATATACATACATATATACACACATATATTACTATACATTTATTAAACTTTACTAGACTTTCATAAGCGTTGTCTGTCTATGTAACAGTTTTACTCGAGGCGCTGGTAGGGCGAATCAAGTTCTGACGTGCAAAACATTTTAATATGTGATTCAAATCGCTGAATAAATTATTTCATTTCATTTTATTTCACTCAACTTAACGGACTTGAAAACAACTACCATGGCACCAGGGGTCAGCGCGAAAATTAGTTTAATTTTATTACTAGTTACCATTCCTAAATTATCAAGAATCCTGTTTTATCATTCCTGCTTTATTGTTATGTGCAAGGGTATGCCCTGTATTCCAAATTTCATTAACATCCCTTCAGTAGTTTCAGCGTGATTAACGGAACAACATTCAAACAAATTGTACATTTTTATCATTAGTATGGTTGACAAGAATTTATCAAAGCCAGATATAACTTTAAACTTTCGCGTTGCATTACAATTATTTAACATTACATTTTATAAGTACTCTGGTACTTATAAAAATGATATCGCATTTAGTCCCGTTGTAATGTTAAATAATTATCAAAGCCAGCTGGCAATTTCCACGTGTAGGGACTCAGACCCTTTTTAGTGCTTAGTGTTCTATTTTCCTTAAACGTGTCGGCTCTGGTCTTACTAAATTATTATATTAAGGTAATAATCCTTATCTTTTCTCCGTAAAAACAAACAAAAGATGAAAAAAGTGATCCATCTAATCCTGGAACGCGAAGCCGAAACCAAATTAATATCAGTTTCTATTAGGTTTATTTGTCTTCAACGGTCCTATAGTTAATCCTAAATTAATTCCTTATCCCACAAATCATCAGGTCGGGTTACTCGATCCATTCGCAAACAAGAAACTTAATCCAAAATATCAAATTCCATTCATTAACGAGTCTAGCCAAACAAAATATAATAAATTTGCCTTTAGTGGTAAATAAATAAGGAATAAATTCGCTCAGCGTAGAAAGGTGAGATGAGTATAATTCGGAAAAAAAAGGTTGTTTTCCATTTTGGGCGGCGGGGCTTCTACTTAAGAAATAGGTGAATATTATATTTCGTTTAGTTTGTTATTGGAATCAAGTTTTTTTCTCTAAATAGAGAGGAGGTAATCGGCGCGTCTGCCCTTGACAGTTGCTATTCCAAACGATACCTACAGAGGAACATTGGAACATTTTTGACATCAGGTTGCATGAGCATTAAGACAGTTACTATCTCAAAAACCCAAAACAAAACTTAACGCGGGACCAAAACATATGAGTTCAGACTATATTATTTCACCATATTTCCGCGTTTCGCAATCCCCGAAAAGGTTTATACTATCTTTTGACGGAAAAGAAAATTATATTTATACTCTTTCTTGGTAAAGATAATAAAAGTGTGGCGTGAAATCCGCCAACCTTTTTTAAGTCTGTTTACCGACTGTCAGTCTTATTTTACCTGAAAATGAGATAATTTTGAATATATGAACATCTATATTTAGAACACTTAGCCTGACTGGCATTTTACCGTAAACCATTTCGGCGCCTATTTAATTGACAGTTATTACATCATGTGTTGGCATAAGCTTTTGCCAGGCTTTTATTTCAAATCTGGCTTCTACGTTTATATTTTTGGAACCTATTTAGTAATAATGTCAATATTTTCGTTCATCTGTATAATAACTACTGTTGACTGTCGCCAACTATAAGGACTTACCTAATTCCTAAACTGCAAATAGGCATTCAGAACCAATACGAGTGCTTATAACAATAATGTTTGTTCTTTTCTGGAACACACTGATTACTTGCACATAATATAAAAACTAGAGAAAACATACTGTAATACAATCTTAAATGATTAATACAACATAATTTACTACAAGTTAGTATTAAAGCGAAAGGAACCAATCCAACTCAGCAAATAGACGAACAAGTATAAAATGGAAACGTACTTTTAATTTGCTTATTCGCAACAAAGCTGGCACGATTAATTTAATCCCCCTAATTTATTTTATTTCATTATGTTCCTTTGGCTTGTTACTCGTTTGAAAGGCTCTTAAACATCCACCTTTATACCTTTTATTAGAAGTATTCAAAGAAAAATTCCATTCAATTCCCTTACAATAAATGAGGGCGATTCAATAATTCAATGAGCAAATGAAATGCTTTTTCGTTGCGAGTTTAATTTACTTTAATGGAGTCTGACTTGACGACGATGGAACACAAACTAACCTTTGTCGAAAGAAGCGGGCCTTTGACAAATACTTGGCTCGTATAGGTAATAGCTGAGGACGTTTGGCTTTAGAGAGCTAGGTCATACGCTCTATACGTGGGTGCTTTTAAACTGGGTGGAATACTTCGGTGTACCTACAAGTTTTGTTTGGCAATATAACGAAAAATAGATTTAACATATATTTCCCACACATAATCAAGAAGAAAATATTGTTAAAAATACATGTATTTCTAGCAAAACGTGGGAGGAAACTTATTAAGTAACCGAAGGGAAGGGATGATTTTTAGATGTAGTAATGGAAAAAGACTTGTTTATTTATTTAGGTACATATGTCTGCTCGTTTATGATCAAGATAAGTTTATTTTTGGGGTAGAAAGCGATATTTTCAAGGTTTTAAATACTAAGGCCCGAAGACGCGTCTACTTTTGTGCGGTTGATGATGACCATAAGCAGCAGTGATCACTTACCAGCAGATGGCCCTCTTGTTCGTTTGCCTTCCTATCACAATAAGGCCTTTCCTTATTATTTTATGAAATTCCTTTTTATGTTTGTTAAATAATATGGCTTATTTTTCAAGTTTCTTAAAATGGTGATAACGTAAAAACACCGTCAAGACGGCAAGCTACATACAGCCTGAAGCTTTTGCGTCCTCTACCAACTTGAGATACAAGTTGCACTTAATTAAGGTGAGTAGTGCGCGAGCCGGGTACGCGTTCCTTTAACTAATTGAAGTAATACATACGCTACGTGAATGTAATTAGGTACGTTAATAATCGTAGTAAGCACTTTGTAAAAGCCTGTGACATTATACCATGTGTCTATCAGATTCGGGCTGAAAACAAAATCTTCAGGTTATTTTATTATCTACCTCGGTCTTATATTATGCAAAACCTGAGATGTCACAAATGCTCGGCTAACTGTTCAAGTTTAGGGCAATTGTCACTACTTCACGCCTTTTTTATCTTATCTATATCAATGCCACTCCATAACTTATTTTTTGCATGACAAAACTTTGCCATTTGCCGATAGTAATTTAAAGAATGGGAAAAAAACATTCCATTACAAAAGTGTGTAGATCCAAAATAAAAAAATTGGATCCATCCCTCAATAAACATTTTTGTCAGTTGTAAAATATGTATAATGAATTAAAATATCAAATAATCCGTAGGCGTAAAGTAAATTTTCCCATTTACCTGTTCAACGATAGAAGCAAGTCTGCCCAGTGCCAGTCCATTGGCGTCTTCTCTGGTGATGACGGCGCTACCCAGCTTCACCACGAGTCTCCTGGCATACTTCAGCTGCGATCTGTCGGTGAAGGTTCGTTGTTTCCTCTCCGCCACCAGGGCCCGCTTGTCTACGTTCGCACTCTGCGGAAGGAAAAGGGAATTTTAGTATTTTAGAATCGCACTCGTAACTTTATGGAGTTGCTTATGTCCAGAAGTGGACTGGTATCTTGCTGCTGATTTTGTCACCTAACATCATGGTCAAGAAAGTGAGATATCGTCAGTAAATGCGTAAAAAATGTGGTCAATTTAATGCCAGTTTCCAAAACTGATCACAAATATAGGCTAGTTTCAGAATGTACCCCTAAAATCATTTAAGTACTAGTACCTTGAAACTCCTACTTTGGAGCAACTTATACTGGCTGCCAAAGCTCTTAAAAATGGAAAGAGTCCTGGTAAGGACGGAATTTACACGGAACTGGTCAAGGTTCGTTCTATCATACCGCTCTTGCACAAACTTCTATCCAAATGTTGGAACGAGGGTTACGTGCCTCAGGACATGCGGGATGCCAACATTATCACGCTCTACAAGGGCAAGGGAGATCGTGGCGATTGCAATAACTACCGCGGCATTGCTTTACTTAGCGTCGTGGGAAAACTGTTTGCTCGCGTCATCTTGAGCAAGTTGCAGTTGCTAGCCGAGCGCGTTTACCCGGAAACCCAGTGCGGTTTCCGCTCAGAACGTTCCACAGTTGACATGATCTTCACACTGCGTCAAGTGCAAGAGAAGTGTAGAGAGCAGCGGGCTCCTTTGTTTGTCGCCTTCGTGGATTTAAATAAAGCCTTCGACACTGTGAGCAGAGAGGGGCTGTGCATGGCTCTGGACAGGATCGGGTGCCCACCGAAACTTCTTAAGATAATTATGTCCTTCCACGAAAACATGCAAGGCTCCGTTATTCACGATGGAAAAACATCCGATCCTTTTGATGTAAAGAGGGGTGTGCGACAGGGCTGTGTTCTGGCTCCCACCTTGTTTGGCATATTCTTCTCGCTACTTATCAAATCAGCTTTTGGCGATGCCAAGCAGGGTGTATATCTTCACACAAGGGCCGATGGAAAACTCTTCAATATTTCACTTCTCAAATCTAAACGATATCGTGAGGATCATGTTCTGAATTGCCTGTTGTTTGCTGACGACGCAGCTTTACTCGCGCACTCGGAAGCGGACCTCCAAACCCTCACTGACCAATTTTCGAGAGCGTGTAAACTCTTTTCAATGACAATTAATGTTCAGAAGACGGTGACCTTGGCCCAGGGTTGTGCAGAGCGTCCAGCCATCGAACTGAATGGTACGACACTGGTAGCAGTTGATCAGTTCTGCTATCTTGGTTCACATGTGACGAGCAATCTCTCACTAGAGGCTGAAGTAGGTCAGCGCATTGGCAAAGCGGCAACGACGTTCGGCAAGCTACGTACAAGAGTTTGGGACAATAAACATTTGACAACTAGAACAAAAATGCTTGTCTATCAGACATGTGTTTTAAGTACCCTCTTGTACGGAGCCGAATGCTGGACGTCTTACTCTAAACAAGAACGACGTTTAAATACCTTTCACCTTCGTTGTCTCCGCAGCATCTTAGGCATAACGTGGCAAGAGCATGTAACCAACGAGACTGTGCTGAAGACTGCGCAGCTTCCCAGCATTACCGCTATTCTTAAGCAGAAGCGCTTGCGATGGCTGGGGCATGTGCATCGCATGAAACACACTCGTTTGCCAAGAAAGGTCATGCTTGGAGAAGTAGCACATGCCAAAAGACCTGTTGGCAGGCCGAAATTACGTTGGAAAGATTGTATTAAGAGAGACTTGAATGCTTTCCACATAGCAGTGGAGGACTGGGAGGGACTCGCTGAGGACCGTCCAGTTTGGCGCAGGACAGTTTCTGAGGGTATGACCGTGCATGACGAATCCTGGTTTGACAGGCTTACATTAAACCGCAATAAACGGCATGCGGCGACCACTCCGTCAAGAACAAGCGCTCAGTTCTCTTGTGGTACCTGCGGACGCAAAATCTTTTCCCGCATAGGTCTGTACAGCCACGAGCGCCGGTGTCGCAATTTGCGTGATGCCACTTGAATCATCTGTGACAGATGCAAAGGCCTTATATATACTAGTACCTTCTAGGCCACTTAACACACCACAATTAAGTGCGGTAGAATGTAGGACAAAGAATTATCTGGTTATTTTTAGTAACGACATGTAACAAAAACACTTCTCTATTCTCTTCTGGCCACGTGGTGTGTGGCTTAATAAGTCAAGTGCGGCAAATACACAATTGAAATTGAAAACAGCCAAAGGCAAACAAGCCGAAGTTAGTGCACACCAAACCTGACAACCAGTAAGTGCCTCGCAAGTAATTCAGCAGGATTAACACCTCTATTTCACTGAACGTGACTGTGTTTATTGACTGTGTTCCGGTCTGAGCTGAGAGCATTGTTATTAGTGCTGTCTAGGCTTATAGTCAATGTTCTAGCAAATTGTCCAAAGTAACGAGACACCTCAAGTTAACAGGCGGCTGTGTTGATTGGCACAGTTGCGGTTCGGTAAATGGATCTCCTGTGTATATAGTGCTGTAACATCTGCAGGTAAACACAGGTTTAAAATTGCAGAGGTAGATATTATTTTTTAATTTCAGATTTCGGAGCATTCGAACCCGCAGCTCTTGCATACCAGGCAAGCCCTCTAACCAATTGTGCCACCGAAAAATTGAAAATTTATAGATAAAGGAAAAATAAGCAAGTCAGATGTTAGAAATAAATATTCAAATAGAACTAATTTGTTAAAAAGCTATGCTTTTAGCCTCTACTTGCCAATAATAAACATCTATTTTTTTTAAATGTAACAAGAAGCCATTGTTGTGTATTCGGTAAAGTGACTTTATCTAATGTAGCTGCCGAAGTAAATGCACACCTGACAAATGGCAAGTAATTCAGCAGGCAAGTAATTCAGTAGGATTAATATCTCTATTTCACTGAAAGCAACTGTGTTTATTGATTTTGTTCCGGTTTGAGCTGAGCGCTTTGTTTATAGTGCTGTATTGGCTTATTGTCCACATTAAGATCAAGAACAGTATCAATGTTCTAGCAAATTTACCAGAGTTCCGAGACACCTCATGTTAACTGGCGGCTGTGTTGATTGGCACAATTCCGGTTCAGTAAATGGTTTATGGCTAGTGTATGTAGTGTTGTTACACCTGCAGTTAAGCATGGTGTCCAAGATAAGGAGGCATGAATGTTCTTGAAAATGTTTCGATAGGAATTGACAAGTAAATAGTTGTGAGGGCGTCTGTGTTAAATAGATTAAAGACGTATTACATTTACAGGGTAATAAAATATAAGTGTAATTTTTTTTTAAAACGAAATTCGGTTTGGCCAATTAAATTAGTTGTCATCGGTGTACATAGACTACAATAATGCAGCAAGGTTCGCCGTCGACAAACACGTTGTGGAGGACATCATCATACGTTTTACACGTTAAAAATTATGTTGTCATGTTTCCAACTCAGATACACTTACATTAAAAACATGTTACGAGCACAGACGAGTTCATTTTTAAGTACAAACGTGTCATCTGGTGTTTTCCCATCAAATGGGAGAGTGATGGAGTTGTGCACCTGTGATAGCCCTCTAATTTGTACATATTTGGAGTGTGAATACATCTGCTTTTTATGTAATTATTGATCGTAATAATTGGTGACTCTTCCAAAAACAAGCATTAGCAAGCCCATCAGAAAATTAACTGTTTAATGAATAATACAATCGTGAGCAATCAGTATTAATTCTTAACAGTTACACAATAAAGTCTATTCTATCTATCCCGATATCAAACCATCGGCAACACTAGCATTATCTCGCCGAGTTAGATATCAACGCTAGACTGCGAGAGGAATTTAGCTTGATTTCAATTAGTTCGGCTCAACTTGCTTTGAACTTCTCTGCGGACGCAAGTTGGGGATTCAGAGATTAGTCGGTTAGTCAGGCTGACCGGTTCTGAGATGCTACGTGTTGCTCGCTTAATTCAGCGAAGTGGTGCATTGGGTGTGAACGTAATCTGATTTGTTAATACCTGTTTGAGCTTTTTAACAGAAGTTATTAGAGACAGAATGGAACAGAATGAAATATGTACGGAGCCATAAATGGGACCAATTTCATTCATTGATTCTGCGTCATAGTAACAGAAGTAAATTGATAACACCATATTCAACGATCTGACTGTACGAAAAAGGTTCTTTTCTCGGTTTCCGAATTGACAGTGAAATAATGGTGAAATAATATTAAAATTACAAAATTGGAACGATTGGTCCGTGTAAAATTGATCCGAATTGACACCTACTCTTACATTTAGCTTGAAACGCTTAGACTGCGAGAGGAATTTAGCTTGATTTTAATTAGTTCGGCTCAACTTGCTTTGAACTTCTCTGCGGACGCAAGTTGGGGATTCAGAGATTACTCGGTTAGTCGGGCTGACCGGTTCTGAGAATTTACGTGTTGCTTGCTTAATTCAGCGAAATGGTGCATTGGGTGTGAAGGTAATCTAATTTTGTATCCACTTTGAGCTTTTTAGCAGAAGTTAATAGATACAGAATAGAACAGAATGAAAGATGTACGGAGATATAGATAGGACCAATTTCAGTCATTGATTCTGCGTCATAGTAACAGAAGTAAATTGATAACACCATATTCAACGATCTGACTGTACGAAACAGGTTATTTTCTCGATTTCCGAATTGACAGTGAAATAATGGTGAAATAATATTAAAATTACAAAATTGGAACGATTGGTCCGTGTAAAATTGATCCGAATTGACACCTACTCTTACATTTAGCTTGAAACGCTTAGACTGCGAGAGGAATTTAGCTTGATTTCAATTAGTTCGGCTCAACTTGCTTTGAACTTCTCTGCGGACGCAAGTTGGGGATTCAGAGATTACTCGGTTGGTCAGGCTGACCGGTTCTGAGAAGCTACGTGTTGCTTGCTTAATTCAGCGAAGTGCATTGGGTGTGAAGGTAATCTGATTTTGATATTCAATGTTAATTTAACAAAAGAAGCTAAAGCTGCAGAATGTATATGTACGGAGATATAGACGGGACAAATTTCATTCTTTCATTCTGCGTCATAGCTATAGAAATAAATTGATAGCACAATATTTAACGATCTGACTGTACAAATAAGCTACTTTTAAATAATAGTAAAATTACAACAATTGGAACGATAGGTCCGTGCAAAATTGATCCGAATACTCCTACTCTACATTGAATGAAGCTTGAATAAATCTTTTTAACAAAAAAACAAACATACGAAATACTGTTAAGCACTAAATCATATATCTTAAAATTCAAAGTAGGCTAATTTGCGGTATACCCTTTCCAATAAAAAAAAAATATCATAATCGGACTACTCTGTAAAAAGTTATGCGTAGTCGAACATAAAAAAATAAACCTGCGCGTCGAATAGATAACCTTCTCCATTTGTTTTCGTCGGTTAAGAACTCGATAATGTTACGGTGAAATCCTGCTGACAAAAAAATTGTATCAAAACTACGCGGTTCAGCCTCTTATTGAGTAACGTAATATAAAACAGATTAGTGACGCCCGCGCCCAAAATATATCCCTGAATAATAGACCCTGATTGCAGACCTCGATGTAAATTGTTGCACCCGGGCGGATTGGCACGTTAATTGCTGGGCCTAAGCCTAATAGACTCACTAATGGACTTTATGCTTGGCAAGATAACCCTATGAACTCTAATAGTTCCATCAAGACGTAACTGAATTTGTGACATTATTAATATGGAACTGAAGTTATGATTGAAAAGCTTCTTGACTCAGTTGAATAGTTCAATGTGTCTCAACATCATGTGGTCCCCTCATCTGCAAGCCTTCCATGACAAGTTAAGCTTTCGAACTATCTACTTCGAATCTCTTCAAGACAAATGGTTATGTGTCAAGAATTTTATTTTATTAGTTGATATTTTGTGTAATACATATTTTGCGTTGATTCTGGTCTTCATACAAGCGTAAATCTATTTAAACTTTACATTTCAACGAACAGAATATGAAATTGTAGTTACTGAAATGAATCACTGCACTCATGTTTAAGATGGATTAATTTCACGACCGCAGTTAAATTTTCTAACCCTTGTATTATTAGTCTACAATTACAGCTATGATTCCAGTTCAAAGATCATAATAAAGTTTTAATTGAAATTGGTAACTGTAACTCAAATATCTCAAATATTTATTTATACAGACAACGAAGAACATTTGATCTTTAATTAATATTTGAGGTTGAAACATGATGAGAAATACCCAAGAAACCAAGATAGTTAAATTTCATAAACTGTCAACTACAGTTTAGTTATAATGTAATAAATATAGCACTAAGTTAAATACTTCTTGTGTACTTGGACACTGCAAAAATCTTAGATGTTTAGTATTATTTTAATTTTATTAGGTTGTTGATGTAGTCTATCGTATTATTTATTCTAACTTCTTCTTTGTGAAAGAAAATATCCGAAAAACCTAAACCAAATACTTAATTAATAAAAATGCTAGCAACACTCCTCTTCGTCTCTTTTTAATCAAATCTGCGAGTAGCCCCTTGGTCCTTTACCTGCATCACTAAGATTCCGATAGATTCAATTACAAATTAATATCGGCAGGCGAAACCGGCGGGATAATCCGGGGCGAAGTCCCCGTGTTTAGTACAACGACATTCCGCCAGGTGGCGCCTCCCACAGTTGCTGTTAATGTTTTACTCTGCAAATATTTCGGGCAAGACGGCTAGATATTTATAAAATTAAGCTATTTTTGGAGCAAGCAGTGGAACTTAAAAAGTAAAGTATCAGCCTGTTAATGGCCCTCTGCAGGGCAAAGGCCTCCGACATTTGAAATCATGTTTTCGTAACAAAGATGGGCTTTGGCTTTATTACCACCCTTGCCATTAAATTCGGATTGATGATCACAAAACCGGGCTGTGTTCCAACACAGGGATCGAACCCAGGGCCTCGGTCCACGGCCTGGTACTTTAACCAATAGGCCATCAAGACATCTATGTAGAGAGCTTTTCGTAACGTTTTATATTTAAGCAAGGCAATAAATATCATTTACTTGATGGAATTGTTTCTCAATTTCAACTTACAACGACATTCCGATTCTGCAAATATTTTGGAACGTCAAGATGGCCAGATATTTATAAAATAATGCTATTCTTGGAACAAGGCGCTAGACCTAAAGTTATTTAAAATTAAGCTGTAGTAATGCGAGAGAGCGTGCGACAACTCAGATCTTGAAATATTCTTTAACTATGTCAAGATTTTTAACTTAACGAATTTTATTTAAGAGACAATTATATACTTGAAGGAATCGTAGCTCAATTTCAGTCAGTTTTTCAACTTAATTTTTCTATGTTTTTCAGATATGCACTAAGCAGTTCAGGTAAGTCTTACCGAGTATCCGAGGATCGGGTGAGTGGAGAGCCCTAGGACAGGCCTATGTCCAGCAGTGGACTGCGATAGGCTGTTGATGACGATGATACCATTTCAAACAACGAATTCAACTAACTATTCAGTTAAGCTGTTTTAGCAGTGTTCATTTAGGTGGGGCCTCAGGTGGGGGGACCTCCACGCGTGCGGCGTCCGAATTCTGCCTCCGGCTTTTTCGATTCCTGGATTTGCCGGAGACAGTGTTCTGAACCGACGGTTTGCCCTGGGCAATGCCTGGTCGGGTTTTCTGGCTGGGTAGCCGAAGCCCCCACACCCGTCGCTCCGGGTGTTCCTCTAGTATTAGAGGACATTCCGGAGGCGACATTTATCACGACATTGTCGTGCTTTGATGGATCTAACCGAGAGGTTGGAGACCTGTGGCGTGGAGAGGGACTAGCCATCTCTCTCGGAAGTCGTTACCACCGCTGTTGCCTCAGCGACCCCTTTGGCGGCTCCAGAGGGGTACGTCGCGCAGCGGTGACCGGAGGGCTTGCCTTAGTTGGCCGGCCCAAGGGAAGGAAATCCCACTAAAACCCGACAGCGAAGTCGTTAAAACCTATGTATACCAGGCGACCTACATAGTATATAGCCTTACCCGAGTACAGGGGGCACTGCTCGGGTGGACTGTATTTTCCCCCACACTCGTGGGAACAAATATGAGCACATTAAAACATAAAACAAAAACCATAGATGTGAAGAGCGGGAGATCCGCGGTGTCGCCTTCAGGCGCGGAAGGGAGGCAGGAGTTGGAGTCTGTTACTAGGACTCCGTCTCCGGCGGCCTCAACAACTAGCAGAGTAGTAGACGTAGATGTTGATGTATGTAGATTGGGTTCAACTGTCCCGAAATCTGTGGGTGGTGTGTCTACCCGATCCTCGCAACGCAAGGCCGTTAAAAGAACGATATATGATAGTGTGTCAGAAACGGATGAAATTGAGTCGATTCAGGGCAGTCCAGTAATGGCACCTCCAAAGGTTCCTCGGTCACGACGGGGCAGGGGCGGCCACAATAACCTGGCGAAACCTACCCAGGCGGGAGGGGAATCACAGGATGGACATGTTGACTCGGATTCGGACGAGTCAACTTTGACGGAGTCTGGCACCGTGGCATCCCCGGCCAAGAGATGTAATTTAAAGAAATGGCGAAAGGCTCCGCCTATGGCTCAAGATGATTTGCTGAAGCTGGCAGAGGACGGAGTGAACAAAATTGAACAAGTCCTGGCAAAGTCTCATAATTTAAAGGGGTCCTCAATCAAGCAGGTGAAAGATGCCCTACACGGTGACATCATGAGTGCAGTATGATCGGCCGTCGCAGCCGTTTCAATGGAGGAAGATGAGGTAGTGAAACGTCTTCAGGCCGACAACAAGCGCCTGCGTGGCCAGTTGTCAGCCTTAGAAACGGAAGTAGCCGCACTACGTCGGTCTTTCTCGGAGCAGAAGGGTAAGGCTACTAAAGATAAAATTGCAAGGGGGGCCGTTAACGAAAGTGAAGACTCTCATGCAAACTTCGGTGTTGCTGATATCATAACGGCTTTTAGAGAGGAGCTGACAGAGGCTATGTCGCTAATGCAAAGGGACATGATGTCTCATGTCGGAGCCGTCATAAATGCACGCATGGACGGTTTGGAAGCTGACGGCAGACTCTTGCCGGCCCAAACCCGTCGCCCACCATTAGCGGCGGATAAGAAGAAAAGTCGTAAAGAAAATCAGGTGTCGGCCTCGTCGTCAAAACCCGTGACAGCCGCAAATTCAGCCTCTGTCTCGGCTGCAACTCCTGTCTGCTATGCAGAGGTGGTGCGTGGTAAGCAGGTTGCTCCGACAACCCTCACTCCACCGGCAAATATGCCAAAAAAGTTGCAACACAAGAAGGCCTCTAAGAAAGAAGTGAATGCTAAGGAACCTTCCGGAGCAGCCCAGTCCCTTGTTGTAGATGACGACCAGGGCTGGACTGTTGTTGGCGCTAAGAAAAGCAACCATAAGGGAAAGAGAAAGGCTGCAATGTCTTCGTCCAAGCCTAAGACGCCGAAACCGCCAAAATCTTTGGCAGTGGTGGTCACTCTTAAGCCGGAGGCAGTGGCAAATGGAGCTACGTACACTCAGGCTCTGTTAAAGGCGAAGGCGGGTGTTAATTTAGCCGATATTGGCATTGGCGCGGGAAAGTTTCGCAGGTCTCTGACTGGTGCATGTATAATGGAACTTCCTAAAGAGACCACCGCCTCCCAAGCGGATAGTCTGGCTTTTAAAATCGGGGAAATCCTTGGGGATGAGGCCGTGGTGAAGCGGCCTACAAAGATGACAGACATCAGAATTAGCGGGCTTGATGACTCGGTTACGGCGGAGGAGTTGAAAGAGGCCCTAGCAGCCAAGGCCGAGTGTGGACCGGAACTCTTCCGGGTAGGGGGCATTGCTACTGGATTTATGAGAATGGGCTCGGTGGTAGTGTCATGCCCTATTCATGCGGTGCCGAAAATCATGGAGGGTCGATTGATCGTGGGTTGGTGCTCTGCATCAGTGCGGACTTTGGAGCAGCGCCCAATGCGTTGCCACAAGTGCCTCGAGAGAGGGCATACGCAGGTGTTGTGTCCCTCCAACAAAGACCGTAGCAGTCTTTGTTACCGGTGCGGAAGTGAGGGACATGTCGCTAAAAACTGTTCGGCCCCCTTCAAGTGTGTCGTGTGCTCTGATAGAGGATGTCCGTCAGCGCATCGAATGGCAGGGCCAAACTGTAAAGCCCCACCTGTAAAAGGTCGGAATCCTCCAGCAGCAGCGTCTTCGACGGCTCCCAATGCCGCCATCGCCAAGGATGTCACCTCAATGGAAACAAATAATGGTGAATAGGTCCATTGGAATAATCATCCAGGCAAATGTGAACCACTCCCCTGCTTCACAGGACCTTCTGTGTCAAACAATGGCGGAGTGGGGAGCCGATTTGTCTTTGGTGTCGGAGCCTCACCATATTCCGACGTCTAGCAGATGGTTTGGTGCGACAGATGCGACCGCTGCGGTAGTAGGAGTGTACCGTAGTACTCCACCTCTCGTTTTGAAAGAGAGGGGACCTGGTTACGTGGCTGTCGAGTGGGGCGAAATCATCGTAATTTCGGCCTATTTTTCGCCAAATCGCAGTCGGGCAGAATTTGAGGCCTTTTTAACCGAAGTTGAGGGAGTGGTACTTCGTGCGGCTCCACGTCCAGTCCTGTTTGGTGGAGATCTAAACGCCAAGCACCCATTATGGGGATCCCCGCGGAGCAACCCTTTTGGCGTGGAGCTGGTTTCCTGGTCGCTATCCTTAGGACTTCAGGTTCTCAACAGCGGTAGTGTTCCTACCTGTGTAAGGTGGCAAGGGACATCTATTATCGACGTGACCCTAGCCACCACCCA
Source organism: Nomophila noctuella (assembly GCA_958496325.1). NCBI lineage: Eukaryota > Metazoa > Arthropoda > Insecta > Lepidoptera > Crambidae > Nomophila > Nomophila noctuella. The sequence goes on from OY292493.1 coordinate 1,143,284, forward strand.
GCTTGCAGCCCGAGTAAGAGATTGGCGGGTAATGGAAGACGCGGAAAGCCTATCGGATCACCGTTATATCCGGTACGGCATTTCGGTGGGCGACCCTGGGGCCCCTATTCGCTTAGGACTCGCTCCGGGATCCCCAACCGCGTTTACGAGATGGTCGCTGGGTCAGCTGCGGCCTGATGTTGCAAAAGAGGCAGCCATCTTTAGGTCTTGGGCAGAACCGTCGCCCTCTCAAGTTGAGGATGCGGATAGCTTGGCAAACCTTTTTGCAGACGACATGAAGGTCGTCTGCAATGCCGCAATGCCGAGATCGAAGGGACTTCCCCGGTCTAAGGCTGTCTATTGGTGGACGCAGGAAATTGCTACCCTGCGTACCGCCAGCCTCGCTGCTCGTCGGGCGCTTCAACACTGCCGGAGACGTAGGCACAGGGCGCCTGGTGAAGAAGAGGAGCTCCGCCGAACTTTTAGGGCGGCCCAGAGGGATCTGAGGAATGAAATCCGCAGGGCCAAGGGAGTGGCTGCGGAGGAATTTATAGCCCTGCTCGACAGTGACCCCTGGGGGAAACCGTACCGAATGGTAAGGGGGAAATTCCTAGATGCTGCCCCTCCCATTTCTACGATGGAGCCCGGTCTTTTGAGAAGAGTTTTGGAAACGTTGTTTCCTAATCCAGGACCCTTCTCGCCTCCTGTCATGCCCACCTACAGGGAGTCAACCTCCGAGGTGCAGTTAAATGGGCCCCCAGTCAGTGACGAGGAGTTTGAGGCTGGGAAGTGGAGGCTCAAAGCTAAAAAGAAGGCACCGGGGCCAGACGGGGTCCATTCACGGGTGTTGGCGCTGGCTATAGGGCCATTGGAGGATCGGTTCCGCAATGTGTTGGACACGTGCATTTCAATGCACCGTTTCCCCAATCGTTGGAAGGTTGGGCGGCTGTGTCTTTTAAGAAAGAATGGTCGCCCGCTTGACTCCCCGTCAGGATATAGGCCAGTGGTGCTCCTTGATGAAGCCGGGAAGTTTTTCGAGAAAATTCTCGCTTCCCGGATTCTGGAGCACCTAGGAAGCAGTGGGCCAGACCTGGCTGAGTGCCAGTATGGCTTCCGGACCGGTCGGTCTACAATGGACGCGGTAGGCCGCCTCAAGGAATGGTCTAAGGCGGCCACGGCACAGGGGGAGGTTGTAATCGCGGTGTCGCTAGACATCGCGAATGCCTTTAATAGCCTTCCCCACGAGTGCATAGAGGCGGCACTTATTTTCCATCGAGTGCCCCTCTATCTCCGCACCATCGTGTCGGACTACTTGCGCGATAGGGTGGTCCTTTATGAGGATGCGGAAGGACGCGTCCAACAGTGGCCGATGGCGGCGGGAGTACCCCAGGGTTCTGTGCTTGGTCCTTTATTATGGAACCTGGGGTATAATTGGGTCCTACGAGGATCTCTCTCACCGCAGATAGAGGTCGTTTGTTTTGCGGACGACACTCTGGTTGCAGCGAGGGCATCCAGCTGGGAGGATGCGCTGCATCTGGCGTCAGTCGGCACCACCTTAGTGGTCCAACGCATCCGCATTCTGGGTTTGAAGGTGGCTCTCGAGAAAACGAGAGCCATGCCTTTCCATGCCTCCCGCCGTAGGATCCCACAGGGGCTCCAGGTCTCAGTAGAAGGGGTCCGGGTAGTGGTCGAGAAAACCTTCAAGTATCTCGGCCTTACATTAGACCCCCGGTGGAGTTTCGAGGAGCATTTTAAGCTCCTCGCTCCACGGCTGAGTGCCGCTGCCGCAGCTCTCGGGCGTGTCCTTCCCAATGTGGGGGGACCTGGGGTAAAGTGTCGTCGTCTCTATCATATGGTGGTGAGATCGATGGCACTTTACGGAGCTCCAGTATGGGCAGAGAGCCTCTCTCCCCGTTTGCGGGCCCGTTTGAGACAACCGCAGAGGGTCATTGCGACCCGGGCCGTGCGGGCGTACCGCACGGTCAGTCATGGGGCTGCCTGCGTTTTAGCAGGTACGCCCCCATGGGAGCTTGATGCTCTAGTCTTGGCAAAGGTGCATCAAATTCGGGTCGCGGCAAGGCTGAGGGGAGTGCGACCCAGCTTGGAGGAGGTGGCGCTAGGGCGTATTCAGGCTAGGGAAGAGGCCTTAACCCAATGGAATGAGGCTCTCCAGGCTCCGAGTGCTGGCCACCGGACGATTGAAGCCATTCGTCCGGTGTTGAGGGAATGGGTGGAGCGCAGGCACGGCTGCCTCACCTATCGCCTTGTGCAGGTACTGACCGGACATGGGTGCTTCGGTCACTACCTGCACCGTGTCGCCCGTCGAGAGGAGACGCCGCAGTGCCACCACTGCGACGACTCTGACGACACGGCCGAGCACACACTGTTAGTGTGCCCGGCCTGGCGACAAGAGCGCGACGCTCTCTGCGTGGCGCTAGGCGTAAGGCATGGCCTCTCGTTGGCAACCATGGTGAGTGCCATGGTTGCTAACAGGAGGTCATGGGAGGCGGCCGCCTCCTTCTGCGAAGCGGTTATTTCGCAGAAGGAGGTTAAGGAGAGGGACCGGGAGGACAACCCTCAATCCGCCCTTCTCCGGCGTAGACGGCCGGGCCGAAGATGGCGTGCGCATTTACGCCCTCTTTAGCCCGATAGTGGGTATGCCTGCGCGCGGAGTAGCTCCCGCGCGCATTGCAGGGGCTGTCCAAGCCATGTCTGTGGATCACCTCGTTTCCTGGGTGATCCTCCTTAGGCGCCCCCCTGGCCTGATTTAATTAGGCCAGGCAGTACCCGGGGTCGGATCGGCTTAGCGCCTAATAAGGCGGATACCGATCCTTCCCTGCCAGGGTGCGAAGGAAACCGCAGGAGTTTAGTGGGTAGTGGGACGAACGTCTCTAGTCCTGAGCCCCACACACGGCTGCAGGCCTAGCTAGCCTGTATGCTACGGCGCGTAAAAGCGTTCTCCTGCGAAAAAAAAAAAAAAAAAAAAAAAAAAAAAAAGTGTTCATTTAGGTGTCTGAATTCGTTATATTGAATTCTCCTAGATAAGAGAACTTGTTTGATCGATTATCTTCTATTTTAATGGCAACGTTCTCTGTTACCTATTTATAAATTTAAACATTTTAAACGATACCTTTGCCCTTACCCTTTGAAACGTGATGCTGTAGGTGACACCACTTGTTAAGTAATTGGTATAAAGTTTCTTTTTCAGGCTAAATGATAACAATCATCACAAATAACTTTTACCTGAAGGTCGCTTAAAGTTCTTAACAACTTGTCAATCTTGTTTTTCAGATTATGTAATTTGATTATGAAAATAAGCTATTACAAAATGTATTTAGTTGTAGGTTTAATCTCAAATCTTAATTGATTTTCCGAAAATATGGTAACTAATTTGCTTTTATTAAATTAACTTTAAAAAGTAAAGAAATATTTTTTTATTTGAAATAGTAGAAATATTTTCTTTCTTCAGCGTTATTTTGTTCTAATTTTAGAGAAACATTTTAGTGAAGATTAGGTAATAATTATTATTCTCATTAAGAATTTATAAATGTAAAGTAAGTCTACCAGACGTATAGTTTCAAGTTATTTTGGTACGAGCAATACGCTTCAAAAAAAGGGAACTCCTGATATAATCAAATAAAAGTTGTCTGCTCAAACTTAAATAGGAAAAAAATGAATTTTTTTTACCGACTTATTAAACTTTTAACAGTATTTAATATTTCAGTGAAAGGATAAAATAATTTAACTGTAAATATAATCGCAATTACGTCTTCTTCGCCTTTGACTAAAATATTGTTATAATAATTACTAAACAGTAAGAGGAGTAGGTAAGCTATCTTGTAAGATCAAATAATTTTATCAATGATTATAATAACAAGAATAATAAGCGTAAACAACTTAGTACTGAAAGCAAGCAGACTATAGTATCTTCTTCTATCGGCCTCCGACGAAAACTTTAGAAGCTGTACGAAACCCAACATTTTTATTACTACATAAATAAGTCTTGAACTCAACAACACCACATAATGTTGGTCGCGACAAAAGAGTCTACATAACGGCCTTATCTACCGCCATTCGCTTCTGCATTATGATATACTAGCGTTCTTCACGTAACTCCGCCTCTGCGATATTTACTTGTATATTTTGCCAAATAAAAAGGACTGTGTGTTTTTACATTGCTTTATAGTCCGTGTTAGCTCAATGGTGCTGTACTATTTTAGTGATTCCTGTCAACTGTCAATAGAAATCATCATCCTATTGCAGTTAAATGCTGGTCGAAGACCTCCTCTTCATGGGGGATTTCACTGCAGTAGCGCTTATGGTCACATAGCGTTACGCTGCTGCCAATCTCTCGGAATGCCTCTTAGTCCCATCTTACTAAACCTACAGCAATAGTGGTAGTAAGGTTGTAATTAATTTATGCCGGCTCTTTACGATACAGCCAAATTTGGATTGATTTCCCTCTGGCACAATGGGCACCCAGGGCAACGCGATCGTTTGGGGTCCCTGTAAGTGGGGCCCACACCCTGCACGATTACCAAACCATGCAGGTTTAAAGGCCCAAGTGCCCGATCCTCTAATAGTTGACAGACGGCCCTGTTTGAATTACAGCATTTTTAAAATTCTTGTTACACAAGAAATATACTTTTTTATTAAATTTTCCAACTGTCTTCATAAATTACGCATATTTTATGTAGGATTACCTACTGGTATTTAAATTAAAATGTCTTCTAAATGTACCACAAGTTTGGAACATGCTAAAGTGTTCCAATAGTATGTAATCACGCCAGTTTATGGTCGTCGTGGTATACCGAAAGTTGCTCGTTTTATGTGTTTAGAGTTAGGCTACGATGCAATAAGTCATAACGTGTGCTTGCGAATTGAAATTACTTTGTGTGCATGTTGGGGTTGTTAGTATGTTACAAAGTTAAGTTTATAGCTGTTTAGAATCTAACTAAATCTGGGATATGTTGATATCCGTATATCAACATTTAATTAAGTTACCAAGGTTTTATGCAATACTTATAATCAAGTATATGTATCGTGATATATAAATTGATTTAAAAACAGTGAATTAAAATGTACGTCACTTAAAGTTAAGTGTCAGCTAGGATTTGAACCAATGACTTCTTATGCTGGCTTAATCAACGCGCATGCCAAATCACAAATCCGTTGCCTAGATATTGACTCGAATTGGGATTGAACCTTGGACTTCGGTACCCAGCACTGCCGTTACTTGTTATACCGTCCGCATTAAACTAACATTTCGATAATCATTGTAATTATATTCAGGGTAAATAAATAAACTAGAAACTGCATTTAATGATCTAGCGGTCCTAATAAGGAAGTACAATGATGACGTCAGCATGATAACTGCATTGCACGTGTATAATGCATGCTAGTAAACTGATACAGACCTCGTGCCAACCGCGGAATGTCGCGTGTCACTTAGTGTAAACAGGGATTGATGTCAACTCTACCGACAATATAATAAAATTAATCTTAGCTTCTTTATATTTGGAATTAAGAACCGTTTCCGTACCCAAAGGATAACATTAATGTTATTGTTGTACATTAGATAATACTGCGTGTAAAATGAAGATCTGAAAATCGATCGTTTTGTATTTGTTCTTTGTAATTACTAGAATTGTTAATAATTGCAACGTGTTTCAAAACACTTACTTACACATTTATACAAACACACTTTTTTAACACAAAAAAAGATTTTTAACAAAGATACACAAAATATGATATCATTGATACCTGGGGAAAAAATCGGCTTAGAAATTACTTATAAGGCCTGTCAAAAGCTCTCCATATTCTCTTGATGCAGAATTTTTATTTTCAGGTCGTATTCGTAGATGCATATAACATGTAACACGTCAATGAAAGTCTAGCTAGACTATTGCTCTTCAATCAAGCCAATATTGCGAGACCATGACTTGTTAAGAATGATTTGAACTTCGTAAATAACTAGAAATAAAGAGGGGTCAAACCTCTCTTAACCCTGATATTGCATTGGCGACAAGAGCTGCAATTTTTATCCCGCCATACTTTTGAATAATTTTCTGATTTGTTTATTTCTGTGCATTCAAAGTCTAGTTAAATATAAAATAGATTCCACTTGGAGTTATCGTTAATCTGTAAATAAAATGTGTTCATTTTTTAAATTCGAAATCTGGTCATAAACTTACTAAATCTGAAGTCGCAACTTAAAAGTTATAAAAGGAGGATATTATCACTATTGTTGTGTTGTAATCAACGACGAAGTAAACGACTTAGGCAAAATACCCCAAACATTCAAAGCCTAGAGAATTTCGTCACGCAAATTGTCCTGAATCACGGCCCGTCACCGACCACAAATTGCTTCTTAACGTCCAACGGTATATCCGCTGGGACCGGCGATTGGGAACGGCGATTGGGACCGACAATTGGGACCGACAGATCGAACGTCTACCGGCCATTATTTATGCATTGCTACAGGTTCGGACTGATCCCTCCTATTATCGGTAAAAGGCACAGTACGTGCAAAATAAATTGGGCAGATTGAAGTATTACTAGGTCCTTCGTAAATGCCGCGTTTTGGAGTCACTTCTTTCGTTGAAAGTTATACGGAATGAGGTATTTTGGAATTTACTGATAACATAGCATACAACTTTATTCAAAGTTGTTATTTACTGAACCGTATTTTTGCGATGAATTCTGCTCATTAGCAATCAACTTATCAGTTTTCTAAAAGAAAACCTACTTTAAGGCTGGTCATCTCACTCTGAGCGTACTGTACATAATGCATCCAAGGACATTGATGTATTGACATCCAGCCTGTTCGGAACTAAGCCTGTATCTGTCACCGGGTCTTCCTGTGATTTAGGTGTGATTGCTGTTTATCTTTGCATTTGTCAGCAATTTGCATTTAGACGAGGATTGTTGGAATTAAATCAGTCGAAGTATCGTTTTGTATATTTTATTTTAAGCTTTTCACATGCTAATATTATTATACTTTTATTATTTATTTATTTATTTATTCTTACACTTGTGGCTTACAGTTTAACCAAAACGCACACAAGCTTTAAATTGACAAATTACACTATTACAATATCACAATCACACTATTACAATTCATAATCACATTAAAAAGAATCATTTATACAATAAAAATCAAATCATAAATTAATTACAAATATTATTACTTATATTTTTAAATTATAAATAAAGAAAAAATCATCTGATCTTAGGTGGTTCAGGCGGAAATCGAAACCAGAGCCTCTTACAATCTGGGAAAGTTGAAGTATCTTCTCTCAGTTGGTTGATTAGTTACTTGTAATATGTGTACCTATGTATGTATCTGTACCTATTAGTCCAGGAATTTTAGATTTAATCTGCGGAATAATTCCTAGTGAGCTGAATTTTTGTATACACCTTTATTATAACATTGTAATGATGATGTGAAAAATCGACATTGATATCGTGCCGGCTAAAATAGTTATAGGGGTCCAAACGTCAAGGAAATCAGTTTTTGGCAAATATCTCGCGATCTATTGCTCAGAGGTCAATAATGGTTTCATAAAAATTGTTCGTCGTAAACTTCTCTACAAAAAAGGTCTCTTGCAATTTTCTGTAGATTTAACCGTTTTTGAAATAGAGACTAGAATGCACTCACATATGGTATTGTATACCGTACGCCGCATACCAAGGCATAAACCCTATTGTTTGTTTCTTTCCCTTTTTTTTGTTTGTGTTTTTTGTTAGTATGATGTTCTACATATAGAAATATAAAGGACTTGTAATACTAGTACAGTAAGGAAAATAGGAATATCAGCTATAAAAAACTAAGTGGCAATTTTTTTTGTTACTTTATAACTCAAGAACGGGCTCATCGATCCAAATTAAATTTTCAGGGTTTGTACAGACTATCTAGATGTATTTAGGTGTATTATGTGAAGTTTGAATAAAATCGGTCGTTCTTTTTATACGTAGCGAAGCACGTACCGGGCCGCTAGTAATGATATAGATATGCTATGTCCAGTGACGTTTGGACCCCTATAACTTTTTTAGCCGGCACGATATCAATGTCGATTTTTCACATCATCATTACAATATCATAATAAAGGTGTATACAAAAATTCAGCTCACTAGGAATTATTCCGCAGATCGTGGATCAAAATTGCTAAAATTACTGGACAAGTCATTTTCATTTTTATACTCATCCAAGAAAGAAGCTAGTTTAGACTCAAAGTCCGAATTCAAAATTAGGTTCCGTTATTTTTAAACATGAAATTACACATGTCTCAAAAAATCCACCATGTTAAAGTTTTGACTTTAACAATGAAAATACCAGCAATAAAAGTCAGTTACACTAGCATTTCAGACTTTCAATAACATTGAAATATTCTAACTGCAGTCGTTGCATCAAAGTGTCACTCGTCGTCTGCAGCACTTCCAAGGCAGAGAGACATAAATTTACCTCTGTGAATAAGTAAGTAGTCTGCAAAGCCTCTCTCAAATATAGTCGACAATTCCTCAAGGCATCAATACTGCTATAAATTTCGGTGAATGTGGGTAGAACTTGGGTTCGTCTGCCAGTTAAAAGCAAAACCTAGGTATAAAGTCTCTTATATGGGTCATACGTCACCATTTGCGACAATCTAGACCCAGACATTTAGTCCGGGACGACAAATATCCCGATTTCTCACGTACCTTCACATTTGTAACTACTTTGATTTGTTGAAGTGCTGGTAGGTTTATAAAATGTAAGGTCTGACAAAATGAAGAGGCGAAGGATGGCAAAAGTAAAATTATATCTTATCTATTTTGGTCTCGAATTCGAAGCGAAAACCCATCTTTGTAACGCAAAAAACATGATTTCAAATGATGGAGGCTTTTCCCTGTAGTGGGCATTAATATTACTTTACTTTACTTTTTTGATCTATCAGAAGCAGCAGTTTCCCTCCATTTTTTATTAAGATCTCTCGTATAACCTTTAGGACTACCCACTCTAAGTTCATTTAGTTCATCCAGATTCGATTAAAATGTATATTATCCACGCACACACACTGGCGCAAAGTTTCCACAATCGATCCATCACGGAGCTAAACGAAGATGTATCGCATTTACTCGAGCGAAATCTCCCGCAAACAAAGAACCAAACCAAATAGTCCTTTTAATCAATTGTCAATCAACGATTCTTGTTTTTGAAATCAAATGGAAGCAAAATCGCATCAAAACTTCCAAAAACACTTCAGGACGTAATTAAAAGTTGTAAAGCAATCCTTTATTTGAGGGTCGTTACGGACACGGTCGTAAAAACGGGTTTCCTTTAAGGGCCTTTTGTCTAAGAGGTCCCGTATCAATCTCCCTCGTGCATCTATTAGAGTGAAGTTGCGAATCCTTAACCTATTATGCAATCTATTAGGGTTAAGTTATGCATGCGATACCATACGTCAAGTGTCACCGAAACTTCTGGAAACCCCTTCGGCCTTATCAGTTCGTCAACCCGTGAGAAAAAGGACTTCGTGCAAATTTGCTGACCTCTTTTAACTGATCACAAAGAGGATGAACCCTTTTTTGTAGTTCTATTTGTTCCGTAAAAGTTTAAGGTTTTAATGAGTTCTTATTTTACTCTGAAGACAAAGTTGGTACAGCAGTTTCTTAACGGAACGGTTACTATACGAGGTTACTCACCCCAGGTAAAAATAATGAAGGGTATGTTTCTTTATTTTATTTCAAAACATTTTTTGATTATATTTTTATTAGTCTCAAGAATTTGGTATGTAGTCGACAACTTTAGCTAACTCTGTCGATTTTAGCAAACAGGTTAAGTATTACATATTTCGATAAATACAGTTTAACACATACGATGACATAAAGTTTAATTATTTCATACGGAATATGAATGTGCTCCAATGTCACAGCTGATATCGAATCACTCAACGTGGTCTGAGTAAATTAATAGGTATCTTCTTTGTTTACTTATCTAACAGTGGCATGCGAAAGCCTTGTGCTTGTGATAATGTATTATAATACTACACATACTGTTACGCATATAGTTTAATTATACCTGAGTCATTATCTTTTATTTATTCATACTTTTAGAGAGCCTCTGTGTGAATTTTAAGTTGTTTTAGACTATAATAATTGTTCATATCCATGAGCGGGGCTAACCACTTGCTTTCGAAGAACCATATCGCCCATCTTTTATAAAAATCGTCACATAGTGTGAAATCACTGTCTAGAACCAAAGTCCATTCAGCTATCACGAACCAACTTATTGATTACTAAAGTGCATGTAACCTAAATTTTAAATGAGTTGTAATCGTTTCACGATTAATTTGGTTTCTTTGTCGTTTACTTTGTGAACCAACTATGTAAATATTATTATTTTTCATTTAAGTAGTTGGATTTGATGTAATTTATTGATTATTACGGCTTACACAAGTGATTCAAAGATCTATATCAGAACTGTACATAGCTAACAAATATTAGAATCAGCAAATTAACCTGTCTGTTATTTATGAGCATTTTGATATCACAAAAATGTTATGCTTGTTGGTCAAATACATCATATTAATTTTCGTGCATAAATGCTATTTATGGTGATCGTTAGTATACTATAAAGGGGCCCCTTAAACCTACACGCTGGGTCGCAAGTCCCAGGCGCCGACTGACATTCCTCTCTGTTCCACGCGATGGACCCGGCACCCGCACGGAGAATCTATGGATAGCTAAGAAGTTCGTCTCAACAATAAATTAGTCAATAAAATAAATTAAATATTCCAATAATATTGTCAATGAATTGGCAATATTACACATGCAAATATGAGTCCGTTTATGTCTAAAGTAGTCTTACGGGATGGGTATCCCATAAGTAAGTAAGTAAAGTAAGTAATCCCGGTATAGTACATGTACCCATGTACCATGGGAACATGGTAGGTCCTATTTTATAAAAAAACTATCTGATGATTTTTTCTCAATAACTTAAGTATGCCTCCTAGCCGATTTATAAAGCGATCATTATTTTCCTTCTGTAAAGATGATGCGCCACAACAAAAACAAAGCACCATTATTCTTACCTCTTGCACGAATTTCGGATTGATTGGAGGCAATTTCTCCGATCCCACAACTGTGTAGCATCTCTTTCCAACTTTTTTCACTGCACGAGCACTCAAACGTAACATTATAATTTATTTCAAGCTCAAATCAATGCCAAACCAAGGCTAAAACACAAGCGACTCGACTGATAGTTCTTACGAGAAGATAACACTAAATGGGAACATTTATCAGTTCCACATTAAAAACATAATTCGTTTGTTGACACAACTTTGATAATGATTATTTAGTTACTCGTAATTTGCTAATGCTCACATTATAATTTCAAACAACAAAGTGGATTTGCTTTTAAAAGCCGGATCCTCAATTCCGACTGCAAATAATTAAAAAAAAATCAAAACCAAAATGGCGACGACTGTCACAGCTGACAATTTCGTTCAATGACCTAGCGATAATATTGCATTTTTTAGAACATTTGATCGATTATTCGGACCGATGATGCAACGTTATACGCAGCGGTTATGCCATTACCAACGCAGTGCATTCTGCAACTGTTTTATTAGCAGCCAGTAAATGAACCTTGATCTGTATGCACATATAATTTACCTACATAAATAGCTCTTATACCTATGTACTTGCATTTGAGTCGTTCAACTATCAATACAAGATGCAATGATAATAAAACTGGAACTTACTTTTAATTCTAGGTAGGTCGGTTGTTTATATTATTTCCAATATTAATTATCATCTTTAATTTAACAATACAATTAATATATAGCTCTTCAATTGAACTAGATACCTGCCTACTTATGTGCTCATTGTCCGAAACGAAGGGAGCTTAAGCACTCTTGACAGCAGGTAAATTGTATTGCTAAGGTCAGTGATTAAATTATCGGGCGATGATCCTCAATTAATCAACTTAACAACCTTGTTTCTAACCAGCTAATAACGAACAGAGTATCATTTAATTGCTACCCAGGTACTGTGATACTGCCATTCGAGTGTCTGAGTAGCAACGTGAAAAACGAAGTGAAATGTATATTTAAGCAGGAATAAAACTGATGTCTTATAAACTACCTACTTTCCAATTGCCTTAAAATAGGTGCGGACTCTATACTTGAATGTATACATAGATAATTCTTTTATAAACATCCGTCACCCAAGGACAAAATAAAATATCAGTTTTCAGCACACAGAATTATTGATTGATTTAGAACACGGGCTGTGGCAAGGTTTCTTATATTGAATTACTAATATGTAATATACTACTTATATAAATATGAATATTTTATGTTTAATTCGTTTTGCATTTCCCAAAACCTTCCATCCCAGCACCATCCCGAATTCATAAGATACAAATGAAAAACATCCATTTATCCTCCAATCACTTCCATTGATTTTTTATTCATGCATGTCATGTGCCAAATTGATGCCAGATTTTTGCCTTCGCCGAAATTTTTGGTACACGTGTTTGTCCAAGAATATATTTTTTATGGCCATTTATCCCTCTATTGCATTCAAAACGTAATTTACAAAGCACCATAAATAATAATGATTGTATCGAATCCCTGACAGCAATATAATGAACGATAATATAACATATTGCAACATCTGATTTTTATCAACGGATGATAACTGGCCCTAATACTCAGTTATCGACAATTAATAACTTGTATTAACGATCTCTCGAGATAATGGACAGAACGTGGTTCTTATAAGTTATACTAATGCGTCAAACTATTTTATCAGCAAATATATAACCCCTATCGTGTTTTTCATAGGGGTCAAGGCAGTATTCTTACAAAATATTCATGATATTATTCTTATCATACCAATATTATCTGTAGAACATTATTTTTCTATATATGTATCATGCAATTGTTGGATTATAATAAGTTATCGTAGCCACAAGGTTCTAAAATTTGATCAAGAATAAAGAATATAATAATTCAAAATGCCTAACCTGTTTGAAAAAATAAATAAAATGAAAAATAAATTATTACTTCTAGTATTACTATAATATAAAAAGAAAAGAACTAACAAGTAAAATTGTAAATGTGTGGGTTTATTTCTCTGGTTATATAAATGTATGAGACAAAACCGCTCTGCCAAAAAGCGCGGCACAATTAAGGACTTTTGTCAAAGAAGCTTAGGACGTCTAAATTATCTGCATAGGTACTGAGTTGTATAGTGCATGAGATTTCAACAATGAAACTTCAGAGGTCCATCGTAAAATATACTCGAATTTTGCAGTTCATATTACAAACGTTAATAAGTAATTTAAATATGTATTAAATACAAAAGACGATACAGACGAATGATATTATACTTGTTTTTACATCAACTGGTTTCTCTTCATTTCTAAACTAGGAAAAATAAGAAAAACTCACCCCTAGGTTAAATCCTTTCACAGTAAAATTCCGAACGTTGGTTTTGCTGAAATTAACCGCGAAAAGTCGGTTCTTCACTTCACTCGCCTTCAAACAACGCAGTAGTGAGTTGTACCCCATTTTGAATTAAAATAATATTATTTACTTATTTGTGAAATTACTTGCACTTTTAATAAATAAAATTAATTTAATATATAAAAATAATAAAGTGCGTTGTCGAAAATTTAACGCACGTGCATCCTATAATTTATTTTTAAATTTATTTAAATTTAAATTATTCCGCCATTATTTTACTGGACGCACTAGTTGTTTGTCGGTATCGCAACTACTGAGATATATGTTTATGAACATCGCTATATCGTGGTGACGTTGTTTGATAAAGCATCTAGCGAATACAAGATGTTTATTCACAGTGCAATATTAGCTTCCTGGTTTACTATTTGAATGAGCCTAGAGAACTACAATAAATACACCTTTTAATGCTACTTTGCCTCTTTTGCATAGTTGCCATGATCCATCTAGTCCCTAGACGGAACTTTTGTCTAAGTATCTTATCTTGGGTTGCGACAAAACTTTATTCATACAATTTCAGTATCATACCCAAACGCAGCATATCCAAATAGAAACAAATGAATCCGTACACATTGTCACTCAAGTGACTTTTAAAATTATTTAAGCAAGTTTCATGCGTTATTCTCTGTATTAATTAAACAAAGTCGCTTGCTTCCGTGTGATGTGCCTATTATATGTATTTTAATCCTTGAAACCTAGCAAGCGACTTCCATGCGGTTTTTATGATATAGAGTTTGAATCACTCTGAAGAAAGGGAGGAAGGTTTGTATTTTTTAAAAATTTCACTGCATCACATACATTGGTCTGACACCGTGTTGTAGCTTGAGCACTTGTGTTGCAGACATCTCAACAGTGGTATTACAAATATTAAAACTTAAAGACTTAAATAATGTTTTCTTAGGTTTACGCGACTGATACTCATGAAATAAAACTACTTTTAAACGTATATAATCGCGGTATATTTTTAAACTACATATTTACAGAAAAAACCCGACGTTTCGGCTCCTTTTCAGGAGCCGTGATCACGGACTTAAAGACTTAAAAATTAAAATAGAATAGATACATATAGGTAACACCCAGACCAGGACAAACAGACATGTTCATGCAGAAAACTGATATTTTCGTTACAACTATGCGAAGCCGGGCGGGTCTCTAGTCAATTTATAAAAAAATCTATAATCACCCTGTAACATTAGACCAACACTTGTCAATTGTTAATAGTAATATATATTATTATAATGTACCTACCTTATATCAATTTATTGTTTATTGTCAATCGTTATCAGTTTGGACACAAACTGTCTATGCGGATATAATTATTAATGCGATAATTCAGTGATTGCAAAATATTATCTTAATACTAGAGTTTAAGGTTCATATTCAAGTACACAGGAAAGCGTAATTTTACCAGTGATCTCGTAATTTGTGCTTGAGCTTAGATCCTTCGCTTCAGCAAAACTATTTGTTTTAGAGAAAATAAATTTAATTTTCATAATAATATTTCATATTTTTGTCGATTATTGGGACAGTTTTGGTTAATATTTTATAATAATTGTTGTGTGGTGACCCGCTTGTTCGTTTGCCTCCCTATCACATAAAAAAAGTATATTTGGTTTGCAAAAACCTACTTATACCACCCTAACATTTCATTCCCGGGCAAAAGTTTGTAAGCAAACCAGGTAAATAATTTTGGTACTTTAAACTTAAATGGTCATATGCATTTAAACACTGTATGTAAAACAAGGCGCTCTGTCGAGTTACCGTGAATATTCCAGTGACATTCAAAGTGTGCACAAACAAACGGACGCAAATTGTTCCAATTAACTGGTCACGTCCACAACTGCATACTTACATTGCAAATAAATGCAGTTTTATTAACGCGCCAAAGATGGAGTTCTCACAGAATTGCCACGTGATTAAAGTGTTTAATTTTCCGGTTTTGGTCATTTGGCTAAGGAAGGACACCCAGTACAGACTACTTGAGTGGGAAACCGCAGGAGTTTAATCGGCAATGGGATTTATAATACAGGTGGTCTAGCCATGTTGCCACTTTGACTATAATAGTCGCTATCGCTATTGTCGCGATTTATATCTCCATCCTGCTCACACAGATACTGCGTTTGCGGGATGGCAATTTAAATCGAAGAGATGACGATGGCGGTAGGTAGTGGTCGAAGTGGCAACGTTGCTAGATCACCTGAGCCCCACACGCAACGGCAGGCTTAGCTGGGCAAATTATCTTTTCTGCCAATGAATACTATAATTGGAAACATTTATTTACTAATCTCTAACCCCATGCCATTTAACACATGGACAGACGACACATGTAAGAAAAACCGATGGAGATTGAAATTACACATTAAGTAAAACACAAAAAACCTTTCACTCATCTGATGTTACACGTTTGTATATATTATTTATTATCTATGATTGGTTACCTTCACAAGTAATATCTTTAATACTAGTATCTCGTATAGACAAACATCAAAGCTATGTAGCAATATTTTAAACGAATGTAATTGCCTGATAATGAAACACTATCAGATCAGATACTATTATACATGGTATAAAGCAATCGATTCGAGTCTATCAAGATCAAATAGATAAAAAGATTAGAAATTATACGAGTACAGTGTTATCTATTTTTAACTTTGAGATTATAAGAATTGTGCAGTAGGTACCTATAGAGGAACAAAAAAGTTGGTCCAAAGGATGAATTTGCATTTGCAACCTGCTTTGGGTTTTAAAGGCATGCCATGGTTACAGGGTAGAATTTTAAAATGGGTTATGAATGGAAAGTACGTTAACCGTTGTAGTTACTAGAAAAAGACACGAAAACCTGCATTAAAAGATTTTGGAAAAAAAGTAAAATAAAAAAAAATCTTTTTTGGTGACTGTAATTTTTAGCTTTATTATTAGTAGCGGTGTACGATCACGACCCACTTGCTTTTTCTTTTCCCCCTTTAGGTAGGGAATAAAAACTAGCAGACAATTTCCAATTCTAATGCAGAAATGAGTAAACTAGATCGCAACTGTTCCTATCAGAAGCGGGTATTTGACCAGTTTTGCATCGCACAAACTCGACGATCTAATTTGGATGACAGTGTAAACCGCATAACACCAAATGTTACCTCCAGAATGATAAACGTGTGTGGATGTGGTACCTAATCCATCGTACCTCTCCGTTCATCACCAACGTCCTAGCGCCTCCCAGGTTGCATCCTCGGCCATTGAAATAGCCCAGGGTACGTTGCGACTATGATCCAGAATTGACCAGCCTGGTTATTGTTATTGTTGTATGTAAAATATGTTTGAGCCCCTACAACAATCGCGTTGGCAATGTTGTAGATAGTTCATTAAGGAATAAGTCTGTAGGAGATAACATTTTTAATTGAGAACTTGAAGTATTGTAGACAGACCCCTCTTGCCCACTGGGCACAATGTGCACGCACATACCCAGGGCTCGCGAACGATTTGTGCCCCCAGACCAGAGCATGCGGGCCCCAAGATTACCAAATCAACTGTTTAAAGGCCCGTGTGCCCGGGGCCTCCAATAGGTGAAATACGGTCCATTCAGTCGATCATTATCGATCTTGGTAAATTGTTTATTGGCACTTAAGAATGCTAACTTTGTCTACTCTGTTACTCAAATAAGCTCAAAGCTCAAATTAACAAATGTTGACGATATTTGATTAACTATCGCTTTAGTGGATCCCTATCATTGTTCCATGCCAAGTTGACCGTGAAATATGGAGCACTCTGCTCCAATTAACTTACTAACGAAGCCAAGACGGGATGGTTAATTTATTCATAAATTCAAACTAGAACTCGATCTGGCTCCAAGAAGCAAGACGTGTATATTGTATACTGTCTTCTGGTACGGTGGCCAAGAAAGCGGAGTACCTACTACCCTAAGGTTGGAAATTATTTGTGCAACATGGAATAACTAAGTGGTTGATAATGGCGTTGAATTTTTAAAATGTTCATGAGTTCTACATCGTCTTAGTTGTGCAACTTTAGCTGAAAAGAGAGCTTCCTCTTTGATATAATAAAAAGTAATAAAATAAGCTTTTGAGAAACGAAAATTCCCCAACTCACACAGAGAACTTATTCCCTTGATCATAAACTTCTTTCACCTCCAAAACACGTGCATAGAATTGACATCTATCATCCTTACTGTCCAACTTATTTGTCAAAATGAAAAATAATAAAGCACAGTTTGTGTAATAAAACAATAATACTTAAATTCGATCAAATTATGTCCTAAATCTAGCAAGAATGTGAGATGGTCAGTGATAAAAATCCGTCGGGCAAACGTTGCTCTTGCCTCGACGGAAAGCCGTGTGTGGGATGCAAGAAAAAGAAGGTTATAAAGTAATTACCTTTACTTATCTTGCAAGTAGACTAGACGATTCGACCGAAGACGCTTTCGTGAAGTTCGATGTTTTTTTACCGCGTGCCGAAATATAAAAGGTGGGTAACATCGAAGACTGTAGTAAGTCTTAATGAATACTCAGAATACAGAATAAACCAGAAACCGTCAACGCGCTCATGTCTGAAGATGTTCGCAGTACACCTAATAGGTGTGGTCGACTAAATTGTCAGTTAGTCAATGGCCGACGCCCGCACTGTTGACATCTGATTGCAGCTGTTAGTTTTTTAATAATTATGCCGTCCTCTATCGTTCCCACTTGCAAAAGTGCTACCGGGTTTACGAAAAAAAATGTTGGGATTACGGTTCATCTGTAATTATCACATTTGCAGTCCATTCTATTAAAATATAGAATTTTATTTTTCGTAATTTAACTGTCATGAAAATTATGTGTACCTTTTGTGCGTGTTGCCACAAATTACCCAAATTTTTACAGGACTTATTTCAATAAATGTTCTTGAATTAAGTATATTTGCCTAAAAAAACACATACCATTTGTAAGTTTTGTCACAACATAATATCATATGTGGAAAAAAAAAGGTTTTAGATTTGGTTTTTCTGTCACATTTTATTTTTAAATAATTCTGAACATGTGCTTTTTATTTATCCACTTTCGACTGATGTATAGAATATTTTATATATGTAGGCGTATCATATTATATTGTTGCTAAATATATTCAAACGAAATATACTTTAAAAACTTTCTCATTTTTTTTCCAATATACTTTTACTTCATTCGCGTGGATTTTGGTTTATCCTATGGGAGCATTTTTAATCGGGATAAAAAGTAGCTTGGGTGATAACCCAAGTCACCCCATACCCCACCTGCACACAATTTCAATTTCATTTAAATCCGTCCAGTAGTTTCAGCGTAATTGACAGACAAACATCCAAACAAACAAAGTTTCAAAATAAATTTAATAATTAGATGCATTTATACAAACTGGATGGTCAAGCCTAGTTACTTTTGAAATAATTGTTTGAGAAAACATTATTGTTCAAACGTTTTTCTCAAATTACTGTAGCAGCACCGAGGTACATGAACTTAATATTTTTCTTAAAAACTGTAACTTCATCGAGCGCTGGTATCACTACGCGGGTGGGTGACGCAAGGGGGGAAAGACGTTTTGGACACAACGCGCTCCATAGAAATTTGATTGAAAGCTCTTTCTGGTTTATTCTGTATTCTGAGAATGAATATAAGTATTATGTATTTACTTTTTTTTAATCAGAGTGTTTTCTGACTACACACTTGATACCATGCTAAATAATAATACTTAATAAGCTAAATAAAATAATAATAAGAAGGTATGAAGGTGCGCCAGCTACAATAAGAGTTTGGGTCGGACTTAAATCTTGATACTATTAGTAGTGTTAGGTACCCTGACATTCTTCAAAGTTGCATCATACCTTCTTATTAGATAGGAACGAGTTATACCTAAACTGTAATATCCCCCCCAATTTCACCGAAATGGCCCAATATTACCGGTCATTTCCGTATCCTCGCCAGGATTAACAAATGGGTTCGCAGTTAGAAAACAATACTTACTGTAACAAAAAACGACTAGACGTATAGTCGATTATATTTTTTAATAATAAAATCTGCTTTACAGACCCTTAGTCTATTTAGAAGATCCACGCCCACTTCCAGTTCCGATAGTTATCAGCCATTACAAACATAAGCAGCCAGTAACAGTCAACAGAGCAACAAACAATACGAATGCTTTCTGGAAAAAGAGGAATGAACCAAACAAACCAGGCACTGCCATATGCCGCTGGTTCAGAAAGCGTAAAGCCTTCAAGGACTTAAAAGCAGAACATGAAGAAGAAAAGAAGCGTCTCAAATATGATCCAGAATTCCGAGCCCAAAAGGAAAGGGAATACGACCTCTTCCAGGAGATATATAAGCAAGAAGCTGAGAAATACCAACAAGAGAAAGAAAGAAAGATTATACAAGACGTTTTGAAGAAAACATCAAAAGAAAAAACTCGTAAGCCGCCAAAAGAACAAATTGTTATAGAAAAATATGTGAAACCGAAGAAAGAAAAAGTATACAGGCCTAGAAAGGAAAAGGTGATAAAGGAAAAAGTGCGCAAACCTAAAAAGGAAAAAGTTATAAAAGAAAAAGTGCGCAAACCTAAGAAGGAAAAAGTTGTCAAAGAAAAGACGTACGAGCCAGAAGTAAAAACCAGCCAACAAAATAGGCGGTATACTGTGAAAGCGTCAACTTGCAGACCCGACGCCACTTCAAGATGTGTGTCGGTGAAAACATAGTAAGTATTTAATCATAGAGTAGTCTCTAAATACTCTCTCTACATAGTTGTAGAGCATGACCTATAGAGCTGTGTATTTGAAATTTTTTATTTTGAAGAGATGGAGGAGTCACTTAATAACAACGTTTTACTGCAATATTGCGTACAAAATAAACATACTACCTTTAATTCTATAATTAATAATATTAAAAATAATTATATATAATTAAATTATATTAAATCTTACAATTAGTAAAACTATATAACAAAAGACAAATAGTTAAAAGCAGGGAGAACGTTAGATCCGCAAAAACTAAAGATCGGAAAACTTACACCCGCTTTCCCGACTCATCCATTTGTTCGACTGCACTGCGGAAAACAAAAGACAAGCGAGCGAAACGGGTTAAGAGTTTTCGAATCGGAAACTTTGGCAATAGAATCTGTACAAAACTTTTAAAATTGAAAACGATTAAATAAATATGAACTAAAACACTAAACTAATTGCTCTCGTTATTCGATTTCAACGCATCTACTTATTTTACTTGCAAAATTTAAATTCTAACTCACATTAAATTGTAAACCTACCTACATCTAAGATACTGGCGAAATGTAGACAAGAGTTCAAAGGAGAGAAGAGTCACCCTTCTTTCCTTTGGATTTCCATCTGCCAATAGATCTTGCAGTTGTTTGAAAACAAGCCTATCTCCAACTAGCGGCCCGTCACGTGGTTTCACCCGCGTCCCGAGTGAACTACTCTCCGTACCGGGATAAAATATAGCTATATGTTACTCAGGGTGAATGAAGCTTTCTAAAAGTGAAAGAATTTTTGAAATCGGTCCAGTAGTTTTTGAGTTTATTTGTTACATACAAAAATACAAATCTTTCCTCTTTATAATATAAGTAGGAAAGATGAAAATTGCTCTATGTGACCGGCGCATAATCTGAAACTGGGATTAACGTACCCGTATGTGGTAGGTAGGTACCATCTGACAGATTTCATTAAGGACCAGAACATAAACAAAACTGCTTCTAAGCAGGGCCTTACGTTTGTTTGACTTCGTATAAGAGTTTCAACTACGGTGATACCTAACAGTGGAATAATGGATCCAAATTAAATAATTTTGCTAGTTTTAGCAAGTGATTTTATATTTTTTATAGATTTATTTTTTAGATAGATTGTGCATTATTCAATATTGAATACTTTTTCAGACTTTTGAGTAACTAGGGAGGCATGCACCCAGTGACGGATTAATCCTTAATCAAATTAAGCAATTGCCTAGGACATCACGTATGGGAGGGTACCAGAAGAAGCACCAAATTCTAGTTGACATACGGATACGCCCGCAGGCGTGGATTGCTTAGGGCATCAAGTATCTGCACCTCTGAATTATCCAACATCGAGGCACATTTTTGTGAGCTCAACGACAAACTACATACCTACTTAGTAGATTGTTAGCTATAACGTGAAATGGACAATGCAAACCATTGCAGAATGCCACTCAGACAGAGCAAAAATGGTTGATCTTCTTAAATTTATACGACTGTTACAAGCTTGGACTCGACCACATTGGTAAAGGCACCGTGCGTAGCGATGGCTCTGCCATCTTGTGACTCATATTCAAAACTTTTACTCTCTATGTCGGTAATTGGGTTTTTGATTGCAAATTATGACAATTATAATTCTAACATTAAAGATGAAAAAAAATTAAGCACAATTTTTTATCCCACAGTTACTATTGAGTTTTTAACAAATTATTACAGCTAATTGAAATTAAAAAAAGAGTATTTATTTGACACTACAGAAATGTGACGTCACAATTCAATATTTCATACATTTTTTCCTACAAGGTTACGTTTTTGACATTTAAAAAAAGTAGGTGACTCTGCCATCTCGTGACTCATATTCAAAACTTTTACTCTCAATGTCGGTAATTCTACTGTCAAACCACGGAAAAAACGGTGCCTTATTCTGCCATCAAGTGACTCATATTTTACGCTAAATGTGATATTTAACTGTCAAAAGAAAAATCAAACAAGTGGGTTGTGAATTTGTGATGTGCCGGATATGCGTATCCGTATCCGCGTATCACCATCATCACTAGTAGTAAGTATTAACGAATGTTCCACTTCCAGCAACCACCATGAGACATGGTCGGAGCGCTTCGTGAATTGCTTCTACAAGTTCTGCTGCCAACTCTACTGCTGCTTCAGCATAGCCTTCCTCATAGGGTTCGCCATCATAGTTCTCGTTTAGTTTGTGAGCTGATGGCAGGCTCATTAGTTTTGTACGGTGCAATGTTATTGAATAAATTGTTTATTGCAGAAAACCGGTTTTATTGTCTTAAAGTGGTTCTACAGGGAAACAAAATGTTAGCGGACCCACAAGTGGGCTATAGAGGTGGACCACGGTAGGTAAATGACCGGGTATTTTACCAATATGTCAGAAGGGATAATATCCCTTATATTATACCATAATTTCGGTTTCCACAAGGGGTGTATTGTATGTAGCAGAGTGTCCTAACAAAATAAAAAGTAAAAAAAGTCTCAAACGCCAAAATATTGTGTTGATTTACATTGTTAGCTCGGTCTCGCAATTTTTGCCCATCTCGCCTACATGAATCTTATGCACACACACCACACAGTCGATTTCATTTTGATTTGACTAAAAAGTGATGGGCACTTAAATTAATTCGGGAACTACACGTAATGAAAAAAAACGTGTCAATATTAAAATAATCTTTAATCACAATAACCGTATAAATATGCATAACATATTTTGTATTTTTACAATCAACTTACACGCAATTCACAAAGCCTTATTTTGGATACTTGCAAGATCTCACATCTGTACATAAAGACAGTTCGAGTTATTTGCCATAATTCTTCACTTTTAAATTATTTATTAAAATAAAAAGATTTTCATTAACAAAGTACAATATTATTACCTCGTTAT
Source organism: Nomophila noctuella (assembly GCA_958496325.1). Classification (NCBI taxonomy): domain Eukaryota; kingdom Metazoa; phylum Arthropoda; class Insecta; order Lepidoptera; family Crambidae; genus Nomophila; species Nomophila noctuella. The sequence goes on from OY292493.1 coordinate 1,166,408, forward strand.
AAATACAATTATAATTCAATAATAATAAAATAGTAATAATAATTCGCAAGTAAAGAATCGTGATTCATTATGAACCTCGTTGAAAATATTGACCCATAATGATTCATTATGAATCTTCTCTCGTTAATAATATTGAGCCGAAAAGGGCTAAAGGTTTTGGTAATTGGACATTTTAATGTCCATGTCTTTGTACGTACAAAAATTCGCATAACATTAAACAAGTATCCATAAGCTGTATAAACTCGTGTCCAATCTTCTGAGGCACTTAATGACGAATGAATGGTTAACTAACAGTCATGTTCTTAATATTAAATAATAACAATATGTGAACTATTATTTAAATACAAATACGTATATAATAATTGAAATATAGATCATAATTTTAGCGTCAAGTTATTTTAAGTTGACAATATAATTATTATGTTCGTTTGTAGAGTTACCCCTACGATACTTACGAGTATAAATATTTCCGTATTTACCGGATCACGGCGTTATTTTGGAGAAAATACAGATATAAACAATCCATTGTGTTAAACCGTGTTTGTACACATAACCACTGATTGTCAGGGCTAAAAACACGTTGTAATGTAAATGTTGTTAAGTAGACAAATACCACTTTATTAATTGGGTACCCAAATGGTCCAAAACTCCAAAATAAAATGTGAAACCTCAACATTCTAAGAAGTATAAAGAAAGTACATAAAAGAGAGTTGCAGACATTTTTGTGTGACACTAAGTAATTAGCTCAATAAGGTGTTCCAGAATTAAATATCTGCACAAAATGGCGCTACTTTGGCTAACTGAATTGTTATTGGTCCATTTCTACAGAAAACGTCAAACCGCCATCAAATAGACCAATGACAGTTTAACAAGGTCTCTGGTCTCACCTATAGGGCAAAATACTTGGGAGTTTTGGAGAATAATATTTGAGGTACCAATGAAGTACCCAATCCCGGAAGTTGTTGGAGGGTTTTATATTTCTAGTTATTGGTAGAACCTTTGAACTAACTACAACTCCCGTTCGTGATTATTATCTAGGAGCGTTCAACTTATACTTTTAGATAATATTGTCTCTTAAATGAAACATGGGATTGATCTCTAACAAACAATTTAGCCATAAATTCAGGATTGTGTTACGAACGTAGCAATTCTTACTACAAATAAAACTGTAGCTTGGCTCATCACTACTGCTCTCTAGAAATAATTTTATTCCTATTTACTTGTTTACAGAGACAATTACCATATTTATCTTACTTTTAATCCTTTGGTACATAGACACTTCTAATTTCGAAATCACAAATCGGTCTCTCGAATCTGGAAAACGGCGTCCGACTCGATATTCTCTTTCTCGACAATCGATTTCTTGGTATCCACATCCTCATCCTTCAAACTCGAACTAGCACACCTTTTCCTGCTCTGACTCTCGATATTATTAATATTTTTCAACGGCGATCGATTCTCGACGGCTAGGTTTCCAATCGATAGCGTCAGATCGGACGGGACGTTCCCATCGAGGCAGTAGAGGAGCGAATCGCTGATGCGATCACTCGATAAGTCTGTATCATTCGATTTGTTGAGTATCGATAGATCGACCGGTGTGGCTGTGAGTACTGACCTGCTGAGTAGGTACTCTCGGAAGGGTTCGCTGAGGGACTTCGTTCTGGTGTCGAGCATCATGTGAGGAGTTGTAGTGAAGGGGACGAGGTCCTCGCACAGAGTGGTGTTGAGGTCGTGGCTGAGCGTGGGCCGGTCGTGGCTGATGATGAAGCGCGTGGTTTCCGAACGGAGGGGACTGACGTCGCCGGCGGATAGAGGTCGCCCGTCGTACGTCGTCTTCGATTGTAGGGAGACGAGTGAATGAGATCTAGAACAATGAACAAAATCAATCAATATGTGTTGTTTCGTTGTGTGGCCATAGTTATATACAAGCTTGTTCTAATTTGAGGCCAGATAATTTGGTCTGAATAATGTTGATTAATATTTATTTTTATTGGGTATGGTGGGTAAACATGTGAAATGAATGATATTTTCAACAATTGCAATGTATCTAATATTATGAAATAGCAATATATTGAAAGTACTTCCATAGCAAAAAAAAAGTAAATATTCAGGGTAATTGTAAATATTGGCACAATTTTTTAAGACCACACCCTAGTTAAGAGAAGTAGTAAAGAAGAGTAGTATTTAAAAATCCATACCTTTCACAAGAAAACGACGACCTCGACAACAACTCTTCATCCTCCGACGACACAAAGTCACTATCGTTCTTCGGCGACAGCGACTGGTAGACCGGTTCTCGAGCCTTCGACCTGATTTCACACCGGGTCTCTGGGGCCTCCGACCTCGTTACATTCCGGGTCTCTTGCTGGGTCGCAGCGGGTCGCTCGGGTCGGGTCGCAGAGCTCTCGGGGCGGGTCTCGGGTCGCTCAGTCTTCTCCGCCGTCTCGGGGAGGCTGTCGCGCTGCTCTGATGTAATGATGAGCGGCTTTCGCGACCGCGGGGTCATTATTGACTCCTGAAATATTTAGCAATGGTGATGTTAAACTCTGGATTATTTTGTGCTAAAATTAAGTGGTTTATCAATAAGTAAATATCGTCGGAACTTTAGGTATGGCAGATAAATACGTTATTGACATGTAAAGGAAACCTTACGTACATGGGTAAATGTGGCCTAAAATAATTTAGTTATCTGTAACTTACACTTAGAAAAACTATGCATAAAATGTCATTATTTAAGCAAAGTATCGAAAACGCTAACTTAATTGGGGACTTCAAAATGTTACTAAGATATTTGCAACATAATTTTTTCCTGTAATTGATAAGTCAATGAGTAATTTGGAATCTCTTGAATGTAACAAATTATTCAATGAGTAAATGAGCAGAAAGAATGTTAATGAATCACATTCCCATTCACGGTTAAATCGCACAACACGAACATGTTAAAGCGTGACAGAGAAAGCACGATGCAAACAAACCTGCATCGCCTTCGACAGCTTCTGCGTCGACTTTGTGATCGGCGACATCGACGCTCGCCTGAAGTTGACCGTGAACGGCGTCGCGCAGTCCTCCACACACACCTCAGGTAACCCCGGCGTACTCGTCAAGTACTGCAGCTTCACATCAATATCCATATCTTTCTCTCGTAGAGGCGTGTCCATAGGACTCCTATCTTCCATCTCAGCACACGATAGATCCGACCCCGTATCTTGGTCATCGAAGCACGAAACGCAAGTAGGCGTTCCCCGGATCACAGCGTTTCGTTTCTGATACTTCTTGTTCAAATTCTGCGACGCTGATAGAATCTTCGAGCGGAATAATCGAGTGCCACGTTTCTTAGTATTCTTCGGAGTCTCTTCCGTATCCAAGACGCTCAAATTCGGCTCGGAAACGAACTTCGGACTGTGCTTCCGAGATCGATTCAACGCTCCTTCCGACAACGTGCTTTCGTTGCTGCCGTCCGAATCAAACTCCTCATTATCATCGAGCGACTCCGAGCTAGCTATCTTACTCGCCAAGTTCTTCAATACAATGTTCTTGTGTGAAACATCGACTTTACTGTCGTCCGAGAAACGTAACTTGCCTTTGCTTGATTTCTGGAAATAGCGCATGCGTTTAGCAAGTGATAGAAAGTTAGGGACAGAAGACACACAGTGGATGGTTGAGAAGATGGATGAGTTGGGACGACACGATGCACGGTTAGAGATTATATGAATCGGATGCTTGGCTTATTAAAAAATAATTAATGATTGATGATGGAAAAAAATACTAAAGTTATCTGGAATAATCTATTGCAATGTTGTATTGAGACAAAACAATGCTTACCAAAGTGAGAAATTTGGCTAAGATTTTCTAACAAACATTATACACTGTTTTGTGAATGTGGAAGAAATGAATCTCAGACTTTGGAAATATCTTTATCATGCCACTAAATTAGTCATTATGCAACCTAAAATCTTGTATTGTGCCAAATCTTAAATGTTGAATTACTTTACAGAGCAGTTTATTATAACAAAAGACGCAAATCCTTCTCCTCAAACAGAGCCAAGCATCCTATTCCGAGCAGACAAATATGACATTTAGCGAATGCGACATAGAGTTGAAGTTCACACAGCGCACAAACCTCCTCAACGGTGTTGATATTCGACCCGGAGCCCTTCTTAGGCGTCTTGTTGAGCAGGCCCTTGTTGAAGATGTGCCGCTTGATCGAGTCGCCGAAGCTACGCGAGCCGGCCACTTTACCCGTTCGCTGGATTTGGATGGGTGTGCCTGAAAATGGTAAATGTTTTGTTGTTTTATCAAGCTTGAGGAGTTTTAAATATACATATTATTTTGCAATCGGCTCTGACGTCATGATCAAATGAAGGATTAGAGATAAATATAATTTAATGGGACAAAACGCGATATTAATTATGTAGTACCATGGCCGCAAGCGGAGTTAGTCTGCTTATTAATAGCACGTTAAGTCCAGTTAAACAATTTTAGTGTTATGCAACGCAAAAGTCTAAAATGTTACAATAGGGTAGTTGCCTAAATTTGATTGATTGCTAATTGATATACCTGAGTATCCATTATACATGGAAAAAATATGATTTTTTGAAAATATATCGATTTTCAATTTGTAATTTGCATTTAAAAAAAGGACATTTAGTTTCCCCCGTAAATGCTCAAAACTGTCATGGCGTCACGTGTAACGTCATCCCGTGCAAAACACAGCTGTTTGTGTATGGCGATTGTTGATATTTCGTGATAAAAAATGGATGTGTCGTATTATAAGTACTGTATGGTGCCCCAGTGTGAAAGTACAAGCATTAAAACGCCAAACAAATTATTTTTATTTGTCCCAAGCAAAGCAGAAGTAAGGAAAAAGTGACTAAGTCTTGCAAGGCGAAATGATGCAAAATGTTTATCATCAATTTCAAGAATGTACTTTTGTGAAGAGCATTTCGATGTAAATAAAATGCAATTCAGCGAACACGTAATTATAGAAAAAGATATTTATTTTGCTTAATTTTTGTAAATATGGTTTGAGGTTAGATCTTAGTAAAGGTTTTTCATGGAGTTCTGTTATCCCACATTACTAGTAGTTAACGCGTAAAAGTATCATTTGTGTATATTTTGATTTGTATTTCTAACCTTAAAATATGTGAATACTGTAATTTTTATAACAATCAATAAATAACGCTTTATTAATAGCATTATTGAAAGATTGAGGATTTATCTTATAATGATTATATTACTACACTAAATGTATACTTAAATCGAAGTTTTAACATTGCGAAATTTCGATGAGCTGAAGTCGCTGTTTGATGCGAAAAACTTGCCAAGCATAACAACGTCAACCCTGGGCAAGTTATTGCTGTTTCCTTTCATGAATCCCGATTCCATGATGTTCTTTTTCTAAATAATGGTTTCATTAACTAAATAAAACTGACGACAAAAGATTAAACTGTGAAACAATAACACTGACGCTCTTTTCTACGAAAATTTCAACAACAACAATGGTGTTTGCCACAGGATGATGTAACGCTTCCTGATTGGTGTTCAATGTCACGTGACTTAATGCCTAAATTTACATATTTTATTTCGTAAAAATATAAACAATCTTATAATATTTCATTGAATTAATTTATATTTCTTGAACTAAACACAGAAATAAATTTTTTGACCATTTAATCCATTCCATTTGTTCTTAGTGGAAACATGCCTATTATTAGAGATGTTTGATTAATTTGATGATACTCTATCATGCACCGATTCTAAAGGTATTGAGTTGTGTGTGCTCATATTTCTGTGGGTGTTGTTAGAAGTAGGACCATTTGTTCAAGATACTACGGTCACCAACTTGCCTGCCCAGTGTGATGGCCGTAAGTTTGAGGATGTCTACGTCCAGCAGTGGACTGTAGCATACTGGTGATGATGATAATGAAGAGTGATAAAAAGAGAAAAATAATCCAAATGCAAAGTGCGGGTACTCGTCGCCCAACTAGTTCTAGGTCCTAGGAGGTCTATATGTCTGTCTAAATTTATATTGATAATGGATAGCGTGAAATTTGATATGGACGTAAAAGGAGTGAATGAAGAGTTGATGGCTTATAGTAAGTGAAGGAGAAGACATGTTGCGCCGACCCCGCCTAGTGTGATAATGTCTAGACAGACATTATCACACTAGGCTGATGACGTCTCACCGTATCCGTTCTGCCGGTTGAACGTCTTGACGAGGCGCCGCTTGTGGTGCGAGTCGGGCAGCGCGTGTATGTGCGCGTAGAGGGAGTACGGAGGCTGATGATGTCTCACCGTATCCGTTCTGCCGGTTGAACGTCTTGACGAGGCGTCGCTTGTGGTGCGAGTCGGGCAGCGCGTGTATGTGCGCGTAGAGGGAGTACGGAGGCTGATGATGTCTCACCGTATCCGTTCTGCCGGTTGAACGTCTTGACGAGGCGTCGCTTGTGGTGCGAGTCGGGCAGCGCGTGTATGTGCGCGTAGAGGGAGTACGGAGGCTGATGATGTCTCACCGTATCCGTTCTGCCGGTTGAACGTCTTGACGAGGCGCCGCTTGTGGTGCGAGTCGGGCAGCGCGTGTATGTGCGCGTAGAGGGAGTACGGAGGCTGATGATGTCTCACCGTATCCGTTCTGCCGGTTGAACGTCTTGACGAGGCGTCGCTTGTGGTGCGAGTCGGGCAGCGCGTGTATGTGCGCGTAGAGGGAGTACGGAGGCTGATGATGTCTCACCGTATCCGTTCTGCCGGTTGAACGTCTTGACGAGGCGCCGCTTGTGGTGCGAGTCGGGCAGCGCGTGTATGTGCGCGTAGAGGGAGTACGGAGGCTGATGATGTCTCACCGTATCCGTTCTGCCGGTTGAACGTCTTGACGAGGCGCCGCTTGTGGTGCGAGTCGGGCAGCGCGTGTATGTGCGCGTAGAGGGAGTACGGAGGCTGATGATGTCTCACCGTATCCGTTCTGCCGGTTGAACGTCTTGACGAGGCGCCGCTTGTGGTGCGAGTCGGGCAGCGCGTGTATGTGCGCGTAGAGGGAGTACGGAGGCTGATGATGTCTCACCGTATCCGTTCTGCCGGTTGAACGTCTTGACGAGGCGCCGCTTGTGGTGCGAGTCGGGCAGCGCGTGTATGTGCGCGTAGAGGGAGTACGGAGGCTGATGATGTCTCACCGTATCCGTTCTGCCGGTTGAACGTCTTGACGAGGCGTCGCTTGTGGTGCGAGTCGGGCAGCGCGTGTATGTGCGCGTAGAGGGAGTACGGAGGCTGATGATGTCTCACCGTATCCGTTCTGCCGGTTGAACGTCTTGACGAGGCGTCGCTTGTGGTGCGAGTCGGGCAGCGCGTGTATGTGCGCGTAGAGGGAGTACGGAGGCTGATGATGTCTCACCGTATCCGTTCTGCCGGTTGAACGTCTTGACGAGGCGTCGCTTGTGGTGCGAGTCGGGCAGCGCGTGTATGTGCGCGTAGAGGGAGTACGGAGGCTGATGATGTCTCACCGTATCCGTTCTGCCGGTTGAACGTCTTGACGAGGCGTCGCTTGTGGTGCGAGTCGGGCAGCGCGTGTATGTGCGCGTAGAGGGAGTACGGAGGCTGATGATGTCTCACCGTATCCGTTCTGCCGGTTGAACGTCTTGACGAGGCGCCGCTTGTGGTGCGAGTCGGGCAGCGCGTGTATGTGCGCGTAGAGGGAGTACGGAGGCTGATGATGTCTCACCGTATCCGTTCTGCCGGTTGAACGTCTTGACGAGGCGCCGCTTGTGGTGCGAGTCGGGCAGCGCGTGTATGTGCGCGTAGAGGGAGTACGGAGGCTGATGATGTCTCACCGTATCCGTTCTGCCGGTTGAACGTCTTGACGAGGCGTCGCTTGTGGTGCGAGTCGGGCAGCGCGTGTATGTGCGCGTAGAGGGAGTACGGAGGCTGATGATGTCTCACCGTATCCGTTCTGCCGGTTGAACGTCTTGACGAGGCGTCGCTTGTGGTGCGAGTCGGGCAGCGCGTGTATGTGCGCGTAGAGGGAGTACGGAGGCTGATGATGTCTCACCGTATCCGTTCTGCCGGTTGAACGTCTTGACGAGGCGTCGCTTGTGGTGCGAGTCGGGCAGCGCGTGTATGTGCGCGTAGAGGGAGTACGGAGGCTGATGATGTCTCACCGTATCCGTTCTGCCGGTTGAACGTCTTGACGAGGCGTCGCTTGTGGTGCGAGTCGGGCAGCGCGTGTATGTGCGCGTAGAGGGAGTACGGAGGCTGATGATGTCTCACCGTATCCGTTCTGCCGGTTGAACGTCTTGACGAGGCGTCGCTTGTGGTGCGAGTCGGGCAGCGCGTGTATGTGCGCGTAGAGGGAGTACGGAGGCTGATGATGTCTCACCGTATCCGTTCTGCCGGTTGAACGTCTTGACGAGGCGTCGCTTGTGGTGCGAGTCGGGCAGCGCGTGTATGTGCGCGTAGAGGGAGTACGGAGGCTGATGATGTCTCACCGTATCCGTTCTGCCGGTTGAACGTCTTGACGAGGCGTCGCTTGTGGTGCGAGTCGGGCAGCGCGTGTATGTGCGCGTAGAGGGAGTACGGAGGCTGATGATGTCTCACCGTATCCGTTCTGCCGGTTGAACGTCTTGACGAGGCGTCGCTTGTGGTGCGAGTCGGGCAGCGCGTGTATGTGCGCGTAGAGGGAGTACGGAGGCTGATGATGTCTCACCGTATCCGTTCTGCCGGTTGAACGTCTTGACGAGGCGTCGCTTGTGGTGCGAGTCGGGCAGCGCGTGTATGTGCGCGTAGAGGGAGTACGGAGGCTGATGATGTCTCACCGTATCCGTTCTGCCGGTTGAACGTCTTGACGAGGCGCCGCTTGTGGTGCGAGTCGGGCAGCGCGTGTATGTGCGCGTAGAGGGAGTACGGAGGCTGATGATGTCTCACCGTATCCGTTCTGCCGGTTGAACGTCTTGACGAGGCGTCGCTTGTGGTGCGAGTCGGGCAGCGCGTGTATGTGCGCGTAGAGGGAGTACGGAGGCTGATGATGTCTCACCGTATCCGTTCTGCCGGTTGAACGTCTTGACGAGGCGCCGCTTGTGGTGCGAGTCGGGCAGCGCGTGTATGTGCGCGTAGAGGGAGTACGGAGGCTGATGATGTCTCACCGTATCCGTTCTGCCGGTTGAACGTCTTGACGAGGCGTCGCTTGTGGTGCGAGTCGGGCAGCGCGTGTATGTGCGCGTAGAGGGAGTACGGAGGCTGATGATGTCTCACCGTATCCGTTCTGCCGGTTGAACGTCTTGACGAGGCGTCGCTTGTGGTGCGAGTCGGGCAGCGCGTGTATGTGCGCGTAGAGCTGCGCGAGCGCGGTGTCGGTGGGGTTGCGCTCGTTCTCCGCCCGAGTGCGACCGCGGTCTACGAACGTGTATACTGTGTTTGCCGCTGTTCTGAAATCACGAAGGTGGACTTATGTAGTGGCGACTAGTATGAAGTGAAGTATGGGGCCACTCTTCCAGTCTAATATATAATATATTAAAACATTACGTTGAAACATCAAGGGGTCAACAAAATCCAGAAGTAGTGACCAAGTACAAAGACACCACAAGCCTGACATTAAAGGAAAATAATATATATCAGACATCAAGTTGTGTGCCAGTCAATAGTAAACAAGCACCTGTTTTTATTAGCTTATGAATAAAATACATTTTTTATTAGTAACACAACCAGAGGCGGCCTTAGGGGGGGGCGAACCGGGCAACCGCCCGGGGCCTCGCGCTTGGAGGGGCCTCGCGCCCGGAGGGTCCGATCCCCCTCCAAGCGCGAGGCCCCTCCAAGCGCGGGGTCCCACCAAACGCGAGGCCCGTCCAAGCGCGGGGCCCCTCCAATTGCAAGGCCACTCCAAGCGCGGGGCCCCACCAAGTGCGAGGCCCCACGGGATCAGTACGTTATATTATAACGGTTGCGTTTCGATTTTCCGTTCATATAAGGTCTTTCATGGTTGCGATCATACATTTCATAATTGAAAAATCAATGCTTTAAACTGGAGTCTTATTGCAAGTGTCCACCATGGTAACATATTCTTGAGGGAATTACAAACAATATTATTATTTAATTATTTATTTATTTATTTTATTTATTTATTTATTTATTTATAATCACAATTTTGTCTATTTTTACTGGACTAACATTTCTGTATTTGTTCATTTTGTAAAACTTTGTATGTATATTAATATCATCATATCAATGTATAATAATATCACACGTTGGTGGAAGTTAGAGCTCCTCCTTGAGGAATTATAACTTCCATCAATGCAATCAGTCAAGGGCAGCTTGGGGCGAGTTGTTGGTGTGTGGCGGCACCAACCACCCGAGACCTCCCGGTGGAACTTTACCATCTCCTCCCCCTCCTCTGGCTTGCCTTAATTGGCCGTCCAGAGTGGAGCGCAAGAGCTATATGCTTGATGGGTGGAAGTGCTCAATCTGCGTAGGTAATAGCGGGGAACGCGATCCAAAAACAGGTGCACACCTCTCGGCACCCTTAGCCAATCACGCCGGTGTTGCTCCCTTGCTGCCCGCGATCCTAGTGGCCGCGTGGAGTGCGAAAACTTGATACATTTTGGCTGGCAGACGTCCGTTGTCTCATCCAATAGCCCAGTTGACCAAACCATCAAACTATACACAATAGGATTGTTGCCAGGTGCTGTCTTTAAATAGATCTGTATTTTTTCAGAGATAGTACCTGGTAGATTTACCTACACATTTAAATTTAGATCAAATGGTACCAAAAAGCCTCTGCGCTGTTGGCTTTGGCCCCACGCATGCTGCAACGTGAATCCCAATTTTCCTACATAATAGTAATAAAGAGCGTAGGGTTTTGATGACCCCATCGTCCGTTGTTGGTAGTTGGAGCTCCTTCTTGAGGAATTACAACTTTCATCAATGCAGTCAGTCTCCGCAGGGCAGCTTGTACTTTACCCATCTTCTCCCTCACCTCTGGCATGCTTAAATAGCCGGCCAGAGAGGAGCGCAAGAGCTATAGCTCTTCCCTAATCCTTTTTCTTAATAAATTTAATCTTCGTGAAGTGCTCAATCTGCGTAATAGCGGGGAACGGCTGACCGACCTAACGCGATACAGAAACCGGTGCACACCTCTCGGCACCCTTCACGCCGGTGTAGTGGCCGCTTAGAGTGTAGCTTTTTTTGGCAAGGAGTAAAACATTGAGACATTTTGCATTGCAAAGGTCTGTTGTCTCAACCCGTAGCCCAGTTAACCAAACCATCAAACTGTTCACAATAGCCCTAGATTTTGTTTCCCTTTATTTTGTAATAGTCCTTACATTTTCCAGTTTCTGTCTTTGACTTGATCTGTATTTGGTCAGAGATAGACCCTGGCAGACCCACCAATCGCATTTGATCAAATGGTACAAAAAAAGCACGCATGCTTCAAAGGACCGGGTCCCTGTGGACCCGTGATCTCAAAAGAGTACCTATAAATAATAATAATAACATAATGAATACCTATCAAAAAAACAGACCAACTTTCACATCACATAGGTAGATTTTCCGTAGGGCAAAGGGCCTCGCAAAGACCTGTCGCCCGGGGCCTCGCAATGGGTAAGGCCGCCTCTGAACACAACACACTACACCCCAATACTATGACAACAACAGTTAACATAACTTAACCAATTATAACATCTCAATTATACTCCCATCCAGATCCACATCAGGCGACAGCACCGTCTCTCGCGCACAGTGAACTACGCAGAAGCTGACCTGCCGTGCCTGGCGGATCATGAACCTGCCTACAGGTGCTAGTGCTAACAAGTCCGCGTAGAAATGCTACGAGGATAACTAGAGCTGATATCCGCAGAGTAAGTCACTACATACCAATAATAACTGTCAGTAAACTCTCATCCAAGTCCACCATACATCTGGTGATAACACGCAGTGCCTCTCGCGCACGAAGCGAGCGCGTAGGAATCCGCGTGAAAGTGGTCCAGAAACCGCTGGAGTTGTATATGAGCGCGCAAACACAGGTGCACTCCTTATACATCTACCCTTCTAGTTCTATTGGTTAGCAATCTTGCACGACTATAGAGAAGTCAGGCATTGTAAGTCACTTCCTACAGTAGCTACAATCATACCTGTCAGTGATACTTTCGTCCAAGTCCACATCGGGTGACAGCACGCGTCGCCTCTCCCGCACGGTGAAGTACGCGGCGGCGTCGGTGGCGAGGCGCGCGGGCGCTGCGAACAGCCGCCCCGCCTGACGGATCATGAAGCTGATCACCGGCGCGAGCGCGATCGAGTCCGCGTGGAAGTGCTCCGGGGACAGCTGGAGATGGAAGGATTAAAGTCAATGCTGTATACATGATAATAAAAATGCTGTAATGTGTTGGAAAAGAATAAATAATTGAAAACAGAGTTTCATCAAGGCAGCTTTAAAGCCTCATTTGTTGGTATTAAAATCAATGCTGGCTGGCTGTATGTAAAATGGTTCAATTTGATCTGCAATATTATCTGCCTGTAAAATTGAATAAAATTTATTTAAGTCAAATATCAAGCAGTGGAATGCTATATAAGGATCATCTGGATACAGGCAAAAACAAATGATAACTAGGTACTAACCTGATAGAAAAATAAAAAATAAAGAATGGTTGAATTAATGATTCAGAGCTGAAATTAGGAAGGGTATGGAAGGGTTTTTTAGGGCAGGCAAAGCAACTGCAACCCTTGTAAGGTTGTTAATGTCCATGGGCACAAAGATTTCTTACCAGGTGAACATCTTCTTAGTTTTCATCACTGTCACATAATTTTTTACCTTTCTAGGACACAGCAAGTGTGGAGTGAACATTGTAGCCAGCGTGTCGGGCGACATGCGGTTCGACGCTTCGTTGTCGGCCACGAGCCGGAGCAGCTTCAGCAGTCTTTCCAGGAAGTTTCGGTGCGATGGTGCGAGCAAGAGAAGCAAGAGTTGGAGCGCCGTGAGGAGTTTCTCCTCTGAAGACTCGGCATTTGGAGGGTATTGTGCTGGAAAAGGAAGAAGTTAGTATTAAATTAAGTTGTAGTTTTTCTGCATAAATTGGAGGTTGGTCAATTTTAGTTACAGAATGTTTCAATAAGATGACTTAAAATGACAGCAATCTTGGCATTTAGTTTCTGCAGCTTTAAACCTGTACACTTCATCCATAATCATAAATCTTGGTAAATCAGCTAGAGTATTATTTGATTGAGATTATTGAGTCAAGATGACTATAAACAAACAAACATCAAGGATTTTTAAATTGACTAAAAAGGAAATGACAACAGATGTAGTACCTAAGTAATCCTAGATTAAGCAAAGGAAAAGAATGATACTAACTCGCCAAAGTGCAATATGTTTGATAGTACTGGTCCATGAGCAAGGGCTGTGGTAGTTCAGCTAAGAAGCCTTTCAATACAGAAGCGCAGTCATGAACAGAGAACTTGCTATCCTCAAGTCCAAGACTGGACCCTGTAACAAGTAGCTGTCGTAGTTCCTGCTGCCTGCTCAGTGAACCAGTGCGCCGGAATATACCCTCTTGTGTTACATCTGAAATTTACAATAAAATAAATTAGTTTCAATGTTTAAGTGCAAAAGAATTTCCTAAGTTAATCAAATTGCTGATTAAATTATTTCATTTCATTTCAGTATTCCATTTCATTTCAAATACTTTATAACTCCAATCTAGAAGTTTATAGATTACTTCTGTGATCAGAAAAAACATTAGTGTTGTTAAGAACAAGATAAGAGAGGATTTGTTCATACAAATCCTCTCTAATGTTGATGATAATCACAAAAATTTTTTACACATGATAGAACTTTGTAAATTTAAATAAAATATCAGTGATATTTCTTAAGTGACTTGGTGTATACTTACTTTCCGATTTAGACAGAAATTCTATCAATTCATTTAGCCTCAAAATGCCCTCTTCTGTGATTGAATTCACTTCAGCACAGTTTTTTATACTATTAGTATTATTTTGACTAGAGACTGCACCAGAATTCTTTGTTTTCTTATGGAAATTCCAACGGAATTGCTTTGGTTTATCAGTTGAACAATCAACACTGAAATGGACAACAGTAAATAAGCAAAACTTCAGCAGAATTGATGAATTTGTAAATGTTTCGAAATAACGACAATACTCACTCGTCTGTGTTTATATCTACAACAAAGGACAAATGCATACGAACTAACGTAAAAAATTGGTCTAAATTCTCTTTTCGCAGTCTTTCTATCAATGAAACTTCGGAAGAACTCATTTCTAGAGGATTATCACAGATTTTTTCGACACTAAAAATACACCTAAAAACAAATATTGTTCAAGCACATATTATCACACTTGGCGACTCTGGTATTCAGCATCGTAGTAAACGTACACAATAATGAATAATTAAAGTGAGAAATTAAATAATTAAACGAAAAAGAAAGCAAAATAAAAGGCGAACAGCATTGTTTTCAAATGTCACATTGTCACAACGGACAATCCGTCCAGAAATTTCAAGTCGAACGCGCGTAACTTTCGTTCAAAAACATCTTGACAGAGGTTTTCTTTGAAAGAAACTTACAAAATTGTTAAATGAAAACGGAAAAACAATGTAACTAAATGTTGTGAATGTGTCTGTCTGGACTTTGTTATTATTTTGTTGCCTTCTTTTATATTAAGTACTGTTATTGGCTCTAGATCCATAAAAGAACCAAGGCCTTGGTTTCTCCCTTGCAAGGGAGAGGGAGGCCAAAGAAAAGATGGAAGGATTGTGTGAAGGATGATATGAGTGAAAAAGGTGTGATTGACGCGATGACGAATGATAGGCCGGTATGGAAGAAGTCAACGTATTGCGCAGACTCCAGATAAACAGGGAACAGTCAACGTAACCGCCCCGCCGCGCGCCGCTAGATTGCTATAAGGGGTCTCGTAGTAGAAAAACGCTGATCGTAATGGAATCCGTCCTGCTATAATGGCTGGCAGTAAGCCCCCGGGGCAGGCAAATGATGATTGGCTCTAGATACTAAAGCTTGGAAAAGTTTTTTATTAAACAAGCAAGAGTTCCTTGTCTACTATGGCAATCAATAAGGGTCCCTGTGTCTTTAATTACCTTTTATCATATCAAATACATAAATAATAACACTTTTGATGTTATAACATAACATAAGTGCAATAAGAAAAGCATTTGAGTAATAATATACTTTAATGATTACAGTCTTAATAAATATGGGAATAGAGAACATTGATATTGCAAAACTAAAACATGTCATCATGGCCTAAGTCAGCTAGGAGATTCAGCCCTCTCTCTTTCAGAGCCTTGGATAGTAACTTCTGCTGTTCAATCTTGGCATCTTGTTCCCTCCGCTGAGCATCTAGAATATCATCTACTGACACTTCCGTTAGTGGCAGGTTGTCTTCTTTATCTTTGTCCTGTAAAAAACAGATTTGGTGTTGTAATTTTCTATCTGATTATAAGATTCTTTCCTGAAGATTAAGATTTACAAAATAAATATCACCTAAAGGTTAATCAATTAATTAATTTAAACAAGTGTAAGTGCAAGTGTAAGTCATTCCTGGGGCTTTTTAAAATAAGAATTTCAAAATGATATGAAGGTTTTTTTTCCTCAAGAGGTTTAAAACAAAAGTGTACTTTTCACAAACTACATATTAATTAAAGATGTTAGGAGCAAGAAGGAAAAGCACTGTTGGAAAATAAGAATGGAATTAGATTTTGTGAACTGAGGAACGTAAACAGAACTTACAATTTCCCCTAAAAGTACGACGTTTTCTCCTCTCACAATAAATATCCCTCTTGGTATGTCGCCATATTCTTTACCTACATGGATCCTCTCAATAGTTTTGTGCAAGACTAAATTAGCGAACTGATCCACACATCGCAGATAGCCGATGAGCGTCCTCCCATCGCGAAGCAGCACCATAAGTTTTTCTTCATGGAACAATAATCATAAGTATAAAATCATAAACAAACATGAAAACCGAACACCGGTAAAGAATGGAAACATACTGTCTAATTCATCCAACAAGTGCGCTGTTCCTGCTAAAGGATTTACGTTACTTGTCATTTTGTCTAGTTAATCTCTTCCTTAATATGAATATTTAAAAGGCAGGAAGTTATTAAATTTAAAGAGAAATGTAAAATCAGATTTTTCGAAATGCAGATGATCAACAGATTGTCAAATTGGCATTGACATGACAGTTGTTTTCATTTCACACACAATTTGTGACATACTAGCAATGTGGACCGAAATATGTTGGAATTAAAATAAAATCAGAAATAACAATTTTGACATTAAAACATTACAATTTATCTAAACAAATGTTATTTATATATTTTTTTGAATTTATCGTCTTCGAATTAATAAAAATGGGAACATTTGTTGTTTACAAAAAAATTGCTTATTTTATTCGGACTATTTTTTATTGTTTATCTGTGGGAATAATGAGCACGTTCCTTTACAAAACTATTTTTCTGCGAGTTCTGGATCTTTCTTTCTTTTTGATTAAAACGAAATGCTATAGAAAACAAGATAAGCTCGGTGTTGTTGTTAACATTTCAAAGTGAGTTCTTAAAGGAAGCAAAGTTGAGGAAAAATAATAAAAAAACATGGCTGCAAACCGCACCGCCTGTTAATGTCAGAATTAAATATTTTTACGAATTGCGGTAACTTTCGTCGGAGATTTTTGTGTTGAATGGGCTATGTTTGACTTTATTGCTCAAATACTTCAAGGTAGCTTGATTAAGTGAATAAAACAAACTTCGTCATGGATTTAGGCGATGAGATCAAATCCGGTTGTTTGTTATTTCCACCTGCTGGGGGTAATGTCTTCAGCAAATTCCCTAAAAAGGTAAGTAACTGTTAGTGTAACACATAATAATATCGTAATAGGTCACTTCTGGGTTAAATGTTACTTAATACACTACGTAATGAACTTGGGCTTCCTGATAGCGAATATTATGACACCCTTTCTGTTCCATGTATTTTACATTTCTAATATGACTCAGTCGTACACTCGTTATGTAGTAATGTTTTAACGTATGAAAGTACTTCGTCTTGTATTTTGATTAAAATGTGTATATACAGAATGTCTTAAGTATACTGAATCATAAATTCTACTGTTTCAGAAAACTTGGCAGCAAAAATATTGCATCCTTTACAATGCAAGTAAACAAGGAATCGAACGATTGGAAATCTTTGATCACAAAGAAGAAGCATCTTCAGCTTCCTCAGCTATCCCTAAAATTATTACTCTTGAAAACTGCATCAAAATAACACATTCTAGTCCTAACACTATTACTATACTAACAAAATCTATAACACAACAAGTGTGTGCTCAATCTGAGGCTGAGACTCTAGAATGGGTGACAGCCCTCCAGTCGGTTGCCTTCAAAGGTCAAGATTCCAGTCCAATTAGTTGTGACGAAGACAATGATTTATATTGCTCATCGGGTGAAGGAGTGTTCTCAGTTAAAATGTGCTCATCAGATGCTTCGACAAGGTGTGGACTAGAGCCTGTAAGATACTTACTGGTTCTAACGGCCACAGCAATAGAACTGAGAGATATTAATGATAACAAGCTCTATGCAACTTGGCCATACAGGTATATTAGAAGGTATGGTTACAGGCAGGGTAAGTTTACATTTGAAGCAGGGAGAAAATGTGATACAGGGGAAGGAATCTTCCACCTGGAACATCCTAACCAGTCAGAGATTTTTAAATGCCTGTCACTGAAAATGAAGACTATGAAACAAATGATTGGCAATGAAAACCTGAACAGTCCAGAACATAGCGAATTTAACATACAGTCCAGTGCAAATTTGTTCCCAGGATCCAGAAGTCCATTGGTTGCAGCTCGACCTGATGATTTGAATTTGAGTTCTTTATCTTTCAAAACAAGTTCAGTTTCAAGTCAACAGTCCAGTGTATGTCTAGACAGGGACAATGCACCTCTGCTGATGCCCAAACCAGCGTTAAAACCGAAACCACAAAAGCCACCAAGGAAAGTGATAAACATTCATAAACCAATAAGTAAAGATTTGCCAAGCTCTACAGATGAGAGTATAGATTTTGGAAGATACAAAAAACTTGATAATTACGAACCCATCGACCAGTGCAAGAGGGATGAAAGCCCTCCTTCAGTGCCATATGATAAAGTTGAGGTGCGTAGTGAAGCATGGAAAACCTTAGGAATTGATGATCCAGATCATACAGAATTCACCCCAAACCTTGGTGACAATCCCAACTGCTTAAAACTTATAAGCAGATCACAAGACAATCTGAACCTTACAGGTCCAGAATCTTCGAGGATAATCTTGTTGCCCAGCCCAGTTGTTGATCCTGAAGATGAGAACTATGACAGGTTACAATACTTTGGATCAACCAGCAAACTGAATAAATCATCAAGGTATAAAAAGATAGAAGCTAGACCAACAACATTAGCTTTGGGAGAGCCAAAGAGTAAAGATACATGGAATGACTATGATGAGGTTGAAAATGTTATGCAAACTGCTAGGCTGGCCGATGACTCCCATTTGGGCTATGGGATGATTAGAAAACCAAACACTCCAGGCCCTCAAGTCCCAACAGCCGCTCAAGCACAAGCCTTGCAGAATCATGTCGCTTTAGAAGAAGTGAACCACAACAGCTGTAATGGAACTGACTATGCTATTGTTAGTCGTCCTAAAAGAGTTTAAAATGCTTACAACGAAAAAAATTAAGACTGAAATTTAGTGATAAGCTGGGTCTTTTTAGCAGATATTTCTTCATCTTTAGCATTGCGATTTATTCTTTCTGGCTAAGTTTAAATGTGTATAGCACTCGTATGAAAAATGAAAAACCTGTAATATTTGTACACCATACTATATTTAAGTAAAGATGATTGTTCAAATTAATCATCATTTTAATCATGCTGATAGCTTATTAATTTTATCAATAAATTTCTTGTTTGTGAGTCAGCAACATATGCTTTGATCTTATCTTTCCAGAAAATTTGGACCCAGCCAAATCATATAAGCCACATTTAGACATTAGTAGGCTTATCATATTTTAGTTAATCTGCTAACTTGTTTTTGTATAACAAAAAGCAAACTTTACTAGGGAATAAAAGCTGTATCATTGTTTATAAATTGTATTAGATTTTAAAGGAGACTGTATTGCATTCCCATTCATCATATCCTATGTATTATTACTTTTAGCTGTAAGTGAAGACCAAGATTATTGTATTGTATACTTGTATATTTTATTATTCCACAAGTATTTTATTCTTTAGAGATTATGGATATTGTATTAATTACCATGTGATTATATTGTGCCTTATTTTTTAGTATTTTTATAAAATGTACCCAGCAGCCTGTGCCAATTAAAATTGTGCTAGTTACACCACTTCTACGGTGCTTTAATGGTGTTAAGTATTCTGTAAGAATATGTAATTATTATAGAGAAGAATCATTACAACTACTTATCAGAACTTATGGTGTGTTTAGTCATTTGAAGAAATTGCAAAAGGTTGAAAATTCTGGACATTGAATGTTATCTAACCGAGTCAATATATTTTAAATAAAAGACAGTCTGTTTTGTAAATTATGTAAAAGATTTGCATGAAAAATGAGGAGAATTTAAAAAAATGTAGTTACCAACATTAATTTATAAATTGAATCTCGTTATATTGGTCAAAATCTTTGGATTAAACTGACTGTATGTTAATTATAAAAAATCAACAAACCATTAATATTGGTTGGCCATATTAATTATTATAATCTCATGAAACTGAAACACTGTCAATAAATTACATATTATAATCAATCTTGTGTTGTAGTTTCACTAAAAAAAAAGAAATTTTAGCCCTTCTCTACATAGTAACCATAAGACAGGAATGTGATAAAATAAAAAATAAACTTATTTGGCTATTGTATTTATTCGACAAGATTTTACTGACAAGCTGGATTTAATAGTAGGTATTTGAAATGTCTTTTTTTACCTGTGGAACATTGGTTCACCTAGGTATCCTGCTAAGCAAACTTACAAAATTTTGTTACTGTAGTTTCTGATACACCTCAAAATATCTGAAGCTAACAAAAACGAGAGGTCATTGTACTGTAATCAAGATATAACAATAGATTTTTACAAATTATTTTTTTATTGTATTATACAATTCACATCCCATACTTTGTAAGGCAAACAATATGGTGTAATTAATGAGTAATGCATTCAGTTCATTCCTCAGTACTAAACATTTTTGTGCATGAATATTTATATTCAGCAGCACCTCTTAGCAAAATTATTTAAATTATGTTCATATGCTGTCCTTTTGCACTCACACATAACACTACAAAATATTCACATATATTTACAAATTAAAATAACATTACCCAACATTTGGACCTAATGGCATCAACTTTTAAAACTACATTAAAACAATACGTTATTCATTTTATCCTCATCCTTTTAGTAAATTGTTTTGCGATTCATCTTTTTCAACCTGTTTAGCTAATTCCATTGCAATAAATTCTAAGTCTTCTGACATGATCTTCTGTACAGTTTCACCTTTTTCTGCCATTATGTCTTCTATATTCTTCTTTCCATTCATATCTGTGAACCAGTTGAGGTTATCTGCAATCAGGTGTTTGTTCTCACAGCCATCGCAGATCACTATGACAACACCTTTGTAGTATGCTTGCTTGGTGATATATTTAGTGTTCCGAGTGTTACACTTCTTGCATGTGAACATAAGTTGGAACTTCCCATCAGTTTTCTTTGGCTCACTTGTCAGTGGAACCTTGGTAGCATCGCTGAACTGTGCGGCAGATGTGCCAAACTGCCGTGGAGACTGTATCTTCGGCGTGGACGAAGACAGCGGAGCAGCGGGGACCACTAATCGTCGTCCAAAATATGAATTGCCATTGCTCGGAAAGAATACAACATTATTGAGCAGTCGTGGCTTGTGATACCTCATCACAAAGTCAATGAGCGTTTTGTGAGACATGGTAGATTTTGTATAAGTTACTGTGACTGTACTGTTGTTCTCCGATGGTAACTGATAAGTTTCAGAAATTAAGATGAGATTGCATCACACAAAATACGAATTGAAAACACGATGTTTTTTTTTTGCGATCATGCGCAAACTTGACGTTGACTTTTTTTTTATTCTAGTAATAATGTCAAGTCCAAGCAAAGAATAAAGTGAAGATAAAATGTACCTACCGTCAGACTAAACATTATCAACCAATTGTACCTACTTTGTAAAATATCGTAAGCTTACCACATTCTTGAAATGGATTATTGGGCAAATAGAGCACGAAATTAGTGATATATAATTAAGGTAGTATGTTTTAAAACTTGTTATGTGGCTGTATTTCAAGTAGTTTACTTGCTGACGACTTATGATTTTATCGCTGTCAGCCAAGCCAATACTGTCAAAGTTTATGTCAGGGTAAACTAACCTCAAAATTTTAGTTTATCATATTTTAGTTTATTTACTTCATTCATATGATAATTTTATGCGTTCTAATAAGGCCACCAATGTGAGGGATTGCTCTATTTATTTTATCAATAGTTTGTACTTTGGATGTAGAAAAAATAAGTAGCGTCAATAACGAAATGGATTCAGTTTGGAAGAAACCTACGTTATCGGAGGAAATAATTAAAAACAATGAAATATTCAAAGAAACGCATGGCTTAATTTCAGGTAAATGTGATATTGTTCAATATTAACGTATTAAAACGTATGTAAGGATCATCAATGCCTTTTTTAAGGACTTAATTATTGTGACTTTAATAATACAAAATATGGAGTAATAATACTAAAATAAGTTGAGATGTAATTGAATTTTCATGCATTTTGCCTGTTCCTGTTCTATCAAGAAAAATGTTTACCTACAAAGTATTCATTATATTTACCAACTTAGATACAATTTTTTTAAATAGCACTGCTTTCGGAATGTTGTTACAGATATAATGTCCGGCCATTTGGACATTGTAGATTTGGTGGAAAACATGGCCGGCGTCCTCACAAACAAAGAAGCAGAAAACCGAGAGAAAGGCATGCGCTTCTTCACAAAAGTTCTCAAAGAACTCCCTAAAAACTATCTACGTGAAAGCCAGATCAAATTAATATCAAAATTTTACACTGACCGATTGAAAGACAATCACAGGGTCATACCGCCAGTTTTGGAAGGATATTTGACTATAATTGATATGGAACACTACAATATTAACTTCTGCGGAGAGTTCTTTACAGTGTTAAATAGAGAAGTACCTTGCCAATCTCAAGTTAGGCAAGACAGATATCATATTTACTTGATTGTGCAGAAACTGGTGGATAACCATCCAGAATGTAAGTATAAATAACAAAGTTATTTTGAAGATTGAAGATAAAATATTAAATATTAAACATTTAGTATAATATTGATTCATTGACAAATTCAATCTTATAGGAATGTATATGACAATAGCGTTTTACTCCAATGATCAAATTCAACTTGATATGATTCATTGAAAATGATATGCAAACCTTTTCATTTGACCTGTATTATGTTTTGTATTGTAGTCCTGAGATAAAGCAGTGTTATCTTCAAATACAAACGGTTTTCTAAATTAATATTTTGATATATTTAACAAAATCCAAGAAAGGCTAACTATGAATGTGTTATTTTTAGATGTGAAAGCACTTGGACCAGACTTTGTTTACGGATTCATATCATCAATGGACGGAGAACGAGACCCTCGGAACCTGTTGTTCCTTTTTAATTTCCTTCCCAATTTCCTGAAAGTCATACCACTAGGGCATTTAGTTGAGGAGATGTTTGACGTTATATCCTGTTACTATCCTATCGATTTCCACCCTGCACCTGATGACCCGGCCCCGGTGACGAGGCAGGACTTAGCGAATGCACTCTGTCCGTGTCTATGTGCTGTGCCAGAGTTTGCGGAGCATTGCCTAGTATTGCTGGTGGAAAAACTGGATTCCAACTTGAGATTAGCGAAAATTGATTCACTTAACCTTTTGGTAAGTATTTCATTGTTTGTATACTGTTAGACTTTCCCTCGATTAAAATGCTAATAGGCATTTAAATATTTGCTTCTAAGAGAACTGCTAAACAATTCATTAATGTTGACAGCAAACTGTTTTAATATTGAAAAGTGTAATAAAGATAACCACTGTTTATAGCATCTTTACTATTAATTAATGAGAATCTAATTACTTTAGCTGATAACTAAACGACACCAATTACAATTTTAATCCAATAAATAAAGTGTGTGAATGTTTTCTTGGGTTTAACTATGAGTATTAGGTTATTAATGTCAAGTATGTCCTAAGAATTACAATAGTGATATTGGTCTGAGTTTCACAAATCCACACACATCTGCAGTACAAATTACTCAAACACCATGTAAATAAGTTCTAAAAATGTAATATTTTCAAATTACAGAAAGAGAGCTGTAGCACATTCACAGCAGCATCATACGGACCATTCCTGAAAGCACTCTGGTCTTCCCTACACAGAGAAATATCTCACAAGACAGATGAAGAACTGAAAATGGCTGCTCACGAGGCATTGTCCGCACTGGTTAAGACCCTAGCCACAACTGTGGACACAGATCAAGCATTTGAGAACTTTGTTAAAGGAATACTTATATCCATGCAGACTTCTATGGCAGATTCTTCAACTGTAGCCCAATTTGTGCAAGCAACTAAAGTCTTACTTACCACGGCAAATGCTTCAAAAGAATCGTCACTCATAATCATCAGGTCAATGATACCAGCTACCGTGGCGTACTACGGTTTCAAGACAACTCCTAAACTGCAAATAGCAAGTTTAGACTTTTTAGGAGATTTGTATGAAATGGCAAGCCATTGGGAAATTTTAGACTTCATCACCTCTGAAGTGAAAGAAATACCGCAGTTGTGTTTGACGGCAGTAAGCCAGCCTTCAAAAGAGTTTCAAATAGCTGGCTTTAAAAATTTAATAAGGGTCATCAAGGCTTTACAAAATGACTTAGTGCTGCCTTTTGTTGAAGTTTTAACTCATAACGTACAGCATGCGCAAGACAAGGATTTACTAAGTGTAAGCGTGGCGACTATTCATGCGATAGCCAGGAAACACCCTAAGATGATAATGTCTATGGTTGTGAAAGGAAAGTGCGATTTGGACAATTTGACTCGAGACAAAGTTGCGTTGCATAAGCGATTGAATTTGCTATCAAACTTAGCAAGCATAGATGATTTTACTAAAATTATTGTTGGGGAGATGTTGAAGCTTGTTGTTAAGGTTGACGAAGAGGCTTCAAAAGTGGTTGAAGCGTTGAATGAGAGTATGTCTAATGCTAGTTTATATTCAAGTGAAAAGGTGACCGAGATTGAAAGTGATCATGGATTAATAGACTCAATACTGTTTTGGTTATCATCAGAGTTACACACAGGTTCCCAAGAGGCTCTATCGCATGGTTTTATGTTAATAGCACACACTATCAGTAGTTTACCGGTTGAGAAACAACTGGCTGTGTTGGCAAAACATTCTTGTAACTATTTGGAAAAATCTAAAGCTGACGAGTCATATTACCACATATTGCAGTGTTTGTACAGTTCGCTACATCAGAGTGTTTTTAATTCTAGTTTTGACGATGTTACTACATTAAGTTTGACATTATCTTTGGATAGTACTGAAGAGAGTATACGGACGAAGGCATGTGTGTTAGTAGCACATTTTCTGAATAAAGCAGAGTACGGACAGACTTTTGAGTTGCTTTATGAGCTGGTGAAGAATTTTTTATCCGGTGACAGAGAAGAAACAGTTACGCCAAGGTTGATTGCGCTATACGGATGGCTGACGAAAGCGTTGATAATGAGGGGCAGCGACCGATTTGCGTTTTGGTTACAAAAGGTGAGATCGTGTTTAATGTTCCTCTTATACTTTCTAATATCAACAAATAAAAATTCTCCTATCCACTGCTTGAACTGTACCTAAAACTGTACCATGTATAAATATTAATTTCAGACTTGTTTATTTATGAGTTAATCTGTCTACACAGATTATTTTATTGCATTGTGATTATTCTTATTGTAACAGTAGTTGTTAAAAAGTTATGCAATGCAAAGCATTTACTTATCCAGAATTTAAATTTTGATCATTTCAGGTAGTGACAGCGTTATCAACTCCAGAATTCTGCAAGGATGCAAGCGAGGCCATCCAGCTCATCATGACAGATTTCCCCGAGTACCTCAACTCCAAGCACCACTGCAGATCAGGTCTTCTATACAAGCAGAGGATGTACCAAACGTTCACAACGCTTGGGACGATAATGCAGGCTCACACCGATGAGACGAAGGAGTATTATCTGCTAAGTTGGGCCTATGTGCTAGAGAAAGTTCCTAAGACTGTACTTAATAATGATGCTGAAAAGGTAATTTTTATGCTTTATGATAATGAGCATTTGGACTACAAAATAAAATATTATTGTGATTTGAGGATACTACAAATATACAGATCCATAAAAGCGCGGAGCAAAGCTACATAGTAATTTCTCTGCTATTAAAACTTAGACAGAATAAAGTCATTTAAAAAAGTGTTTTCCCAGATGCGAACGAGCGGCTTGTCTCATCGCATAAAGTATCAGTCTATTGATATTCCACTGCAAGGCTTCCTTATAATATTTCATAATTTGAAATCATGTTTTCGTTGTAAAGGTTAAAAAATGTGTTTTTAATAAGAAAGTGTCTACTATATTGGAAATTTATATTATGTTTCAGATCGCCCCTCTAATAATAGATTCACTGAACCACGACAACAAGAATCTCCTGCAAGTAATGTTGGAAGTGCTTTGCTATTTCGCTCACGAGAAACACGACTTTGTGGCTCAAAGCTTACAGTCGATTTTACCGCGGTTGGTGATGTTGACTAAATATCTTCCAGCTATGGTAAGTTCTTGAGGTCATGAACCAATAGTTTAAATTGACGAATCTAATAATTTGTTATTAAACTCATTGATTTATTATAATGACTAGCGGCCGCCCGCGACTTCGTCCGCGTGGATGTCGGTTTTCATTATACGAATGTTTTTTCCCGCTAACTCCCGTTCCCGTGGGAATTTTGCAATATCCTTTTGCAACTAAGCATCAAGTTTACTAAGGGACCTGCATGCCAAATTTCAAGCGTCTAACTCAAGTAGGTTAGATTTTCCATACAAACTTCCACCCCCTCATTTCGGGGAAGTGGGGGGTTGGAATGGGTCAAAAAGTAGCCTATGTTCTGTCTCAGGGTCTAAAGATTGTCTGTACCAAATTTCATCAAAATCGGTTGCGAGGTTTAAGCGGGAAAGCGTAACAGACAGACAGACAGACAGACAGACAGACAGACAGACAGACAGAGTTACTTTCGCATTTATAATATTATTAGTTGGGATTTAAAAATATATATTTTTGTTTAGAAACGCACTAGGCCGAAAAAACGCGACTGAAGTTCGGCGACAATGCATTTCCTATACAGTAAAACGTGATTTAAATTCGGCATGGTGTGTCATCATTCAATACATTGCAGGCGTAATCCTTTCTGCCTGATGTATTCCTACACACCTCAAGATCATCAAAAAATTTGTTTTCTAAGTATGAAAAAAATCTTTTCTAATTTCAGGTGGTGAGAATAAAAAGTCTCCAATGCCTTTACGAGATCGCGAACTCGTACCGCACAATGATACTACTTCCTCACAAGCAAGATGTACTTTTAGACATAGCGCCATCTCTTGACGACAAGAAGAGACTAGTTCGCAACATGGCCGTCAAGGCGCGAACAAGATGGTTCCTTGTCGGAGCGCTGGGCGAAGAGAAAGAAAACGAATAAATAAATAGTACTACGGTACTAATGATTATGAAATTGTTTGTATAAATAAATGTTGGAATAATAGATTAAGAATATAAGAATCAGTGTCTTCACTGTCCGCTAAATAAATAAAAAAAAAACAAAAATGCTTGGATCATTTCCAAAAGCGCCATCTAGCAGTAGTATAAGCAAAGCTTGTACTGTGGCAACACAATAAGATGCAGCTGTAATAAAATATATAATTAAGATTTACAATAAAATTGAATAAAATACTAAAAAAACTGGCACAAATTGTGTTGCAATATTTAGTAGTCGTACTGCCATTGTAAAAAGGCAAACCATGTATAAACCGTTTCAAATTTTAAAAAAAGTCGAGAACGATCTGAAAATATAAATGTTTGAATAAAAGTGTAGTGTAAAACCGTGTACCATAATTATTATATACTTTAGCACTGATTATGTATTATAATGATACCTCGAAATTGTTTTTGTTGCTTTTGTATCCATAAATTATATATTTTCAAGTTTGCTGTTGTTTTTTTCTGAATGGCCTATCGTGCCATCACGTTAATTAACTGGTAAATATTTTATCTTGAAAAGTTGTGGCTTTTTGCCGTAAACAGTAAATTAAAAAAAAAAACCTACCAACGAGAACATACTCAAATTAAGCAAACCTTTTTTTTAAGGCTATTTTTTGTTTTAATAATTTCAGCAAGTAAAGTTGACGTCAAAAAAAATTTAGTTTCATCTACTACTTCCAATATCTTTTTATGTAATCTGTGGTTGTTTTTGGCTTATTGTGGGTAGACTAGTTTTGATAAAAATTAGTTGCAGTGGGTAGGTAGGTATAAAAAAGTACTCTTTGATCAGTCGTCTGGATTCTTTGACTAAGTAGTTTAAAGTTATCTGTGGTCTCGATGCTGCTGGTCGGAAAGCAATACCGTGGGGATATTTTGAAAAATAATTTAAAAAAATAGTGGATCATTGTCGTTTCTGTTGTGAGTTTCATGAATATTGTGGAGTTTCGTGAGTGTTGTTTTGTGTGTCGTGGGTGTTGTGTTGTGAGTTTCGTGAATATTGTGGAGTTAAATGTGTAAGGAAAAGTGTTGAGTTGTGTTTCGTGAGTGTTATGTTGTGTGTCGTGAATGTTGTGTATCGTCAGTGTTGTGAATTTCGTGCGTGTCGTGTGTGTTAATCAAACTAACGTAAAATCGTAAGGAAAAGTGTGCGCCCATTTGTACTGGAACATTCGAGTTCGCTCTCGATCAAACAGTACCTACATTCATGGAAGATCTTGCTGGAGAAGTCAGGTGAGTGGGATTACTAAGTGTTTATTCTAACTAGAAATAAATAAGTACGGCGGAATTAAGAAAAAATAGGTGTTTTCCGTCAACGTTCTTAATTTAAAAAAACACACTTGATCTTCGCATTTCTTCTTTTTTTATTAAGGTAGGTAGTATGTAATAGCCATATTACAAAATAGTGTTATAGCGAGCAGTTCCAAACATTCCCGCGTGAAAGACCAGATATCCCTACAGTGGGGAACGGCCTAAGCCCGGGATTATACAGGCTCCGTCCGTCCTGGATTACCGGGACAAATCTCTGCCCACTAACAATTTGATTTAAATTTACATAATCTCTTATCGCAATGCGAGCGTTTGCGCACTTTAAATGTTAATGAAGGGTGCCCCAACTTGGTTTTTTATGACGCAGACGGGCGCGATTCTGGTGTCTACGGTCCATTGGGTTTGAACTTTGACGACGGGGTGCGAATGACGAAGTAGCTCGTAATATCTGTTCAACCGATGAACTGACACTGTCTATTAGGTTTGCTTAATAGCAGGGTTATTACTATTAGGTACTGTAAACCTTATACGAGTAATTTAGTACATAGGTTATTGATGAGTAGGTAGGTAGGTACTATAGACCGTATTTTTATTTAGAACGTATACAAGAATGTATTGTTTGAAATAAGGCGTATGAACTTGATTCTTCTCCTTTTGTAGGCAGCGCGGTTGCGACTCTTGCTATTGAAGTAGGTAGATACATGAGGGTAGTGTTGACTTTTCCTCAGGTTAGCTTTACCGATAACTTCTCTTACACAAAACAGAGACCTACAATTTTGTAAAAACAAAACATTAACGAAATTAAAACTCTTCGGTCACACATCAAGCGGGAAACCTGGTCCTATAAAGACCTGCCACGGAAAGATATACTCGCCTGCCGTAGTTAGCTATCTAAATTGCATCCAGATAGCTAGGCATCATAAATCTCTGCGACGTTAGTTCAGGCACAGGCTATTTTCTATCGATTCCAAGATGGCCCCCGACCACGTCCCACTGATAAATGGAATGGGTTGATTTATGTTTTTGAGGACTTATTATTCATTCTGAATTTTACTACGTCATAAAATTTAAGTTTTCGCTCCTCTCCGGTATATATGAGCGGGTTGGGAACCGTTCGTGTGTTTTAGAGGGTCGAAAATAAATCTCACTTTTTGTGACTGAATAATTGAATGACACAGGAATATGTAATTTATAGTTTATTATAATTTAAACGGTGGAGGTGTTAAAGAGATTACATTTTTAAGGCAGTTATTTCGAAACCAAAATAACAGAATAAAGCTTTACTACTAACTTAAACTTTTGTCGTCTTCTGTAGGTACTGAAGTTGTATCATTAGTTCATTTCATCGTGTTATGACTCATAACTTATGAGTATAAGATGAAAGAAGTTTTCAAATCTGGATACCATTGCATAGTAATTTGGAGGGTGCCTTATTTCACGCCTTCCAACATAACAGAACAACATAACCATTCCTTGAAAACGTTTAAACAACCGACCGCGCTGTCCATTAAACTGCGCGTAAGTGTGAATAAACATTTCAATTTTAATCCCACACGTATAGACGGATATACACATACATATATTGGTCTATGCAAATTTTAATTGAATCATCAGCGCGGGATTTGTCGTAATCCCCGGGAAGGTCCGGCGCGTAATGTGGAGACATTAGCTGCATACCATACACTATACATAGGTATAAACTGAGAATTAGCTCGTCTCATCTTCGGCCCGGCCGTGCGGCCGGTTCCGTGAGCGTGACCAAGGAGGTTATTTAATTAATGTGGTGGATCGCTCTTATCGCGGTTTTAAGGAGCTTTGGTGGTACGCATTCGATTAAGATTATGTGCAAAGTTATTTTTTATACTATTGGGCTGAAAACGAGCAGACGGATTGCCTGATGGTGAGCAATTGGCTACGCCTGTTTTTTCACAAAGAAGTGTTCTGGGTTATGAGGAACGTCGGTATGGGGAAAGCAACTAGTTATTTGCTGCACCCTCTTTTTTATGGTATATTCATATCCTAAGGGCTGTGCCGGAATAGACCTCGCTTGGGCAGCTCTTACTTGTGGCAAACAACTATTATTTTGTGTCATCCATGGTGTTGAAGGACTGTAAACGCTTAACATTAGAAATCCAGTCTTCAGCTTTGCAATTCACTAAGCGACACTAGCTCAATGCGCTCACGGCTAAAATCACGACGGTGTCAGCCTAAACATCGTTCGATGTTTTAGTATCGTGCAGTGGTGTAATAGTTCTTATAGAATACTAAAAAAGTACTGTCACCGATTGGCTGTGTAATCGGCTGCGACCAAGGCTTTTATGAAATTTGCGCTTAGTGAATCGCACCTTAGTGCCAATGGGAAAAATGAGTCGGGGGACGAATCTATGATCGATCTGTTAAAAGGCAAGCTCGTATTTTCGCAACCTTTAAAATATGAAATGAATTCCCTTACGGTGATTGTACTTTCGTTTGTAGAATTCTTATCAAGGTTATACG
The DNA here is from genome assembly GCA_958496325.1 of Nomophila noctuella. NCBI lineage: Eukaryota > Metazoa > Arthropoda > Insecta > Lepidoptera > Crambidae > Nomophila > Nomophila noctuella. The sequence goes on from OY292493.1 coordinate 1,197,050, forward strand.
TATCTTTTCTTAGATCGGTTTGATCGTATCGTCTAGGGAACTGTTTCTTGGTTCGTGTGAAAACATTTTGGAATACTAATGTTAATTTCATGACGACGAAGGTAGGTATGCTTTCAGCGACAGAGGCTCTCTCTAGGGTAACACAAAAAATCCTAAGCATATTTTATTGTGTTATAGGGAGGCAAACGAACAAGATGGTAAGTGATGCCCATGGACATCAACAACCGCACAAGGGTCGTAGATGCGTTGCCTGCCCTTAGGACCCCATACTCTCCCCCACTGGCGACTCTGCTCTGGCGACCGTAATTCACCAGCAGAAACAGAGCACAACAGTAATAAAGAACTACTTCTCTGTGGTCTTTTGTATGGTGGAGGTAACTCCCCAGACGAGGGCACATTCGATTGGAAGTTCCTCATAGCTGCTCTCTTAAAAGTTTTCACCGAATAGATGCTGTAATTACATAGTCAGATCCCGTATTATCCTTGTTTGAAAGTGGTGGCTGGAAGGAATTTATTTCCCTTGTGGCACGACTAGTATTTTAACGGCTACATCCCATCTGGTAAACTTCCCATTTGGTAAACCTCAAACTGTACCTACCAAAAAGTTGCGTTTCGTAAACATTTTGTTACTTCATACATTTTGTCCCATTTCGTAAATATTTCAGAAATTATATGTATTATTTCCCGTTTGGTAAACTTTTAGTTGGCATGGGTACAGTCAAGTAAAAAAGAAAACACGAAATTGATAACATATATTTTTTTTAATATTTTTAATCACAGGTAAAACAGTCGGATTACTTGTATGTGTCACCGGAAAATAACAAAAACCGTTAGTTTACAAACTTATGTATTTTTTTCAGTAAGTTTATAAACTTTTGTTACATCATAAACTGGAGATAAATTGTATCACTTTACGCCTACATTTTCTATGTTTATAAACTTACGGAACCCATACGGAAAATTATAACAAGTAGGCGCCATGTGCGCTCTGATTGGTTGATAAGACAACGTGTCTCTTCCCTTTCTCAAGTTTTCCGCAGAGCTAAGAATGTTTTATAGTAGCCAGTCTAGAATAATGTAAAATGTTTTGTCACAATAGTTTTAGGTAGGTTAGGGTTATTTTTTGAAACCTTTAAAAATCCCCGTTAGACATAGTAAAGTTTTATTATGTTTTAAATAAGTTTTATAATGACATAAATAATAAATAATGTAAAATGTCTAAGATTTTTTTTACATCAAGTTTTATCTGCCGAAGAAAGCCCACAACAATCATTGGATAGCGAAACGGAAAGCGATGTAGAAGCAGAAAATCTTGTAGACCGTTTATGTGCAAACTACAACTGTGCCAGAGTGACTAGAAGATGGCCTATGGTTGTATTTTACGATATGCTCAATGTCAGTACAATTAATAGTCAGGTGATACATACAGCTAACAATCAAAACTCAAAACTACAACGCCGTCACTTTATTGAGAATTTAACCAAGAAACTTATTGAATCTCATCTGAGAGAAAGACGTACACAACTTAACTTACCTAGACTGACGAGAGAAAGGATTTCAGAGATTTTCAAGATTGATGATGAACGCGTTTCTGTTGGGCCTTTACGTAAAGGTCGTTGCCATGAATGTGGGTGGCAAAAAAACAGAAAAATCGGCCAAGTGCGAGTCGGACTCGCGCACTGAGGGTTCCGTACAAATTTTATTTTTGACACATTAAAATAACTACTGACTGGATTTCGTTCAAACCAATTTTTGTTGGTAGTTTTTATGGTAATGTACATTATATTATATTTATTTCAGTTTCATCATCCTCTTATTTTAGAAATTAGAGGGAGGGGGGGTCACGCAAAGAATTCACTTTAAAAAAAAATATCTTAGAAATCTCAATATTATTTTTAAGGACTTATCTATAGATATCTCACACGTATATGTTCAACGAAAAAAAATATTTTCAGTTTCAGTTCTAACTAAAGGGACCCCCCATTTTTTCTATTTTTTTTCTATTCTCAAGTGAAAACCTTGTTGCGGTTCACAGAATACATCTACTCACCAAGTTTCAACGGTATAGTACTCATAGTTTCGGAAAAAAGTGGCCTTGACAGACTGGCGAATAGACAGACAGACATGACGAATCTATAAGGGTTCCCTTTTTTTTGCCATTTGGCTACGAAACCCTAAAAACTAAATACTTTTGCCAAAAATGCGAAAAATACCTGTGCCTTGAGCATGAAGTACCTTATTTCAGAAGCTGTTTTATCTCCCAAGACGAGTGATTTTTGAGAATGATTTACTTATTTTTTTTTTGTTAATAGGATATGTTTTTTTTTTGTTTAATTTCTAAGAGTATGAAATGTCATAAGACTGACAAAGGCAGATTTAAGTACAAAATGTTAAATACTGTTACTAATTTCGAAATTTATTGAAAAAATATGCGTAAAACCATAGCGTTTCTAGTGTTTAAGTACAATTGTTGAATTCGTAATAAACAAGCTGTGAATTAATATTTTTTTTGTGCTTTCTTGCCAAACATATGTTTAAAAAATTAATTATTTAATTAAACCTAAACTAACTAAAAGTAGGATAGCTAGTTAATGGTTGACCAAATCATGGGTCTGTGAGACCGGCGTCACCAATGTTGTAAGTGAAACTGACGTTACCAATGGCGGGCTAGACTATGAAGCTTTTAAAAAACCTATAATATAATTTTAATATTGATTTCGCACTGACTGTACTGTACTAAAATAACAATACAAACTATAGTTTACCAAATGGGATTAAATGTATGAAGTAACAAAATGTTTACGAAACGCAACTTTTTCGTAGGTACAGTTTGAGGTTTACCAAATGGGAAGTTTACCAAATGGGATGTAGCCGAATAGTATTTGCATTAAATTACTTTAATTACAGAAAGCGTTTGGAAATTAAATTACTTTCATCCAAAATGGAATGTT